>CM066036.1:569374543-569974543 GCA_033557465.1 Ichthyophis bannanicus | reverse complement strand
TGCAGACGGTCAGGCAGAGCTAAGCCTGAAGAAAGGCCAATTCCCTGGAATAGAGGGGCACTTGATTTTACCTGCACTAGTCCTGAGGTGTATGGCCCTCTAGAGGGAAAATCCATTGCATGGTAACCTGCCTTTCCATGTTAATAGAGGGGAGAGAAGCCCTTGCCAGGAAGAGGAGGGATTGCTGAACACTGGTACAAGTTACAGCCATACAAGAGATAATAGCAGGGAAGCTCATGAGACCATGGACTGTGATTTCTGTGGAGAAAACTCAGAGGATTTCCAGATGGACTGTACACTGGTGTTTTCAGATAGTGTGACCTCTTTCTGTTGAAGCATATAAGAAGCCTGCAAAAGAGAAATCTGTGTAAGGGCACAGATTTCACTCTACAGCCGTTGTAATATAGAAAGCCTGTTTTTCACTTTTGTTTTCCTTAAAGCTGAAAAGAAGCATTTCCTTTGTCATTTTGTAATACCCTTTTTGTGTTGTGCCAGAAGCATGGTTTACTTTCCTTTATGACTCCTGTTTGGAAAAGTTCTCCCGGGAAGGGAAATAAATACCTCTTTATAAGCATAGCTACTTGTCCACGACTACACTCTTATTGAATAGCTATTGGGACTTCAACTCCCAGGGGGCACCACTAGTCCCTGCTACATAGGAGCCTCACTGAAGCCCCAGGCCTTTCGCCTCCGGGGTAAGTAGGTGGGTGACACATTTAACGTTTGTGCTTTGTTTAGTACAAGAGGTAATTAATTTATAGTTTTATTTCTACATTGTTGTACATTCCAAGTTTGGCTTTTTAGGGTTCCCAGTTTAATTATTGTCTTCCTGTTTCTAAATAGTGATTCCTTGTTTGGTGATGGTCTGTGTTCTGCATGTGTAACTGAGCTGAGGTATTCTGTTTATGTAATTTCTATTTGACATTGCCACTTGTTCTCTTTCCCCAGTAGGTCATGTATTCTCTGAAATGTATTGGTTTAATATTTTCAGTGTTGCCTTTTGATAGGTAGGGTATCGTGCTTTGTGAGTCCTGGTAGTGCTGTTATGATACGGTGGGTTTGCTATGGGTTCTAAATGGGCAGTGTTTTGTAGTAGTTCCTAATGTGCTTGGAGGTTGGCACTGGATTATAGTAATATAGAAATCTTTTAGTCTTTATCCATACACTCATGAAGAGGCATGTTTACTAAAAGTTAGTGTATGGTAACATTATGCAAATTTATGCAAATGAGGTCCCTTATGCAAATGAGGCCCGCGCTCAGTCTCCGCACATGGCCCCGCACCCCCCTTGGGCCACCCCTGCCTATCCTTACCCCCCTCCCGCCCCCCTTGTGTATCCATTTCCACACTCCCCTCCACTGACGCTCTACCTTCTCCACCTTCCCTTTCTGTAGCCCTGTTAACCAATGCATTAGATACAGATCTCCCAAGCAACTAGCATAACTTTTCAAGGATGGCATAGCACTATCCTTCCAATGACGTGCAATTTCACACCTTGTTGCAAGTATACATTGCCACACAATGTTCCAAGTTCCTTCTCTCTTTGTTTTCTTTAATAAGAGACATGACTCTGGCATCAATGGTAACATAGAACCTGTAAATCCCCCACAATCTCCCCAATTTTCCCCCAGTACTGTTGTACTATTGGGCACGCCCACCACATATACAACCATGTTCCTTTCTCTCCACACCGACGCCAACATTCATCCGTCCTCGCAACCTCTGCTTTGTACAAACACTCTGGCGTCAAATACCATCAGGACAGCACCTTCCACCCATTCTCTCGGAGGGAGGTAGCAATGGAGGCTCTTGCTATGTCCTGTGCAACCCACTCCCATTCCTCGATCTCCAATGACACCCCTAGATCCTTCTCCCATGCCTTCATATAACTTAACTTCTCCTCCCCTCTCTCCATTAGCCCTTTATAAATCCAGGAGATAATCCCCTTCCTCCCCATTGAACCTAAACAGCTGCTTTCAAACCATCCCTGTACTTTTAACATATCCTCCCAATGCTTTCTCTTCCTAACATATGATCTCATCTGAAGGTAGTAATATCTGTCACTCTCCCTCAAGTGATACAGGTCTCGTATCCCTTCAAAGTCTATTACTCCTTCCCCATGGATTATTTGGGATACTTGCTTTAACCCTTTTTGCGCCCATCTGTGTAACACTGCTACTTCTGGGCCATCCCCTCCTTCACAACACGCCATCAGCGACATCGCGCACGCACAACTTTTTTCTCCTATCATCTGCTTCTTCTGCCGCTGCCATATCTCCAGTGTATGACCTACCATTGGGTTCTCCCCCTTATTACCCCTTAGGGCAGCACCTCCAGCACAACCCCTTACTCACATCCAGCCCCTGCCTTCGGTAGTCCCACCCAAACCCTCCCCCCCCCCTGTGTACAGCCAACCCCACCTGTAGACAATGAAGAACTGTTACCAGAGAGCATGTAAATATTGACGATGTTAGCATGTAAACAACTCTGAGCAGCCCATAACAGCCTGCTACAGCCTAAAATGTATATAGTTACCCTGTTTAACCCTGAATAAAGAACCTGTTTACTGTAAGTCCAGTAAGGCCCCGCCTACACTAGACAAATGCGTTACTTGTAAACTGTGCTGATCTCAAATAATGCGGTATAAAAAACATACATAAATTACCCCTCCCGCCCCATATCTGTCTCTCCAACTCCCCTGGCTTAAATCCCATTTATTCCATAACCCCCCAATGTTTGTGGTATTCCCTCAGCCATGAATACACTGCCCTCAACTGCGCCGCTATATAGTACTTCCTAAAGTTCGATACTCCCATACCTCCCTCCTGCCTTAGCACCTGCAGGGTCTGGGCGGCCACCCTGGGTCGCTTCCCCCCCCCCCCCCTATATACCCCTCCACCTGCTTTTGCAGTCGCTTTAATGCCTTTGCCGGCACTTCAATAGGAAGTACCTGAAAATAGAAAAACTGGGGAAGTAACATTTTCGTCACAGCCATTCTCCCCATCCAAGATATATAACTCCTACTCCACGCCCCTAATTGTACTTCTATTTGCCCGAAAACCTTCTTGTAATTTAAATTGTATAGATCCTCCAGGTCCCTCCCCAAGTAAACTCCCAAGTATTTAATAGACCTCTTTGCCCACCTAAATTGAAATGTATTTTGTAAATTCCTCTGTAGTTTTTCCCCTCCTGTTATATTTAGTATTTCAGATTTACTCCAATTAATTTTAAATCCTGCTAATCCCCCATAATCCTGTAACACTCTCATAATTGCCTGTAGCGTCTCACTTGGCTTAGTAATCATCAGTAGAATGTCGTCGGCAAACATGGTTAACTTATACTCCCTCCGCCCCACCATCACCCCCTTAATCTCTTGCTGCCTTCTTATCTTCTCCACTAGCAGCTCCAAGGATAAAGCAAATAATAGTGGCGAGAGCGGACACCCCTGTCTAGTCCCTCTCCCCAATAGAAAGAACCCTGAGTACCCCCTGTTTACCCTCACGCATGCTTTAGGATCCAAGTATAACGCTTTGATCCAGTCCACAAAATCTTTTCCAAACCCCATAAACTCCAGTACGGTAACTAGGAATTTCCACGACACCTGATCGAATGCTTTCTCAGCGTCTAACGAGAGTAACACCATCTGATCCGTGGAGCACTTCGCTGTCCAAATCACATTTAATATCTTCCGGATGTTGTCTGACACCTACCTCCCTGGTATAAAAGCCTGCCTAATCCTCATGTATGATCTTCCCCAAAATTTGGTTGAGCCTCCCTGCTAATACTTTGGCCAACAGCTTTGCATCCAGATTTATCAAAGAAATGGGTCTATAAGACACACACTCCTGCTGATCCTTCCCCTCTTTATGAATTAGTGTAATCCCTGCCCACCCCATCGTCTCCGCTAATTGTTCACCTTCCTTTGGTAAATTGAACAATCTTGTCAGAGGCTGCACCAGAGCTCCTCTAAACTTTTTTATAAAAGCTGGCCGTGAGTCCGTCCAACCCTGGGGCCGTCCTAGATTTCAAGCCCTTAATAGCCCCCTCCACCTCCGCAACCTGTATCTCTCTATCTAGTGCATCTCTCTCCCCATCTTCCAAGTGAAGTCTTGCTGCCTCCAAATCTTTTCTCTCCATCTGGCCTGTCTGGTTTTGCCTCATACAGCCGCCGATAGTAGTCCACAAACGCCTCTCTAATCTTCTGCTCATCCCTTTCCACCCTTCCCGGGCCCCTGATTTACATAATCAATGTCTTTTCTCTGCTGCTTCAGTCTCCTCGCCATGTATTTTCCCGCTCTATTGCCTCCTTCAAAAAATTCTTGCCTTAGTAATTTCAGTCAATATTGGACCTCTTCTGCCTCCATCGCATTTAATTTGGCCCTAGTCTCCAAGACCTCCCCCCTAAACCTCCCGCTCGGATTTTTTGCATCCACCTCCTCCAACCTAACCAGCAACTGTCGCAGATGGAGTTCTTTCCCCTCCCTTTCCCTCTTTATTCGTGCCCCCCACTTGATCAATATACCACACACCACCACCTTAAACGCGTCCCACATCACCCCCGCCTTAACCTCTCCATTATCATTGTGCACGAAATACTCTGGTATCTTCTCCTCCAACTCCTGCACCACTCTGGCATCTCCTAATAATGCCTCATTTAGTTTACAATATTTCACTCCCCTATTCTCCTCCCCACTTTCTAATCGCACCACTACTGGTGCGTGATCTGACCAAGTGATCGGCTCTATCTCCCCCCCCCCCCCCCGCTTGAATCCTCCCTGCTATCTCTTTCCCTACCCAAATCATATCTATTCTGGAGGAACTGCTGAATAGAATGAGTACTGACGCCTCCCCAGGTTGTGCAATCGCCATGCATCAACCAGATCATTTTCTTTTATAAAATTTTGATATCTCCTCCTGTCCGCTCTTCTCCCCTCCCCCCTCCCTGTAGAGTCTCTCCCAACCTCCCAGGTCATATTGAAGTCTCCTCCACAGATCCTCGCTCCCTCTCCCAGTAGACACACTTTCTTTTTCCACTTCTTCCCATAAATCTTTTTGTGACCCGGTAGGTGCATACACATTTCACACACAACCACTCATCTCCAATTCTCATACGCACCAATAAATATCTCCCTCCTTTGTCGTGGATTATTGTATGTAATTCTACTTTGAGTGTCCCACTTACCAGCAAAGCCCCCCCCCTCCCCCCTTTCTTCCTCTCTTTCATATTTGATGCAAACACTATTTCGGAATATCCCTTAGGTTTTACCACAGACTCATGTCTCCGTAATAAATGTGTCTCCCACAGTAGCACAAGAGAGGCTTTCTGTCTATTCAACTCCTTATACAATTTTTGCCTCTTCAAGGGTGAGTTCAGGCCTTTCACATTCATGGTAACAATTTTTAGTTCACCTATGCAGTCCCCCCCCTTCCCTTCCCTCTCCATCCCCTACTGTCCCACCCCTCCCCTCCTCCTTCCTCCCTGTAAGGGAGATACGACTTCCCCCACTGTGACTGGCTATCAGGCCGTGGCCTGACTCTCTCACTTACCAGCCTGCAAGACCCCTCCCTCACCTCTCCTCTGCCTCCCCCTCTAGTCTACCCCCTCCTCAATACCCTCCTTAACCTCCCTCACCAATCCCCCCCAACCTCACCCATTCAATGGCTCTATTCTCCCCTTCCCCCTTCCATCCGTCCCCTTATTCCCCATCCCTTCCCTATCCTCTACCCCCACACATTAAATACATGTCAAAAAGCCCTGTTTCATAATGTCCGTCACTTCATCCAGCATCCTGTTCCTCCGCTCGCCCGACTTGGCTCCCCTTACTTCTTCTCTCCAGTCATCTGCCCTCGGCTGGTACTCACTGCCATCTCGTGTTTTCTCTCCTGCAACTCGTCACTGCAGCAGTCATGGTCCCGCTCTGGTGTTCCCCCCCTCCGGGAGGTTTGTAAGTCCCCACTCCTTGAGTACTCTCCAGGCCTCCTCACACGATTGCACTCATCTCAACTTCCCCTTATGTGTTATCAGAAGCCCAAATGGAAACAGCCACTTATATCTCATGCCCTCTCTCTGCAGAAAAGCCGTCACTTTCCTGAGGTTTCGTCTGCGCTGCTGCATGCCTATTGAAAGATCTTGGAACACTTCTAACTTGTGCTCTTCCCAAGTGAACTGTCGCGACATTCTGGCTGCCCGCAGAAGTTTTTCTTTTGTTTTTAAACGATCTCAAGCAGATCACTATGTCGCGTGACAGGTTCAGTCTTACTGGACCCAGTCCTCTATGGGCTCGTTCTATTAGCAGTTCCTCTTCTCCCTCACCGTCCATAGGAAATGCCGATAATAGTAGGGCTTGAAATATTTGTCGCCACCTCCTCACAATTTCTGTATTTGGCTACTTCTGGTAGGCCGCATATTCACACTTTGCAGCGTCTAGACCGGTCTTCCAGGTCCTCCATCTTCCTCTGCTGCTCCTCTTATGCTCTCTTCACTTCCTCCCAACCCTTCTGGAGGTCCTCCAGCGCCATTTCTTGCCGCTGAAGCTGGTTCTGTCTCTGCCACTCGTGTCCCCAATTCCAAGATGTCGTGTCTCAGGGCTTGTATAGATTCCTTTAATTCATTTTTGACCCTACTGATCTCCTTGAGTTCCTCCATCTCTGACAGCCACGTCTTGAGCAGCTTCACCATCCCTGGACTGGTGTCCTGCTCTGCCGCTTCCTCTTGCTCTTCTGGGCGTTCCATCTCCAACCTCCCCTCTTGTTCATCTTCCTTCCCTTTTCGTGGGGTGGCATATGGGGATTTAAACTCCACCAATTTCTTCTTAGCGGCTAGTCCCCCTTTGATCCTCTCCATCTGCTCTATGCTGGTCTCTGAGATGGGCCCCTTCTCTTCACTTCTTAACTCTCTTTGACCTTCCACTCTGGGCCTCCTTGGCTCTTGGTTCTGTTCTCCTGGACATCACTGCTCAATATAGGGGTTTATGAAAAATACCAGTAGTGATCTGAGGCCTTAGCAGTCTTGGGATCCCAGTTAGCGCTCAGCACTGCCCCCAATGCACGCTATGGCCTCCACCATGTCTTGCCCCGTGCTTTAAGAGTCTCCCGTCACTCACAGTATACACTGCCACACCTCTCCAGGGCTGAGCACACCGCCTGCTCACCTTCTGTTGCCTTCACTATACTGCTATTCCCCTGGCGCATCGAGCTCTCACCAGGCTCCCAGCTGCTCCGTTTTCACCCGGTCGCTCTCCGATGTCCCCACAGACTCAGACGCGGGCCTCAGCAATCTCTACTGCCTCTGCCTTTCTGCCCTCTCGGTTGTCCAGCACAGGTAATCCCTCCTGTCTCGTCTGGGCTGCTTCTCTCTATGACCCTCTTTGTGTTTGGACGCATGGTCCTTCGGCCCAGCAGCCCTCCGCTTCTCACCACTATCCACAGCTCTCCAATCCATGCTTCATTCCACAGCTGCCTCTTCTGGGGGTCTCCCTCAAGCACCTTCTGCCATTTATTCCTCTCGTTTCATATTTTGGGGTGTTTTGGAGTGTTTTTCCCCCTTAAAGTCGACCGAAGGTGGCGGAGCCGAGTGCTACACCGCCATTTGCTCCGATGACGTCACCGGAAGTCCTGTGAAACTTTTTAAATAGGTGTTAAAGCCAGGTGACAGGTCAAAAGGCCATTTTGAAAGACTCCTATCCAAGCAAGGACTATTAATCACCCAGGAAGTTGGTCACAGCTTACCTTAGAAACACAGGACAGGGTACTGTGTAGCAGCCCTCTTCTAAGACTTTTTTCCCTCCCTCCCCCCTCCCCAACACCCACCCACCCCTGGGATAATCGTAGCTTTATAGGTATTTACACCTCTTAAAGGAAAGGAGGTGCTCTCAGGTGCAGCTCGTTATCCAAATCAGTCATACACTAAGGATCTGAGATTAATTTAAGCTTCAGGTGAACAAGGTATATTAAATGTATTAGGTATACTATTTTTATGTAATAGTTTGTTGAGTAACCACAAAAGAAGTACATACACATTCATCAACTCCCACCATAGAAATATTTAACAAGCATATTCTGCAAAACAATTCCCCCAAAGTGCTAACAAAAATGGAGCGAGGGAACCTCCTTCTATACCATAAATACAGCACACAATGCATTCGATATAGGTCATCTAGCTTAGTATTAGGAGTAATGTTATTGTTATCGTTCTTATAATTATTGCTAGTATTACCAAACAGTATGTAATCCACCCCTGCCCCTTAACACATGTCAGTACATGTCTAATTATCATCTGAGCTTCATTACCCCCCCCCCCCTCAGTATCATGCCGTATAGAATATCCATATAGTACACCGATGCCCAAGATGACAAAGAAATGAGGGAATGAATAAGAGTAATCATAGGAGATAGAGACTAAAATCCCTGACTTATTAACTGAATGGCGCCAACCCCTTCTGACGTGACTCTACCAAGGCGTAAGGAAACCGGCAAATGCCAGCTAACCCTCTAGAGATAGACCCCAGCGACCCAAACGTCCCTCCCATTTCACTTCATGTTAACTGACGTACTAAAATACTCAAGGGAAAGGTGGGCTCCATAAACCCCTGCTGTTACTCTCACCCCCTTTCCCCCCTCCCTTCTTTCCCTCCATCCACCCCTTCAACACTGCAGTACACAAGATAGACAAACAAAAGAAATCACCACATTTTGTTCCTTGTACCAGGGGGATAGTAATCCACTCACACCACCCTGTGGTTCATCTGGATTCCAAACAACTCTACCCACTACATTATCAAAGGAGTGGCAGAGGAAGCCTTTCCCATCCTCCAAGTATTCTAAGAGACAACTGAAACATCTCACCCCATAGACTCTCCCAGAAGTACTTTACTCCAGAGTTCCTCCCCTCTGAAGGGCAGTCCTCTCACCCTTGCAGTTATTTTGTCCAGCCGGTAAAGTTCCCAACTTTTAGAGCTCCATTCTGAAAAGGTTGGCTCCCTACTGCACTTCCAAAACCGAGCTATCACCGATCGTGCTGCCAAGAAGTAATTGGGCTAAGCTCCTCACAGGTACTGGTCCCGCTGACTCAGGAAGTACCCCTAATATACATGTCACCATTTCAAATGGGCAGCGTAACTGCAAGGCACCAATAATGTGTTCAAATATCTTCTTCCAATAACTCTGAATATGAGGGCAGAACCACCACATGTGATCAAAGTCCCCTCAACGACCGCATAGCCGTCAGCAGAGAGGATCATCTGCCCTCTTCCAGCGATATAGATCTACTGGTGTTATGGAGAGACAATACAAAATTTGTAATGGAGTATGTATTAACCCCAGTGAAATAGAACATGAATGCGAATAATACACCTCCAAGCAGAAATCTAGCTCCCTCTGAGGCAGAGTAGTTTTCCATCTCTGCTGAGGGACCTTCTGATTGGAGATATCGGGCAAATCATCTGCTATATGCCGATACACCCGTGCAATGAAAGCGGTAAGTCAACTAGACTCAAAGATCCCTTTCCCATTGTCTGGGTTGTCTCCCAAAATCAGATGCTGTAAACTGGGTGTTCAAACAATGCTGCCATTAGGTACACTTTTTTATTAGTATAAGTATCCACAGCAACCCTTAGTAAGTAAAGAACTTAAAGATCTAAACACACAAGCTTAAAACTAAGATGCAGACTTCAGTCCAGCAGCAGGATGGGGGCTTTCCAGTCTTTTTTATTGAGTATCACATGTATGATTTTCTCCCAGTTGGTGAGAGGTCTTACATGTGCACAAGGCGCAAGGAGCTCTTTGATTTTCAGGGAACAAGACCGTTCTCTAGAGGCTAGAGTAGCAGACTTGAAAGACATAAAGACAGAGGTACATAGATGAGACCTAGAGGGATATAGTCCTGAAGTACCACCTCCAGTCTGGCAGCATCCCTGTTGCCATGGAGGAGAGAGGTCACATGACAGAGCATCACCCTGGTGTGGCAGGAAGTGATCCTGTAATTCAGACCTGTCCTCCAGGTGATGTAAAATCCTCTCACACCGATAATTTCTCCAGGGCCATTTGCCCATGAGGGAAGGATTAGGACAGCCGTTACAGTTGGTGATTCGATCATTAGGCATGTAGATAACTGGGTGATCAAATTGGTGGAGGAGTTGCACTCTGTTAGAGGGCATTGAGCCAAAGGATTAAAGTTTTGCAGGAAGCAAAATTTGTGGTAGAATCTCTATGGATTGAAATGCCATGGAAAAAGGGAAAGGTGATGGCAGTGGGGGTGTACTATCGACCGCCTGGCAAGAATGAACAAATGGATGATGAAATGCTCAAAGAAATCAAGGAAGCTACAGCATAGTAATAATAATGGGTGATTTCAATTACACCAGTATCGACTGGGTCAGTGTCACGGCAGGACATGCTAGGGAGATAAAGTTCCTAGATGAAATAAATGACTGCTTCTTGGAGCAGCTGGCTCATGAACTGACCAGAGGGGAAGCCATATTGGACCTAGTCCTTAGTGGAACACCAGATCTGGTGCAAGAGAAGGGTGTTTGGGCCACTTGGCAATAGCGATCATAGCATTATCGTGTTTGATTTAATTAGTAGAGGAGGGATAGTAAGGAAATCCACAGTACTACCTTTTAACTTTCAAAAGGGAGACTATGATAAAATGAGGAAAATAGTTAAGAAAAAAACTAAAAGGAGCAGTTGTGAAGGTTAAATACTTACATCAAGCTTGGGTGTTGAAAAAATACTATCTTGGAAGCCCAGACCAGCTGTATTCCATGCTTTAAGAAAAGTGGAAGGAAGCTCAAACTGCCAGCATGGTTGAAAGGTGAAGTCAGAAGCTGTTGCCAAAACATCTTTCACGAAATGCAAAAAAGAGCCAAACGACAAACTGGAATAAGCAGAAGCACTGGCAAGTTAAATGCAAGGCATTGATAAGGCAGGCAAAGGGTGAATTTGAGAAGAAGCTTGCTGTGGAAGCAAAAATGTGTAATAGACTTTTTCAAGTACATTCGTAGCAAAAAACCTGTGAGTCGGTCCATTAGATGATAGAGGGGTTAAAGGGGCACTAAGAGGTGACAAGGCGATAACAGAGAGATTGAATTAATTCTATGCTTCGGTCTTTACTGAGGAAGATGTAGGGATGTTACCCATGACTGAAGTGGTTTTTAAAGGTGTGGAAGAATTGAAGGAAATATTGATACATCGGAAGATGTATTACAACTATTGGATAAACTGAAAAGTAGCAAATCACCTGGACCGGATGATATACATTTTGAAAGACTAGAAAAAGGGAACTGTTACTTCTGGAGAGAGATCTGCAATTGTGAGTATATACTTCAGGGAATTTTCTGAAAGGAATTCTTTCTATTAAAGCTACTTAATCTGTGAACCCACTTTTTTTTGTTAAAACAGTCAGGGCCTAGTAGCAGCAGTTTAAGTTTACATTTAAAACACAGAAGAGAACTTTCTGGTTACATTTCATACCCAGCAGAGAGCTTGTAGTATAAATTTCATAATAAGTTAGAGCCTAGCAGCAGCAAAGAGCTATAATTTAAATCAAATAAGAATATAGCTTACCTCAGCAGCACAGGACAGGGTACTGTGTATCAGCCCTCTTTTAATAAGTGTTATTTCCCTCCCCACACCCATCCACCCCTGGGATAATCGTAGCTTTATAGGTACTTACACATCTTAAAAGACAGGAGGTGCTCTCAGGTGAAGCTCATTACCCAAATCAGTCATACACTAAGGAACTGAGATCAATTAAGCTTCAGGTGAATAAAGTATATTAAACGAATTAGGTACAGTTTTATTGGTATAAATATCCATAGCAACCCTTAGTAAGTAAAGAACTTAAAGATCTAAACAAAAACTTAAAACTAAGATGCAGACAGCAGTCCAGCAGCGAGATGGGGGCTTTCCAGTCTTTTGCATTGAGTGTCACATGTATGATTTTCTCCCAGTTGGTGAGAGGTCTTAAGTGTGCACTAGGTGCAAGGAGCTCTTTGCTCTCAGGGAACAAGTCTGTTCTCTAGAGGCTAGAGTAGCAGACCTGGAAAACATAAGAAAGACAGAGGTACATAGATGAGACCTACAGGGATATAGTCCTGAAGTCCCACTTCCAGTCTGGCAGCATTCCTGTTGCCATGGAGGAGAGGTCACGTGACAGGAGAGCATCACCCTGGTGTGGTAGGAAGTGATCCTGTAACTAGGACCTGTCCTCCAGGTGATGTAAAACCCTCTCGCACAGAGGAAGTTTCTCCAGGGCCATGTGCCCATGAGGGAAGGGTTAGGACAGCCGTTATAGTTGGTGATTCGATCATTAGGCATGTAGATAGCTGGGTGGCTGGTGGATGTGAGGATCGCCTGGTAACATGCCTGCCTGGTGCGAAGGTAGTGGACCTCACGCGCCACCTAGATAAGGTCTTAGATAGTGCTGGGGAGGAGTCTGCTGTCTTGGTACATGTCGGTACCAATGACATAGGAAAATGTGGTAGGGAGGTTCTGGAGGCTAAATTTAGGCTTTTAGGTAGGAAGTTGAAATCCAGAACTTCCAGGGTAGTATTCTCCGAAATGCTTCCCATTCCACGTGCACGGCCCAAAAGGCAGGCAGAGCTCCGGAGTCTCAATGCGTGGATGAGACAATGGTGCAGAGATGAGGGTTTTCGATTTGTTAGGAAATGGGGAACATTCTGGGGAAAGGAGGGGCTCTTCTGAAGGGATGGGCTTCACCTTAACCGGGATGGAACCAGGCTGCTGGCATTAACCTTTAAAAAGGAGAGAGAGCAGCTTTTAAACTAGATAATGGGGGAAAGCCGACAGTCGCCCAAGAGCGGATGGTTCGGAAGAATGTATCCTTGAAGGATACTACCAAAAGCAGAGAGGTTCGAAAAAAGAGTAAAGTAGCCCAAATGCCCTCGAGTATGGAGCAGACAGAGCTTAAAGATCCCAAATTACCCATGTCTACCAATAGCCAAATTAATATGAATAAAATACAGTCTCTAAAATGCTTGTATGCAAATGCTAGAGGTCTAAAAAATGAGATGGGAGAGTTAGAATATATAGCACTAAATGAGAGGTTAGATATGATTGGAATATCAGACATGGTGGAAGGAAGACAACCAGTGGGACACTGATTCCTGGGTACAAACTATATCGTAATGATAGAGCTGATCAAATTGGTGGAGGGGTTGCGCTCTGTTAGAGAGGGCATTGAGTCATAAAGGATTAAAGTTTTGCAGGAAACAAAATTTGCTGTAGAATCTCTATGGATTGAAATCCCATGTAAAAAGGGGAAGGCAATGGCAGTGGGGGTGTACTATCGACCGCCTGGCCAGAATGAACAAATGGATGATGAAATGCTCAAAGAAATCAAGGAAGCTAACAAGTTACAGTGCGGTAATATTAATGGGTGACTTCAATTACCCTGGTATTGACTGGGTCAGTGTCACGGCAGGACATACTAGGAAGATAAAGTTCCTAGATGAAATAAATGACTGCTTCTTGGAGCAGCTGGTTCATGAACCAACCAGAGGGGAAGCCATATTAGACCTAGTCCTTAGTGGAACACCAGATCTAGTGCAAGAAATAAGGGTGTTGGGGCCACTTGGCAATAGTGATCATAGCATGATCGCCTTTGATTTAATTAGTGGAGGAGGGATAGTAAGGAAATCCACAGTACTACCTTTTAACTTTCAAAAGGGAGACTATGATAAAATGTGGAAGATAGTTAAGAAAAAACTGAAAGGAGCAGTTACAAAGGTTAAAGACTTACATCAAGCTTGGGTGTTGAAAAATACTATCTTGGAAGCCCAGACCAGCTGTATTCCACGCTTTAAGAAAAGTAGAAGGAAGTCCAAAAAACTGCCAGCATAGCTTAAAGGTGAGGTCAGAGAGGCTGTTGCCAAAAAAGCATCTTTCAGGAAATGGAAAAAAGTCAAACGACGAAACCTGGAAACAGCACAAACACTTGCAGGTCAAATGCAAGGCATTGATAAAGCAGACAAAGGGAGAATTTGAGAAGCTTGCTGCGGAAGCAAAAACGCGAAATAAAGACTTTCAAGTACATTCATAGCAAAAAACCTGTGAGTCAGTTGGTCCATTTGATAGAGGAGTTAAAGGGGCACTAAGAGGTGACAAGGTGATAGCGGAGAGAGTGAATGATTTCTTTGCTTCGGTCTTTACTGAGGAAGATGTAGGGATGTTACCCATGACTGAAGTGGTATTTAAAGGTGCAGAAGAATTGAAGGAAATATCGATACACCGGGAAGATGTATTACAACTATTAGATAAACTGAAGAGTAGCAAATCACCTGGGCTGGATGGTATACATCCAAGGTGTTGAAAGAACTGAAATATGAGATTGCAGACCTGCTATTAGTAATCTGTGAACTATCATTAAATCATCTCTAATACCTGAAGATTGGAGGATTGCCAATGTAACACCACTTTTTAAAAAGGGTTCCAGGGGTGATCCGGGAAACTACAGAACGGTGAGCCTGATGTCAGTACCGGAAAAATGGTAGAAATCATCATAAAGAATAAAATTACTCAGCATGTAGATAGTCATGGCCTAATGGGAGACAGCCAACATGGCTTTAGACAAGGAAGATCTTGTCTTACTAATCTGTTATGTTTTTTTGAAAGTGTGAATAAACAGGTGGACAAAGGTGAGTCGGTTGATATAGTGTATCTGGACTTTCAGAAAGCCTTTGACAAGGTCCCTCATCTGACTTTTGGCAAAACTAAAGTCATGGGATAGGAGGTAGTGTACTACTGTGGATCAGGAACTGGTTAAAAGATAGAAAGCAGACGGTTGGGCTAAATGGCCAATTTTCCCAATGGAGAAAGGTGAATAGTGGTGTACCCCAGGGATCTGTGCTGGGTCCACTGCTTTTTGGCATATTCATAAATGACCTGGAAAGTGGAATAATGAGTGAGGTTATCAAATTTTCAGATGAGACAAAACTATTTAAAGTTGTTAAAACCCAAGAGGATTGTGGAAAATTGCAAGAGGATCTTGATAAATTGGAAGACTGGGCATCAAAATGGCAGATGAAATTTAATGTGGACAAGTGCAAAGTTATGCACCTAGGGAAGAACAACCCAAACTATGGTTACACAATGCAAGGTTCCACATTAGGAACCACCACCCATGAAAAAGATTTAGGTGTCGCTGTAGATAACATGTTAAAACCCTCGGCCCAGTGTGCAGCGGCAGCCAAGAGAGCAAATAGAATGCTAGGTATCATAAGGAAAGTAATGGAAAATAAAACAAAGGATATTATAATGCCTCTGTATCACTCCATGGTGTGACCGTACCTTGAATGTTGTGTGCAATTCTGGTCGCCGTATCTTAAAAAGGATATAGCGTTATTAGAAAAGGTTCAGAGAAGAGCCACCAAAATGGTAAAGGGGATGGAAGGATACCCCTATGAAGAGAGGCTAAAAAGGTTAGGGCTCTTTAACCTGGAAAAGACGGCTGAGGGGAGATATGATAGAAGTCTATAAATTAATGAACGGAGTGGAACGGGTAAAGGTAGATTGATTGTTTGTTATCAGAATATAGAAAGACTAGGGGACATGCAATGAAGCTACAGGGTAAACTATTTAAGACTAATAAAAGAAAAATATTTTTTCACTCAACGTGTAATCAAACTCTGGAATTTGTTACCGGAGGATGTAGTAAAGGCTGTTAGTGTAGCTGGGTTTAAAAAAGGTTTGGACAAGTTTCTGGAGGAAAGGTCCATAAACCATTATTAAGAAGGGACCCAGGATATCCATGCTTGACCCAGTACAAGCATTGCGGAACCTGTGTTTTTTGGGGAAACTGCTAGGTACGTATGACCTAGATTGGCCACTGTTGGAAACAGGATACTGGGCTTGATGGACCTTGGTCTGACCCAGTATGGCTTATGTTCTTATGTTCTTATCCAAGGGTGTTGAAAGAACTGAAATATGAGATTGTGAACTACTATTAAAATCATCTGTAATACCTGAAGATTGGAGGATGGTGAACTTAATGCCAATTTTTAAAAGGTTCCAGGGGTGATCCGGGAAACTATAGACCGGTGAGCCTGATGTCAGTACCGGGAAAAATTGTAGAACCATCATAAAGAACAAAACTAATGAAGTCATGGCTTAATGGGAGACAGTCAACATGGCTTTAGACAAGGAAGATCTTGTCTTACTAATTGGTATATTTTGTTTGAAGGTGTGAATAAACAGGTAGACAAAGGTGAGTCAGTTGATAGTGTATTTGGACTTTCCGAAAGTCTTTGACAAGGTCCCTCATCAGACTTTTGGCAACACTAAAGAGTCATGGGATAGGAGGCAGTGTACTATTGTGGATCAGGAACTGGTTAAAAGATAGAAAGCAGAGGGTAGGGCTAAATGGCCAATTTTCCCAATGGAGAAAGGTGAATAGTGGTGTACCCCAGGGATCTGTGCTGGGTCCGCTGCTTTTTGACATATTCATAAATGACCTGGCAAAGGGAATAACGAGTGAGGTTATCAAATTTTCAGATGAGACAAAACTATTTAAAGTTGTTAAAACCCAAGAGGATTGTGGAAAATTTCAAGAGGCTCTTGATAAATTGGAAGAAGGCAGATGAAATTTAATGTGGCCAGTGTAAAGTTATGCACCTAGGAAAGAACAATCCAAACTATGGTTATACGATGCAAGGTTCCACATTAGGAACCACCACCCATGAAAAAGATTTAGGTGTCGCTGTGGATAACATGTTAAAACCCTCGGCCCAGTGTGCAGCGGCGGCCAAGAGATCAAATAGAATGCTAGGTATCATAAGGAAAGGAATGGAAAATAAAACAAAGGATATTATAATGCCTCTGTATCGCTCCATGGTGTGACCGTACCTTGAATATTGTGTGCAATTCTGGTCACCATATCTTAAAGGATATAGCATTATTAGAAAAGGTTCATAGAAGAGCCACAAATGGTAAAGGGGATGGAAGGACACCCCTATGAAAGGCTAAAAAGGTTAGGGCTCTTTAACCTGGAAAAGAGACGGCTGAGTGGAGATATGATAGTCTATAAATTGATGAATGGCGTGGAACAGGTGAACGTAGATTGATTTGTTTACATTATCAGAATATAGAAAGACTAGGACATGCAATGAAGCTACAGGGTAAACTATTTAAGACTAAAGAGGGTTTTTTTCACTCAACGTGTAATAAAACTCTGAAATTTGTTACCAGAAGATGTAGTAAAGGCTGTTAGTATAGCTGGGTTTAAAAAAGGTTTGGACAAGTTCCTGGAGGAAAGGTCCATAAACCATTATTAAAAAGGGACCCAGGATATCAATGCTTGACCCAGTACAAGCATTGTGGAACCTGTCCTCTTCCGGAAACTGCTAGGTATGTATGACCTAGATTGGCCACTGTTGGAAACAGGATACTGGGCTTGATGGACCTTGGTCTGACCCAGTATGGCATATCTTATATTAACTTGTCCAAATTTCTCTTAAACCCATCATGTGCCTTAATTAATGCCAGATCTATACGCTCCAAATGGCCTGTGGCTATTGATCTGATAGCAGCACATAATCTGGATATATTGCTGATAACTGAGACATGGCTAACCGACAACGACAACGTCCTCATCAACCAGATGATCCCACCAGGATTCTCCATCTTCACCTGCCACAGATCCAATCAGAGAGGGGGTGGCACACTCATCCTTGCTAGATCGGACCTCCAGTTCAAACAGATCAATATTTCCAGCACATCACACCTTGATGCACTATCAATATCAAATAGGTCCTGTACAATCCACTTACTCTATCGAGCTCCATCACCTTCCTCAGATGATCTTTCACCAATAATCAACTTGGCATGTAACGTCCCTAACCCACAATCTCCTAACTGGCTAGTTGGGGATTTTAACTTGCCTTCGCTACCAGCATCACACGCCTCAGCTTTCCTCGAAGCCATGCACCAACTAGGCTATGAACAACTTATCGACGCCCCCACCCATACCAGAGGAAGCATACTGGATTTAATATTCGCACCTCAACTGATAACCAACACATCTCAGAAGATCATGATCTCCATAACCCCGGTACCCTGGTCTGATCACAATCTACTCATATTTAACATCCCCACCGAACATTCCACTACTGATTGCAACAAACCAGGTCGCCCCCCAAGTGCCCTCGAAACACCATTCCGTCCTTTCAATAAGATCGAAGTCCTGGAAAAAATTCTACCTGCTCTCCACAAAGACTTACCTTCGCAAGATGACTTAGTAACTAACTGGGACAATACATTAAAAGCTGCTGCATGCATATCTGCTACCGACAAGATTAAGACCAAGGACAAACAGAAACCATGGTTCTCCACGGAACTACAAGAATCTCTCCTTCACCTGCGCAGACTTGAGAGACGCTGGCGCTCCTCTCGTTCCCCCGACGCACTATGCTCGTACAATTCATACCTACAAACTCACCGAAGAATGACAATTGAGACAAGAAAGAAATTCCACTCAAATACACTAATGAGGTCCTTAAACAAGCCACATGACCTCTTCAATATAGTTAAATCCTTAACAGGTGACCCATCCACTTCCCAACCACCTATGCCATATACCTACAATCAAAAACGATACAGACCAGTACGATTACCACAACTTCATCACCTTCCACCCCACAGACCGTGGTCCAATTAGTATCGCTTGACAAATTTTCCCAGGTATCCCACAAAGAGATCGAAGATATCATAGCAGCTATTAATTTAACTACCGCACCAAATGACCCCTGTCCAGCCAGATGGATCAAAGAACTACGACATGAACTTAGCCCAACTATTAGCAAGATTGTCAATTATTCCTTCTCAACAGGATCCTTCCCTCAGAGCCTGAAGTACTCATCCATCCGTCCGCTCCTGAAGAACAGTAAACTTGACCCAACAAAAGTTGAATCCTTCAGACCCATCTCCAGCATCCCTCTATTAGCAAAAATCATGGAAAAAGTAGTCCAGCGACAAATACAGCATCATGTTGACTCCGAATCTCCTCTGGACCCCTCACAACATGGCTTCAGAGAAGAACATGGTGTAGACACCCTTCTCACAACACTGTTCAATAACCTAATCATAGGCATTGATAATATCCACCAAGGGTTCACTCTTATCTTTCTCGACATAGCTGCAGCATTCGATTCAGTAAACCACGATACTCTCCTACAGCGCCTTCAAGACAAGGGAATCCAAGGACTAGCCCTGAACTGGTGTAAATCCTACTTATCTGATAGACAGCAGCAAGTCAGAACAGGAGAAGCAACGTCTGATCCATTCCCCCTTAAACAAGGTGTCCCGCAGGGTTCCTCATTGTCCGCCTTAATGTTCAATATCTATATACAGCCAATCTGTGATCTCATACGCACTTTCAACATACAATGCCTTGCCTATGCTGATGACATCCTCATGTTTGCTCCATTCAACATAAAACAACCAGATTTTACACCAATAGCTCACTGCTTTGAAGCTGTATCCAACTGGCTCCTTAATCAGAATCTACGGATAAATCACAACAAAACTGATGTTCTATTCGTTACACGGAACCCAACATTCATACCCCCTACCTCCCTTCAGGTAAACAACATTGAGCTGAAAGCACAACCCACAATTCGATACTTAGGAATTATATTAGATCAACAGCTTAATATGTCAGCCCACATTAAGAAAACAACGAGTGCAATCTACCACAAGATGCGATCACTACGTAATCTCCGACCTTTACTTAACTACTCTGACTTCCGTACTATATTCCAAGCCCTGATATTACCACACTTGGATTCCGCCAATATCATTCTACACGGTCTCCCGCAATCCACCCTGAATCCTCTCCGTCTGGCCATGAATGCAGCCGCGAGAATCCTCGTAGGCGCTCCACGATCAGAACACATAACTCCAATATTGATGAATTTACATTGGCTACCCCTACAGGCCAGAACTCTATACAAGACCCTGGTCATGACTTTTAAAGCCTCAAAATGCCCATCTCTATCACCTCTCAGTAATATGATACATATCACCCCAAATAACAGATCCAGGAGGTCTGTTACATTAAACTCCATTGACCTCCCGAAACTCCTCACAAAATGCTCTAAATCAACAGCCTCTAGAGCCTTCTCTCTGTTTTCTCCCAGAGCCTGGAATGCCCTTCCACCCGAAATAAGAGCTATATCAAGTCTGATGAAGTTCAGAAAGGCATTGAAGCACTATTTGTTCCTAACATACTACCCCGAAGACACTCCATCTGACAATAGTACCCATGTAGATCTCTCATACTTGACCCCGGTAGAGAATGGGTAATTATGATGTTTATTACCTGCTCATTATACTATGCCATATTTATTATCACGATATTTGGCATTTTTATTCTGCTCTTTAATTAATTTCTTACCCACGGCATTATAGATATTCTTGTTCGCATCTAATTAACCAAATAACCATGTATATAGTAGCCATGTATATAGTTTTTTGTCTATAGTTACCCTGATTTTCACCAAGTTTATGTACCTTGTTCTATGTAAAAAACCAATGCTGCTTGTACCATTGTGTTTATATTTGTTCATATGTAAACCGCACTGAATTAAGAGCGCGGTATATAAGAGAAATAAATAAATAAATAAATAAAATAAATCTACACTAACAGCTTTTACTACATCCACTGGTAACAAATTCCAGAGTTTGATTACACGTCGAGTGCAAAAAAAATATTTTTTTCTGATTAATCTGAAATGTTTCATCATAACTTCATTGAATATCTCCCAATCTTTCTACTTTTGGAAGGATCTACATTTACCCATAGATCCTTGGCTGTAACAATCCTAGGGAGTGGTACAGTATAGGGGATGGCATACTTCTGTCCACAAAAGAACAGGACCTAGGTGCTATTGTGTCTGACGATCTCAAAGTAGCTGAACAAGTAGAAAAGTTGATGGTGAAAGCTAGAAGGATGCTTGGGTGTATAGGGAGAGGAATGGCCAGCAGAAGAAAGGGGGTGATAGTACCTCGGTATAAATCTTTGGCAGGTGCGATCTCCAGAATTGCACACATTACTCCAAATGAGGTTGCACCAAAGGATATAAACAGGTTAGAGTCAGTGCAGAGGGTGCCTACTAAAATGGTTAATGGTCTTCATTATAAAGCATATGAGGACAGACTTAAGGACCTTAATATGTATACTTTAGAGGAAAGGCAGGACAAGTGATTTGATTTGAGATGTTTAAATACCTCCATGGCATAATGCACCGGAGGAGAGCCTCTTTCGGTTGAAAGCAAGCTCTGCTACAAGGGAACATAAGATGAGAGTGAAAAATGATGGACTCAGGAGTAATATGCAGAAGTATTTCTTTATGGAAAGAGTGGTACATGTGTGGAGATGAGGACAGTGTAATAAAACATAACTTTTTACATAATAACAGACTCCTCAGTGAAGCAAAGGGTTACTTTAATTATTATGTTCTTGCAAGAATGGTTACCTGTCTGAAGAGACACACCTATTCTCTGTTTCACAGTTCTTTTATAGTACAATAGTTCCTCTCCCTCTTCCAGCATGTCTATAACTCATTGGTTAATACTGTCTCACTCCACTTCTTTGCACTTCCGCACCTGTGGCATGCTACGTGTTACTAGCCACATAGTCTCTCCTTCCAGGATGCAGATATACAACAAAGGACGTCAAAGTCAGTACATAAAAAATTAAATTAGAGTGGTAAATGAGTGGAATACAAAAATTATATTAGTTTAAAAATAACATCACATTTGTTTATATCAAAGCCCTCCCTCTTTTTAGAGCTTTCTTATTACTTTTTACACTTACTCTACAGTTCCATGGGAAGCTTCTAATCTAGATAACATCCTTCCGGACTCTCTCTTCCCCTTTATTGTCCATAATAACATTGCATCCTTGTGCACTGGAGGTGATACAATCATTTGTTTTGTACTTGCTGTTTCTATCAATCTTTGAGTTAGCCCTCCTATACACGGCATTATGCAAAACCCCACCATAATTAATACTCCAGTTACAACAAGTACAGAGGTAAATATGGATAATACCAAACCATGACTCCAACCATCCAGTGAGAGGTATCCATCCCTAAATTTTCTGCCATTTCCTCTGCCAAGGTAGTTAGTCTTCGCAGGGCTATCTAAATTCAAAAAAGCATGGGACAAGCACAGTCTCTCTAAAGGGGAAAAAAGGGGACGCTTGTAGTGGGTGATATTTTTATTTTTTTTTTATTTGATTTCTTCTATACCGCACTATTTATCAGCACGGTTTACATGTTTACATGTTTACATGTTTTACATGTTTACATGTAACCCAAAATTGTACAATGTATAACAGTCTTACATTGACATTTACAGAGAACAGGGAAAATTAAACAAGGAGAACGGGATGAACTATATACACTATGTACAAATTAGAATAATAGTCGATATATTTATCTTTAGGACAGGTTGAACATGTGGATAGTTAAAACACAGTAATTATGGCAAGTGGGTCATTACTCTGAGGGAGTCAAAATGGCTCAGGATAGGAGGGTTAGGTGATGTTATCAGTAATGGAGAAGTATTGTATGAAGAGAAAGTGTTTGATTGCCTTCCTGAACTGGGGGAGGTTGGTTATGGCATGGATATCTGCGGGGAGGGAGTTCCAGTAGGACGGTGCATAAAGATCAAAAGCACGCTTACTTGTTGTCTTTGAGCACTTGGTGATAGCTTTTGGTAGCAGTAAGGTGTTGCAGGCTATTGAGCTTCTCGCTCTATTGGGGGAGGGGGGGGAGGGTGTGTAAGGTCTGAGATGGATGTTGAAATGCATCTGTTGACTGATTTTAAATGTCATTGTTAGAGCCTTGAAAGTGATCCTGCAGTGGACAGGGAGCCAATGCAGATCCTTCAAGATGGGGGTGATATGGTCTCCTCTTGATGCTCCATAGAGGGTTCTAGCTGCAGTATTCATTGTGAGCTGTAGGGGTTTGAGAGAGCTCTTTGGGAGGCCGGTAAGAGTGGAGTTGGCATAATCAAAATGGGGTAATATTAAGGCTTGAAAGACAGTTCTGAAGTCATTTGGTTCAAGAATCATTTTCATCTGTTGTAGGATCCGGACTTTGTGGTAGATGGCTTTAGTGGTATTGCTTATCTGGGCGTGCATGTCAAGGCGCTGGTCGAGTATTATACCCAGGTATCGAATCGTCGTCTTGGAGGTGAGTTCGGCATTGCGGACCTTAAGTGATGAGGGTGGGGAGCACTTCTGGTCTCTGCTGATAAAGAGAACCTCCGTCTTAAAATTTATTTTGAGTTCTTGAGATTGTAGCCAGTCTGTGACAGCGTCGAAACATGCAGAGAGTTGGGAGAGGTCTGGTTGATCCGTGGATATTGGGGTGAACATTAGGACATCATCGGCATATACTAGACAGTTGATATTGAAAGACCGTATAAGATTGCAGATTGGTTGCATATAGATATTGAACAATAGGGCTGAAAGGGATGATCCTTGCTGAACCCCTTTCTCTTGTGGGAAAGGAGTGGATATAGAGGGACCAGAGCGTACATATTGCAGTCTATTGTTGGGATACGAGGCGCACCAGGCGAGTGCATTTCCGTGGACGCCCTTATCTGCAAGGTGGGACAGTAGTAGCTTGTGGCTGACCGAGTCAAAGGCGGCCGCTATGTCAAAGATGAGCGCAAAGCCTTGTCTGATGTCGAGCCCTGTGGTTAGTGTGTTAAATAGAGTTGTCAGCAATGTTTCCACTCCATGAGACTGTCTGAATCCATGCTGGCAAGAGTCAAGGGGAGCGTTTGACTCTATGTGATGAGTCAACTGCTGTTGGACTATTTTTTCCATGATCTTGGCGAGGATAGGGATGCTCGAGATAGGCCTGTAGGATTCTATCTTTGCGGGGTCAAGCTTATTGTTTTTTAGCAGAGGTCTTATTGATGTTTGCTTTAGCTCCTGTGGGAATGTGCCGGAGATAAATGATGAACCTATTAAGTTTGGCCAAGAAAGAACTAAGTTCAGTCCGAAGAGATTTTATCCAGTGCGCAGGGCATGGGTCGTCTGGTGCCATGGTGGTGTTTATATTCGTGATGGTGTTTAGGATATCCTTCGTAGTTGGGGGAGAGGAGGTAATGGTATGTTGAATGTCTGCTGAGCTTGATGGGAGGGAGGGGGTGGAAGTGTGTTGTGTATCTAGGGTAGCTGGTGAGGAAGATGAGAGTAGGTTTGATGGGGAGGTGGATGAAAGGGGGGATATAAATGATTGGCCCGGGGGCGAGGGTCTTGCAGGGGTGGTTGAATAACTTGTTTTGGTTCATAGATAATCTGCATATTCCTGTGGGTGTGGAAGGTTAGGTTGGCAGGGTGACAGTTCTTTGGATAAGGTTTTGACAATATTGAAAAGCTCATGTGGTTTGAGCGTTGTAGGATCTCTGCATAGTATTGCTTCATTTTTGTGGACATCGCCGTTCTGTGGGTATCCAGATGAGTGGAGTATGCATCATAAGTTTCAGTTGTTCGGGAACGACGCCAGTGTTTTTCAAGCTGTCGAAGTCAGCGAAGGGATGCCGTTAGATCAGGTGAATACCAGGGAGCCTTCTTTCTTTTGGTAGATTTGTTGCAAGATGGTGTGACAACTACAGCATTAAGACATTGGTTCCACAAGGATAGCATGTCACTCAGGTTTTGTTCAAGTGGTTCTAGGAGTGGCTGTATTCTTTCAAGGATCTCTTTTTTTTTGATGAAAGGAAGGTAGCGCTTAGAGGTAGTAGTGAGTGGCTCGTCTGGGCTGATGGGGTTATTGGTTATGGAGTGAGAAGGTAATGAGAATCTAATTAGACTATGGTCAGACCATGGCATCGAGTTTATGGAAAGCTTGAACTTGTGTGTGGAGTGGGTGGCTACTTGTGGTGAAAATATAAGATCAAGCATGTTCCCCTTGATATGGGTGGGGGAGTCGACCATTTGGGTATAGCCTAGTGCTTTAAGGGCATCGAGGAAGGCATCAGATTGGGCAGCTTGAAGGGAAGGGAGGTTGAAATCCCCCAACAACCAGTTTGCAGTACGTGGATTGCTTGGGTTACATTGGTATATGGAAGGGTAGACTAGATAGACCATGTGGTCTTTTTCATCCGTCGTGTTTCTATGTATCACTCCATTCATTACTTTGTAGACATATCTCCACTCAGCTGTCCCTTTTCCAAGCTGAAGAGCCATAACCTTTTAAGTCTTACCTCCTAGGGGTATCTTTCCATTCCCTTTATCATTTTGGGCGCTCTTCTCTGTACCTTTTCTAATTCTGCTATATCCTTAAGATATATGGCAAGCGGAAATGCACATTATATTTGAGGTGCAGTCACACCATGGAGTGATGCAGAGGCATTATTATAATATTGGTTTTATTCACCATTCCTTTCCTTATGATTCCTAGCATTCTATTTCTTTTCTTGGCTGCCATTGCACACTGAGCAGAGGATTTTAATATATTCACAATGACGCCCAAATCCTTTTCTTGGGTGGTGATTCCTATTGTGGAAACTTGTATCATGTAACCTCAGGGAGCCATTCTGAAACACAGATAGGCTTTCTGGACATGTGGGATAAACATCTAGAACTGTATTCTGATACCACACGGCCCTGCATGCACACAGCACTATAATGGGGATCTCAGATTGTGGGTTTGGAACGGGCATGGCAAGCTGCGGAGATGTAGAAAGCATATTCAGGAAAGGCCTATGTACATCCTGAGTATAGCCCGTGGATGCACCTGGTACCAGTGGCAATGTGGAATAAGGTCAGCACTTAGATCTTCTGCTCTGAACTACAACACATCCCATAGAGATGAATGGCTGTGACAAGTCTGTATTGAACTGGTGTGTCTGCTGTCTGGAAGGACACAAGATGCAGTTGTAAAGACTAGAATGCACAGATGAGGGACGTTTGTAAGATGACGTAACAATGGAAAATGCCCCCACAGAAATATAAAGCACTGCAATTGTCTTTATTCTAGCTATGCTGACATTTGGTGTTTGTGCTAAAGGGGCTATTCTAGGCTTCCCTAACGATTCCTGAGTTTGGAGACATGGGAATGTAGATGTAGGGATAGTATGTGTGCTAGTATGGAGCCGAAGCATGTTTGGCAGAGAAGTGTGATCCCGAGATGCCTTGCTATTATGTATTAACAGCAGTTGTTTATAGGCGCAGGGCATGGTTTAGGCTGGGGAATGTCATATGTGACCACGGGCAAGTGTGTGTGTGGTGTGAGGGCTACAGAGGAGGCCCTGGTGTGCTGATCCACAACTCTGGGGGGACATGTATACCTAGCCAGTTCCTGGACCATAGGGCTGACCACAGCATCACCAGGTGCCAGTGAGAATGGGCAGTAACTTCTGTACAGCTGCTCTGCAGCAACACAGCATGGCATGTCCTTGTCAATGGTAGGGGATCCTCGGAGTGGGGGCAGGCTGCAGTGCAAACAGCACTAATACATATCCAGATGCATCATCAGAGGCCTCTAACATTGTGCATAGATGGTGCTTTTTGGCATGTTTCTGATGTTCGCACTGTTGCATGTTCTCATCCTGATTTCCTATGAATGATATGGATATATTTTGACATGTTGCTGTACAGACTCATTTCGTATTTTATGGCCCATTTTTTACATTGCAAAATCTGTTTTCACGTTGAGCACTGAAGTAATAGCAAAGGTGTTCATCACATGCCATGTATGTCTTGCTGCAGGGTCTGTCAGGACACACATCTCTTTCCACTTGCTTGTACAATAGCTTTGGTGCACTTAGATAACCTGTGGTGACATGGGCATGCAACAGATAGTAAGTATTGCCAGGGTTTCATGACCTTATCTGTTTTATCAGTATTAATTCGTTGTTTGCATGAGTACAAAGCTGTCAGTATCAGCACCTGCTTAGGAGATGTACATTTTGCCAGCTGAGGCATGGCCACTCGGAGACGGGTAGCATTGCAAACATCTATCTTTTCAGAATATGGTGAGCATGAGACATACAGGTGGTTTGCTGCATTTACCCATGTCCCATAATAGCAGTGAGGGCCCATGTTTCCACAGACGCATTATTCATGACATGCCAGAAACATATATCTCTGATTCATGAACCATAGGGGCGTCTATATCCATGGGTTTCGAATCTGGTATATTATATGCCTGTTTTCACTTTAGACATTTCTGCAGGCAGGACGTGGATGTTATAGAATCAGACTCCATGTACATAACTTTAGACTTGTTTGCCTTAAATTTAATCTACCGTTTCAACACCAGTTTCCCAATTTCTAAAGATCCTCTTGCAATTTTTCACAAGCCTCTTGTGTATTAACAACTTTAAAAATTCAATTTCCAGGTCATTTATGAATGTTAAGTCTGGGTCTAGCACAGATTCCTGGGGTACTCCACTATTCACTTTTCTATATTGAGAAAATCGGCCATATAACCCTACTCTGTTTCCTGTTTAACCAGTTCCTAATCCACTGCTTCCTACCCCATGACTTACTTTCCCCAAAAGTTTCTTATGAGGATCTTGTCGAAGGCTTTCTGAAAATCCAGAATCACTATCAACCGGCTCGCCTATATCTACCTGTTAACATCTTCAAAAATATATATAACAGATTAGTAAGACAAAACTTTCCTTGACTAAATCCATGTTGGCTTTCCCTCATTAAAACCATGACTATCTATATGTTAAGTCATTTAGTTCTTTATAATGGTTTCTACCATTTTGCCCAGTACTGATGTCAGGCTGACCAGTCTAGTATACTGGATCAGTTCTGGAAACCTTTTTAAAAATTGGTCACTCTCCAATCTTTAGGAACTACAGCTGATTTTAATGATAGTAGATCTGAAATCTCATATTTGAGTTCTTTCAGCACCATTTGTATGTAAGCCCAGGGCCGGATTTACCTATACGCCAACTACGCCGTGGCGTAGGGCCCACAGCTGACAAGGGCCCACAAAAATGGCCTTCTTAAAATTAAATTTAAAAAAAAACGCTGGCTGCCACCGCGGCAGCATGGACTGTCCCGCCTGAATCCGTCCGTCCCTCCCTCCCTCCGTGCCGGCTTTGAGAGGCGCGAAGGGAGAGTGACGATTTTCTTTTGTTCACAGTGTATTTGGCTGAGAAGCTGGCTGCCGGTGTTGGGATCAGACAGGAGCCTTGTTGCGGAGTGAGCCGATTTGAGGAAGGGAACTGCCTCTGACAGCGTGACTATAGCGGTAGCGTGACTATAGCGGTAGTTTGCTTTAAATGCCCTGCTGGGGCATTTGCTAAAGCCAGCGGATTCTTTCCACTGAATTCTGCATGTGTTCATTTTTTTTCCAGTCAGGATTGCTGTACTGCAGTTGGGCTGCGGGATCGGTGTAGTTGAAGAAATGAATTTACTGCTTTGAAAAGTAATAAAATGCAAGATGAAACATGTGCGGAGGAGGGCCCGGACTTTACACGATCATTGGCTGAGGCGGGGTGAGCGGGAACGGGCAGCAGAGGCGCTAAATAAGATTTCCTTGCAGCCCTGCGTTTATTGGCTTCGTCGGGGCAGCGTCAGAGACTGCTGTCACGTCATCCTCCCTTTCATTCGTCGTACATAGAAACTGCCAGCGATGCTGCTCGTTTCCTGCACGTGTAAGTATTTGAAATGGATTCCCTTCCCTCAGCCCCCTTTTCAATTTATAAATGACTAGGCCAAAGTGAACCAAACTTTGTGTGGCGGTAGGCCTGGGGGGCATCTGACTTTTGTTCCTTTTGAATTTTCATGGGCGGCGGCACAGAAGGTGGCAAAGCCTACACTTTTCCCATAACAAATGCATGGGGAGGGAATTTAGCTCACTGTATCGTGATAGCCACTGGGCTGATTCTGATGAAATTGCTATCCGCACACAGGGCACAAGGAACTTTAGTTGACCATAATTACAGTTTGGTTAACGATGGGATGGGGCGAAATCAAGGCTGTCTAGACTCTATCATGTTTCTTATTGGATTCGGATTTTAGGTTTACTCACATTTTCCAAAGTTGAGTTCAAGGCGAGTTGCAATTAGGTATACGAGTTATTTCCACGCTTAAGTGATCTCACAATCAAAACCATACCTGAGGTAATGGAAGGACTTGTTCAAAGGCGTTAGTAGGGGAGGTGGGATTTGGCTTGATTGGCTTCCCTGGTTTGCAGCCTGTTGCACTAATCATTTGGCTACAGCTGCTCGACGATGCGAATTGAGCACTGATAGTTTTTTAGCAGAAAGGTGGCCTCTTGGAGGGTGTTTCGAAATAGTGGGTGTGGTAATAACACTAGAGGCACAGCTTAATTTTAGAAAACTATATACATTTAAAAAAAATCAACAACTGGAGATTTTGTACTCCGATATTGTGTGGACTGAGTACTCAAGTGTCTTGTTTCAGCAACTTAGTGATACGCGTAAAAAGCCCTGTACATGAATACAAACTGTATTTATTTAGTTTCCTCTGGGTATATTAATGTGTATTGGAGAGGTCTCTGACTTATTTTCTGAGGCGCTCTAAGGGTGGGTTGTGTGGCATGTCTATGGTATAAAAAGCTCTCATGCTGCATGCCGTTTAAATGGTGAAAAATCATTGTAACAAATTAGATTTTGAAAAATATGTTTTGTAGTCTTTTCCAGACTGCACAGTTCCTAAAGCCTGCAAAACACTAAGTTACAGCTTATATTTTCTTTTTGCTTGATGCTAAGATAGATTTTAACTGTTATACCTTACTTTGGGAATATTCTGACTGTGTAGCCCTTAAATCAGATAGCTGTGTGTGATACAGGAAGGAAAGAAACAGTTCAGTTCGCTAATATAAAGTTTAACTGTGGTTATACATTAAGCTTGGGGATAATCTGACTGACTGCTTTTCTGGGTAGCCTTGGAGCAGATATCTGTGGATGCCCCCAGTTCAGGAACAGCCTTCTGGCCAGAGACACTTAGATTCCTGCCCCCCCCCCCCCCCCCCGGGGCTGTATTGCCTATATAGTAGTCACATACGTTGCTATCTATCCTTTTAACTTGGGTTAAAGCCCACATCATCTTCTTCCTTTCCTCTTCTTCATCTTTTCCTTCTAGCACTACTTATTCAGCATGTCTTGTATTCAGTGCAATAACTGCAGTACATTCATTCCAAGACAAATCATTTGGAACCCAAGAGCTTGTCCTCTGTGCCTCAGGACAGCTGCCATGCATAAAGAACTGACTCTACTAAGGGAAGACCTAGCTGCCATGCATAAAGAGGTGACCCTACTAAGGGAGGAACTGGCTGCAATTGAGCACACCTCTTCTAGGATACAAACTGAACAATGTCCACCACCCCTCCCACAAAGAATCATACACCCCAGGAACAAATGGATCACAGTGGGTTCTGGTAGATTGCGACCTGTGACCCAGAGGCATTGTATGCAACAGGCGATATCCCTGCATAATGCCTTCTCTATCTTGGCAAATGAAGATGCGCCTCCCTTTTCGTAATGTTCTCTTTCCCCAGTAGGTCATGTATTGTTGTTCTCTGAAATGTATTGGTTTAATATTTGCAGTGTTGCCTTTTGATTGGTAGAGTATGGTGCTTTGTGAGTCCTGGTAGTGCTGTTAGGATACGGCGGGTTTGCTATGGGTTCTAAATGGGCAGTGTTTGTAGTAGTTCCTAATGTGTCTGGCAGTTGGCACTGGATTATAGTAATGTAGAAATCTTTTAGTCTTTCTTTATCCATACACTCATTAAGAGGCACGTTTACTAAAAGTTAGTATATGGTAACATTATGCAAATATTTATGCAAATGAGCCCCTTATGCAAATGAGCCCCCCTTGGGCCGCCCCTGCTGGGGGCCCACAATTTTTGTTGGCGTAGGGCCTCACTCAAGATAAATCCGGCCCTGTGTAAGCCATCTGGTTTAGGTGATTTGCTATTGTTTAGTTTAGCAAATTGAGGTTTATTAAGATTTGCTTCAATTCCTCTAACACCTTTACATATCAGTTCTGGCATGGTTTCCTTCCCTATGTTGTTTTCAGTAAAGACTAAAGCAAAAAATTCTTTCAACCTCTTCACTATGGCCTTATCTTCCCTTAGTGCCCCTTTTACCCCTCTATCATCTAATGGTCCAATTGACTCTCCAGTGGTTTGGTTTGTTTTTTTTTTTTTTTGCTACAAATATACTTGGAAACTTTTTATTATGAGTTTTAATTTCCACAGTAAGCTTTTCAAATTTTCTCTTTGCCTGCCTTATCAGTGTCTTGCATTTAACTAGCCAGTGCTTGTTTCCTGTTTTCATCATTTGGCTCCTTTTTTTTTCATTTTCTGAAGTATGTATTTTTGGCTACAACAGTCTTTCTGAATGCTATCACTCATTCGGCCTTTCTTCCACCTTTCTTAAAACATGGAATATATCTGGTCTGTGCTTGAGGTAAACCTTTATCCTCTATAGTTGCTCCTTTTTAGTTTTTTCTTAAGTTTTCCTCTTCAAAGTGAATACTAGTGCTGAGATTTTCTTGCTGTTATGATCACTGTTGCCAAGTGACTCCAATATTGTCTCTCGTACTAGATCCTATGTTCCACTAAGGACTAAGTCTAAAATAGCTTCCCCTCACATTGATTCATGAATTTGCTGCTCCATAAAATGGTCATTTATTTCATCTAAAAACCTTATCTCCCTGGCATGTGCTGATGTGACATTGACCTAATGGATACCAGGTTAATTCAAATCACCCATTATTGCTATGTTATAATTTCTGTTATATTCCCTAATTTCTCTTAGAATTTTGTCATCCACTTGTTCACTCAGGCCAGGCGGATACTAGCATACCCCCACTGCCATTGTTTTCCCCTTTTTTAGCTGGAATTTTTGTCCAAAGAAATTCTATAGTGTAATTTGTTTCCTACAAAACTTTTATCCCGTTCGATTCAATGGCCTCTTTAACATATAGCGCCACCCCTCCACCAATTTGAACTATCCTATTATTGCAATGTAATTTGTAAATGGGTATCACAGTATCCCACTGGCTGTCCTCCTTCCACCAAGTCTCTGAAATGCCAGTTATATCTAACCTTTCATTCGGTGCCATATATTCTAGCTCTCCTATATTATCTTTTAGACCTTCAGTATTTGTATGTAATTTGTTCATATTAACAACCTGGTTATCAGATGGGAAGGTAATTTGGAATCTTTCAACTCTGACTGATCTTTACTTACAGGCTTCTGGTTTACTTCTACCTTTATTGGAACGTCTCTATCAGGATGCTCTAACTTCCATGTTTTGCTAGCATCCTTCAAAGATATCTCATTCTGAATCATGCACTCTTGGACATCTGTTGGCTTCCCCCCATTATCTAATGTTAAAACCTCTCTATCTCCTTTTTAAAGGTTAATGCCAGCAGCCCAGTTCTACCCTGGTTAAGGTGGAGCCCATCCTTTCAAAAAATCCCCTCCTTCCCCAGAATGTTTTCCCAATTCCTAACAAATCAAAACCTCTTCCTTGCACCATCATCTTATCTGCACATTTATTTTATTTAGCTTTTCTTCTATACCGCGCTATTCACATCAGTGCAGTGTACATTCAACATAACATTATACATGCAATCAAACCGCATTGTATTTACATTGAACAGGAGCAATAAACCTGGATATAACTAGGGGTAACTATCTACAAATTATTTACATTGACACATATATTCTCCGGTTCTGGTCTATTTGGGCTGGGGAAAATTGGGCTAGCTATCCTTTTTCTTGTTGGGTATATTTATTAGGGTGCTGTAGGTGACTGGTCAGCGCACTCGCTGCTTGATTTCTACAGCTGGTTTCAGGGCAGTATCTTGTGAACAGATGCTTCAGCGCTTTCCTGAATTGGGTCAAGTTAGTGATGTTTTGCATGCCTGTGGGGAGGGCATTCCAGGCTCTAGGTGCTCTAGGTGCGTTGGTCATTGTCTTTGTGCATTTTGTCATTGCTTTTGGGATTACCAATGTGTTTGTCATTGTGGACCTTCTGGTTCTGTTGGGAGGTACGGTGTGAATCATCTGGCTGATGGATGTGGGGGGCTGGTTGTTTAAAGCTTTGAAGGTCAGGACTAAGATCTCATAATGAAGTCTGGCCTGTATAGGTAACCAATGAAGGTTTTTCAAAACTGGCGTGATGTGCTGTCCTTGATACCCCTGTTAGAACTCTTGCGGCTGTATTCATCACAAGCTGGAGAAGGCTTAGCGTTGCCTGCGGGAGTCCATATAGAATTGCGTTAGCGTAATCAAAGTGTGGGATTACTAGGGCTTGGTAGATTGTTCGAAAGTCGCTGAGGTCAAGCAGTGGTCATAGAAACATAGAAACATAGGCCATGTGGTCTTTCTGTCATGTTTCTATCTAGTCTGTCCTTCCATAACAACAGTGGTCGTAAGTGGCGTAATGTCCGTATTTTATGGTATATCGTTTTCAGTGTTATGTGTGTTTTCATGTCCAGACGTTGATCCAGGGTAATACCAAGGTAACTGATTGTAGATTTGGTTTTAAGTTCTGCATTGTTGACTTTCAATGAGGATGGCGGGTTGAAAACCTGATTTTTCGTGATGAAGAGGACGTCCGTTTTGTGGTTGATCCAGAGGTTTTGCGTAAGGAGCCAGGCTGATACTGTGTCAAAACATCTTATTAATGAGGAGAAATCTGGCTGTTCAATCGTAAATGGTATGTATAGAAGGATATCGTCTGCGTACGCAAGACATTCGATGTTGAAATCTGATCAGGGCACAGATGGGCTGCATATAAATGTTAAACATCAATGCTGATAATGAGGATCCCTGCGGTACACCTTGTTTTTGTAGAAATGGTTCTGAGGTTGTGGTGCCAGTCTTCACGTGTTGCCATCTGTTGGATAAGTAGGATTTGCACCAGTTTAGTGCAGTGCCTTGTATCCCTTTTCTTTGAGGCGTTCTATGAGTATCTCATGGCTCACTGAGTCAAAGGCCGCTGCAATATCCATAAAAATGAGGGCAAATCCTTTGCGAATGTTATCAATTCCAGAGATTAAGTTATTGAAGAGGGTGGTGAGGAGGATATCACACCATGTGCTTCCCTGAAACAGTGTTGGGACAGATCCAGTGGGGCTTCGGTATCAATATGGTGTTGGATTTGGCATTGGACTAGTTTTTCAAGTATTTTGGCAAACAGTGGGATGCTTGAAATTGGTCTGTAGGATTCAACTTTTGATGGGTTGAGTCTGTTTTTCAATAGTGGTCTGTGTGTGAATTTCTGTGGGAAGGATCCCATTGAGTGATTTATTCAGTATTTTGCCCATGAACTGGCTTAACTCACAACATAGTTCTCTTATCCAGAGCGCTGGGTAGGGGTCGTTGGGAGCAGTGGTGGGGCATTAAGTCTCTGGAGGTCTGCTTGCCTTTCAGTCCTGCATATGGAATGGGAAGCCTTTCTGAGAATGCTAACCTGGAAATTACGGATTTCAGTTTTCTATCCAAAGCCTAAATTTGGCTTCCAGAACCTACCTCACCACACTTTCATAAGTCATCGGTACTGACATGTACCAAGACAACTGGCTACTCCCCAGCACTGTCTACAACCTTATATAGGTAGGGCATGAGATTGTCCACCTACGCACTGGGCAGGTTAGGTACCAGGAGATCCTCATGTCTACCAGCCACCCAGCTATCTACATGCCTAATGATCAAATTGCCAATTATAATGGTCATCCTGGCCCTTTCCCAATGGATTCATGGACTTGGAGACACCACCTCAGTGCAAGAGGGTACTGCATTACCTGGAGAACAGATCCTAGCTAGAGGATCCCTTACTGCTACACCAAGATCTCCTTTCATGTGATTTCTCCATGGCAGCAGAGAGTCTGCCAGACTGGAAATGGGACTTCTCTACTATGTCCCTGTAGGTCTCATCTATATACATCTTTCTGTGCCTCAGCTCCTCCAAGTCTGTTACTCTAGCCTTCAGAGTGGGCTCATTCACTGAGAGCAAAGAGCTCTTTGCATCTAGTGCACACATGACCTCTTACCAACTGGGAGAAAATCGGGCATGTGATACTTGGTGCAAAAGACTGAATAGCCCCATTCTTTCAGATGTTTGCATCTTAGTTTTCAAGATTTGTTTAGTTAAAGTTGCTAGGGGAAAAGGAATATTTGAATCAATACAACTATACCTAATATACTACTACTGATCACTTGTATCGCACTATAAGGCATATGCAGCACTGTACAGAGACATCAGAACTTACAATCTAGTCAAGACAGACAACACAACAGCTTGGGACAATCTCTAGGGACATGGCAAAGAAACACATAGTTGGAGAGCAGGAGGAAAGACTGAAATCTGGAGTTGGCAATAGATGAGAAGGACAAAGATAGAAGTGATCTGCCCGAAGAGCAGAGTTCCCACGGATGGGTATAGGAACAGATAAGAGAAAAGGCAGTGAGGAGTAGCAGAATGAGTACACTTATAGGTCAATGTGAGAAGTTTGAACTGGTTACAGAAATGGATAGGGAGCCAATGAAAACTTGAGAAGAGGGGTATATGAGCATATCAAGGCTGGTGGAAGATTTGCTGCACTGCTGAATTTTGAACAGATTGAAGAGGAGAGATGATTCAGAGAGAGAAATATGTTTTAGCTATCATTTGGATGTATTTGGAGAAGGAGAGGGAGGACTCAAAGATGACTCCAAGGTTGTGAGCCAAGTAAAGAGGAAGAAGTAAAGTGTTATCCCAGACATAAAGAAGGAAGGAGAGATGTCCAAGTGCAATCTGGGATGTCTAAGCCAGAATGTGTAAAAATAAATAAATGCAGGCACATCTAGGTGCAGATGTGATTTCACTACTGTGGCCATACCTGATAGGGATGTCTGTGGGGGCATGTACATTGATTCCCAGAACCATTTTTCAGACCTCTGATGTTTATGATAGCATAATGGTTAGAGTAGTGGGCTAGGAATAGAAAAGCAAGGGCTCAAATCCCATTGCTGCTATCATTGAAATAGTGATGAGTATTGCCACTCCACGTTTAAATTTCTATTTGCTCCAGGCAGAAAGCAATCCTTTTGGCTGAAAATCATCCAGAGGTTGTAGTGAAGATAGCACTTCATCACCCACATTAGTACAATTTCAATGGCAAGCAATAGTGGGACTTGAACACCACTACTCTAACCATTAGGCTACCCTAGACATCTAGTTTATGAAGTATGGTTCTAGGGATGTCTATGTAGATGCCCCCACAGGCAGGGCCACATTTGTGAAATCATGTCTGCACCTGGATGTGCCTACATTTGTTTCAGGCATTCTGGTTTAGACTGAGGCAGCCATGAGGCTCTTACACAAGTGATCAGCCTGACCCTTCCCCCAAGCCATGAGGCTATCAGCCTGCAAAGAGAAGACATTAAGATTTCAGTAGGCACCCTTCCCCCACTCCAGGTCTGAGCACAATATCCCCTTGCCCAGAAATCAGCAGACCAGAGCATACCAGTTTTGACAGGTCACTCAGGTACCTTCCCCAGGGGCTACTGATTGGTGGACAGAAAATATCTGAGGCGAATGAGATTATAGAATGAGTTTAAAATTGTACTGTATATAAGGCATTGTAGGACGTCCCTCGGGGCTCAGATTTTTGTGGAGGGTACCGGCTCTCTGTCTGAACCTGTGTGCACATTAAAGATCCTGTTTGCATACCAGCCTGTCTGTGAGTTTTCCTTCTGTGGGTGAGTGAGAGAATTAGAGCTTTAAGCTGATTGGCTGCTTCAAGACAACCCATATTGCACTTAGATGTCCCTTCTAAAATTCCACTTTTGGTCTCACAAATAGATCTACAACCCTACCTTTTTCAATTTAATATCAAATATATAGTAAATTTTATTTTTCAGCTAATTTACATATGATTATTAAATCACAATCAGGGGAGGTTAAGATGTGAATTTTGATAACCTGTTTGCTTTTATTACCAACAAAAACACAGAGGTAATAGAATAAACAAAATAGAAAAATGAATATGAATAACCATGTGTTCTGTCTTAAAAGGAAGAGGAACCTTCAAAGGTTTATTACAAGCAAAGGTATTGCTCAAACTTGAATTGTATCATCAGTTTCAAAAACAGCTTCACATTTTTGTGTAAACTAAAGTTCATCTACAAAAAATCATCAAAGTTCTCTTGTAAAGAAATGTAGTGTGCTGGATAGTATGACGTTTTTGAGTTGTATTGAATGCTAGAGGAAGCTCCAGATCATATAGTAGAGCTCTGAGAAAGTGAGCCAATAGAAATGCTAGAAGTTGTCGATCCTGGGAGTCCTTAATTAACAGGAAGTGAGTTCACAGATGCACATAGTCTCAGCACACAAGCAAAGGCAAGTAAGTGCCTGCAGCTATTTGACAGTCTCCTGGTGAATGCAAGAAAAAGCTAGGTTATTAGTTGACAAAGCAAAGGGGAGCTAAGACTGAGTTCCAACAACTAAGCCAGAAGGGCAGTTTTTGGTTAAAAACCAAACAAACCCTCTTAGGCTTGAATGCTTAAGATTTTGTGGTCATAGCCGAGAGAACCCAAATGCTATTCTAGGTTTGTTTAAGGAATTAAGAAGCTACCAGTGTTTGAGCAAAGGACAATGTTTGCTGTGTGATGTGTTGTGGTGTCACAGTAGCATCATTGGACATATACCCTGGTTTAGAGTATTGCCAGAGAGCTGTGAGAACTGAGCAATGCTGACTACAGTAGGCCCAGGTAGAATAAAGTTTCTATTTAGTATAAACATCATGGCTCAGATCTATGCAAAGAGGGCATGGAGGGCAATTCTAATTGGGGCACATCTGGTCCATCCTGACGTCCAAACAATGGGTGGCCCAAATGTATACCTGCTCCCTACACACACAGGAGCTACACGTTCCCGTGGGTGAAGAATTGGGCACATAGATGGGCCGAACAAGCTCCGATTCTGCAGTGTGGGATGTCTGTCCATTTCCCCAGGAAACAGCAGGAGCGGAGCAGAGTAAAAACACCTCTTAAAGTCCAAAACAGCTTTATTAACCCCTATACCTGCAGTGTTTTGGCACATATGCCGCCTTCAGAGTGTAGTGTAACCTTCAAAAAAGTCATAAGGATAAGTTAAAAACATAATATATCAACATAGAAAAACGAATCTAACATAAGAGCAATAAATAAGTAATGAATAAATAACTAAAAGAAAACATGATCAATCAACAAAAACAAGTAATATTTAAAAACAAAGGAGGAAAAATATTTAAACCACCATAGGTGTTATAGTACTTTTAGTGAACAGAGCAGGACCAGGGAGAGAAAAGCAAAATACTTAGCTGCCTCTGAGGACTATGAGAATCAACTCTGATACAATCCATTCAAAGATAGCAATAACTGGATTTGTGATACCTGACGGTATAAAGGTGGATGGCATTTGGATCATGGCGTTGTCGATTGTGCCCCCAGTTTGTGTTGCAAAGTAGTCTACAATCCTTAATTTTTCTGAAAGTTATATAGATTCACTTGAATAGTGAAGGGATAATTTCTAACGGAAGGCACAAAGGATAAATCCTTTTCTAAAACACGTCATTCAACGCATTTAATGTGTAATCGGAAAGATTAAAAATGGCATTATCTAATTTTGTTGAAAGTCTGTGACTGAAGGACTCCCTTCCCCTCCCCCTCTCCTGAGTGGGATAAAATGACCTGGTGTGGTGATATTGGTTCTGTTACTTATTTTGAAGATGAGACTGTTGTATCTTTATTTCTACGACCAAACCGGGCCTTTTCTCATGGATAAACATCTTCATTTTATACCACTCGGGGAAGGGGGAGAGGAAGGGGGTCCTTCAGTCACACTCTCTGAACAAGATTAGATAATACAGTGATCAAAACGCAATCCACTGGGATATCGTCAGGTATCACAAATAGTTATTGCTACTTTTGAATGGATTGCATCACAGAACCAATGAGGATGTATTACAATATGTCTAAGGATGAGAAGACAACTCTTGTGAACCTGTGAACCTCAGAAATAATCCAAAATTGATTATCAAACCAGCAAAGGGGTGCTCTTGTTCTTATGAACATTTCAGATTATGTAGAAGAGGTCAATAGACAGTTAAAGGACAAACAATTTTATGAATGTCTTACCCCTACAATATACATCTTGCCAAAAATCCTTGGAACCCCCCCCCCCCGGGCAACCCATTGTTTCTGCAATTGGGTCTATATTTGAACCGGTTTCAAAATACTTAGATGTTTTTTTGAGACCCTTTGTAACTCAGGCACCCTCTTACCATATTACACAAATTTTAGATTCCTTTGGATATTAGTGACTATATTTTTGTTTCTTTATATACCAATAAACCACAGAAAGCTGCCTTAACTATAATTGAAAAAACATTCCTATTGAGACCCAACCTGAGGAATCATCCCACTTTCTTTCTTACAGTACTGGCACAATTGGCATTAACTGAGAATTTTTGTTTTAGAGGCCTCTTTTATCAAATCAAGGGAGTTGCTATGGGCTTGTCTGTGCTTCCAGACATGGCCAATCTATATGTCACACTTTGAAAAACAATTTTGAGAACACCACCCTTTTTCATCCCATATTAAGCTTTGGAAAGGGCATATAGCTGTGCTGATGATCTGGGAAGTAGCAATGAGATTTTATGTGAATTTTTAACATGGCTAAATAGTATTGATTTGCCGTTTGAATCTAACATGAGCAACACTTGCATTTTATTTAGATATTCTTATAAAGGAGGGCCCTGATGGGTTCATCACTGATGTTTTCTGTAAACCTACCAATAGGAATCAGTTGCTCCATTTTGATGTCTTTCACAACAGATCCCTGAAGTGGAACCTACCGGTTAGTCAATTCCTTAGGGTCCGTAGAGTATGCTCAGAACTCAAGATTTTGAAAAACACGGCTTGGAAATGAAAGAATAGTTTAAAGAATGGGGTATCCTAGGGAATGTGTGGAGCAAGCATATCAGCGAGCTAAATTATCAGACGACAACTTTTACAAGGCACTGCTCGGATTAGGAAAGATCAATTTGTGCCCTTTCTTTCACTAATTTATCACAGAATCAATAAAATTCTGAAAGAAGAATGGCATATTTTATCTGTACTCCTGACCTTCAGTACATCACAAGTCATTGGTATTATGCTTGTGTGCAACAATCTTTCCAACATTCTTTACCCTCTGCACTATCTATACCCAGGGCCAAAGTGGTTGGCCATTTCAGATGTGGGCATTGCTCAATATACAAACATACTTTGACAACCAGGGCGTATTTTTTATATCCAGTTAACAATCAAATTTATCTTACACAATTTTTCTAATTGTGATATGAATGTCATTTTATCATATGCCCCTGAAAATTATTATGTGGGAAAGACCATCTGCAACCTGAGAGTGCATGTTATAGAACATAAGATGTATAAGAAAATAACAAATGGATACTCCCCTAGTTGCCCATTGGGTACAGGCCCAACATACACTTACCAACCTGAAATGCCTTGTCCTTAAGGCTGTACAACCTTGCTGGAGAGGGGGAACATTGAGCATGTATTTCTGTTCTAATTTTAGTAAAATATTTACAAAGTTGGATCCCTCTCTTCAGATGGCCTTAACCAGGGACAGAATCTCTCGCTATTCCTTGGATAAGTTTGGGTTTCATTTATTTATTTTTTATTGGTTCTCTAATAATATCCCTACTTATGACTGCCTCTAGCCTGGTTTTGGTATGGTGCTTAGCATCTCTGGTTTAGTTTTATTACACTTGAGTTTTTATGCACGCGCCCCTTTGTGTGAGGTCATGTACTTTTGTTTCTGAAGTTTTCATGTTTTCTTTTGTTTTTAAAGCGTGCTTGTGTTAAGTATGCCCCTGGGGTTGGTTTTATGTGCTCTTTTAACTCAAGTTGTAAAAGGTGGTTGTTAATCATATTAATCATTTTACCATTTCAAGCACGCACCCCTTCAGGGGAGGTTGTGTGCCTTTGCACCCAAAGCTTTTATAGGTAATACTTGTTAAAGAGTGCTTGTTTTATCTGAGTCCCTGGGGGTTGGTCTTATGTGCTCTTTTTAGCTTTAGGGGTATGTTTATTAAACTGTGGTAATGTTACCTGCGTTAGGTTCCCCGGTTTTTTAATTAATGATTTTAGAATGTTTGGTTTTGGGTTATACACGACATTTGTTTTGTTTGTAGGTGATCCAGTAAATCCCCTGAAGAACCCTCTGAGGAGAAACGCTCCGAAGGCGCTGGGGGGAGGCGTCGGGATGATTGTGGAGCTTGGATCGGTTTGAAAAGTTTGTTTGAGTGTGCTCCTAGCGGTGTGAAGAAGAACGCTATATACCTGGTCCAGTGCTATCATTAGTGAAGAAGAGAGTTGTATTGATGCATATGGGGCAGGTTATTTAACTATATCACTGCTAGCTACCAATGGGGGTCGTTGATGTTATTTAGCTTCTGTTCCCTTGAGTTTGACCTTTGAGTCTTTGGGATAGAAGCTATGAAGTTCTGAGACCACCCGGTAGTTGTTAGATATAGTTTATTTAACTATATTTTTTGCTCAAACAAGCGATTGCTTTTGGATGTATTTCCCATTTTTGTTATATTGAATGCCTGATTTTTTTGAAGTATATTGTACAGCGTTTACGAGCTGACCTATTACTGCGCATATAAAGGTGTTGGCAGTGCATCGGTAAAGCAAGCCGTGGCAGGTAATGTGCATTACAGTGCACGGTGCAGTGCGCCATGGACCCACCGCTCGTGAACACCACAGCTGACAGGAAGCAGTAGCGCATCTGAAGGGGATGCAATCTAAGGTGTACTGACAGTAGAAGACATGCTGAGGGATGTGCAGACATGGTGCCACATGAGAAACGGATCCGTAGGTATAAGGCCATAGACCACAGGCAGCTGATATCGCAGTCTGTAATGGGGATGGGAGCCACGGTTAACACATGTGTACACACACCAGGAAATGGTGTGCAGTGAATCCAGCATGCAGAGGAGTAAACAATGGTAATGGAAAGTGTCTTAGGGGTTAGTCTGAAGGGCCAGCTGTGCGGATGGGGTGTGTACAAGGGCAAAATGGGCAAGAGATCAAAAAAGGAGTAAGAGGGAAGTGAACCAGTACACTGAAGTGTCCAAACACAGTTCACTGACACCAATACCAAACCTCTGAGCCGCCTGCCCACCCAGACAACCCAAAGAAAGGAAGAATATGTAACAGCTAGCATGTGACGGATAGACTGCCTGGAGGGGACACAGCAGTGTACAGTGAAGAGAAGGGTGTGTGGAGAAGTGATAAAGCCGGAGCCATTGTATGGTAAGGTTAGCAGAACACAAGAAAAGATAAGGAACATGTGGGAATCAAACCCACAACCTAGGGTGGCACAATGCACATCTGTAACCACTATGCCAAACAAGCATAATGAGCACAATGCAGATATGTTCCACCAAAGGGAATGTGTATGGAAACCCATAGCACCCTGTGAGGTGGCACGGTCTTATGCGCACTGTGCATGGCACGGTCTTACGTGCCTTGCTGAGAAATGTGCGTTGTCCCCCACAAAAGAACCAAATCCACACAACGGACCTGCAACAGAGCATTCGAACTCTATGCTCCATCCCTCTGGAACTCTCTACCAAACCACATCAGGAACAACGCTGACATCACATCATTTAAGAAACAGCTGAAGACAATCCTATTCCGTGAACATCTCTGAACAGAAGCACCACCATGACCTAATACATAGATTCAGCAGAAATATACATGTCCATGTCTACCCAAATCGTTAATTGTTGCCCCCTGGTGATGGCCCCCACCCTAAAGAAAAATTACCCCCCTCCCCTATGTTATATGTTACACCGCTTTGACCCAGTGAAAAGCGGGATATAAATGCAGTTAAATAAATAAATAAATAAAATAAATGTATGCATAAGACTGCGCCGTGCGCATGTATAAGGCGGCTCACATATACTCCAAATTGTGAGGGTGTATAGTATGTGGACTGCCAATGTAGCATACACAGCAATATGTCCAACAGGGAAAGCCATGAGAGGGAGACACATGGTGAGGACACCAATGGTGGAACACCAGGCAAGCATCCCCCAGAAATGCATGAGGCTGAGATGGAGGCGGCAGGGCCCTCAGGGTTGTCTCAGCCCCCACGGGAACAGCCAGTAGGGGCAACAGGAGGAAAGAGGAGGAGACAGCCCATGCCAGAGGAGGCATGAAAGAGGTCCCTAAGATACAGCCAGGCCGAGAGACAACCTGCTGGCCAGTGTCCTCAAGCAGTACAAGGTACTGTATGGGCGCCACAGCTCCACCTTGCCACAGAGTGCATGGACCATGGCCTGTCGCAGATCCTACACAAGCGATTTAGTGATATAAAGCAGGGGAGTCTGTGCACACATGACATGTGAGAGATGCCATGCAGAGGCCACTGATGGCGGGGGACCAAGCAGACCTGCCTTAACACCCATGGAGCAGCAGCTCACTGAATGTCTGGAGCCCATATACCTCTACGGCCTGTCCCCAGCGCTGGACACAGCTTTCCCTGTACCACATATCAGTCTTACCTGCCAGTTGATGTGCTAACACAGCACATACAGGGGCTGCCTCAGGGGGGTGCAAGCCATAATATGGACCCAGTGTGTGGCTACATGGCCAGCAGAGGCCACAGATGCATCAGGACCTGCATACCACTAGGTTACCCCAACTGATGTCAGACATGCCCCATACTGTGTGCATGGGCATGGAAGGGGTACCAGATATCCACTGTACCACATGCCAGTACCAACTGGTGTCATGGGTAGGAGGAACTCTAAGCACAGGCCATGTAGAACCCCCAGCAAACCCGATGTACCATGACAGCACCACCAGTACACAGAATGCACCATACCAGACCGTGCAGAGGGCAGCGGTGCTAATAGCAGACCAAACCATTGCAGAGAATGACAACACAAGGCCTATTGGGGGAGGTGAACAGGTGGCAGTGAGAACCACATTCCACAGCAACAGCATAATACAGCTCATACTGGACATGCGGAACAGACATCACTAAACAAAGGACAATGAAGCACAATAGAGACCCAGGAGGATAGGTATGACATGGAGATCACAAGGGCCAAACATGGGAGTTACAACACCACAGTAGGTGGTGAGCCACACAGCACTGACCCCCTGTACAACACATAGCTCTTCCCCCACAGGCATACCTGTCAACGTGGCTCATCCCCAGCTGCACACACACAGGCAGAGTGGCGATGCTGGCACCAGGGGCACAGACATCCAATGGTATCACACACAGCTCTGCACCCGCATATCCCCGTCCTACACGCATGCAATCTGGGTGGTCCCATACTGACATGGGTATCTTGCGGGACAACATTCCCTTAGGTTACGACGTAACAGGTAGGCACGCCACATCTAAGTTGTGTTCCCTGTTCCTCCCCAGGTGACATACATGCTGAGGAGGAGGAGGATGGTGCAGAGTCTGGACCAGAGACACTTCCATAGGCTGTGTATGCAGTGGGGCCACTGACCACCACTGGTGTTGTGCACAGTGGTCCTGATGTGCCACAGGAGGTGGCAGAGGAACCAGCACCCCACTTGATTGGACTTGGTGGAGACAGCACAGAGGCCAGCAAGGGTGCTGGAACTGCAGCAGCTGGAGCCGAGGGGGTGCCTGTCCCACCAGCTCAAGGTCCTGCACCATGGGATGCACATGCCGCCATGGGGGAGGTGCTCAATGAGATGAAGGCACACTCTGCTACAGTGCATGAGGACGCCAAGGGTGAGTGAATAACCAGACAGGTACAGGTGAGCCCTGCCCTGTGGTCAGGGGTGTCCTGCTCCTAGTGCACACATAGGGCCCCCAACCAACCGGTGGTTACCCATACATGTGGGACCCATGCTGCTCTGTCTCACATGTGTCAGATACCCGGCTGTTTCCCCACATCCAGTGGTCCCACCCCAGACGTAGATGCCCCCCCTACCCTGGTCCGCCAGGTCACCTGTTGCATGTGTCATGGTGGCATGTGCAACCCATATCTCACAGGTCACGCCATGTCTCACCCACAGGCATGCAGTGGGTGATGCAGGTGGTGACCCAGGAAATACGTCGGCTGAGGGAAGAGCTGGTCAGTCACCGCTGGGAGCTGTGGTTCCTGCACCAGGAGCATGCCATGCTATGGGAGGCAGCAGGGTCCATGGAAGCCAGCATGGCGCGGATGGTGGCAGCATGCAAGGCGGACGTGGGCAGCAGCCGGAAGTAGCACCAGTGCCATGGGGTGGGAGGGGCCATGCTCAGTGCGGCCAAAGTCGGCAGCGCAGGGCCTAGGTGTGTGAGGCTGGGGAAATGTTTGTGCCACAAAGGCCCATGCACATGATCACACCTGTGGGCACATGTCCAGTCTCATATTCCTCACTCCCACTGTCCCCCATGTGGTTACCCATGGCACATATCCCTTGCCATGGCATGTAGTCTCAGTGGCATGCCATTACCTGTCCCCATGCCACAGGAGGGGTGTGGGGGTCTGCCCTGGCCCCATTCATTGCATGTATGTTCTGGGGTCCCACCTGTGCTGTGCACCATACCATATGTGCACTGCTGGCAGGTCAGTGCCACCAGGCATGTGTCCATGTCTGCAGGACCTACCAACACATGGGTACATCCCTGTGGCCGTGCATGATGCAGACAGTGCCCCACCTGCCTATCCCCCTGCCTGCTGTGCAGTGCGCGATGTGTATGTGACTTCTGTATTGCACTCAGACACACACGGACATCAACACGTGTCAGACTGTACTATTGGGTGACAGGTAATGAGGCACAACCATGGAGATGTGGGTCATTATGAAAGAATAGTAATTTACAACGTATATTGTTAGCAGCACAATATATATACACGTCATGTACACATTCGTACAGTGACAGCAGTGGGATCCTGGCAGTCCCGGGGCACAGGTCTGCAGAGGGCAGGGGTGGCACAGACCATGGCAGGGATCTACCCCACCTGGGGGCCACCATGCCCTGATGGCTGATGAGCTGATAAGCTGTGCGGCCCCCCAATACCTCCCTAAGCATCTGCAGCTCATCTGCCAGCCAGCACATGGCACCCACCACCTGCACCATGGTCCTCGTCTGCTCCTGCTGGCCCAGCGAGACAGCGGTTAGTGCCATAGACAGGGTGTGTGCATGTTTACTCCCACAAAGGCCCCATGTGCATGTGGTCTGGGTGGAGGCGTCCTCTCACACCCTCTCTGCGGCACTGCCTGCCTCTCCTGTGGCCATGTGGGAAGCAGCAGGGGGCCACGGTGCAGGTGGTGTTGGCCCCCAGGGCCTTCTGCAGCCCTGTGGCACTCAGGACTGCGTTCACCCTGACAAGTGGGGCAGGATGCACTCATGGTAGTGTGTGACTGTGGAGATGCCCCATGCCCACCCCCAGGTGGCCCCACAGCAGACACCACCAGGGGTGCATCCCGCCTCACGGCCCTCTCAGCCATCCCTACCTCCTGGCCACCCACCCACTTGTACTCCCCCACTCCTCCCACCTCACCCAGCCCTCCCCACTACACACCCTCTCACTTCCTCCCCCACCCCCTACCTGGCTATCCCCCCCACATCCAGCGCCTCCACAGGCTCCACCTCCTCCACCCCCTCTCCCCTCTCATGGGTCTCCTCCTACCCATGTTCTCGTCCTCCTCTTCATCCTTGTCCTCTTCTACTTCTACCTCCTCGTCCTCTTCCTCCGCCTCTGCCTCGGCCCCTTCCTCAGCACCCTTATCGGTGGCTGTCACCTCCACTTCCTCATGTGCCTCTGCCGGCACATCTGACACTAAGGGGAACAGTACCACATCAGTCATGTGTTGCCCACATGATGGACACATTGTTGTTAGCCCCGCAACCTCCTGCTGCCATGTAACATGCTGTGGTGTGTCGCACGGGCTGCAACACTCACCGTCGTCCTTCTCCATCAGCTCCTGCTGCAGCTGCAGCACAAACTCAGGCCTCTGCCACAGCAGCTCATGTTCCTTCTTGTGCACATCCTCCACCTGCGGGTACACCAATAGATAGCGGCTGTTATGGAACAAACATGCCTGACCATCTCACACAGTACATGCATGGCTGTGTGCAGCCGGTTGCTGCACCAGCTGTACACTGACAGTCCGGTATCATCAGTCAGCACCATCACCTGCCTGTGAGCATGGGTGCATGGGATGCCACAGATATGGTAGGGGGAAAGGTGCATGTACGTATCCCTGCAGCACAGCACAGGGCAATGGGATGGCCTACACCAGGTACATCGGTACTGACAGGGCGTGGGCCCAGGAGGGGGTATGTGAGCCGTGGGCCACATGCAGGTCATTGCGCATGGCAGGGTGACCAATGGACATGATTGTTGGGGATGGGGGACATGCCTGGTATCCATGTGTTGGGGGAACTGTGCCAGGACTGTTTCCTAGATGGGGCACAGGGGATGTGCATAGGACAATAGCTAGCTTGGATATGTATGGGGTGATGTGAGGTATGCACATGGGGGGCATGGAGGGGTTGTAAGCATGAGAGGGTGTGGGTGCCAGGTGGAATGTGACAGGCTCACAGGGGCAGCAGGTCCGTGGGGGGGGGGGTATCCATTTAGCACATCCTGGGGTTGTTGGTGGGTGTGGTGTGGGACAGGCACCTGAGAGGTGGGTGGGGCGATCATCCACAGACCCCTGTCCACAGGCCTGTGACCTCCTGTTTGTAGGGCAGACCTGCACAGATCTGCAGGCACACCTACAATAGCACCAGGATTGGCCACTGAACCCTGTCTATAGCCCTGAGGCCACCTGTGAGTGGGGATGACCAGCACACATAATCAGGTGCACCTGCATTAACACCAGGATTAGCCAGAAACCCCTGCAAATAGTCCTGTGGCCTCCTGGGAGTAGGAAAGACCTGCACAGATCTGCAGGTGCACCTACATTAGTCCCAGTGGTGACCGCTGATGTGTTGCTTGCTGGCTACTTGGTCACACTCCTTGGTATGTGTGACCTGCCCCCATCCACCTACCTCACGTGAGTGGTCTGCTGATGCATTATACCTCCTGGTCACCCGCCCCGAGGTCCTCCTGACCTTGTTCAGTTCCTGTCTCCTGGAGGAGCCTGGGAACAGGTGCCTCTGCTTGAGGCAGATGAGGCACCCAAGCACCTCCAGCTCAGAGGCCGTGAAGGGCGGCTTCCATGAACGGGCGGCCATCTTGTCTGTATTACACACGTTACGTTGTGAAGCAGTATTGCGGTGTACGCATGTTCCTACACACGTGCATTCCATATCCGCACTCCGCGTAGGAACGCACATGACATGTCTTCTGATGGGGAGGATTTTACATGCCTTATGGGATACCTTTGGATGTCTTAGGTTATGTGGGCAGGGTATGGTGCGTAACAAACATGACACGTGTTGTTGTGTATGCTGCATGTCTTCGGCACTGCAACGTGCGTAGCGCCTCAGTACTGCTTCTTGCGTAACCGCAGACTGGAGTGGGCAGGTTGGGGCACCTTTCCTTTTTACTCTCTCCAGCTTTGGGGTTACAACTGTTTTCCTGCCTTACAGCTAATGCCTGTCAACCTGATGCATCATACAGTCCTTTTGGGGTACCTTGGACCTAAGGTGCCTTTTGTTGTGGTTATCATCAGGGGTGTTAGGGTCAGGACCTGTTGCTCGGCCAGTGGCAGACCAACAGTAGTACTGGGGGCTCCAACCATGGACTGAAATTCACCAGCAGAAGGCACAGTCAGACTGTACCTACTGCACCCTGCAAGGTGTTTCAGCCATACACTAACTGCAGACAGTCCGCTAGCCAGTCTATCTTGCATGTTCACAGTGGAGCTATGCGCAACCAGACATGGGTTGTATGCCACAGATACCCAGTAGTTGCCTCAGTGATTGGGCCTCCAGATAAGGGGGGGGGGCACATACATCACGTGAGACAAATACTATGTAGCAGTATGTGGGAACATAGCTGTGTAATGGTCACTGTTCGGTCAGAGTGAGAGTGTCCTACCAGCAGGATGTGCTGTGGCCACCTTGTCCATGCAGGTGGTGGTTTGGTACTACAGCGTCCCAGCCATTGCCCTACCACCACTGCAGATGCATCCTGCCTGCTACACCCTCTCTGGGCCATACCCACAATACCTTGATCCTCAGTAGGCAGATTTGCAGGCTGGCGCTGGCAACAGTGTATGTTTTGGGGCCCACTAAAGATTAGGACACCACACCACAATGGATGGACATGCACTCTGCCACTCCTATTGCAGCATTGTGCAATGATAGGTGTGTTTGGCAAACCTGACCACCACACTGGTCCTGATCACAGTGCAGGGATTGCTATGGTGTGCAAGAGCTATTTGGGGGCTCTTCTGATAACTGTTGCTCCGAGCCGGTGCAGACAGCCTGACTTCCATGGAGCTTTGGATAGTGGGGCCTGTGTGTGTGGCTGTTTGTACTTCTGTTGGCTGCTGCTTTAGGGATTGCACATGTTGATGTTGTATCTGCAAAGTATGGTAAAATGTAGGGACATGCATTGCAGATCCACAGCTGGGACACAACCCTTTGACACTCTGCTCCAGGACACACTGGGTATGTGTACTGCACCACACTGTTGCCACAAAGGCAGTGCAGTCCCTGGGGCTACATTTGTTCTTAAACAAGGTCTGTCTATTGCACTGCACACGGCACACTGGGGCAGGTTATGACCTTGGTCCACTGTCGGCAGGTGCCACTGACACCAGCAACCTCCCTGCCATGCTGACATGCCCATATACTGCCAGTGCTGATTGTGTGCAGTCCTGGGCCATCCACTGTACAGGTAGGTGGTTGCCTAGGGTCAGGGGTGGGGAGGCATACATGGTCATTCACACATCCCCCCCCATCACCACCTACCAATGTCATATCCCTTCCACATGGGGGAGAGATGGCTGGGGGGTTGTCAGGTTGGTGCCCTAGCAACTTTTGGCTAGGGTGGACAGGGTAGATGTCGGATTGTGTTTGGCCTTGGTCAGCTGCTGTCTTGCTGTTTTCCACTTTCCACTTTCTATGTTCCTATGTGCCACCTAGGCAGTAGCCTATTCCCCCCTGTGCCCCATTTGCACCATCGCTATAGTGGCTGTTCATACTTGGGCACTATGCTGTTGAATATGGAGCACTACTATCATGTTTCTTGAGCTCCCTGCCTATGTTGTACATTGCTGACGCCTAAATGGCTTCACTCTCCTGCATATCTGCAGCTAACGACAGGTTTTCATTCCTGGTAATGTTCAGCCCTTCAGTACCCCACGTTAGTGCCGCGGGAGCTTCTCACCGTCCATTGACCCCTTCTCTCCACCCTCTGCGTGAATTACCATGAACAGCTACGTTGATGCGCGCTAGGTAACGTTAACGTAGCCACTGCTATGTTAACACAGTTTAGTAAACATACCCCTTAGTTTTAAAAGGTGGTTACTAAACCTATTGTTTAAAAAAAACAACAACGCATTTGGCAGTCTTATTAATGCTATACGTTGGATAGTGGGTCCACTTAGTTACTGTTTTTATTTAGTTTTTTATTTATGTTCTGGTGATTTTTAGAGAACCACTTTATTTACAATCACAGTATTCTGTTTCTGGTTACTGTCCTTTTAACCTTTCTCCTTGATCTGCATGATACTACTGTGCCCTCTAGTTTTACTGTTGGTTGTATTAATAGGTCCCTGAGTGATTAGACAACATGCTTGCTGCTTCGATTCCTTTCTATACAGCTCTCCTTGCTGTATCATTTTTCTCACTATTCATAGACTGGTTTATCATTGTCCTTTTTAATATTGCACTTCACACGGAGTGTTATAGGCTCCCAGCTTTTCACAATCCCACCATTAAAAGTGCAACAGGCTCTGTTGGGTTGTGCATTGTGTGGGTATTCACAAATCATTTCTATTCAATTTTTGAGATGGCAGTTACATTTGTACCTTCCTATATGATGGCTTCTGTACCGGTATTACTAAAAGTTGTATGTCCATATACAGATCTAGATTAGAGTTCTCAGTTTAGCATTTCAATTCCCTTTGTATTTGAATTGTCCAAGTGCAGTTAATCAACTGGGTCGCACATGTCTTTATCTATATTATCCTTTCAATCCCCTACAGTGGTATAAGAGTAAAATCTCCATAATTTAAATTGGTCTCTTTGGTTACCCCTCGGTTCCATTTCGTACCCTTTTGCCGATTCAAAATAAGGCTTGTCAGACGGCTGCCTGGGTGAGAATGTTCACAGTCTTGGCAAGTGCATATGTCAATATGATTTGCAAGGGATTGTGGGCAATGCAGTCCATTCACACCCGACACAGCTGCTCACAATAATTTAGTTGTGCTCAAGTGTAAAGCCAATAAGATATTTATTTATGGGGTTATTTCTCCCAACACAGATATGCTTGGTAGCACATAAATCAGGTTACTTGCTTTCAGTGTTAAACTTGAAAAAACAAAATCAAGAAAACATTTGAACTTGTCAGGCAATCAAAGCAAAAGAAATAAGACCTGGTTGATAACAAACTGGTCTTTTCTGTAGGCATTAGCTAATGTTCTCTTAGCAATGTATCAAACAACAAACAAGATCCACAAAGAAAGGAAAAACTGTTCTTTTCAGGTTAACTTCTTATATCTTCCCACATAGATTCAGAAGTGATTCTCTCAGAGCTCACAAGCAATTAGGTAAGGCTCAATTGCTAGCAGTTATCCAGCTGAAACCCCTTAGCTGGCTTGCTTTCTACTGCGTGGCTAAAACTCCTACTCAGGAGCTTTTCTGAGTAGATTAAAGAGCAAGTTTGTATTTCTTTGTGATGGTTGCTGTACTTTATAACAGAAAATCACCAAAGGAGTTTAGACAGAGAGCAGTCCATGTAAACAGATTCTTCATCTGCTATCACCCCCTCTTCTTCAACAAGCATGGGTTCAATATCATGGATTGGCACAGATGAATCTCCCAATGGAGCACTTTCAGGAGAATACTTGTTTCCCTGCTGTCTTTCAAGGTTATAGCTAGGGCATAGATCAGTGTTCATACCTGAGCTTCCATTGCTGTTAGAGTTCCTCTCTATATAGCCTGGCCAGTATGTAGTCCAGTTCTTATGTCCAGCCTTCCAATCCAGATCCCTGGACACTGGATCTCTCTTCACATATCTTCTGGCACGGGTCTTAGGGTCCCTTCCATGGGCAGCCGTCTCCCTCACAGGTACCGTCTGGAGATTCCTAGCTCTGCAGCACCATTCCTCTGGATTTCCCCAGTCCAATGGTGTATGCTGGCCCTTGGAATGCCTCCCAGTATACGTACTGCTCTGGACTCTTCTAGACCTATCAAAGGCTTTTCTCCTCTTTCTTCCAAAGGGTTTCTTTCCCTCTCTGTCCGTCCGGTTTGGCTTCTGCTTCTGATGATCCTCCTGATGATGAAGATGATCAAGCTCAAGCTGCTTCTCTGTAGAATAAACTCTACCTTTATTCTGCTTAGATGAGTGCTCCTCCCTAACACAGCGCAGCTGTTCTGGATCAGGCCCTGCCCTTTGAGATGAGTGCTTAGGGATTACCTCATAGCCCTCCTGATTGAACACACGTTTCCCCACTTCAGCTCCTCTAATGGCTGTTGGAAACCTGGTGCATTCTGGGACTGGTAGTCTTTTATGGGAAAATTCTGTTTTCTTATTTCTACCAGAACTGACAGGTTGCTTGTTCAGAGTCACTTCACCCTTTCTATAGTTCCTTCCTGAGCTATGATAAGCTTCCTTATCACAGGCTCTAGTACATTGGTGTTGATTCACTGTTTCACTTTGACTAGACCGGATCTTGCATCACTGCGGTAAGATATCTGTATTTCCTTTAGGGAGGGTTTTTTTTTTTTTTAGTTTCTTATGTTTGGACATCTTAGGATAAAAACAGATCAGTTAAAATCACTGGCACTGTTAGTTTAAAAGACAGAGGTAATATCTTGATATGCATTTCATGGGAATGACACGCTCAACGCCGCCTTTATAAACGTTTAAGTTTTGAATAAGTAGTGTTGAGGACTAATGCTGGGGAGCCCATATCACACTTTTTTTAGGACTACTATAAACATATGTTTGAGTATGAACACTGTCCCGTGATGAGCAATAATCCTTTAGTATCAACAGGGGATTATTATATCAACATAAGTGAATGGCCATAGCTGGCGCGATGTACATCAGAGTGTTATGACATTAAGTCTCATTTTTACTGTTTTAGATCATCTAATTGATTCTCATAGTCCTCAGAAGCAGCTAAGTATGTTGCTTTTCTCTCATTGGTCCAGCTCTGTTCACTAAAAGTACTATAACAATAACACATATGGTTTAAATATTTTTCCTCCGTCTCTACGGATTCTTTTGATGCTATAGGCTCACAATGTTTTGTCATGTTTGATGTACATATAGCCTCTTCTGATACTTAACTTCACTTTATTTCATTCTCCTTTTTTTGTTTTTACTCGTACCTGTATATTTAACATTACATGTTTTTATTGATAATGTTTTCTGTTATTTATTCATTACTTGTTATTGCTCTGATGTTAGAATAGTTTTTCAATGTTAGCATATTATGTTTTTAACTTATCCTTTTATGACTCTGTTGGCGGTTACCCTACCCCCTGAAAAAGGCATACGTGCCGAAACACTGCAAGTATAGTGGTTAATAAAGCTGTTTTGGACTTTAAGAGGTGTTTTTACTCCACTCTTGCTGTTCCCTGTTTTGCCTGCAGGCGGTTGTGCCTACTCTGACTATCCACATCCTGGTACAGCCTTCCCTATGCTCCTGCTGGAGTGCTGGTTCTATGGTGTTTGGTCTCCATGGCATCGGGATGCCCAGCAGAAGTGGCAAAAGCCCATCACAACTTTGAGATACATTTCCTTGCCGCCCAACCCTCTGGCGGGGTCTACAAGGGCATGAATCAGGCTGAGGCCTCAACTTTCATGGTGCCGTGGTGTGTGGGGGTCTGCCATGCTTGATCGCGGTCGTTGGAGGGACTTATTCCACCTCCAAGGTGGAATAAGTCCCATGTCTGCCTCACCAGCCCCAGACCCTACTGACCATGACCTGAATAGGCCCTGTACATCCAGGTTCATGGGCCCGCCCCCCCTCCACCCAGTCTCTGCCTCTAGCCTACCCCTCCTGCTCCTGTCCAGTGATTCTCACACAAACCCTCTATATGTGCAGGGAGCACTTTGCAGGAAATCACGTCCAGGGCCTGAAAGGGGGTTGGATGTCCATCCCAGATGTCCAACTCCACTATTCAGGGTTCAGAATGACCCCATAGTCTTATTACAGAGACTATGTGGATTTTGCACTGGGATCAGTGGCACCATCCAGTGTCCCTACTAGTTATTGCTAGAAGTAGATAGAAATAGACAGCTGCTTTCTAGATTATGAGAGTTCCTCCTGCCATTTAGCATGGGAAGGGAAAGCCCACTGAGCTTAAGAACCTGATCACAGATGTGGGGAGGGGAGATGGAGGGGGGTCTAATAGTGGGGCTGGGGGAGGGGTATCTTCTTGCCTCTGGGAGTGTTTGGTGATGGGGGTCTTGATGGGAGTTGTCACAGTCCCTCCTAGTGGCAGTGTGCAGAAAGGAGAGGGCGGACACTTATTTGAAGAAGGAAAAACCTTTCTAGACCAGGTGCGTCATGGTCTTTGTAGTCCCACTTTCATAAAGAAATAGTTGTGAGCCTTGTGCAGGGTTAAACTTAAATGGTTTTTATTCCCTTTGTTGTGCAAAGGTTCTCCAGGAAGACAAAAACATCTCTCCCACCATCTCTCCCGCTCAGGAGCCTCCAGCCCAATCGGGGCTGTGGGAGGCAGAGCCAGGCAGTGAAAAAGAAGCTGCCGTCCAGCAACCAGCCTTTCTCCTCCTCTCCTCACCGGCTCCTTGCTCCCCGATCGGGGTAGAGCACACCTGATCGGGCGCCGCCATCTCTCCCGCTCAGGAGCCTCCAGCCCAATCGGGGCTGTGGGAGGCGGAGCCAGGCAGTGAAAAAGAAGCCGCCGTCAGGCGGTCCCACGCCTGTCGGGCCCGCGCCTGAGGGCCTCACCAGAGGGCCCTTTGGCGTGGCCCTTAGGCAGTGGCACTCCAGCAACCCCCCAAGCGAAGCCAGAACTCACACCCGAGCAGAGCCAGATACCTGCGTCAGTAAAAGCTGTTGCAACCGGAACACCCACAGACATAAGCCTCGAACTGGACCCTAAGGTATTTAACTACTCTGACTTATCCCACACACCGAAAAACATCCAGCGGCCCAATTAACCTAATCCACAATCTCCTGTAAAGCATTGCTCTACCACACACTGAAGATTTGCTCTTCGGCTACTACAAGTATCCGTTTTAACCATTGTACCATGCTTAGCCTCGGTTAAATCCTGCTTAACCACAGTAGAATCACTGTATCTTGCTTAGCTTCTGTTGTATCTTTCTTAGCCACAGTTGTTTCATTGTTTCTTTCTTAGCAAATGCTTCAATGGAAACCTTGTATCAGACTACTATTGTCAAGCTGCTGATGCTAGATTATGGAATGTTGCTGATTGAAACAAAGTAAGCGAAATTGAATTACCAGCTGTCTACCTAACAAATATCGCTCCACAAACGTGTCCTAATAAAGCATTTCTCTCCCACACTACAGCAACCATGACAATACTGGCCATAACGTTAGTCTGCCTACTCTCCAGCGTCATATATGAAGCTAGTTCACTCTCTCAAGATCACCACCATATCCCTTCACTACACAGCAAGAACAAAAAACACTTTCACAGCTTTCACCAACATCCACAAAACCCTTACCACAAGAGAAACTCTCACTTGCTACATATAGCAATAAACCAAACAACCAACACAAAGCGCAACCAACCTGTTCCTCAACAAGAAGAACTCGGATGTGCACTCATAAATGCTTGCTCCGCACGCAAGAAATGGCCAGCCATCTCAGACCTAATAATCAAATCCAATCTAGACATGTTAATGGTCACGGAAACTTGGTTCTCAGAAACCGATACAGTCCTAATAAACCAGCTCACACCACCCAATTACTCCACCTACACATGTAACAGAGCAAACAAAAGAGGAGGAGGTGTCGCCATTGTAGCAAAGACGGAGCTCCAATATCGTACAATCCTAGCTAGGAGCACAAAACAGCTAGACACAATCTCAATCTACAACAACTACAACACTATCAACCTTATATATATGACACCAAACTCAACATCTGAAGAACTATCCAACATAATTGACCTAGCCTGCAACCCCATATATCCAGATAAACCAAATTGGCTAATGGGCGGCTTCAATCTCACATCCATTCAACCTACCCTTTCTGACTCCTTTTTAGATGCAATGACAAACCTCAACTACAATCAAATCATAAACCAGCCCACCCATCAAAGTGGCAATGTTCTCGACCTTGTCTTCGCTCCTCCCACCTACGCGTCCACAAAATATGAATTCGACCTCACCATCACTCCGGTCCCTTGGTCAGATCACAGCCTGATCTCATTCAAAATACCAGCACAACAAGATCCATTCACCGATACAAAGAAAGGGTCAGCAACGAACTTCACTCGCTTCAAACCTCTCAACGAAGAAGAAATCAAACACATACTCCCAAAACTCAATCAACCTTCATCCAATATCAATGACATGGTTGCTACCTGGAACGAAACCATCAACCAATACGCCAAACTACCTCCAGCCCACAAAAACCCAACAACGAATAACCATGTAGTGAAAAGACCTTCTGCACCTTGGTTCTCCCTGGAACTAAGGAAGTCTCTTATTCTCTTGAGGAAGCTTGAAAGAAAGTGGCATAAATCACATAACCTGACAGATCAAACAACATACTTGACCCACCTGCGAGCCCACCGTGAAGCAATATGGGACACAAGAAAAACCTTCCATTCAGAACTCCTCAACCGATCCTTAAACCACGGGAGCTCTTCAATCTAGTAAAGACACTAACCACAGAACCATCACCACCACAACATGAACCTATACACTCTCAAAGGTATGCTAACTTCATACAATCTAAAGCCATCAGAACAACAATTGCTTCCTCACCAAGTCCCCCCCAGCAGCGTAAGCAACACATTCCTCTCCTTCAGCTCTCATCGCCCTCAGCAAAATGCATTGAAGACATTATCATCAAAATGAATACCACCACAGCACCTAACGACCCTTGCCCAGCACACTGGATAAGAGCGATGCGCTCTGATTTTAGCCCAATCATAGCAGAAATTATAAACATATCCTTCTCAACAGGCATTTTCCCATCTGCCCTAAAGCAGACCTCCATAAGACCGCTGCTAAAGAACAATCAACTAGACCCAACAAAAGAAGAATCATACCGCCTGATCTCTAGTATACCTCTACTATCCAAAATAATTGAGAAAGTGACCAACAATCAGATCCAACAACACATAGACACCACCTCACTGATTGACCCCAGTCAACATGGATTCAGGGAAGCCCACGGAGTTGAGACACTGCTGACCTCCTTAACCAACATACTCATCAGTGGGATGGACGACATCAAAAAGGGCTTTGCACTAATTTTCCTCGACATCTCTGCAGCATTTGATGCCGTAGACCACGACATACTGCTAACAAGGGAATCCATGGATTAGCATGGGAATGGTGCAAATCATACTTGGAAGATCGCTGGCAACAAGTCAGGACGGTTGCAGGCACCTCAGAACCTTTCCAGCTAAAACAAGGAGTACCTCAGGGCTCCTCCCTATCAGCGCTGCTATTTAATATATACATGCAGCCCCTATGCGATATCACTCACTCCTTTGGCATATCCTCCCTAATCTATGCAGACTATGTGCTAATATTCACTCCAATCAATGTCATGCTCCCAGATTACACAGCATTAGTAGACTGCTTTAATGCTATAGCAGACTGGCTCCTCACCCAGAATATGCGAATACATTTCAAAAAAACTGAGGTCCTCATCGTCATGAAAAACAGAGAATTTTCACCCCCAGTTACTCTAAAAGTACGAGACGCAGACCTCCCAATCAAGTCCTCCATAAGAAACCTTGGAGTAATACTGGACCATCGACTGGATTTTAAAGAACATATCAACCACACGGTAAAAACCATTTATTTCAAGATAAGAACCCTCCGTCATCTGAAAAATATGCTCGACCCAGACAACTTCAGGACCATATTCCAGGCCATAGTCACACCCCACTTCGACTATGCAAACATAATACTCCATGGCCTCCCAAAAAGCACCCTAAATACATTACAACTAGCCATGAATGCTGCTGCTCGGGTCCTGTACGGTGCCTCAAAGTGACCACATTACACCCATCCTAATGGAACTACACTGGCTCCCCATAAACTGCAGAATTGCGTATAAAGCCCTTCTCATGATCTTTAAAGCAATTAACACGATAGCCCCTTCATCAATCTCAAGTCTCCTCAATCACACTCCCAACATCAGATCCAGGAGGTCAGTAGCTGCAAATACCCTAGCTGCACCACCAGAAGCCACAAAATGCACACGCACAACCACAGACAGGGCTTTCGCGCCACTGTTCCCTCTAAGCTGTGTGCATGTGCACGCGCACACACCTCGCCGAGCGAGCGCACATACTTTACAACAGAGCGCACAAAAATTACAGCTCTGATTCTGATAGAAAACAACACAGACGTCTTAAAATTTAAAAGTTATGATTGTAATTATTAGAAATTTCCCGCTTCATTTAATAATCGTCTATTTTCATTTAATTTGATTAAAATCAATGTGGAGTGCATACTGTATTCTGACGTGTAGTCAAATTTTAAAGTATATAACTCAGTGTCATTATGTGGCGCACAAAAATTTAACCTTCCTTCAAAAGCTGCATACAGCTGATATTTTATGCGCACACAGCCTACAGAAAATAAGAGGGAACATTGTTTCGCGCACTACGCACCCAGATGTTGGAGCAACCTACCTCCCACCATTAGAGCAATCATGGACCTCAAGCAATTCAGAAAATCCATAAAGCACCACCTCTTCCTTCTACACTTCTCCCAGTTCCAGTGCCCATCATCAACCCTCTAACGCATTCCAAGCCCTCATAGTCAAATTGTAAATATCATATTTACTCAAGATGTTAACAAGAAATGCTATTCATTGTATATAGGTTCATAACATATATGTACAAAGTTGTATATTGTATATAGGTTCATAACATGTATGTACAAAGTTCCCCAAAGTTGAATCCCAGTTGAATGCACCTGTTACATGTAAACTCACAATAGCCTGTTGCTTGCTATGAGTACTCCTGTTCAATGTAAACCGCGCTGATGAAAAAGAGTGCGGTATAAAAGAACTATAAATAAATAAATAAATAAAATGTACCTTACTTCAGGGTTTATGCCAAAATATTTACAAAGTCAGTAACTGTTACAGGCACTTCAGTTCTTTGCATTCAAACAGGTTTTCAACACCAAGAGGAAAAACAAATACAAAACTTCTTCTTTCAGCTTAGCAAAAGCAAAAAGATATGTTAAAGCATTTCCTGCCGGTTACAATTCTGTGAGACTCTAGACTCTTGGAAACAGAGTGAGCAGTCCATCAGGTGCTCTATCACCTCTATTTGCATAGGTTCCTGTTCAGCCGTGTTGTCAGCTAGTCCTGAGCTTTCCCTGGATAAGGCAGGTTGTAGTTCAATAGATCTCTCCAATATTCCCCAGCCTTGCTGGTCTTGGTTTGGCAAATAACTGTTATGGCTTTTTACTATGCCTCCCTGTAAAGGTTTCACAAGCCCTTCCCAGCTTTGTTTCCTATCAGTATGGTTCTCTGGGTTATAAGCTTTTCTAGGAGCTGGCTCACATCTTGGGAAGGAAATATAACTGTACCTTTGGATCTTTGAGACGTGCTCTGCTGGTACTTGCTCTACCCGGCAGTCTACTATCACCGTCTTCCCTGAAGACTGGCTCCTGGAGCTTTCTGGAACGGGCTTGTCCTCCCTGGAACTTAGCTCTTCCTTGTAAGTACTTCAAGCTTCTCTGCCTTTCAGTATGTGAGGTTCCTCTCTCAGGTCCCCTCTGTTCCTCTCTGAGCTTGTGTTCCTCTCCACACTTGTGGTCCTCTCTGAGCTTGAGGTTCTCTCTCAGCTCCTCTCTCAGCTCGTAGTCCTCTCTCAGTTCCTTTCTGAACTCGAGATCCTCCCTGCTTTCTTCCTTCTGAGCACTGTTTATAAAGCCGTTTCTCCACTGAGCTTCCTGGCTCTCTACTCAGGTGCACCTGATTAGCTCCTGCATTCTCAAAACCTGGGTGTGTCAGCTTAGCTTCTGCAGCCTCATGCCTGCTCCCTCTAGCTGCACCTTTAGGTAACTGCACACAGAGTTCAAATGTAAGGGAGGTTTCCTGGGGGGGGGGTTGCTTGTACTAATTAATGCTCTGAAAATTTCATATTTTCCTACGATGAATAAGATAACATTTATTGTTTCTTTTTTTTTTTTTTAAATTTTTATTTTCATTTTGCAACAAACAAAAGAAACAACACACCAAAGGAGACAAAACAATTATACAATAAAGAAAAGTAAACCCAATTACCCCCCACCCCCACGCTTCTTCTCTAGCTGATTATGTCAGTATGTGAGCGCTTCCAAATAACAGTGATTATACATCAAAACAATCAAAAGAGTATCTGCGATACAGCATAATCATGGGACAAAGATATATACAAATTTAGACAGTCAGATGAGAGCATTGAGCAGAGTGTACATAGTCATTGAGCATCTTCCATTTAGACCGATGATGAGGAGTCTGAATGGGAGAAGCAAACATACGAGGTACTTGTTCATATTTACTGTAAAGACAGACATGATTCCACCATTCATTGGGGCTCAGCTGGGAGCTATTTTTCCAGTATTTCGTAATGAGGGAAATAGCAATGCCAAGCATAAAGTCCAAAAGGAAGGAAGCCTTTTTTGGAAGAGAGGGGATCCCCGCAGCTGAGCGAAGTCCCACTATCCTCCAAGTAAGGGGCTCTTGAAAGTGCAAAATAGACTGGATACGACCCCAGACCCGACTCCAGTAATACTGTAGTGCGGGACATTCATACATAACATGAGGTAGTGAACCAATGGCCGCATGACATGTCCAACAACTATTGCCCTGAGTAGTGTTCCATTTGGCTAATCTGTCAGGAGTGTAAAAACACCGGTGGGCCAGAAAGAAGAGTGTCTGAGTGAGGGAGGCGGATCGGGAGACCCGCGTCACTCTACTCCAGACAAGGCTCCATTGCTCCGGGGTCAAAGTCACATGCAATTCTCTCTCCCATGCTTTCTGCGCTATAGGGGTATCCCTAGTCATAGCATTACATAAGGTTTTGTAAAAATTGGATGCTACACCCGGTGAGCTACCGATAGATCGGATAGTCTCCAACCAACCTTGTGTAGGGGAGGCCGATGGCGGGAGCACCTTAGCACTCCGAAGGCAATGCTGAAGTTGCACCAACTGAAAGTAGTGTTTCGCTGGGAGACCAAATTCAATTTGCAATTCACTAAAAGTTTTCCAGCGACCTTCATGAAACAACTGGCTAGGAATCCAAATGCCCCTAGTGTACCAGGGGCTCCACGCCATCGGTTTATTTTGTATTCGAAATCGAGTGTTGTACCAAAGTGGGAGCTTGTCTATCGGACAGAGTCGGGAGTCTAAAGAGTGTATGAGATTATTAAAGGCACCTAAGGTGTCTAAAAGCATTGGTGGAAAGTGGGAGTCTGATGGGAGAGTCATACCAGGGAGAAAAGTAAGAGGAATCGGTTTGCAAAGGTCCTCTTCTATGTCTAGCCACACAGGTCTACTCGGTACTGGATCTTCCAGCCAACGAGCGCCTTGTTTGAGAAGAAAAGATTGATGATACTTCAGGAAATCGGGGAATCTGACACCCCCATTTTCCTTATCTGCTTGCAGCTTGTGTTTCGCTATCCTAGGTGTCTTGTTTTGCCACAGGTATCTAGTCAGAAGACCCTCTATATCTTTATATAGACGCCGAGGGAAGAGACAGGGCACCATTTCTAAGATATAATTCACTTTCGGAACAATCATCATTTTTATGGTTTCTAATCGACCCCACCAGGTAAGCGTTAAAGGAGTCCAGCGGTGAGTGAGCGCCCGGACTTTAGAGGTTAAGTCTTTGGCATTGAAGGAGATAGTGTCTTCCAAAGGAGAACAATAGTGTACCCCAAGGTATTTGACCATGCGAGGTTGCCATAAAAAGGGGAAGGGTTGCATATCTGCCTGATGAAGCAAAGGATTTAATGGAAAGGCTACCGACTTGGTCCAATTTATCTTATAACCGGACAGTTGTGAGTATTTACCAATTTGCTCTAGGACAGCCGGTACTGAGTCTATAGAGACAAAAAGCATAAGATCATCAGCATATGCTGAAATTTTGATTTCCCTATGGGTGAAGGGGACTCCATGAATCACCTCCGATTGCCGGATTAGTAAAGCCAAGGGCTCGAGTGCAAGATCGAAGAGGAGTGGAGACAGTGGGCATCCCTGGCGAGTGCCGCGTTGAAGGGGAAAAGGCTGAGACTTTAAAGCATTGGCACATATACTGGCTGTAGGCTGTGCGTACATGGTGCGAAGACAACGGAGAAAACCTTCCCCGAATCCGTACCAGCGGAGGACTGCAAACAGGAAGGGCCACTCTAAGCGATCAAAGGCCTTCTCAGCATCAAGTGAGAGGCCAACAAATGGGCGATCGAGATTAACTGCGGTAGTCAGTACATGGCATAGAGTCCGAGCATTGTCAGCAGTTGATCTACCAGGAATGAAACCGCATTGATCTGGGTGTATTAAGGTAGGCATCCTATCCGAGAGCCGGGTAGAGAGAATGGTGGCAAAGATTTTATAGTCCGCGTTTAGGAGGGAAATTGGATGATAATTAGCTGTTAGTTGCGGGTCTCTCCCCTCTTTCTCAAAAACTACTACATTTGCCATTGAAAAGGACCCAGAAGGAGAACCCTCCTCGGCCAAAGCAGAAAAATAAATTTTCAAAACTGGAGCTAAGTCAGCGTGAAAGGTTTTGTAGAATTCAGCAGGGAGACCGTCTGGGCCTGCGGCTCGACCTGAGGCACATTTCTTGATAGCAGAATGAATTTCTGAGACAGTAAATGGTGTGTCCAAGGCCACTCTATCTTCATCAGATAGGGTCGGTCTTTGTACCCCTGAAAGTAAGCGTTCAAATACATCTGGCTCAAAATCACATTCGGATTGATAAAGCCGAGTATAAAAATCACGAAAGAGTTCTAAGATTTCGGTATCTTTAGTGACCAAGCCCCCCCCCGACGGATTACGGAGGGCGGTAACACGCTTGGCTTCTTTTCGACCTTTTAGGGCATTTGCTAATAATTTGCCAGCACGATTATTTTCCCGATAATATAGCCCTTGTTGTGATTCAATATTTTTAACAGCAGCAGTATACAAAAGCTGATTGTATTGAAAACGCAAGCGTTGTAGACGGAGTAAAATACATGGGTCAGTACGGGATGTGAGGAGACGCTCCCCAGCTTGTATCTGCTGCTCTAGAATCAGTAAATGCTGCTTTCTTTGTTTCCCCTGCCGAATTTGATAGCTAGTTATAGTGGCACGGATAGATGCTTTAAAACCCTCCCACCAAGCCCAGCCCGCTGTGTCATGGGGTGAGTTAAAATGAAAATAATCTTGGATAGCAGCCTTTATATCAACCTGAAAATCTTTTTGACCCAGTAGGGATCTATCAAAAAACCAAGCTCGGGGAGAATCGTCCCGCGCAGTGACACGTAATGAGAAAGATATGGCAGCATGATCTGAAATATGGAGAGGATGAATCCTAGTCGTATCTACTTGAGAAATCAGTGCTTTGGAAATGAGAAAGAAATCTATTCTAGATTGGGAGTGATGGGGTGCAGAAAAGAAAGTGAACTCTAAGTCGGAGGGGTGAAGCAGCCTCCATATATCTACCAGCGCAAGATCTTGCATCAGGGCTGTAAGGGTAGCAAGACTCTTGGGTGGACTACTCGTTCTAGGCGGCTGTCTATCTATCAGAGGGTCTAACACTTGATTAAAGTCACCACCAAGTATTAATGGAGTATTGGCAGAGGCCTGTGCCAACTGCGCAATACTTGCATAGTAAGCAGGGTTGTCCACATTCGGGGCATAAATGCAAATACATGTAAATTCACTATCTCCAACCTTAAGATGTACTCGGGCCCATCTACCCTCTTTATCAGCGCTAGTATCAATTACAGTAGCTTGCAAAGATTTCTTAACCAGAATGGCTACCCCGCACCGTTTGGAAACGGCGGGAGAATAGGCAGCCACCATATAAGGCTTAACATTGAGTTTCAGTGTTTCAGCAGAGTTTAAGTGCGTTTCCTGAAGAAACGCTAAATCAGCATGCTCATGGCTAAGATAGCTAAGGATTTTCTTTCTTTTGATTGGACTATTAATGCCCTTTACATTGAGTGATAAGATTTTACATAAAGCCATTCAGACAAGTTAAATATTCTGAGCATGATAGAGCACCAAATTGCACAATGTCCCTCATATTGACTGTATCTGGCTGTACAGATGACATAAAAGAAAATAAGCTTAGATAATACAATGAAGCGCCCCACATTAAAAGAAGAAAACCGCAGCGCGGTAGAGAGAAGAAGCAGAACCCCAAAAATTACTGGCGACCATGTGTCTGCGGGGAGAAGCCCCAGAGAAGGCCAAAATTGAAAAAACACATAACCTGTAGGACTGTGCGTGCTCCGAATCCGACCGAGGCACACATCATGGAGGGATAGGAGACCACAAAACGAAAGTCATAGAAAGAAAGAAAGAAAGTCCAGGTAGTCCCTGTGCTTGACTAGGACCGCCGCATCGGGCCCTTCAAAATGGCGGACAGAGCCGGCAAATAAAAGTCCACGTCGTTGGATTAGCGCATCTGCTCTGCTTCTTTGGAGTCTAAAAATGTTGATAGTAGATCAGGATCTTCAAATGTCCTGGTTTGGTTGTGGAGAGTCACTCGGAGCTTCGCGGGATACAACAGGCCAAAGCGAGCCTGTAGCTGTTGAAGTCGAGGGCGAAAAGCAAGGAGTTTCTTCCGTCGGTCAACGGTAGGCTTTGCCAAATCAGGGAAGAAGGAGACTTTGTGACCTTCAAATTCCAAATGATGGTTCGCCCGGGCAGCATTTAAAATTTGTTCCACTTGTTGATATCGTAGCAAGCGAAAGATAATAGGCCGGGGGGTCGTTCGGTTGAGCGCCATGTGGGTAGGAACACGGTGTGCACGATCGATTTCCAATTCTTTATGAAAGGTGATCTTCAGCAAGGAAGGAAGAGTTTTAAGCAGGAATTCTCTCATATCTCCCGCTTCCACCCCCTCCGGTATTCCAATGAGCCTCACATTGTTGCGACGGGCTCGATTATTGCTATCTTCTAACTCTTTTTGAAGATTCTGTATCTGGCGCTCAGCCTTGTCCAGTGCGCCCAAGCGCACCGCGTGCGAGTCGAGGACCCCCGCCATATTGTCCTGCCGTAATGAGAGACTTTCAAGTCGGTCCTGGAGCACTCCAAAGTCTTCTCGCAGGGCTCTAAGCGCTTCTCCATTGGACTGCACCAATTCCTTCACGCCGCGTAGTTCCTCCAAAATCTCCAGGTGCATTTCGGGGTTTTCACGAAATGGAACCATCTTCTGTGGGGAGGACACCTCTGTTTTGGAGCGTTTTCCGTGAGAAGAAGAAGGAGACCCGAAGTCCAAGCGCGCTGGTTTATGGGCCGCCATCCCCCCCGAGGTACCCCGGTCAGCCCGGAGCGAAATAGTAAGTTTGTATAGGTATTAAGTCAGGATTCGAAGTAGGCCTCTCGGGAGCTTCAGCGCGAAGCGTCTTACCCGCTGGACATCAGGCTCCCAACATTTATTGTTTCTTTAAAAATACAGCATATGTTTTTCTGGCTGTAAATACTGGGTCATTAGATCCTAGAGGTAACTTTTTTTTTTCCTTATAGATCCCTCTAAAGAACTTATTATTCCAGTGTAATTGCAGCTGCCAACATGACAGCCATCCAGATGCATAATGCTTTTGACACTGGTGTGCCAAAAGACTAAATTTAAATCATGCTACACTAATTCTTCATATCAATCACGATTTTTCTCCTAATGAACAGATGCATGCTGTTATATATGACGGCAAATTGACTAGATAATATGATATCATTTGCAGAAATCAAGTACAACATACCCTTTTTCTGTGCGATAAGATATATAAGTGCACTTTTTTTTAAAATTGCCAGCAATGTGATTTAATGTTAAATGGTCATGCTCAGTTGCCCTATTATGCTGCAAAATCAGACAAGATTTATCTGATATCAGCATACATAATTATAGCTCTGTAGCATGTACAGTAAACAAATTGTGCAAAAGTACTTTTGAAATGCGCCTTATTTATATTTACTTGTATAAGCTACCATTTTTCCATTCACGTTTTTTGTCTGAATCTCATTATATATAAATATTTTGAGTGTCCTCAATTTACATTAAGTTCTGAAGCTTCATGATGAGACCACTGGCATTTATTTAGATGTTCCTGAGAAGCTGAGTGCATTAGCCCATGCAAACGCCATCTGGAAAACAGATAACTGTAAAATAAAATAAAATAGCTCCAAATAGGTGCCTACTTAGACTTCTTTCCCAGTCCACCTGCCATAAGACTCCCTTGAGTGCAGCTTAAAAAAATGTTTAACAGTTGATGCAAAAAAGATTTAGCAAATTCTGATTTTAGAAAATCCCATAAATAAGATGCCCAATGCTCAGATGAAATTAGAGCGATGGAGCTCTCTTGGGTAATATTTTGTAAGCAGAATCAATGGTCTCTGAATCAGGTGGGAGCATAAATATGGGCTCCATCCGACTAGGACCAATGGTACCTTGTTTCCACATAGCAGATGCCTTAAAGTGGAGACAGCTTGAATGAGAGTTACATTGTAGGTGAGATGGCTGCTACACGAGATGCAAACAAAAGAAGGCGAGTATGACCAGTGGCTTATTTCAAATGCCTACAGATTTTATCAAATTGTAGGATTTTGTTTACATAAATGGAGACAAATATTTTAAATAACAAAGGATGGAGAGGTGTGTTTTGCCTGCAGCTGTGCACAGAGGAGGAGGCAGGCTGAACCCCGGGTTGCCCCAACATCATCGAGGGCCTATATAGTCTTATCAGGTTGCAAGGTGTGCTACCATGGTGCGACCAAAGGGGCACGACACAAGGGACATTTCTGGCCCTTTGGGAGCCTCTTGGAGTACTGCAGGAGTACAAGTTCAGTGGGAGGACGATTTTACTTATCTCATGGGAAAGCACAAAACACATTCTTAAAAATAAGAGACATGGAAGGTAATTTTACAACCAAATGCCTAGTTTTAAGCACCCAGAACATGTCTATCTTAAAGGAAAAACCAATATTTAAATTTTGGTGCAAACACTTACACCAGCCCTAGGGCTGATATAAATGCCCATGCTTAAACATCTAAAGAATATGGGTTTTTTAAAATTATTTTATATATATATATGCATTTGGTATACTGCCAGCCAGGGGCGGCCTAAGGGGGGTGTGGGGCCATGTGCGGAGACTCGGTGCGGGGCCTCATTTGCATAAGGGACCTCATTTGCATAATGTTACCATACACTAACTTATAGTAAACATGCCTCTTAATGAGTGCATGGATAAAGAAAGACTAAAAGATTTCTACATTACTATAATCCAGTGCCAACCGCCAGGCACATTAGGAACTACTACAAACGCTGCCCATTTAGAACCCATAGCAAACCTGCCGTATCCTAACAGCACTACCAGGACTCACAAAGCACCATACCCTACCTATCAAAAGGCAACACTGCAAATATTAAACCAATACATTTCAGAGAATAACAATACATGACCTACTGGGGAAAGAACAAGTGGCAATGTCAAATAGGAATTACATAAACAGAATACCTCAGCTCAATTACACATTCAGAACATAGACCATCACCAAACAAGGAATCACAATTTAGAAATAGGAAGACAATAATTAAACTGTGAACCCCAAAAGCCAAACTTGGAATGTACAACACTGTAGAAATAAAACTAAATTTCCTCTTGTACTAAACAAAGCACAGATGTTAATGATGCACATTTTCTAGAGCTGTCATATTCCAGTTAATAAATTCAAAATAAAGAGAAATTCTACCTTTTGTGCATTTTTTTCAGTTGCAATTGCTCCAGCCACTTTCTTCTGGTTTCTTCATGTCTTCTGCTAACTCTCCATCGTCTGCTGTCCATTTGTCCTTTCTTCTCTCCTAGTTTTTTTTCCATTCTCTCTCTACATCTGCTTTAACATACTAATCTTTCTCCTTTTGCTCTTTCCTCATTCCTGTTTCATCCACTCAAATTTTACACCTCCTTCCTCAATCCCCATTTACTCTCCCAATATCCGGCCAATTGTAGATTTGTCTTCCCTCCCACACAATATTTTTTTTTCTATCTCCATTTCACCCTCCCAGCTCCATCCCATTCTAATCCTCCCCCAGCATTCGCTCCCTTCTAGTCCCCACATCAGCCCATTTCCAGTCCTAGCCCCCCATAAGCCCATTTCCAGTCCATTCCTAGCCCATGAGCCTACTTCCAGTTCTAGCCCCCCCCCATAGCCCATTACTAGTCCTAACCCCTCCATCAGCCCACTTCCAGTCTTAGCCCCCCCCATAGTCCACTACCAGTCCTAACCCCCCTGCCCCCATCAGCTCAAATAGATAAAAAAAGCAAACCGGCTGCTGCTGCCGCCATGGCAGCAGCAGAATCAAGCATCCCACCGCGGACCCCCCCCCCCCCCTGCCCAGCAAAGCCTCCCTGCAGCATCAACTCCGGATGGAGTCCCAAAGCGCAAGCTTTCAGAGCAGCGAGAGTTTCCCTTTCTCTCGTGGCTCTGTTAATCCCGCCGGGGCTGATGGGATTTCCCATCAGCCCCGGCAGGCTTAACAGAGCCACGAGAGGTCAGAGAAGCTCTCCCTTCACGGCTCTGAAAGCCTGCACTTTGGGACTCCGGAGCTGATGCTGCAGGGAGGCTTTGCCGGGCAGGGGGGCCCCACGGCAGGACGCTTGATTCTGCCGCTGCCACGGCGGCAACGGCAGCAGCAGCCGGTTTGCTTTTTTTTAAAATCTATTTGGGCTGATGTAGAATGTTTGCACTGGGCCCCCTGAAACGTGGGGCCCTGTGCAAAAAACATTCTTGCTCAATGGATGGGCCAGCCCTGCTGCCAGCCAAGTTTTATTGTGCTCCCCTGGATGTAGGAACTTACAAAATAGCAACCAGCTAAAGTACATGCATAAAGGTCCATCCATGCACACAAGTCTTCGAAAACACACAACTTAAGTGTGTTTTATGGTGTTACTTTAAGCAGCTACTTATAAAATTACTTCCATGATGATGATATAGGATAGCATTGGTATAAGTTCCTATAGATACGTGAAGGATAATTTCATAAACTCCTGCACATATTTTGGGTCTGTTTTATAGAGTGAAGTATGTGTATATTTTACATTATAAAATAGAGGTGTAAAGACTCACTTCAATCTAGTTGCAGCAGTTGTCTGCTCTTGGGCAGGTGTACATGCCCATGCCTAGATTTTTCAAAAACACATGCAAGTTATAGTAATTATAAATTCACAGTACACTGAAGCATCACCCCTGTACATTCCCATACTGAAAGTACGCATACTAGGACTTATCTACAGGTTTGCAGAATAGTGACTTCCTAAAGTGCATGCATAAGTGCTGATTTACACACACTAAGTCCTTTAAAATAGTGACTTATATGCAATGCCCTTTAACCTCTTTGGCATTCACAGATTCACCGAAACGGCCGCCAGCGTGAAGGAAAAGGCTCTTCATTCTGGTGGGCTGTGCAGAGGGAGCCGGCGCATTGCGTGGGCTTCCCAGGCTCCCTCTGCAGCCCCTTAGACAGCGCAGGGCTCTTGGGGGGGGGGGGGGTGGCTAGGACCAGATGGGATGTGATGGGGGGGAACCGACTGCAAATGGGCTGTGATGGTGGGGGGGATAGGACTGCAGATGGGCTGCAATGGTGGGGGGTGGGGACTTGGACTGGAAATGGGCTGATGAGGCTGGAATAGGACGAAGTGGGTTGTCGAGGGGGCTTGGAGTGGAAATGGGCTGATGGACTGGAATGGAACTGGAAAAGAGCATATCGGGGGGCTAGGACTGGAAATGGGCTGATGGGGGCTGGAATAGGACTGGAAGTGGGCTGATGGGGGGAGGCTGGAATGGAACTGGAAAACAGTATATGGGGGGGCTAGGACTGGAAATGGGCTGATGTGGAAGCTTGGGAGACTGGGACTAGAAGGGGGCAGATGCTGGGTGGGTCTAGAAATATAAGGGAGCAAGGGAGCTGATTTTGGGGGAGGACTAGAAAGGGATGGGGAATGAAAATAGAGAGGGGAAAAGATATATTTTGTGTGGGAGGGAAGAAATGTCTACGATGGGCCGGGTATTGGAAGCATAAGTGGAGATTGAGAATGGAAGGGTGAAATTTTGAGTGGATGATCAAGGAATAAGGAAAGAAATGGAGGATAGAGCAAAAGGGGAAAGATCAGTATGTTAAAGCAGATATAGAGATTTGGAAAAAAATCTAAGAGGAGAAAGGACAAATGGATAGCTCACAGAAGACACAAAGAAACCAGAAGAAAGTGACTGGAGCAATTGCAACTGAAAAAGAAAATGCACAAGCAACAAAAGGTAGAAAAATACTTTTTTATTTTGAATTTATTAACTGGAATATATCAGTTCTTGGAAATGTGCATCATTAACGTCTTGTGTTTTGTTTAGTACAAGAGGAAATTTAATTTATAGGGGGTTTTTTTTCCTCCAGTGTTGTATATTCCATGTTTGGCTTTTGGGGTTCCCAGTTTAATTGTCTTCCTATTTCTAAATTGTGATCCCTTGCTCTTTGGTGATGGTCTGTTCTGCATTTTAACCAAGCTGAGCTATTCTGTTCATGTAGTTTCTGTATGACAGTTTCACTTGTTCTCTTTCCCCAGTAGGAGATGTATTGGTATTCTCTGAGATGTATTGGTTTAATATTTGCAGTGTTGCCTTTTGATTGGGTTTGGTGCTTTGTGAGTCCTGGCAGAGCTGTTATGATATGGTGGATTTATTAAAAATGCATGTTAACATTATGAAAATATTTATGTAAATGAGGCTCCCTATGCAAATGATGCCCCACAATTAATCTCCGGGCATGGCCCCGCACCCCCCTGCCAACATGATGTCCATCCCCGCTATTCATACCTTCCCTGCTGGTTGTGCAGGGAAGTTAGATGGGGTGGGTAAGAGACGGCTCAGGCGTGGAGTCTGGGTGTGCAGTGGGTGGAATAAGTTCTCTGGATGTTTCTTTTTTTTTTTTTCAGGTCCAGGATGGAGCAGGGGTCCTGAGGACATTCCCCACAGGCCGACCCTGGCCTTAAGGCCAGATCAGGGATCAGGCTGCAGGAAAATCACCTTTGTAATCCAGTGGCCAGCTCTGCGGCTTTTAAATGGAGCTGTGGTGCCATGGCAACCAGACACCATGGCTCCATTTAAAAGCCCTGACTGAGTTAGTCGGGCAGTTCCTGTATGTGCAGGCCAGGCTGAATCGCAGTTCCGGCCTCCATGTACATGCCTGATCACAATTCTGATCCCATGGGGCACATCTAGTCCCGCAGGATCAGAATTGCGACCCCCCCCCGTATGTCCAGTCAAACCAATGTACAGAGAGGGTGTATGTCTGGGATGGAATGAGCCTGAATATGGATTGCAGGCCAGATATGTTTTATTAAATCTAATACCTGAATCTTTATCCTAAAGGGTACAAGTTCTTTGCTCATATGTTACACATCTTCACTGGGTATGCAGACCTTCAGCTTCCATGTCTCTTCCATAACAGAAACAAAGCAGAAAAATAAGGCTGGGGCTAGTAAGGTTTAACATCCTGTCTAAAATGATAGGCCAAAGCAGGATAAAATAATAATGGCAATTGGGGAGGGGTGGGGTGGGGTGGTAGGTTGAAGGGATGTTTCTCAGTCTTCCTTAACCCTGACAAGGAGGATGAAGTAGAATTCTAGGGTAATTCCCACCAAGCCGGAGGAATAAAGTGTCCCATCCCTCTTCTGGTTTAAGACAAAATAGAGTGCAGAGTCAAGGCTTAATTTGAGACAAAGTTTAGCATAGTTCTTTATCATTTCTAATCTGTGAATTGATTCCTTTCCTCAGGAACTGTCACATACCTATCCCGCAGGAAACTCAGCATGCATAGGAAGTGAGTTTCAGCTTCTTCCTGTCTTTTTAATGTTATTCCTAGTCACATTCTGATTTAGCTTGCTCCAGTTGGTCCTCTGATGCACTTTAGCCTAGTAGGTCTCTCACCCCCAACTCCACTTGCCAATACCTCCTAAAGACTCATACACAAACACATACAAATCCATCTGCCCTCTGACATCCCACCTTCAGACAGCAGACACTGATAAGAGGGCAGATGCATGTTGTGATACATGTTCAAGGACTTAACAAGTTACAATAAAGACAGGCAAATTATTTCTCTTAGCTTAGATCAATACAGTAGTCCCCTTGAGGACCTCCTCTTTCCCCCTTAAGCAAAACAAGGCCAAAGAGGTAAATGCAATTATGTTCAGGATGTTACCTTCACATAGCCCAGCTCCCATCTCCTCATTTCTCAGAGAAGGGGTCCAGGACTGTTTCTCTCAAATATTCCTGAAGGATTCATTAGTTAGGCCTCCCTTATCAAAAGGCACCTTTCTTTCAAACACCCCTGTGTCTTGCACCCCTGATCTCACTTCCTCTTCCTGAGCATGTTTGTTCTCAAGGAAGCAGCCTGTCAATTAATTTAGTTTTGCTCATGAGAAAGATCCGAGACATGTTTCAGCCCACCTGCTGTTTGCATGTCCCAAAAAGGTATAAAAGGTCTGCGCTTCCCCATGGAGGGGATACTTGTATCCATTGCTTGTGACCCTGTTGCAACAGTGATAATAATGATTCATATTGTCTGTTTTCTTCTGCTGTAGAAACGAGCCTGGGAAGGCCTATTCGGGGCCTCCCATGTCACAGCCGCATGTGCTCTGCTGCCCTATTGAGACATAATTTACTATGGCTGTTTCAACCAAATCTCCCACATAGATCCATGGTGGGATTTGCAGATGGGGTAAAGAGTTCCATTTCGTCACACTATACATCTGCACTTTTCAACTTACATTTTCTATTCACTGATTGGAATATGTCCGTTTTTGGAATGTACAAGCCAGAGCTAGTGTTTGATGTGGTTGGAGCCCAAGGCAGAAATTTGAGAGCGAATCCTAAGCCCACTATCAGGTTGTCTTCAACTTCTGGCAGGATTGGGGCTTTCTCTGGCTGGGGTTCAAGGCAATTTCCTGGGTTATACTCCCCCTTACACTGGCCCTGACATCTGCTGTCTTTATATTTTGCACGGTGCAGGTGGAAATGCATCTCTCTCGAGTTTTTTTTGTATTGCACTGCATGCGGCATCTTGCTTCCTGAGGATTCAGTTTAATTTTTGTCTGCGTATTTCTATTTAAGTTGTGGTCATTTACTTTTTATATCTTGAGGGTCTGTCTGTGTTCTGTGTGCAATCGAGGCTGGGTATTTTGTTAGCATTGAGCTTATATATAAGAATATGTTGTAATTCTATTTTGTTCAGTTTTCTTAATAGAATGTTCTAGGGCTAATTGCAGTATTTACAATAACAATTCCTAGTTAGGGTCCTTGTGTGTTTTGGAAATTAGTGCTGGCATGGTAGATATGAGAAATTCCCTGGCTCGGCTCCACCCTCATTTTTAGAAGGGTGGTGATGTCTGTGGATTTGACTCTGTATGGGGGAGCATATACTGTATATGCTGGGGACTGAGGAGGGGACCATGGTTCAATGGGCACTGAAAAAAACCTTTTACCCCACCCCTAGCACCGTCCTCATATGGCCTGCAGGAGCTAAACCTTGCATGGCTGCCCTCATAGCACTTACTGTTGGAAGCGGAACAGGGGACGGAATGGGTGGAACACAGGCAGTAGTAGGTGGTGGGTTTTTCTCTTTCAGAAAGTTGCCAACCCTAGACCAGGTTAGCGCAGCACTCTTGTACATGTCCTGTCTCCTCCTACTTTCTGGCAACTGGAGTCTATGCTTTGTGGGGAATATGTTGGGCTCATGCTTTATGTTCTGGCAGTCTGAGTATCAGAGTGCTCCGTCTGAGAGGAAAGGGGCTGTTAATAGATGAATATGCATGATCTAGGCCCAGGGCCTCTGGTTTTCCTCATGGAGCGTTGCCTATTTGTTATCGGAACAAACAGAATAACACCCATATTGCCATTTCTCAGAATGCTTGCCTCTTGGTCAAATAACAAGAAAGAAGAGGTGGGGGGCGGAGCCCGATGTCCAGCGGGATGGTCGCATAACGCTGAGGCTCCCGAGAGGCCTACTCAGAATCCTGAATTAACACCGGACATACTTGAATTTCTGCTCTGATCTTGCCGGGGCACATTGGTGAGATGGCGGGGACCAAACCTACGCGCCTGGAATTTGGATCTCCAGCGGCTTCTCACGGCAAACGCTCCAAAACTGAACCCCCATCCCCGCAGAAGGGGCTGGCTTTGCGTGAGGGCCCCGAAATGCAGCAGGAAATCCTCGCAGAGATCAGAGGGGTTAAGGACCTCGTGCAGTCAAACGGTGAAGCACTCCGAGCGCTGCGGGAAGATCTTGGTGTGTTACAAGGCAGACTAGAGGGGCTTTCTTCGCGTCAGGACAAAATGGAGAGCGTATTAGACTCCCACGCGGTCCGGTTGTCCAAACTCGACAAAGTTGAACGGCAGGTGCGGGCCTTGCAGAAAGAAGTGGAAGATGGCAATAATAGAGCGCGCCGCAACAACCTACGACTCGTGGGCATACCGGAGGGAGCGGAATCGGGAGACATGAAGGAGTTTTTATATAAAATCCTCCCTTCCTTGCTCCAAATCACCTTTACCAAAGAATTGGAGATCGATCGCGCTCATCGTGTACCCACAAACATAACGCTCAACAGGAAGACCCCGCGGCCTATCATCTTTCGACTTTTGAGATATCAACATGTGGAGCAAATTCTCAGTGCCTCTCGGGCAAAGGGCCATATGGAGTTTGAGAGCCATAAGATCTCCTTCTACCCTGACTTGGCTAAACCCACGGTCGACGGCCGAAAGCGCTTTCTGGAATTCCGGCCGAGGCTTCAACAACTACAAGCACGCTATGGCCTGATGTACCCGGCCAAGCTCCGAGTCACGCTTCACAATCAGACAAGAACATTTGAGGACCCTGATCTACTAGCGGAGTTTTTGGATGCTAAAGAAGCCGACTTGATGCGTTGACTTCCCGAATATTCCTGCCAGTATTCTCATATCCGCTGTGCCTGCCATATTGGATTTGCCGCGACTCAGCAAAAGTCTGCCGAGGGTGGTTTGTTGCCTTATCTTGATGATATCTGTGACCCGACTCCATCTACCCATCGTAGCCTCGATGAGTATCAGAGACAGTGTTAATTATGGACTCTGGTGTTGTTTTTCTTTTTTTTATGTCTCTATCTTCCTCTCTAGGGCCTCCTCCCGCAGACATATGGTCGCCATTTTCATTGGGGGTTTTGCTTCTTCTCTAAGTTACTTCGGTACATACTTTTCAATATGGGGTGTATTAGTCAGCAGACTCGGTGATTCTATCATTTTTGTACAGTTTCTGATTATGTTGTATGTTTTCCAGCGCCCTTATCTGAAATGTCTATTACTGATCGATGGCACCATGTAAGATTTTATCATTGAACGTAAAAGGAATCAATAATCCGATAAAACGGAAGAAAATCCTAAGCTATCTAAGTCATGAAGCTGCGGATCTGATTTTCCTCCAAGAAACGCATTTAAATTCGAAGGAAAACCCTTAAACTCAATGTTAAACCTTACATGGTGGCCGCCTATTCTCCAGCCATTTCTAAGAAATGCGGGGTTGCCATACTGGTTAGGAAATCTCTGCATGCTACTATTATTGCGACTAGCTCAGATACAGCAGGTAGATGGTCCAGAGCTCACCTCAAGATAGGTAACCTTGAAGTTACATGTATATGCCTTTATGCTCCTAATGTGGATGACCCTGCCTTTTTTGCTACCATTGCTCAGGTTGCGCAGGCCTCTGCTAATACTTCATTGATAATAGGGGGGGATTTCAATTTAGTTCTTGATCCCCTGATTGACAAACAGCCGCCTAGGACAAGTGGTCCCCCCAAGAGTCATACCACGCTTACCTCTGTGATCAAAGATCTTGCTTTAGTCGATCTATGGAGGTTACTACACCCCAATGAGCTTGACTTTACTTTCTTTTCTTCCCCTCATAAATCCCAGTCTCGTATAGATTTCTTTCTCATATCAAAACTGTTAGTCCCTCAGGTGGACACTGCAAAGATTCACTCCCAACATATTTCAGATCATGCTGCTATTTCTTTTCAATTACACACTACTGCACCCCAAGGGAATTCGGGGGCCTGGTTCTTTGATAGAGCCCTATTAACTCAGCCAGAGTTCCAGTTAGAAATTCGAGCAGCCATACAGGATTACTTCCACTTTAATTTACCCCAGGATACTGCAAATTGGGCTTGGTGGGAGGGTTTCAAAGCGGCCATTCTTGCAACGATCACTAGTTATCAAATTCGCCTGCGGAAACAACGCAAACAGCAGCTACTTATACTAGACCAACAAATCAAAGCAGGCGAACGAGTTCTAACTTCCCGTACTGATCCATGCGTCCTAGTTCGCTTACAGCATCTCCGTTTTCAATATAATGCAATCCTCTCAACTGCAGCTTCTAAGAGTATTGAGCTTCAACAAGGGACATATTACCGTGAAAGCAACCGAGCCGGTCGACTTTTAGCCAACGCCTTGAAAGGTCAAAAAGAAGCCAAACGCGTAGCGGCCCTTCGAGCCCAACAGGGAGGGGGCATACTGACCACAGACTCCGATATCGTAGAACTCTTTCGGGATTTCTATACCCGTCTCTATCAATCTGAATGTGATTTCTCATCAGAGACCTTCGAGCGATTGTTTTCTGATATTCAGCGGCCGACCCTTTCTGAAGCTGATAGGGATGCGCTAGATGAACCTTTCTCTACTTCAGAGATCCAATCTGCCCTAAAACGCACAGCCTCGGGTCGAGCCGCCGGGCCTGATGGTCTCCCGACCGAATTCTACAAAACGTTCAGTGCAGATTTAGTACCCTACTTAAAACTCTATTTTACTGCCCTTGCGGTAGATACATCCTCTTTGGGATCCTTTTCTGCAGCTAATGTGGTAGTATTTGAGAAAGAAGGCAGAGACCCGTTGCTAACCGCCAACTATCGTCCAATCTCCCTACTTAATGCCGATTATAAGATCTTCGCAACGATCTTGGCCTCCCGGCTATCTGACAGGATGGCCACCTTAATCCATCCCGACCAATGCGGTTTTATACCCGGCCGATCCACCGCTGACAATGCTCGGACCTTGTGCCATATACTATCCAGTGCTGCCAACTTGGACCACCCCTGGGTGGGTCTTTCCCTAGATGCTGAAAAAGCCTTTGATCGCCTAGAATGGCCCTTTTTATTTGCAGTTCTCCGATGGTATGGCTTTGGGGAGGGCTTCCTCCGATACCTCCAAGTCATGTACACTCAACCCGTTGCCAGTATTTGTGTAAATGCTATTAAGTCTCAGCCTTTTAATCTCCAAAGAGGCACGCGTCAAGGTTGCCCCCTATCACCAATGCTCTTTGATCTTGCTCTTGAACCCCTCGCCCTCCTCATTAGACAGTCTGCACGTATTCGTGGTGTCCCCTTCAGTCACAGAGAGATTAAACTCTCTGCATATGCAGATGACCTTATGCTCTTCGTATCCCTTGATTCGGTTCCAGCTGTCTTGGATCTGATTGATGGATACTCGCAATTATCGGGCTATAAAATAAACTGGACCAAATCCGTCGCATTCCCACTGAACCGCTGGGTACATGAGGCTGACATGCAGGCCTTTCCTTTCCTTTGGCAATCCCGCATGGTGAAATATCTTGGGGTCCATTACTGTTCTCCTTTAGAAGACACTATTAGTTTTAATGCCAAAGAGGTAGTCTCCAAAGTCCGTGAGCTCACAAATCGTTGGTCTCCCTTATCCCTTACATGGTGGGGCCGCCTAGAAACTGTGAAAATGATGATAGTCCCCAAGGTGAACTATATTTTAGAAATGCTGCCATGCTTACTCCCGCTACACACCTACAAAGATATTGAGGGCCTTCTCGTCCGCTATCTCTGGCAGGGTAAATCACCAAGGATAGCTAAGCAAAAACTACAGTCTGCGAAGGAACTAGGGGGTACCCGCTTTCCTGATTTTCTCAAATATCATCAAGCCTTCTTACTAAAACAAGGTGCCCGATGGCTAGATGCCTCGACAGACAGCAGACCAGTTTGGCTTGACATAGAAGAGGAGCTTAGTAACCCAATTCTGTTGATCCATCTCCCCGGTATGTCCCATCAAGTAGACACCCGCCATCCCCCAATGATTGTTGATACTCTTGCGGCCTTTAATACTCTCATTCTATCACTGGGCCCAACCGTATGTCCTCAGGACGGACTCCCGCTGTGGAATAACCCCAGAATTCAAGTCCTAAATAGAACGATAGCATGGAAACCCTGGTACTCTAGGGGGATCTGGACACCCCAACAGCTCTTCTTTGCAGCTCGTTGGAAGACCTTTTCTGATTTACAAAAGGAATTTGCGTTACCAGCGAAACATTACTTTCAATTGATGCAGCTTCAACACTGCCTCAAAAGTGCTCGAATCCTGCCACCCTCTGTCTCTATTGAGGACGGGCTATCAGACCTAATTCACTCTATTAGTAGTACACATGGGGTAGCCTCTAACTTTTATAAACTATTATGTCAGGGTACAGATACTGCTACTTGTAGAGCCCAACAAGCCTGGGAGCGCGAACTGCAAACCACTTTAACCCCTGTGCAATGGAGCGTTTTCTGGAGCAAAGTAGTGCGGGTTTCCCGATCTGCCTCAGTTACCCAAACTCTCTTCTTTTTTGCACATAGATGCTTTTATACTCCAGAAAAAATAGCCAAATGGAACACAACTGCTAGGGACCAGTGTTGGTCTTGTCATACTGCTGTGGGAACCCTCGCTCATGTTATTTATGAATGTCCTCAACTACAGGTCTACTGGGGGCGGGTCTGGGGTCGTATTCAACTTATCTTACACCTCCATGAGCCTCTTTCTTGGCAGATTGTGGGACTCCACTCAGTGGCGGAGGTCCCCTCTCTTCCTAAGAAGGGTCGCTTTCTCCTTGATTTCATGCTGGGTATAGCTATATGTTTAATCACGAGGAATTGGAAGGATAGCTCTCGACTTACTGTCAATGAATGGTGGAACCTTGTCTGCCTATATAGTAAATATGAGCAGATACCTCGGAGAGCTATTCCCCATACCCAAACTCACTCTCGCTTGTCTAAATGGCAGATGCTCAATGATTATGTACAATCTGCTCATTGCTCCGACATGTCTGTTTAATGTATACTCATCATGTTTCAGATCACCGTTTGGTTTTGTAACACAATAATGTCAGTGCACGCCCGTTTCGGGAATGATTAGTTTTCTAGAGAAGAAGCAGGGGGGAGGGGGGTGGTAGGGGTTTACTTTGGTGTATGTATCTTATTCTATGTATGTATCTGTCTTTTAGCTGTATGTCTTCCTTTCCTTTGTTGTTATAAAATGAAAATAAAGAATTAAAAAAAAAAAAGAAAGAAGAGGTGGGTTAAGAGAGGCAAGTATAGTGGGAAGAGATACCGTGAATGTAAAGCGAGAAATTGAGGAGAAGCAATAGGGGAAGGTAGGCAGGCTGAAATGGTGAACAGAAGCTGTATGGACATATGCAAATAATAGCATATGAATACATTTATTAAACAGAAACTGGATAAATGTCTAATTGTAACAGAAGCTTGGAGGTTGCATGTAGATATACATCACAGTGATCCTATGTGCTTGTGACTGAAGTGCATGTCTGAAGCTTTGACTTTAAATCCATTTGTCTTTGTATGTAAAGTGTAGTATACACTAATTCTCCCTCTCAAAATCATTGACATCTCTTGCCAAACAAATTATGTGAATAATGGGATAAAACTGTAAATACGTGCATAGTTCACAGACAGACAGGCATTAAGGGAGAGAACATCTGTTGCTAAATTTTATTACCTTTCCCCAGGATCCTCATGCCCCTTCTTTCCATTGATCTCCTATCTCTCCTTGTCTCTCATTTATGCTCTAATGATGTTCCTACATATTGTATATAAAGCATGAGCCTTGCGTGGATATACACTTCTTGGCTATAAACTGCATAAGATGACTCGGAGGGAAATTTTATATACCTGTTGATTTGGTGATGAGAAGAAAATTCAGTACTTGGAATGAAGGCTTTGATTTCAGCAAAAGAAATTGGAGTATTGTTAGTGTGTCAAAGATGCTGCTGTTGATGCACTGCCTCACTATGCACATCAACTACTTGACTCAAATCATTCACAACAGATTCATTGACATATCTCTGCTACCTTCTTTCCAGTTCTGTTTGCTGGCATTTGCTTTCTTCGAGATCCTTTTTCAAAATGCCCTATAATACAGCAGAACTCAACTCATTGCCATCTATATTATGAATTGCACTAAATGCATAAGCCAAGGCTCTAGGTATACATATAGGGGGGTCATTCTGTGCAGTGTTTAGTGGGAATGTACATCTGGTTTGGACATACATCCTTGCTAAATGCTGGGGCCCAACGCTGGATCCAGAGCTCCTCACACATACAGAGGAGATGTGTGGGGAGCTCTGGATGGGGGCGGGTGGGGGGGGGGGGAGGGCAGGAGGAGGAGCGAGGGTGGAGGCAGGACCCTGACCCTGGACGTACAGGTCCAATCCGATCTGGGGTTACTGATTTAGACGGGGGGACGGGGGACCTATGCCACCTTGGAGGTGGAATAAGTCCCCCCTGACATTGGAGTACAGCATGGTGGGACCAGCACTGACCAGATAAGCAGAGCAGGGGTATCCCTGCCACCCGATCCTGGCCTTGAAAGACCCAATCTGGGGTCAGGTGGCAGGGAAAGGGTATTTTTAAATGCTTGCAGAAGATCAGGGCTCCTGCATGGAGCCACAGCACCAAGGCTCCATGCAGGATCATGGGGGGGGGGGGGGGGTTGGATGGAGAACAGGCTGCGGGACAGAATCAGGGCATGTGCTGCCCATCCAGGCTTTCTGCACCCGATTCTGATCCTGTGGGAACATCTAGATGCAGCCTTGGAAGGATGTAGACGTTATACGGGAAATTTCATAAGTGGACATGCACTTTAAGCGGTTAAGTATGCACCTACTTTGGGAAGAGTTTAGTCACTAACATGGGTCTGTGGCCACTTGCACTAATGACCTCAAATACAAACCAGTGTAACGTTACACATATTGACAAGATGTCACATATCTTGTAGGTAGGCGTCCACTTGGGCAGAGTTTGATCTGAAAATGGGTGAAGTCTACAAATATATGCAGTGCTTATGAAATACTATAATTTAAGAAAGTTCTTGAAAAATCTAGGTGCAGGCATTGACAGCAGCTCTGCAGAGAAAGATCTCTGCAACTCGTGCTAGTAGTTTGTAAGGAAAAGTAGGCTTTTGCTTGTCTTTATAAAATAGGCTTAACATAGCCACATTAAAACGTACTTTAACTAGATTCATGATCCGAACGTTTTATAACCGTTTCTTTGGAGAAATCTGAAACCTTCTGAAGACTCCCCAGAACCTGCTCCATACAGGAAACAGCCCAAATATCTCTTAAGGAAATATATTTAGGTGGAGGCTGTGGATCACTAGCCAAAACAAGTAACCACAGAAGGAAGAGGAGGTGGTAATAAATTCTTCGAAGTAGAATCAATTCTTTAAGTAGGAGGCAAAACAGCTAAACTGGTCCCGTCCTGCCCCTCCGATACCAACGGAGGGGCCAGACCAGAAACCGGAATACTCTCTTGACTGGACGGAACTAAACCTGAATCAATAGAGATATCGGAAGAAACAATACTCACAGATGACACTTCCTCCAAACCATCACTCAACGGTTGGGCAAAAGTCCACACATCACCAACACAAACATGAAACATAGAAATATGATGACAGAAAGACCACATGGCCTATCTAATCTGTCCTTCCATATCAACAACTATAACAGTCCCCTTTTTAACTTTAGAGATCCTCTGTTTGTCCCATGCTTTTTTGAATTCAGTTACTGTCCTCATCTCTACCACCTCCACTGGGAGACTATTCCATGGATCCACTACTCTTTCCGTAAAGAAATATTTCCGCATATCACTCCTGAATATCTCCCTTCACCCTCATCCCATGTCACCTCATAGCAGAACTTGCTTTCAATTGAAAGAGGCTCTCTCCCTGAACATTTATGCCACAGAGGTATTTAAACATCTCAATCATATCACCTCTATCCCGCCTTTCCTCTAAGGTGTACATATTAAGATCCTTAAGTCTGTCCTCATATGCTTCATGAGCATCCATTGGACCAACAACTTTTACCACCTTTGTCTGGATGGATAGTGGGTATTGCTGCTTTCTTTTCCCCATTACAGGAAAACTCCTAGCGCGAAACTGTGTCAAAGAGGAATCAAAGGGGCAGTACCTGCCCCTTGGAACACGCCCCTTCGAGCACGCTCCCGCAATCGCGTCCCATGGTGGGCAGCTGATCTTATAGCCCTCCAATCTCCTGCCCAATTAGTGCAGTCCTCGCAAGGAACCAGGACCAATCAGGAAATGCTCCAATACACAGAGGGAAAGACACAAAGCACCTCAAATCTAGATTGTTGACCTTGGAGAAACAGTGTGAAACTCAGGGAGTGCAGTCTCTCTCAACAAGAACTTTTGACTACTTTTACTCAAGATTCCCGCCTGCTTCATCATCAGGATGAGATACTGGAGAATTCTTTTCGTTCAAAAAATTTGTTAAATTTTCCTCAGACTCACTATCTCTCTCCTTTAATATTGTTTCAGAAGTATCTTAAAGACGTTTTATTGTTTAATGCTGTGGAATCTATTTCTATATCTAAACTTTATTATGTGCCTGCTGGGAGATTAGTTAAAGATTTTGAGGGAGAAGAGTTCATTTTGATCATTTAGCTGCTTCTACCTTGAATATTTCTGAGTTTTTGGAATCTACTTGTGGTGATATATCCTCAAGAGCCACATTGTTAGTTTTGTTTCAGAGATTGATAAGGATAGAATTTTATGTGCTTACTTTCAGAAAAAAACTGAGAAATTCTGTGGACAAGCCATTCAAATTTTCCCAGATGTTTCTAGGGTTATGCAAGGTCGTCAACGGGCCTTTTTGGAGGTTCGTCTGCGTGTATTGGCTCTTGGGGCTTTGTTTTATTTAAAATTTCCATGTAAGTGTTGTATAGTTTATCAAGGTAAGCGTTGTGTTTTCTTTGAGGTAGATCAATTAGTGGAATTAACGTTAAAGAGTGGATGGTATTTGCATTAACGTTTCTTTTCTCTTGACAGTTAAATGGAGCTTTATTATTCCCAGTACCTATTGGGGTTTTCTTTTATTTTAATTTAATTAATTTTAATTAACAGGTTATTTATATACCGCTCCTTCCATTTGATCAGGTGCGGTTTCCATATAACAACATTAAACAGGGTGATCTGTTTTTACATATAACAAGTTTAAAGTTAGGTAATTACAGTTAACAAATAGCAATTAACAAATAACAATAGTGAACTATGTACAATTAACTATATACATATTTATTTTTATTTTTTTTACATTTTCTTAATCACTTCGTCTTAGGTTACAGCGCTTCATTCTTTTGTTGAAATAGTGTATTACCCTGTGTCTGATTATCCTTTATCTAGCTGGGGGGTGAGAGAAGAGCTGGTCATAGAACCATAATGCTTTGTAAATAAGTGTGTTTTGAGTTTTTTTCTGAACTCCATTATATCAGGTAGTTGTCTTAATTCTATTGGGATTGTGTTCCACAGGATGGGGGCTGCATGTGAGAAGGCTTTCTTGTTTGTGGATTTATTGGCTCTAATGAATTCTTTTGGTGGTGTTAATTTATTTAATTGGTCTCTCCTTTGGAGATTATGTGTAGGTTCTATTTTGATGAGGTTATTTATGGACAGGGGTGCTGTTTTTGTTATAGCTTTGTAGGTAGTTAAGATAGTTTTGTATTCAATACGGCTTTGAATCGGGAGCCAGTGTAGATATTCTAATATTGGGGTTATGTGTTGGAAAGGTGGGGCCTTCGTAATGGTCCTTGCTGCGGCATTTTGTGCTAATTGAAGTTTTTTTATGGCTTCCTTAGTTACGCCAAGTAGGATTTGATTTGCGAAATCGAAATGTGGGGTTATGATTGCTTTTATGACGCGTTGAAAATCCTGTAGGTGCATTAGTGGGCGGAGTTGCTTTAATATTTTTAGTTTAAAGTAAACTTTTTTTGATATGTTTCTTACATGGGTGTCCATGCTGAGATGTTTGTCCAGAATAACACCTAGGTAGCGTATTTCAGATTTTAGTGTGATATTATTATTTTGCAACGTAATATGAGAAGGGGGAATGAATGTTGTGCATTTAGTTACTATTAGGGCTTCTGTTTTTGAGTGATTGATGTACAGATTGTTTTCATTTAGCCAGGTGTTGATTTCAGTGAGGCAGTCGTTAATGAGTTGTATAGGGATATTTGGGATTTTGAATGGGACATACATCATTATGTCATCCGCGTACAGATGATAGAGGACATTGAATTTTTTAAATATTTTGCATATGTGTTTTAAATATATGTTAAAAAGTAACGCGGATAGTGCTGAGCCTTGTGGAAGGCCTAGTTCTTGTTTGTATGTATTTGATGTGAGATTTCCGATTTGTACCGTTTGAGATCGGTCTGTTAGATAAGAAGTAAACCATTTTAGAACAGTGGATTTTATACCTATTTGTTTAAGTTTATTAATCATTGTTGAATGGTGAACACTGTCGAAGGCTGCAGAAACATCAATGAATATGAGTAAGAATGCTTGTTTGGGTTTGTCTATTCCCCTCACAAGTGTGTCGATTAGCACGGTTAGGAGTGAATCTACTCCGTGTCTGGGGCGGAACCCGTATTGCTGGTCATCAAGTGGGGCTGAGCTATCTATGAATTCTTGTGTTTGAATTTGTACGGTTTTTTTCAATTAATTTGGCCATGAACGGAATACTCGATATGGGTCTGTAAGAGTTAGGTGATGATTTGTCAAGGGTAGTGTTTTTTAGGATTGGGCGGATCTGTGCGTGTTTTAGTGTAGGGGGTAGGTATCCGTTTTTTAGGGAGAGGTTTATTATTGGGAGGATAAACTGAGATAATACAGATAAAGAGTTCTTTATCCAGGTTACTGGACATGGGTCAAGTAGTGAGGTTGTAGTATTTATGTTTGTGATGATGGATTTGAGCTCTACCTTGGTTAAGGGTTGAAATACAGACCATTCATCTGAGTTAGGTATTTGAGAATTGTCTACCGGTTTAGGTAGTAGGGGATGGTGCTTTGTCTTGTTCATGTAGTAATTTGCCAGTGTCTGTGGGGTTATGTCTGTGATTTCATTGCTGGAATTGTGATTATTATTAGTCAACTTTTGGACTATTGAGAAAAGTTCTCTAGGTCTATTTATTGCGTTGTTTATGATGGAGGTGTGGTAATTTTTCTTGGCATTGTTTATAGCGTCTTTATACTTGTTAAGTAGCGTGAGGTATGATTCCTTTGTAATTGTGTTTTTATTTTTCCTCCATTTATGTTCAGCTTTTCTTAAATTTTTTTTCATTAGCTTTAGATCTTTATTGTACCAGGGGGTTTGGCTGTTTTTAGCGTGTGTGTTTTTCTTAGTTATTTGTTTTTTAACTGCAGCGTTGGTGATAGTTTTGTGCCAGTTCATTACTGCTGTATCTAGGTTTAGTGGTGGGGTTGATAAATTGGGGATTATTAGGTCAAGGAATTCTTCTTCATTGTATTTTTTAAATCTTGAGGTAGGTGCAGTAGTTGGTATTCGTTTAACTGTTGTGTTATTTATTGTGATATTAAAATTGATAAGGTAATGATCTGACCATGGGGTCATTGTGCACTTGAGGGATGTTGGGTTATAGAGTTGGTAGAGTGCTTTAGGTAGGAATACCATGTCAAGGATACTACCTTTTTCATGCGTACTGGTGTTTATTATTTGGTGAAAATCCATGTCTATTGTTGATTCTAAGAAGAGGGAGGCATGTGCAGCAGGTAATGAGGGGATATTAAAGTCTCCGAGCATTATGATTGGATTTTGCTCAGTGGAGGAACTTAAATAGTCAATTAGAGAGTCTAATTTCTCTGACTGTTTGTCTGGAGGCCTGTAAATTAGGCAAATTGTTATGTTGCCAATTTTCACAATGAGGGTGTCTATGTTGGTGTGTAGGTTCGATGTTAGTTTTTTGGCTTTTAGTTCTTTTTTTGACATTATTAGTACTCCACCACCTTTTTTGTGAGTTCTATGTGTGTAGAAGATGTCATAGTTATTGTTGTTTAGTTGATTTAGGTAAACGTTGTCTGTGTCTGACAGCCATGTTTCTGTTACACATAGTATATCTGGTTTTTGGTTGTCTAGGATTTCTGTGAAAATAGGTAACTTATTTTTCATTGACCTTGCATTAATTAATATTGTTGTTAATGATTCTAAATTTTTGCATATCTTAGTGTTTGTTGATTGAGGGGGTGAGGAATATTTTATGTGAATTAATCTATGGTGGTTTATTTTGGGATGATGTACTATGTGTTGGTGCCATGATGGTGGGTTGTTTCGTGTGAAACTGTGTATGATGGGGATATTTTTAACATTATTGTTATGTAAGCTTTGGGCAAAGGTTATTAGTACTGTTAATAAGATACTAATTAGTATAATTTTACATTTGTCGAGGTTAATAAGTTGCATTTTGGGTGAGGTGTTAGACTGGTGACAGTTAAAGTTAATATCAATGTGGGTGCAGTTATAGTTAAAGGTATTGGTGACTGTAAGGGGTTGCTGTCAATGAGAATGTATGTGTGGTTTAGAATACTGGCAACAGTACTATGCTGCTGAGAATGTGTTATACGGGTACAGTTTAGAGTGTTGACAACAGTACTATACTACTGACAATGCGTTATGCGGGTACAGTTTAGAATACTGACAACAGTACTATACTACTGACAATGTGTTATGCAGGTACAGTTTAGAATACTGACAACAGTACTATACTACTGACAATGTGTTATGCAGGTACAGTTTAGAATACTGACAACAGTACTATACTACTGACAATATGTTATGCAGGTACAGTTTAGAATACTGACAACAGTACTATACTACTGACAATGTGTTATGCAGGTACAGTTTAGTATACTGACAACAGTACTATGTTACTAACAATGTGTTGTGCTGTTACGGTATAGCATACTGACAACGGTGCTTTGTTACTAGGAATATGCTATGCTGGGACAGTTTAAAATGCTGACAACAGTACAGGTTGTTTTCACTATGAATGCAGGAACAGGTGATATAATGAGCACAGTGATAGGTGATATTATTACAGTCTAGAAGTCATTCGCATTGCAAACTAGAAAAAGTAAACGTTTTTGTTTGTATTGGTATATACTTGCTGCGGTTTGAAGGTCTGAATTGTGAGGGATGTACGTAGGCTCGACCCTTAGGGAGCTTTGCTGTTCGTTGTTGCTGTTGCTGGTCTCGGCTTGTTTTTTCTGGATGGTATTTGTGTTGGCTTCGTGCTCCTTACGGGCCTTTTCCTCTCTTGCGCGGCCCTCAGGCGCGGGCCCGCAAGGCGCGGGCGCGCTTGCCTGCGGCTGCCTTTAAGGGAAGCAGCTGGGTCCTCCCACGGCCCGGATTGGGCCGGAGTTGCTGGAGCGGGAAACGCTCACCTCCTTCGCTCTACCCCGATCGGGGAGCACCTGAAGCCAGTTGCTGTGGCCAAAAGGGCCGATTCTTGCCTGCGGCTGCCTTTAAGGGGAGCAGCTGGGTCCTCCCACGGCCCGGATTGGGCCGGAGTTGCTGGAGCGGGAAACGCTCACCTCCTTCGCTCTACCCCGATCGGGGAGCACCTGAAGCCAGTTGCTGTGGCCAAAAGGGCCGATTCTTGCCTGCGGCTGCCTTTAAGGGGAGCAGCTGGGTCCTCCCACGGCCCGGATTGGGCCGGAGTTGCTGGAGCGGGAAACGCTCACCTCCTTCGCTCTACCCCGATCGGGGAGCACCTGAAGCCAGTTGCTGTGGCCAAAAGGGCCGATTCTTGCCTGCGGCTGCCTTTAAGGGGAGCAGCTGGGTCCTCCCACGGCCCGGATTGGGCCGGAGTTGCTGGAGCGGGAAACGCTCACCTCCTTCGCTCTACCCCGATCGGGGAGCACCTGAAGCCAGTTGCTGTGGCCAAAAGGGCCGATTCTTGCCTGCGGCTGCCTTTAAGGGGAGCAGCTGGGTCCTCCCACGGCCCGGATTGGGCCGGAGTTGCTGAAGCGGGAAACGCTCACCTCCTTCGCTCTACCCCGATCGGGGAGCACCTGAAGCCAGTTGCTGTGGCACCTCCTTGTTGTGGGCTTGGTTTGTTTGTTATATACTGTTGATATTGTATTGGCTTTGTATTGTATTGGCTTTGCCTGTATTTTTCTTTTTATATTACTAAAAATGTTTTATAAATAAAAATTTAAAAAAACCATACTTTAACTAGGCACCCCCTTATAAAATTACCCTTCACAAGTACCTTTACCAAAACAATTGTAGAAATATCTACAAATGAAGCCACAAGAACTCCTGTGGAAAGCTAAAGTGAGATATCACACAGTGCAGTCCATGATTAAGTTGCATCACTTGTTAACACACACTGCTAAAAATGTTTAAAAAAATATAATGAAGCAAGATAATGAAACTTTGCAGTTGTCATTATCTAGAAGCTTGAGTGCAGACTGATCAACTGACCCCCATTCATGATATGCTAGAAGCTATTGGCCAGCTGCCAGTAAGTCATAGGGTACTACTTGTAACTTCAATATCCCTCAGAAACCTCAGTTGAATGCAAATATTGTGGGGGGGGGGGGGGATATTCAGTGGCAGCTGCTAGCATGCCAAGGGTGAAGCGGATACAAAACCCAGAGATAACCGGCTAGTGGAGATATACACCCGTGAGCGGGTTATACCAAAGTGGCAAAAGTTAGACACCAGAAAGGCTTGCCTAACGTTTGCTGCTTTAGCTGACCAGCCAACCTGGATCTTCAATACCGGTGGCCAGATAGTTCCCTGACATTGAATATCTGGGTTCACAGTTCAATAGCAATGGCTAGCTGTTTTGCAGACTCTAGCAACCGCCGCTGCTGAATATTTCCCCCCATAAATATTTACATCCAACTGAGGTCTCAGAAGGAATATGAAACATGGTATAATTTTAATAAATTACAAGTAGTACACTAGGACTTACTGGTGGTTGGCTAAAGCTTAAATGGCTTTAAATATCTCCCCTACATTTCTATACAAATATTGTAGGCACTATACTCTGACACTGTCTTATGACAGTACTGATAAATTATCAGGGCTGTTCATTCTTGTAGTTTCATATCGCTTTTAATCCGAACACTACGTACATGAAAAACCCCTGAAAATTCTGGGCCCAATATTCAATGACAGCAACTAGCCACTGCCGCTGAAGATTAAACCTGTATATTTAATGCCGGGGTCATATCTGGTCACTGACATCGAATATCGAGGTTGGCCAGATAGAAGAGAAGTGATAGTCAGTCAGCCATTGCCCGGTTAGCTAAAGCAGTGAAAGTTAGGCTAGCTTTTAGGATGCCTAACTTTCACTGCTTATCGTCGGACGCTGTCTCTGCTCTGCTCCTGGAACACCATGACACTGGCCCTCTAACATCAGGGTGTTTAATGGTGGGACCCGTGGATATGCAGCCACACTAACGCGGTTAGTACTTCTGAATATCCCGATACCTGCTACTCATGCGGTTAGCATCACTGCTAAGTTAATCACTTTGAATATCAGGCGCTCTTTTTTTTTTCTCCCGCTGTTATCACAGTCTGGCCTCAGACCTGTGATCCATGGGTTTAAAAACAAAAAAAAGCAGACACTGCATCTGAGGATAGGCAGGCAGCGCTGATGTGATTGTAGAGTAAACATCCTCTAACCATGATTGCTCTCCCTCGCACCTCTTCCCTTTAATTCCATATGTCTACATACATCTGATGCTGAGAGCATCTTAAGAGTAGGGATCTGATGCTGGGTGGCCCTTTGGGGGGGATCTGATCAGTGTGATTATGGTGTGGGGGTTGTCGTCATAGACCACCATATGGCAATTCTTTATTTCACAATGTTTCTTTCCTGCCAGGCCCATGTTCCCTCCCTCAACAAAATAGCGCAGTTGCTCCGGCATTAAATGGCAATGCAGGGATGCAGCTTCCATCTGGTAAGTGTCTGCTGTGTGTGACATGCAGGGCAAATTCTGCACACACCCTCTGCATTTACCACACTGGCTTTGTGCACTTACCACACCTTGATTTTTACAGTTAAGATTTGGTACATGCAAAGACTCAACGTGGCTGATAGTACAAAAAGTGTGGGCATGCATTACTTTCCTCGGTCCTCTTCCCAGAAACATGGAAATTAAGGGAAATGAAGTAGGGGAAATATGTCTTTAGAAACATCCAACTTTCCCACCGTCTGGTGCTTGTCATGACTGATATGGACTCATAGTATCCTCTATAACTAAAAATGACCACAAAGGCTACAAATTACAATACTAATCAAGCAAACACAATGTAGCCACCACCTTATAAAGATAGAAATGCATTTAATTAATTTACCAACAAAATCTATTATTGTGCAGTTTAAATAGTGTTACAATTCTACCTTGACCACTTTGAAAGATAAGGTGGTATACCAAACTGTCTAAATTATATTTTAATACAGTTTAATACAATCTCATGGCTAATTGCATTTAAATATAATTTCATTAAGATACAATAGTTTCTCACAACAATCTAACAAGTGTGTCCCACTTTAATATACTAAATGTTAAATATAATAAATCCCCATATATCATTCATACCTCACTCAAACTATGACACACTTACAAATACATTCCTTAACTAGGTGGAAATGGGACAAAATTAATAGCACCAAAAAATAAATTATACACAATCTCAGCCCCTTAACATCAAAACAGCGTACAAGATATGATACAACTATACGGCAAAGTCATATATCGGGGGAAATCACCATCCCAACTCCAACAATGCTGTAGACTGCATAGATGTTATATATGATAATTATGGCAGCACCTAGCTAAGCCACGCTGAAAATCATCATACTTCCCATATGAAAAGGCGTTCAGTGCAAGTCCGCATCGTCCGACATTCACCAGATGGAAATCCTGAAGTCACCGATTCTTTCAACTTCCAAGATCCAATGCCATGCAGAAATTGTCAACTGCTTCAAATGTAGCAAAGTGAAACCAGCCAGACCAAACTATGCTGCTTCACAGCTCAACGATCTTAAGGGCACTCAAAACCCTGCAGTTTCAGCCCCGGGTATGGTCTCACTAGCATTCAGCAAAAGTGCTCAGAACTCCTCAGCCTCTGCCTCAGCCACCAAAAGATTTCACATAGACACTCCAAGTCAGACGATGCAGACTTGCACTGAATGTTTTTTCATATGAGACGTGTGATAGTTTTCAGCATAGCTTAGATAGATGCTGCCATAATTATCATATACCAGTGGTTCTCAATCCAATCCTCTGGGGGCCCCCCAGGCCAGTCAGGTTTTCAGACTATCCACAATGAATATGCATGAGAGAGATCTGCGTGCACTACTTCCATTGTATGCAGATCTATCTCATGCATAATCATTGTGGATAGCCTGAAAACCTAACTGGTCTGGGAGTCTGAGGACTGGGTTAAGAACCACTGATCTATACAGTCTATATTTGTTGGAGTTGGGATGGTTGCCCCCATATGACTTTGCAATATAATTGTAGTGTATTTTGTACGCTGTTTAATGTTTAGGGTCTGAGATTGTGTATAATGTGGTGGTGCTATTTTGCCTCATTTCTACCTAATTAAAGTATGTATTTGTAAGTGTCATGATGTGAGTGAGATATGAATGATATATGGAGTTTTATTATATTTAACATTTAGCATATAAAAGTGGGATACACTTGATTGATGTGAGAAAATATTGTATTTTAATGAAATTGTATTTAAATGCAATTAGCTATGAGATTGTATTAATTTGTATTAAAATAGAATTGTAACACTATTTAAATTGCACAATAGTAGATTTTGTAGCTAATTAAACACATTTCTACCTTTATAAGGTGGTGGCTACATTGTGATTGCTTGCTCACAGTATCCCCTGCCATTGATAAAATTCATTAACGCAGTACACTGGTTGATGTGGGGATGTGTATTGAACAAACATTTTCAGATTGGTTTTGGTTCATTTGTACTTTTTCCCCAGTTTTCAGGCATTTTTTTGTTTGCTTCACACATTCATTTTAGTAATAGCCTTTAATGTATAGCATTAATTGAGTTGGCACATGTTAATTTGTAGGTTAACATGCATTAGATTGATATAGTATGTACCTAATTTTTAAGACATGCTAAAGAACAAAATATGTGCTTTCCTAGTGGCCAGGAAAGAAAAAGATGGGTGTCTGAGGTTTGACTACATTTCAGATTGTATGCCCAGTAGGCTAATAAATCTGTGGTCATAGCCTTGATGGGGTCTGCAAAATATCTTGTCACAGACATTCTCTTACCTATTGCTGGTGTCAACAAAGATGTTGAAGTGCCGACGGGGGCCTTGAAGGCAAAGTGTGGGAGGAAGTAGTGGCTGACAGAGTGCTGCTCCCCTTCTTTCCCCTGCTTTTTCCCCTCTGTTCCTCTACCTCTGGCACCTCCTTTATTCACCCTGAACCAAAAGCTTATCTCTCCAGTTAATTGCACTTGAGAGTAATACCCTCCTTCACTTGTGAGTCATACAGGGTAGCTAGAATGTAAACCTTCTTGCTGAGGGGTTTCAACCTATTTTCTACCTGCACATGCAGAGTCCACTAGCAATGACACCTCTGATAACAGTCCCTCTTACTGTTGAAAACTATCTGCCTTCAGAATATTCATTATCTGGATAACAGCACCCAGGCTTGCCCTTCTTTAACTCATTTCCTCCGTGCAATTTTTGAAGGGCTTCAGGACTTCAAGGACCTGAGTCATGTTTGCCCAATTCTGATCCCCCATGGAGCTTTAAATACTGATTTCAGTCTCCAATGACATCTGAAAGAGGACTGCATTTTGCTTCACTAACATCTCCAGTACCAGATAAGTGCAATTCAACCTGGTACACGCCTACAGTGTCTCTCGCTCCCCGGGGTCAAGGAATCGGTTACTAATTGGTGCTGCATGTGTACAAAGCTTTAGATATCATTAAAGCCCCTCTCCTTCAATATCTTAATCTTCTTTCCAGCTTTACTATGCTCCGTACAGACAGCTTGTGAGATTTTTACAGAAGATAGTTTGCTGTAACATTGATAGAGAAACTTCTTCCCTGTGCTTGTTGCCCTGTCCTGTGTGCATTTTTTTCTTACCCTCTCTAAGTTCATTTATGGGAGTAATTTTATAAAGTGTTTTCTGTGAGCAAACCCTGTTTTATGTGTGGGAAAAGGAGTTTTATAAAATTGTGCAACCACACATGCATATAAAAGTATGTATGGTGACTAGCAGTTTTACATGACAAGCTTGTAGTTTTTGAAGGTGGAATGAGGGTGAAGTGGTGAGTTATGTGCATAGTTTATAAAATATACACCTATGGGGGTCATTTAAGAACTTTATTCATGATTTCAGCATCTGAAAATGCCCTTTCGCAAGTTGAAATCTCATGGATGGCCCCTGAGCCATTTTAGAAAGCTCTGAATATAAACGTGTCCGTGCAATCACATCCAAGATGCACGGGGGCATGCCAGGGGAATGGCTGGCGGGGTGAAAAAGATGCACATGTGCATCTGATTATAGCCCAGTGCTGCATGTGTCCCTTTGCCTTTGTGGACATCTATGGCTCTATCTGCTCCTTCACTCCCATGTGGGAGTTTTTGCTCTTTAGTTTCTATCTGCTCCAGGGCATAAATAGGGCTCTGAAAAGTGCTCATATAGCAAACTGACAACTGTAAGCTGAAGGAGGAAATACCCCCTTTCTCCCCCGATATCTTTTGCTGCTTCCAAAAAAAATGTCAATGAGTAAAAAGGCATTTCTCCTGGCTCCTGCAACGCCGCATATTCCGGTTTGCAAAATGACAGGTCGGGACATATAAAGGGGGAGAGAATCATTGGAGCATTCTGAAATTGTGCTGCGGGTATGTCTGTGCCTGGAATGGCAAATGTCAATATCTGAAGTATGCACGTTTCCGAAATCTGACAATCTGCACATATGTGACCCATTACTCTGCATGTCCCCATTTTGCCTTCTATGTGTCGGACACGTTTATTTTTCAGGGAGGAAGCAGGCTGATTTTACAAGGCACTTACATGCGCCCATCGTCTCTGCTGCCCCTCCCTCTGAATTTTGGACATTCTGGCTTGGACATACCGAATTTCACAAAGCCTTTTTAAAATGTGCTCTAGCAGGTGTAAATGTATGTGGGTGCATTGTTACCATTTTATTTCTGAATCTGTGAGGCTACTTCATAAAGACACACAGGAGGCTGTTTACTAAACTGCATTAGCTGATAATGCAGCAGATGACGCATGCTATCTGGGCACAGTAGCAGGTAATGTGGGGCAACTGCAGATAATGCGCTTTTTGCCAAAAGTGCAGAAAATTGCTGTTTTTTCTGCCAGGCTGGGTGGGATTAGAATGTATACCATGGGCCTCTATAGCACCTGGTAATTGTTGGATGTGCAGACAGTGCAGGTGCAGCTAACGGCACCACAATAGGTGGCCTTAGCTGCATCCATGACTCTTGGTGCGTCATCTGCTGGGAAACTGCTGTACAAGCCCCAGCAGATAATGCACGACTTGCACAGCTAATGAAGTCGTTGTCTGTAATTTTGCCTCATTAGCTGCAAAAGCGTAATGCAATTTAGTAAACCGGCCCCATAGGTGTCTGTTTTCTTTATAGACTAGCCACAAAATAAGTGCCTACTTTGCCTTTCAACCTAAACATAAACTAGCCCACTATGAGACTGTAAACACACATTCAGACAGCCTGAGAGATTTTGACAGTAAAAGTTAATTTGCTTTGACACAAACAGTGCTGCTAGTGCCTCTCACGCTTTCTCTCTATCTCGGAGCCCTGTCTGTGCTACTATAATGCTTTATATTTCTCTGTCTATCCATCCATCCATCATCTACGGGGGGGGGGGGGGGATATTCTAAGCAATTAACATGGATAACAAGTTTGCTAACTGTGTCAATCGTGCTGACCAAGATATGCGATTAGTGCTGCTATATCCGCAGGTGTCACCATTACACACCCCAATGCTAGAGAGCTAGCATCAGAGCATTCTGGGGACATGGGGGGGGGGGGGGGGGGGGGCGCAGTGATACTGAGCCACTGCCCAGTTATCACAAAGCAGCAGACGTTAGGCACATTAAAGGCTGGCCTAACCTTTTCCACAGATGCTAACTGGGCAGCAGCTGAATATCACCACTGCCCAGTTAGCTTTGTTTTTATCTGGTTGACTCAGATATTCAATGCCAGTGGCTGGATATGACCTTGGCATTGAATATCTGGGTTTACATTTCAGCTCTGATGGCTAGTTCTTAAACCGCATTAGCGACTCTTCTTCTGAATATCACCCCTCCCCCCCCATATGTATATATCTATTGTTCAGTAGATGGATATAGATAGATTATATTTACATGAGCTCTGGAGACATTAGTGGAACAATAGGCAGCCCTTTATCAGATGTAATTAGAGACCAAGATTGGAAAAGTTATACATAACTGCAGGGATTTATACATAGATTTTAGAATTTGAAAAGTATACCTGCAAACCCTAAACTCGGCCCAATGCCAATCATGGGAACACCTACTTAAAAGATTTAAAAGTATGCATAGAATCACTGACATTGAATAATGTTATACATGTATTGGAAACATCTCTTTCCACTTGTAAAACCTGTTTCGTGTGGACAAACTTTCTAAAAGTAGCTCTAGTCTATAGTAACATAATCTAATGATGGCAAAGACCATCTGACCCATCGAGTCTGCTCCGTTAAGTCTATATCTCATCTGCAACTCAGAGAAGGGAATGTTTACTAAAGGTTTTTAATGTGTTAATCAAATTAACGCCTGTTAAGTGTCCACAACCCTTTTATTTCTAAAGGTGCAGTTCCACTTAATGCACATTCATTTCATTAATGAGCATTAACCTTTATCCAGAGGGTCGCCATGAGTCGACTCTGACTTGACGGCACTTAACAACAACCTTTACTAAATATGCTGTCAACATGCCTCAGATTTCCTAAAAGAATTCTCACCATGGAAGCTTCTTTTGTCTTCCTTCTGTGTTCCACCATTTTAAAGCATACCAAAACTCCCATGTTTAATCATCAAGTTCTTGATAATGTGAAGATCCAGCAGTACTATTGCCTGAACATTTAGCCTCCAAAGGTCCCCTAAATAGTCTGCCAGGCAGATCAAGATGTGCATTACAGAATGTGCAGGTTGCCAGACAGACCCAGCTTCTAAATTGATTCTCTTTAGGTACTGACGGTTCAACTCGCCTAAAATATTTTAATCTTGGAAGGATAAATGCAGTCAAAATTCTACCCAAGACTGGTTGTGAAGGTACATATTGGTTAGATATTCATCAAAAATGAGAAGAGATATTCATCAAAATTTTGAATATATTTGGATCACACAAAGTGGGGGATGCACCCTGAGTACCTCATTTAAACCTTCCATTCTACCACAGATATGACCATAAAAATTATTTGTGTTTTGCATTGATTATCAAAAACCTACATGCTTTTATTTATTGATCTCCAGCATTGCTCAGCTCAAATATATTTAGTCCTGCTTCAGACAACATTTAAGGGCCCTTTCACTAAAGCCCCTTAGGCTTTGCATTTAATGCGAGCTTAGCACAAAAACTAATGTGCATTAATTGCAAAGCCTCTGCTGTAATATCAGAGTAAGGGCAGCATGTTCCTAGCAGTTACTGCAGAGACATGTACCCAAATGTGCAGTGTAATGATAGAGGGTGCTCCTAACGCCACCCATAGAGGTACTGCTAGGTGTACCCATGCTAATTGCCACATTGATCCATGCTCACACTCAGCTCATCCCTTCCCTCCCTCCCTTGACACCAAGGGGAATTAATGCACATTTTGCTGCTGGAAGCTGTCATGCCCACACAATAAGTCATCACAGGCCCACTAACATGCACATTAAACAACTAGCAAGCTTTAGGAAAAGAACCCCTTAATTGGACAGAGTCTAGACCCCTACCATGGAACTTTCTTATATGCTATGGATGATATGGGAGTGGAGGAGTAGTCTAATGGCTAGAGTGGTGGCCTGGAGACCAGAGACCAGCATTCAAATTCCACTGGTATCCTTGGTGGCATTGGGCAAGTCACTTAGCTTTATTCGCATTCTGGAATGACCTATTTGATGTGCGCTGTACATGTTTTCCTAGTGAAAATGTCTGTCTGATTTCTGTAACTGTATATGCTTATTTATGTTAAGTCACTTGATATACTACTCCTTCACGACACCAGGGTGGTTTACAAAAAAAATAAAGTACAGAGAAATGGTCATAGGTCGAGAGAAAAAGGAACTGCATTGCATGATAGGACAGTGACAGTACAGTTGCAGTAAAGAGCGAGAAAAGAAACAGATAAAATAGCGTCAGATACTAAAAAATAGAGGAGCATAGGAGCAGTGGTTTTAGGGGGAGGGGGTTAGAGGTAGGTCAAAGACAGATTGAAAGAGGTGGGGTTTCAAGAGACTCTTAAATTTGAGAAAGGAGGGTTTTTGACGTAATATGACCGGGAGGGAATTCCAGAGGGAGGGGGCTAGATAAAAAGGCAGAGTACCAGGTGGAGTGAAAGTGGGCATAAGAAGTGGAGGGGAGGACTAGCCAATTGATATGAATAGAGCAGAGAGTGCAGGTAGGGGTATGAAATTGTAGCAAATCAACTAGATATTGTGGAGCATTTGAATATACAATGTGATTAGTCATGATGAGAATTTTATAATGGATACGGTAGGCGAGTGGAAACCAGTGAAGTTTGAGGACTGAGGTAATATGGTCCCAGCGGGAGGTATAAGTAATGATCCAGGCTGCAGTATTTTGGAGCAATTGAAGCCAATGGAGTTGAGCCTGTGTGATGCCTGCAAGGGCCAAGTTACAAAAATCCAAATGTGACATGATCAGCAAGATAAGAAGGGTGGTCAGTACCTGGGGGACAGAAATGGACATATAGTGCATATCTGGCAGAGATAGAAGAAAGACCTATGGGAGAGAAGTGATATGTTTGTGAAAAGAGAAGTGTCCAAAATTACAACAAGGTATTGAGTGTGGAGACTATGGGGATTACAATGCTAAGGACTGGGGCGACTGTTGGATAGGGATTGTCGAACTTAAAGCATATTGCAAGTGATTTGGCTAGATTGAGATGTAGACAATTAGCGGTAAGCCAGCTGGAGACCTGTGCTAAGCAGTTAATGAGAATGGCAAGGTTGGGCTGTTGTGGGTTAGTGTGGTGAAGTATGACAATGTCATTGGCATAGTAATATACTGACAAGCCAGATTGTTGTATGAGCAGGGTGAGTGGCGCTAGGAAAATATTAAATTGAAGAGGGGCAAGAATGGAACCCTGGGGACCACAGCAACCAAGAGGGACTGGATCAGAGGAGGTAGTACCAATGTGTACTGAGACCATGAGGAGAGAAAGGAGTGAAACCATTGAAAAACTGTCCCTTGAAGCCCAGATTCCTGTAAATGAGAAAGGAGAAGGGAGTAATCTACCAGGTCAAGCCATAGAAATATCGTTAAAGTGATGTCACCATGTTCGTATGCCATATGGATATCTTTTAAGAAAGTTGGCATGATAGTTTTGACACTGTGACCAAAGAGGAATCCAGATTGATGTTGGTGAGTGGAGTCAAGATGTTGTGAAAGTTAGGAGAAAACACACTTTTTCCAGGATTTTGGAAAATGGTAGGATAGTTATAGGTCAGTAGTTGGTGAGATCATGTGGATTGAGAGAGGGTTTCTTCAGATGAACTAGTGAGTTTTCAGAGACTCAGGAAGGTGCCAGATATGAGCCTTGAGTTCAGCATGGTAAAAGAATAAGAGTGGAGAGCTAAAGAGGTCCAGTAACCATTTTGACTTGATCAGATTCAGAGCAAGGAGGTCTTATGAGGAGGAAGAGTAGTTTGGAGAGTTCAGTGATCGTGAGCAGGCGAAAAGTAGTCCATACATAAGAAAATGTGTGGGACATAGTAGGAAGGAATGGGGAAGGAGTTTGTAAAGGAGAGGGGCAGATGACAAAAGATGATCGAAGAGTCTGAACTTTGGAGTTGAAGAACCTGGCTAGCTGGGATGGTGCAAGGATAACAGAGGAATTCTGAGAGGATGAGCATGATTGTGTGGAGGGCAGAGTCTTTAAAACAGAGTATAATTGTGACATAGAATTGGCTGAAGGAATAATGGCAGAGAAATGTTTGGCCAGATGGGCGTGCATGTGATAGATTTGATGACAGGTTCTGAAGTGCTGGAGTGTAGAGGGGGTATGATGCCTCTGCCAGACCTGTTCAGAATGGCCCAATTGGGTGCAGAGAAGACAGAGTGCTGAGTGGAACCATGGCTGGTGGGTAGGAATCGGATAGGAACAAGGATGCATAGGTGCTACTTGGTCGAGAGCGGTGGTGAGAGAAGTGTTCCATAAGGAAACCTGCTATTCAATTGTCAGGGTGCTGAAACCTGAAGGAAAGAGCTGATTGATGGCAGGGAAATTTTGTAACATCTGGGGGGTAAGACAGCAGGATAGTTGTTGATGGTGGTGAAAGGGTGATAGTTGGCAAGAGGACGTAGTACCAAGTGATGCATTGACCTGGGTAGATGCATATAAAAGTGGACATGGTGGTGGTCAGTCTATGAGAGAGGTGTCACTGAAAGATTGAAGAGCTGAAAAGAAGTGGAGGAGGTTAACACTACATTGAGGGTGTGACCTGCAGAGTGGGTAGCTAGATCAACATGCTATGAGAGAGCTAGAACGTGCAGCAGAGTGATAAAGGAGTAGTCCCAGGCAGAGGTTGGGGAGTGATAGTGAATGTTGAAATCTCCTAGAATAAGTAGTTGGGAAAATTGGAGGGATACATCTGATATTGTGGTGAGTAAATCATCCCAAAGCTGAAAACGCACAGTGGGAGGACAGACCAGTAAACACTGAATAGGAGGAGACAATGGGATGTCATTTAGGAGAGCCTCGGGATATCGCTGAGAGGATGAGCGCGTGAGGGTAATAGGGACAAACGAATGATGGCCACTCCCCCCGCCCCCCCAGAATGACTGTTCTGAGGGAGAGAGATTGCCCAGATGTTTTGAGGGAGGCAGCGGTTCAGAAGGGAATCCTCTTCCCCCTTTAACCATGTTTTGGTAATAAAAAGGAGATCTAGACTGTTCTGAATGATGAGATCCTGAATTAAAAGGGTCTTGTGGAGAGAGCGGAAGTTAATCAGGCCTAGCTGGAGAGGTGCAAGACAGACTGTAGATGCAGCAGGCTGTTCTCTGTGTATGCTTCGAGAAGCAGGGGATCAGATTAGAGGGGACACGAGTCGTCACTAACTTACCTAGAGAGGCACAGGGAGTGGGGCATGATAGCGCCAGTAAATGGGGATGGCAGCCATGGCAAGGATAAATACAGGAACAAAGGAGAGAAGGGTGTGAATAGTTGGTTGCATGTATCTCCGGTCAGGCAGACAGCAGTCCCGTTATCCTCCTGCCCCGGCAGAGTCTTGCTCCTTGGGTGGACATCTTGCTCCTTGAGTGCACTCCTTGGGCACTTGCCCGTGGTGTGAAATGCTGTAGAAGCTTGTTTTATGGAGCGGTACCTGTTTTTGTGCGGATGCAGGATTGTGGCTGCGTCACTTCCTGGGGGGCGGGGAGAGCAGAGACCAGCAGAGAACCTGTTTTTGTGTGGCTCTGCACATACAAGGTGGTTGCACAGGGATTTCTGACCATGGGCAAGGGGGCGGAGCAGGGGCATGGTCAATTTCTGGGATGTACACTGCATATTCACGAACAGCCTGTGTACATTCTCCATGGTACCCCTAGACATAAACGTTAGTCCTGCAGGCATGTGGAATAAGGACAGGATTTTGATTACTTTTTGCTTTGCCCTTCAATGCATCCCATAGCGACTGGCTGTGACAAGTATGTATTGAGGCGGTGTGTTTGCAATCTATTCTATATGACAAACAGTCATATAGAACAGAGTACAGAGGTGAGGGACAAGAATGGAACATGACATAACACCATTACTGACATATGTAGCTGAGCAATAGTGTTTCTTCAGGTTATGATGACAGGTCCTCTGTGCTGCTTAATGGGCCTGTGGATGTATGGATAGATCGTAGGTGACTATAGGATGGCATCTAGTTTGGGGGAGAAATGCAGATCAGACTCATAGTCCTGGGACATGCCATGCTGTTATACCTGCTGTTGTATAGAGGTGCAGGGCATCATTTTTCCAGGTTATGTGTTCTGTGTGTGCGAGTATGTGTTGCATAGGCCATGCAACAGACAGGTATAACTGGTCTGTATTGCAGCTGCACTACTGTTCCATCAACTGTAACATGTGGCTGCCATGTGCACAATGCTGTCAGTGAGCAGAATGGATTGGGGATGCATGTTGTCACAATGGAGGCTTGGCCACGTGGAGATGGAAAAGACTGGCTACGTCTACCTTTGCAGAATACGGTGAGCATGTGTCCGTTTATGTCCCCAATTCCAGAAACACAGGTGCGTCTAGATCCACGGTTGCAGAATTGGGTCTAAATCAACCCCGTCTGCCATTTGCACATGCCCACGGGCCATACATGCTTTGGAATCACACTCCACACCTTCCATTGCCTCAGGTACAAACTTAGATAGTAATCCCTCTAGGGACAAGGAAATACCTCTGATTGTAGCTCACTTTGAGCTACTACTGGAAAGGTGTGAACTAAATGGTACAAATAAATATTTAGCATGATAGAAAATTATTGTAGTATTCTCTACAACAAAAAATCAAGAACATAAGTCTTTAACTTTGTATATCTTTTAGGGAAGTTTTACTATTTAAACTTATGAACTCAGAGTGTCTCTGCATCAGATCATGAAGCGTCACTTTAAAATAAGTAAAAATAAAATGGCAAGTGGTAATGAGAATTTCCTAACTTTCTGTGACATTCCATAGAGAAGATCAATGTCTGTTTGACTCTTAATAGTCAATTTTCAAAGTTGTAGACAGGAACTATATGGATAGAATCACGCTTTGAATATTCCCTTTTGTCAAATCCTTGAGTGATTAACAATTTAGTTTAAGCATTTCTTGCTATCCAAGAGAACAAATGTGGAATTTTTGGCCCAGAGATACCTTCCATTACTGAGATTTATGAATACATCTAATATTATACCCTCTTTGTTATACCGATCAGTAAATATACTCGCAGAGCTCAGAATGGCCCTTTGGTAATATTTAATGTCCCTTCAATATGATTAGGTCAAATATTTATGACCTCTATTTAAGCACATTCCCCTACTGATAATTATCTGCTTTTAAAATCTTATATTACTGTCTGATTCTCTAACTGGTCCAGTGAACTGGCATTCTTGCATGGGTGAAGATTAAAGCCTCAGCTGCTTTAACCCATTGAGCCTTGAGCATAAATTATTCATAAAGATTCTATTCTTGGTGCCTTTTCTGGGTTATTGGAGTCTTATCGTTTTTTTTAGTAGTCTGGGTTTTCACTTTAATTTATGCTAGACTTTATTTGCTATTCTCACAGCAAATTACCAAGAAACATATACACATATGGCAGTTAAAGAACCCTTTTAAGATCTCTTAGCATTTCTCCTTTGCTACAAGCTTTCCTAATTTCACAATATTTCCAGAATGTCACAATGCCGCCTCCTCTTGTGCACGGAATGAATGCTAATGTGCATTGAACCAATGCTTTTTTTCTGATGTAATAATCATAGACTCTCCCCTCTGTTCCCCACAAAGTTGGCACTTAGTAAAGTATCATGCTGCTACAGATACATTACTATGATTTCAATTCCCTCATCCTATATGTTTCAATAGTGCATGAATCAACAGGTGCCCATGGACTTGCACAATTAAGGAAATACTTAGGAGTATTGTGGTGCAGCACAATCTTGGCTTTCCTTATTCGATCACTTTATTAAACTATGCTAAAATTGTTCAAAGATTTTCAGGCTTATTTTTGTTCATCAGAATATACTCGTACAGTTTGTCTTCGGGAACTGAACCATTCACATTCATCCCATTCATCTCCATTAAAATCTGTTTCAAACTTGATGACAGCCGTACAGTATTACATAAGTTCATGCGAATATAAGATATGCCATACTGGTTCAGACCAAGAGTCCATCAAGCCCAGTATCCTGTTTCCAACAGTGGCCAATCCAGGTCACAAGTATCAGGTTTCCAAAAGTTAGAAAGTTTCCATAATGTTTGTCCCACGGGTAAGTAGTGGATTTCCCCAGTTCATTTTAATAATGGTTTATGGACCTTTCCTTCAGGAACTCATCCAAATCTCTTAAACCTCTTTTAAACCCAGCTACACTAACATAAGAACATAAGATATGCCATACTGGGTCAGACCAAGGTCCATCAAGCCCAGTATCCTGTTCCCAACAGTGGCCAATCTAGGTCACAAGTACCTAGCAGTTTCCCCAAAAGACACGGGTTCCACAATGCTTGTAATGGGGCAAGCAGTGGATATTCTAGGTTCACTTTAATAGTTTATGGACCTTTCCTCCAGGAACTTGTCCAGATCTTTTTTTAAACCCCGCTACACTAACAGCTTTTACGACATCATCTGGTAAGAAATTCCAGAGTTTGATTACACGTTGAGTGAAAAATATTTTCTCTTAGTCTTAAATATGTTATCCTGTAGCTTCATTGTATGCCCCTTAGTCTTTCTATGTTTATGCTATCAAAATAATCAATCTCTGTTTACTCATTCCACTCCATTCATTAATTTATAGACCTCTATCATATCTCCCCTCAGCCGTCTCTTTTCCGTGTTGAAGAGCCCTAACCTTTTAGCATCTCTTCATAGGTGTATCCTTCCATCCCCTTTATCATTGTGGTGGCTCTTCTCTGTACCTTTTCTGATAGCTCAATATCCTTTTTTAAGATACAGTGGCCAGAATTGCGCACACAATTTGAGGTGCAGTCATACCATGGAACGATTCAGAGGCATTATAGTATCCTTTGTTTTATTCTCCATTCCTTTCCTTATGATACCTAGCATTCTATTTACTCTCTTGGCCGTTGCTGCACACTGGGTGGAGGGTTTTAACATTGTTATCCACGATGATGCCTAAATCTTTCCTAGGTGGTGGTTCCTAATGTGGAACCTTGTATCGTGTAACCATAGTTTGGGGGTTTTCTTTCCTAGGTGCATAACTTTGCACTTGCCCACATTAAATTTCATCTGCCATTTTGATGCCCAGTCTTCCAATTTATCAAGATCCTCTTGCAATTTTCCACAATCCTCATCGGTTTTAACAACTTTGAATAACCTCACTCATTATTCCCATTTCCAGGTCATTTATGAATGTTAAACAGCAGACCCAGCAGCTTTTACTACATCCTCTGGTAATGAATTCCACATTGAGTAAAAAAATATGTTCTTGATTTGTCTTAAATGTACTACATTGTAGCTTCATTGCATGTCGCCTAGTCTTTTTCTACTTTTTGAAGGAGTAAACAAAACAGATTTGTTTACCCGTTCCACTCCATTCATTGTTTTATAGGCCTCTCTCATTTCTCCTCTCAGCAGTCTCTTTTCCAAGTTGAAGAGCCCTAATCTTTTAAGCCTTTCCTCATAGGGGTATCCTGCTATCCCTTTTATCATTTTGGTCGCTCTTCTCTGTACCTTTTCCAATTCTGCTATATCCTTTTTAAGATATGGTGACCAGAACTGCACCCTATATTCAAGGTGCAGTTTCACCATGGAGGGATACAGAGGCATTATAATATCCTGGATGGTGATTCTCAATGTGGAACCTTGCATTGTGTAACCATAGTTTGGGTGGTTGTGTTTCCCATGTGCATAACTCTGCACTTCTCCACATTAAATTTCATCTGCCCATTTGACGCCCTCTTTCCCAATTTGTCAAAGTCCTTGTAATTTTTTTACAATCCTCTTGTGTTTTAACAACTTTGAATAATTTTGTGTTATCTGCAAATATGATCACCTCACTTGTTCCCATTTTGAGATCAAAAAGTATCAGGCCCACGCATCCCTGGGTTCTCCACAATTCACCTTTCTTCATTGAGAAAATTGACTATTTAGCCCTACTCTCTGTTTTTTTTCTCTTTTAACCAGTTTCTAATCCACAGCAATACACTGCCTCCTATCTCAGGACTTCTTAATTTCCCTAATAATCTCATGAGGGACCTTGTCAAAGGCTTTCTGAAAACTGTGATTCACTATTTCAGACAGCTCACTTTTATCTACCTGTTTAGTCACACCTTCACAAAAACATAAGAGATTAATGAGACAAGACTTTTCTTGGCTAAATCCATGTTGACTTTCTGCCATTAAACTATGACTATCTACATGTTCAGCATTTTTCTTCTCTATAATGGTTTCTACCATTTTTCCTAGTATTGATTCAGGCTCATCAGTCTTTAGTTTCCCAGATTACCCCTGGAACCCTTTTTGAAAAGTGGCACTACATTGGCCACTCTCCAATCTTCAGGTACTACAGAAGACTTTAATGTAACAGTACTACAAGCCATCAAGAGTGTCACAAACCCCCCAGGAGCATCAGAGGGGCAAAGTTATGTATGGTGGTAGGAGTACCAGAAATGCTTTCTGAAGAGCAAAATGGTACAAAGAGCACAGTGAACACCTCAGATAGGGAAAGAGAGCAAAACAGCCCCACAAATGGTGCAAGTACACCAAGGCACCTTGAGAGGGATAAAATGACAAGGAGATCAGCATAGCACCCAGATCAGCTGCAAAGCCCTACATTATAGAAACATAGAAACATAGAAATATGATGACAGAAAAAGACCACATGGCCTATCTAGTCTGTCCTTCCATATCAACCACTACAACAGTCCCCTTTTTATCTTTAGAGATCCTCTGTGTTGGTCCCATGCTTTTTTGAATTCAGTTACTGTCCTTCTCTACCACCTCCACTGGGAGACTATTCCATGGATCCACTACTCTTTCCGTAAAGAAATATTTCCGCATATCACTCCTGAATCTATCTCCCTTCACCCTCATCCCATGTCCCCTCATAGCAGAACTTGCTTTCAATTGAAAGAGGCTCTCTCCCTGAACATTTATGCCACGGAGGTATTTAAACATCTCAATCATATCACCTCTATCCCGCCTTTTCTCTGTGTACATATTAAGATCCTTAAGTCTGTCCTCATATGCTTTATAATGAAGCCCACTAATCATTTTAGTAGCCACCCTCTGCACCGACTCCATCCTGTTCACATCCTTTTGAAGGTGCGGTCTCCAGAATTGCACACTACTCCAAATGAGGTCGCACCAAAGACTTAGAGAGGCATTATCACCGCCTTTTTTCTGCTAGCCATTCCTCTCTGTATGCACCCAAGCATCCTTCTAGCTTTTGCAGTCGCCTTTTCTACCTGTTTAGCTACTTTAAGATCATCAGACACAACCACGCCTAGAAGGACCAACACAGTAGAGCATAGAAGATCCTAATTTATTCCAGGTAGACCAGCATAGTATTAAGATCACCCAGATTGGTTGAAGAGCTGTAAATTATGCCAGGAGAACTAACACAGTACTGGTATTGTCTGGAAGGCTCTAAAATATGCCAGGAAGATCAACACAATATAGCACCAGGTTGACCGAAAGGTCCTAAAACAGCAGAGGAGAACCAGCACAAGAGAAGAATGGCACAAGCCCAGGCAACAGAAGTGGGGTGAGTTTGAGTAAGTGGTGGGCCCTCAAGTTAGAGTCCCAGCATCAGAACATTAAGTACACAGAAAGGTCCCCTCAGCATAGTGCAGTGCACTCAAGTTATTGAGAACAATCCAAGGGTTTCTTAGTCAACAACTCAAGTAATGGTGGGTGGTGATCTTATGACACTCACTCCAAGATAGAGCTTACTCGACTATCAGGCTGTCTAGATGGGTGTCCACTTCCTCCATCAGTGTTCTATACTTATCTCTCTTAATGGAAATGTTGTTAATTGGTCAAGGGTATAATAGTAGCTGTTCCCCTGCTAGAACCTCCAAATTAGTAAAGTAATGGAAATTTGAAAATAACTCTGAAAGAAATCCAGGTTCATTGACAGTGGTAGGCTGGTAGTGTCCTCTGACTGCATGGGTTCAGTTTCTCCCACATTCGGGTTATTAGGAACTGCATGTCAAAGTGGGTAGCAGAACTGAGCTATCTAATACTAAGCCAAAGGGATCCACAAAGGTACAAATCAAGAAGACAAAGAAGAGTCACCTAGGAAAAGCCAAGGTGTGCTGGTCACGGAGTCATATAGCTAAAAATGTGGCAAGGAAGCAGCATGGATTTTAAGGAGGGTAAAAGTTGTACAATGGAGAGCTTAAGGCACCCAAAAAGGTGCAAAGCAGGAGGATGAAGAGTGGCCCAGGAAAAGCCAAAGCACACTGGTCACAGAACCAAGGGGGAAAAAATCCAGCAGCAAAACAAAAAGCCTGGACTAAAACAGAAAAACCCTCTTCTGCAAACAGCTACAAAAATATACCAGTGAACCGGTAACTTTAAATGTAAAAAATGTTATATAACAAAAATGGACCTCTTTAAGAACTTTCAGGCAGAAAACTTCTGCAAAAGTCATAGAATTAACATAGAAATATGATGACAGAAAAAGACCACATGGCCTATCTAGTCTGTCCTTGTTTGAGAGGAAGCCCCTCCAGGAATGGGTAGAATTCATACAGCAACAAGCCTGAGGCATGCACAAAGGTGCAAAGCAGGAGGGTGAAGAGGAGTGGCCCAGGAAAATCCAAAGCCATGAAGGCATAGAGGCAGAGATTCACTATGTCTCTGATCTAAGGAGAGCCAGTACAGCTCATCACGGGAGACATCTGATGGACCCCTAATATCCCATCTGCACTGAGCCTCTGTCCCCACAAACAAAGAAATACGGGCAGATTCAGGAGGAAGATGACTGCCACTCTGAGGAGAATATCTACTCCAATCCAAAGTCGAGAGAAGCCTGAACCAATAGGTGCTCCTTTCTGGACAGGAATTCAGCAAAAGCAACAGGTGGCAGCACTGTAGAAAAGCTTCACCCAGATGTTCAGCATTAAAAAGTATGGGGTAAAACCACATCTTGTTTGAGGCTGTGACAGCCTCTTCTGTCAGGCTTTGCCAGAAGTGATTGAGTTCCAGGGATTTATTCTTTCTGAGATGGTCTGGCGGTATGTGGATCACATCTGACCAGCTGCATCCAAGACTATGGGCTTGATCCAGTTCAAATGCAGCAACAGCAGTGATTCCCAGGCATATGCCATGTTGTACTCACACCTGAAAAGCAAGCAGAGATCTGGCACTGAACAAGAACAGGAAGGAGGAGAAACAATAGCTCTACCAGCCTTCCAACGAATCCCATCTAAACTGCTTTCACTCAGGGGCACAGGAATGGAAGCGCCACACAGCAGCCTATTACTGGCCCTCATCCTGCTTCAAAGCTTCTCTTTGGCTCCAGCTACAGAGTGTGGGGTGTAATAAGCTGAGAATATGATTGGACAGGAGATGAGACCTGCTCTTGAAACTTCAGAGTCCCCAGACAAAACAGCTTTTACATATACACAGTTTGCTGTGTGCCTACAGATTTTTGTCCCTTTGATGAAGAGCCCCTGGGGCTGGAGGAGGAATGACCATCTCTTCCTTCTGCTAGTTGCATGATAATGAATAGAAACTAAACAAGAAATATTAGCATTTCCACCAAGTCCAGTGCTAGCCACGAATGATGGGGAGCCACAATATTGATGGCCATGGAGAATATACGTTCACTGGGTATACTGGTTAGAGGGCAGGACAGACGACGATATACAACCATGGCAAGATCTGTCCAGACTTTAGAAAAAAGTTAAACGCACCTCTTTAACGAGGTATATGATCCGACTTAATACCTAAGAACCAAAACAAACATACCTAAATTGTTTATAACTCTCCTATTTATGGAACCAACATAAGTGTAGTCACATGGCTCTTCTCATGTAAATTTGTATATATGTTACTCATATATTCTACAAATAGTACTTCTATTGTATATATGTTACTAAGTAATTTATCATATGTTAACCCTAATGTTCTTCACCCGAAAATCAAATGTAAATTTGTAACTCATACAGTTGTAACCCATAGTTATGTTTGACGTGCAAGTTAGAACATAAGAACATAAGAAATGCCATACTGGGTCAGACCGAGGTCCATCAAGCCCAGTATCCTGTTTCCAACAGTGGCCAATCTAGGTCATACGTACCTAGCAGTTTCCCCAAAAGACAGGTTCTGCAGTGCTTGTACTAGGTCAAGCATTGATATCCTGGGTCCCTTTTTAATAGTGGTTTATGGACCTTTCCTCCAGGAACTTGTCCAAACCTTTTTTAAACCCAGCTATACTAACAGCCCTTACTACATCCTCCGGTAACAGATTCCAGAGTTTGATTACACATTGAGTGAAGAAATATTTTCTCTTATTTGTCTTAAATAGTTTACCCTGTAGCTTCATTACATGTCCCCTAGTCCTTCTATATTCTGATAGCGTAAACAATTGATCCACGTTTATCCGTTCCACTCCATTCATTAATTTATAGACCTCTATCATATCTCCCCTCAGCCGTCTCTTTTCCAGGTTAAAGAGCCCTAACCTTTTTAGCCTCTCTTCATAGGAGTAGCCTTCCATCCCCTTCACCAATTTGGTGGCTCTTCTCTGTACTTTTTCTAATAACTCTATGTCCTTTTTAAGATACGGTGACCAGAATTGCACACAATATTCAAGGTGCGGTCGTACCATGGAGCGATACAGAGGCATTATAATATCCTTTGTTTTATTCTCCATCCCTTTCCTTATGATACCTAGCATTCTATTTGCTTTCTTGGCCGCCGCTGCACACTGGGCGGAGGGTTTTAACATGTTATCCACGATGACTCCTAAATCTTTTTCCTGGGTGGTGGTTTCTAATGTGGAGCCTTGCATCGTGTAACTATAGTGTGGGTTGTTCTTTCCTAGGTGCATAACTTTGCACTTGTCCACATTAAATTTCATCTGCCATTTGGATGCCCAGTCTTCCAATTTATCCAGATCCTCCTGCAGTTTTCCACAATCCTCTTGGGTTTTAACAACTTTAAACAGTTTTGTGTCATCTGCAAATTTGATAACCTCACTAGTTATTCCTTTTTCCAGGTCATTTATGAATATGTCAAAAAGTAGGGGACCCAGTACAGATCCCTGGGGTACTCCACTATTCACCTTTTTCCATTGGGAATATTGGCCATTTAGCCCTACCCTCTGCTTTCTATCTTTTAACCAGTTCCCGATCCACAATAGTACACTGCCTCCTATCCCATGACTTTTTAGCTTTGCCAAAAGTCTCTGATGGGGGACCTTGTCAAAAGCTTTCTGAAAGTCCAGATACACTATATCAACCGACTCACCTTTGTCTACCTGTTTATGCACACCTTCAAAAAAACAGATCAGATTAGTAAGACAAGATCTTCCTTGTCTAAAGCCATGTTGGCTGTCTCCCATTAGGCCATGACTATCTACATGCTGTGTAATTTTGTTCTTTATGATGGTTTCTACCATTTTCCCTGGTACTGACGTCAGGCTCACCGGTCTGTAATTTCCCGGGTCACCCCTGGAACCCTTTTTAAAAATTGGTGTTACGTTGGCGACCCTCCAATCTTCAGGTATTACAGATGATTTTAATGAAAGTTCACAGATTACCAATAGCAGGTCTGCAATCTCATATTTCAGTTCTTTCAACACTTTATCAAATAGTTGTAATATATCTTCCCGGTGTAGCGATATTTCTCTCAATTCCTCTGCAGTATCACCTTTAAATACCACTTCAGTCTTGGGTAACATCCCTACATCTTCCTCAGTAAAGACCGAAGCAAATAATTCATTCAGTCTCTCTGCTATAGCCTTGTCCCCTCTTACTGCCCCTTTTACCCCTCTATCATCTAATGGTCCAATTGACTCTCTCACAGGCCTTTTGCTACGAATGTACTTGAAAAAGTCTTTATTTCGTGTTTTTGCTTCCGTAGCAAGTTTCTTCTCAAATTCCCGCTTTGCCTGCCTTATCAATGCTTTGCATTTAACTTGCCAGTGCTTGTGTTTCCAGTTTTCATCATTTGGCTCTTTTTTCCATGTCCTGAAGGTTGCTCTTTTGGCAGCAACAGCCTCTCTGACCTCACCTTTAAACCATGCTGGCAGTTTTTTGGACTTTCTTCCACTTTTCTTAATGCGTGGAATACAGCTGGTCTGGGCTTCGAGGATAGTATTTTTAAATAACACCCAAGCTTGCTGTAAGTCTTTAACCTTTGGAACCGCTCCTTTTAGTTTTTTTCCGAACTATATTCCTCATTCTATCATAGTCTCCCTTTTGAAAGTTAAAAGGTAGTACTGTGGATTCCTTTACTATCTGTCCTCCACTGATTAAATCAAACATGATCATACTATGATCACTATTGCCAAGTGGTCCCAACACCCTTATTTCTTGCACCAGATCTGGCGTTCCACTAAGGACTAGGTCCAGTATGGCTTCCCCTCTGGTCGGATCATGAATCAGCTGCTCCAAGAAGCAGTCATTTATTTCATCTAGAAACTTTATCTCTTTAGCTTGTCCTGCTGTGAGACTGTCCCAGTCGATACCGGGGTAATTGAAATCACCCATTATTACTACTCTGTTGTGGCTTTTGTTAGCTTCCTTGATTTCTTTGAGCATTTCATCATCCATTTGTTCATTCTGGCCAGGCGGTCGATAGTATACTCCCACTGCCATCACCTTCCCTTTCATAAATGGAATTTCAATCCATAGAGATTCTACAGCAAATTGTGTTCCCTGCAAAACTTTAATCCTTTCTGACTCAATGCCCTCTTTAACATAGAGCGCAACCCCTCCACCAATTTGTTCAGCTCTATCATTACGATATAGTTTGTATCCAGGTATCACAGTGTCCCACTGGTTATCCTCCTTCCACCATGTCTCTGAGAGTGCAATCATATCTAACCTCTCATTTAGTGCTATATATTCTAATTCTCCCATCTTATTGTTTAGACTTCTAGCATTGGCATACAAGCATTTTAGTGACTGTATTTTATTAATTTTATTATTAATCTGGCTATTGGTAGGCATGGGTAATTGGGAACCTTTATGCTCTGTCTGCTCCTTACTCAAGGGCATTTGGGCTACTATACTCCCTTTTGGAACCTCACTGTTTTTGGTAGTATCCTTCAAGGATACCTTTGTCCGAACCATGCGCTCCTGGGTGACTGTCGGCTTTCCCCTTATCCGCTTCTGATCACTGGAAGTAGCGGTATACAAATGAAATAAATAAATAAAATAAAATTTGTGTCTAGCAGGTCAAGGGATCTATCTGCATGGCCTCTTTAAAACAGCAATGCATGTCTTCAAATTAGTGCTGACTCCTGGTGACCCAGAAGCCCCTGGGTGGTGTTGGCAGCATGGCCAGAAATAGATAGCAAGACCTTTCTTCTGAGGCAATGTAGAGTTAAGTGACTTGCCTAAGGTCACAAGGAGTGCTAGTGGGAATTGAATACTGATCTGTTGGTTACCAAGGCAGTGCTCTAACCGCTAGGCCACTGAAATCTATGCAGGAGTCTGATTTCTGGCAGGTTGATCTCTGTAGCTAGGCTTCAGTCACCAAAGATTGTCCCTAGCTGGACTCATGAGCCACAGGAATGTAAAGCTGAGTGGGGAAGTGATAGGTGACAGAATGATGCTCATGCTAGCAATATTTCTTGTCAGAGTTCATGGTATTTCCTCTGCTGTATCACCATCACCACAGCCCCTCCCTCTGGCTCTCACTTTCCTCCACCTCGGTCACTTTTCCTTCTAGTAAATCAGTCATCTGCGGGTCACCAAAACCAGCTAGCCTATAAGCATACTCCTTCATAAGGAGTTCCAACCTTTCTCTCACTTGACATGCAAGAAGTCCACCGTCACCAAGACATCTGCTGTGAATCCCTGTCACTGCCAAGAACTCTCTAACTTGGCACTACCAGGATAAGAAGGCTCAGAGTAGCCCTTGTGGAACTCGGTTCTTCCATGTCATCCTTAAAGGGCTTTAGAACATCTATCACCTGTGTAATATTTTCGAGTCCTGGTGACCCAGGGGCCTGTTGATACCGATCTTGGTCTCCGATGTCTTCTCATGAGGATCACTATTTACTCCACTAAGCTCTCCAACATGTCATGTGGAATTCTACCTGGTGCTAACATCCTGCTTGAGCTGGTGCACAAGTGCCCCTTTTGCTTCCTGCTTGTCATGCATCTCACACCCATTCTTCACACACTGTGAAAATGCCTAGCTATTTTTTGGCACTTCTTGATCAGCTCCCTCAGGACAGGGCTGCCACTTACCTTGAAGCCCAGGTCTAGGGAGTCTCTGAATACCAGGTGCAATTAGTGGACGAATCATTTTATCCCATAAAAGCACCCCCCCCCCCTCCTGCATTGCCCTGATCACTTTTGTCCCTCCATCTGTTACAAACTGAGCACCCAAGTTTCTTTGTAACAGCCCTGCAGCATTGCCCTTGTTTCTGCTAAGATATTTATCCATGTATGGCTGTCATCCATTATGTGGCTGTATAGCACAGCTCAGTAGTACCTTCCTGCTATTGCTCTCCTATTAGACCAGTAGCCTGTTCCTGCTCCATCCAGATCTACCAGTGTGCTGTCAGGGAGAGGAAGTGTGTGCAGCATTCTGACTAGACCAGGTATCGGTGTGAAACGCATGCTACTACCAGCCTCTACTTTTGTCAGCTCTGCCTGATCGGGTGACATAACTGATTATGCAGAGTAGGGATTACCTATCTACTAAAAGTTGTTCTGCAGGGCACTTGGTAAGTGGGAGCTAAGAGTTGCAGTAGCTTCTCAAATCCCACCTTGTCATCCAGAGCTTTCATTTCCCTAATACACAGCTATCATTTCCCTAATTCACTTAGTGACACCCTTGATACTATCTGCTTCATGCCCCATGAGAGTGCTAATGAAATCCACCCCAGCTCTTCTATGGTGGCTTGCTTCAATGCTTGTCAGACCTGCTGGCATGTCATCTGACTGTTAGAGGATAAGGATCTACTTGGAAACAGATTTTGTTTTTCCTGTACCTTTCCCAACACTCTAATTTCTTCTCCTGGATAGAGCCTCCAGCTGAGGATTAGCCCACCTTCTTTGTGCTGAGCTGGAAAGGGTGCTGTTTTTCTAAATGATGTAGCATGCCACTGTTTTTAAGATGACCCATCAGCTTCTCTCTGTTAATGTGCTGCAGTAATTACTTTCTACATACCAAGGATCATTAAGCACATTGCAATTCTTCTACACGTATGAGATTTTATTGGACTTCTCCTTTACTTCCTTGGGAGGGGGGAGTGGACTCTTATTCTTGGTATTGTTGCTGTTGACCCATAGCTGGGGGGCAGAGAAGAGGATGAAAGGCCAGCAGCATCCTTTCTAGTCTCTACTATACCTTCTACCTGTGCAGTGCTCTTGACCTCTTCAGCAGCCTCTTTATCTAGTGCACTTTCAATATCTGATTATTCAGATGTAAATCCCACCTATATGGACCCCTCAGATTCTGTATCTGACAAGACCAGCTACACACACTTTTCAGCAGAAAATACAGTGTGCCTGCTGCAAGGCTGATTTGCCTTTATCTGCTGCATCTCTTGTGTGTCTCTACCCTGTACCCTGTCAATCTCCCTTTATCCCTCTGTGAAGATGACATCAGACACCTTTCTACTCTCCTAAAGACATCTCTCTTTAGCTTGGGCAGTGGACTAGAGGAACTCATAACCATACCCTAGGAATGTCTCTTCTTTTTTTGCGTACTTGTGCCAAGATTGCTCTCACCTTCCCTCCCTTCTTTCTTTCTATGACCAATTCATTTTCCAGACATACCCTTCTGAAGCATTACAATATGTCTTTGCTGGACCCTGCAGTGCAGCTCAGTGCCTGGTAAAGCTTGATGCCTTTGCTAAAACTCTTGAAAGGACTAGGGGGAGGAGGGATCTGTTTGCCCATGGCCTGTGCAGCGGCAGTACTCCAATGGGAATGGATTCCCAGGAACCGTGCCTGTATTTCAGCTTTCTACTGTATTTTTACATTTTATTTATCTTTTGGTATTCTATGAATAATGGAAGGTCCCTGTCACCTCCCAACTTCACATGTGCTGTCACAGGCAATACAATAATTCTTGCATCAGTCTTTTTAATATGTCATGATCTGCAATTGAATACACAGATTTTGATTATGTAAGTTCTCCTGCGATGGACTTGAATCAAGTGCAAAAGTGTTTACTACCCCAGTCATAGCCAAACGCCTATCCCTCTCCCTTAGAATGCTAAGTCTCATACTAGCACTTCTTCCTGGCCCTCGGAAAATCAGACAAAATGGTATCTGCCATTTGTTTGCCATGTGCTACATCAGCCCTGAACATGTTCCAGAAAAATAAAAAAGAAAAACCCCCTGAAAAAAACCCAGCTAGAATCTCTTGATTTTTTTTTCTGTGATATAGCAAGGCAAAGATACCTGCAGGTACAAATTAGGCTTAATGTTTGTTCTGTTTTCTCTGCTTTAAACTTCTCCTTAACGCCAGACACAGCTCTATGGTAATAATAATTGCCACTAGTCAAGCTGGTATGTTTCTTTTCTTCTTTGCAGCCATAGGCAGAGCTACATTCAAACTCCTGCCTCTTCTTTAGAATACTAAATCCCACACCAGCACTCTTTTATCACCTTTTGAATATCTGAGCCAAAATGGTTCTGCCAATTGGTCCAGCTATGTGTTAGTAGCCCTACTATGACGTCAGCAGCCATGGGATGTACAGAAGTCAGACACAGGGATATGTTTCTCTGGCTGCCTGTCAAGCATTTGAAGGAGGATTGGCTGAAGTGCCTCATGCTGACTGTTGGTAATCATTCCTCAACTTTCTCTCCCTTCCATATTGGCTTAAGTGCATCGGGGCATATGTATGCTGCCAACAAAAATGAAGTTCATGAATGGTGATTCATGAAAGTTTTCTGAGCTTGTGCACTCCGTTGATGCCAGGATAAACTGAAAATCAAGATTTTTGTGAGTTTTTTCCATTTGAACGAAAACTAATGCAAATGTCTAATGGAAATGACTATCGGTTTTTATTAAACTGTGGTACCTGAGTATTGTCGGTTAGTAAATCCTTTGGTAAATTTTTCATATTAGTACAGCAGAAAATTGTGTGTTCCCAACTGCAGCAAGACAGGATGGAAAACACCTCGGTCTCTTAAAGGAGCCAGCATTATCTATAAAAGAAGGCCCTACCCCTGTGTTTAGATTTCGGATTGCTTTGTGGCCTAAAGACAATGGGCCCTTTCCTCTCTCCCCTACCCAATGGCCGAAGGCATGAAAGGATGATGCTCAAACCCTGTTAACGTTTCCCCTGGGAGTTCCATTCTCTCTACTCGCGATCTCGTTCCAGATTTACTTGAATATCCCTGTTTGTCTAATAGGGACAGCAATGCTTTTGAGTCACTTTTACTCCTGTAATACTATTTTCCAAGATGTATGCCTCTGTTTACTATCACTTAATCCCCGAGTCACATAATCCCCGGTCAGATAATCAAGTTTTTCAATTATCTGATTGTATTTAAAGTATTTTGTCATGGTTTCAATTGTAGATTGTTTAATTTTTTTCAAATTTTTTTCACATCTCCGCACCACCCACTTTTGGCACGCATCTCAGGTTGAGAATCGCTGCGTTAAATATATGCGATAGTAACATTTGTAGCAATGCCACTTGAATACAAGTAGCAAAGGTCGGAAGACATTAATTTACATGGGACACGAGTTCTGGTTTAAGAAACGGTCTAACAATGATCATATTGATTGGCGTTGCATTAGGTTTGCTACACACAAGTGTAGAGCAAGATTAGTTACATCGGATGATATCATATGCAATTTTTCAGTTCACAATCACGAGTGCAACGAGGAAAAGATTTTGGCGAAGAATGCAGGTGCAGAAATGAAGCAAAAGATGTCAGATCAATGCAACTCCCTCTGCCTCACTGGCTGTGGTTACAGTTGGTCTGCCACCTGGCACTCTCATGGCATTGCCTTCAAAAAGTGCCATCTCTCGGACTCTTAACAGACATTGAAATTATCTAAGAAGGATGGATCCGCAACTGGCTCTCCCACCTCTGCCAACTGACGCCATGTTTGATGTTCCAGAGTTCTTGCTATACGACTCTAAAGATTATAGTGATGATGCAAGGTTTCTTATCTTCGGCGACAGGAGCCTGGTTGATGCATTGTCTTTCAACAAACTGGTTCGCAGATGGGACATTCAAGGTTGTACCTTCACTTTTTTACCAGCTGTACACCGTACACTTTCAATACGCCGAAGGAATTACACCGTCAGAAATTTACTGTCTCCTACAAAACAAAATGGCCTTTTCATACAATAAATAGTTTGCTGTATTGCAAGATCTAGCGCCAAATGCCACACAAGACATCATTTTAACTGACTTTGAAAGTGCAGCAATGAATGCACTTCGTTCACACTTCCCATCTGCAAGAGTGACGATGTTATTTTCATCTATGCCGGGCCATTCAGCATAAAGTATGTGAATTGGGGATGAAAGCAGAATATGAGGAACATGATTTTACGCGTCTTGATTTGATGTCTAGCAGCGTTTGGCTTTTGTGCCAGTGGACGATGTCAACACATTCGAGATTTTAACCAAAGCTATGCCTCAAAATGAGAGGATGAATGAACTGTTGTTGTACTTTGAACATACCTATGTTTGAGGACGACGACTTCGTGGCAGGAGAGAGAACTATACAGCTGTGATATTTCCACCAGAAACCTGGAACAAATACGAGGACATGAATAGTGGTATTGCCTGCATGAATAATGCAGTAGAAGGCTGGCATCATGCCCTGCAGTCACTCTTCTCTTGCCAACATCTCACCATGTGGACATTTCTCAACAGCCTGAGAAAGGATTGTTGACAGCATGTGGCGTCAGTCCTTCAGGCCGGTGCTGGGGTTCAAATCAGACAGAAAAGGAAGTATGCTGAAATATGCGCCAGGACATCTCGAGCAATTCAATGATACCCAACTACAGAGAGATTAACGTACCTAAAATCACTTGCATGTCTTTTGTACTAAATTTATTTTCAACTGTTTATCCTCCGTTATCTTACATTTTTGGGATTATCTGACTGGGGATTAAGTGACCAGAAGAATATCTCATTGTTTCAATTGTAGATTCTAGGTGATTATCTGACTGGGGATTATCTGACTCAGGGATTAAGTGACTGGACACTGTATGCCTCACCCCTAGCCATATCAAAATATTATCACTAATTCAATAAATTCCTTACACATCATGACTAAATATGTATCAAGAACATAATACAATTTAAAAAATAACTACTAAACGCTAAACATCAAGGGGGTTATTTTGGAAGCCCTATTCATACTTTGGACATCTGAAAACAGGCATAGAGAGATCTCCAGAGCCATTTTAGAAGCCCCTTCTGGGGATGTCCCCAGTGTGAAGATGGGGCTTGGTGGAGGTGTGGCTGGGCATTCCCAGGAATTTGGCATCCCTGCCTGATTTTAGAAATGTCCTTGATTTATGGAGTCACGTCTAAGTTTAGACCTGCTTCAGGCATTAATAAGCATTGGGAAGGTGCTCGTTTCGGCTGAAAAAATACCCCATCTCAGTACTCAGCACAATCACAATGACAGCAGCAGTGGGATTTGAACCCTGGCCCTAGCCCTCTACTCTACTCTAACCATTAGGCTATTCTTAGACATCCAGGTTCTGAAATACCATTCTGAGTATGTCCATGTAGACGTCCCTGCAGATGTCCATACTGGGCACATCCATGTTTGTGAAATCATGTCTGTACTTGGACGTGCATGTCTTGTTTTTGTTTTTTAGACGTTCTGTCTTAGATATTCTAGATTGCACTTGGACATCCTTTTGAAAATGCCCCTCCAAATCAATAAATAAACAGATTAAAATATAATCACAAATAAAACACTATCAAATACAAATTGAACAAAAACATTTTGAAGGCTGGAGCTCAAGATGGTGATGGTTCAGGCTGTGTACTATGGCTATCTGTTTATACCTGAATTGTATAGTATGGGATGAAGGACTGTTAAACGGGAAGGTAAAGTGACTTCAACTTCTGCTATTTCTTCTGCTAAAATGAAAGATCCAATGGGTAAATTTGGGGTGCACAGTGCTCCTGCCAGTATCTTCAGAATGCCAGCAATGGTTGAGGTGGGAAGAAGCAAAATGTTCCCCCTTGGCTTCTGAAGTATCTAAGCCTGGAGGAACCAAGGATGCCCATTAATCCTGCTACTTCAGGTCTTAGTGCTGGAGCCGAGCCAAAATTGCAGGACTAATGGCAGGCCGCCGCAGCAATAGGAGAATTTATCAAGCAAGGATTGCTTTCTGGTTACATTTTTTTTAAAGAAATACTTGATGAATTCCAAGAAGAGCATGTCTGTACCATCTGGATGGTCCCAGGCAAAACAGGCCCATTTGGACCTGATTTTGGTCTGTGGGAACAAGACATTCCTGTGGTAGCCAGAATAGGGCCCAAGAACAGCCTGGCATGCCCCTGCCACCTGCAGGTGCCCCCGACTCTGACATTTCCAGCCCCCCAATTCACCACCACCTGATCCACTGCTGGCACGCAGAGGCCTGGATCAGCTGGTAAGGCCCCCCCCCCCCATACCCGGATCTGGCCCCAGGAGGGAACCCCGGCCCCAAATGCGTGAATATGGTGAGGATCTTAGACATTAGGAAGACTAACTTTGCGAAGATGGGCCAATACCTCAAGGAGTCATTAGTGGGATGGGAACAGCTGTGGGATGTAGAAAAACAGTGGGCAAAACTGAAAGGGGATATTTTAAGGGCAACCAACCTTTTTGTTAAAATGGTAAATAAAGGCAAAAGGAAAAGGAGACCGCTATGGTTTTCGAAGGAAGTAGCTGAAAAAGTGAAGAAAAAGAGGGAGGCCTTCATGAAATACAAGAGATCACAGAGAGGAAGACAGGCACCTGTATTTGGAAAAACTTAGAGAAGCTAGCAAAGTCAAGAAGGCAAAGATTCAAAAGGAGGAGGAAATAGCCAATGCAATAAAATGGGGGGATAAGACATTTTTCAAATATATTAGTGAGAAGAGGAAGGGCAAAAGTGGTATTGTCAGACTCAAGGGTGCAGGGGAGGAATATGTAGAAGCTGATAAGGATAAAGCGGAATTGCTTAACAAATATTTTTGTTCTGTGTTCACCGATGAAGAACCAGGAGCAGGACCTCAGAAAACACCCACAAATAGGAACAGAAGCAAAGGACATCTTGAACAATTTTCAAAAGACTGTGTTTGTGAGAAACTAGCTCAACTTAAAGTAGACAAAGCGATGGGACTGGATGGGATACACCCTAGAATACTGAGGGAACTTGGGGACATTCTAGCAACTCCACTGACTGACCTTTTCAATGCCTCATTGGAATCCGGAGTGGTGCCAAAGGACTGGAGAGAGGCTCATGTGGTGCCTTTACACAAAAGCGGAAGTAAGGATGTGATTGAAAACTACAGGCCGGTTAGTTTAACTTCGGTGGTGAGTAAATTATTGGAAACACTGCTGAAAGAGAAAATAGTGAGGTTTCTGGAGTCCAGCGGATTACAGGATCCGAGGCAGCATGGATTCACCAGAGGCAGGTCTTGTCAGACAAATCTGATTTCTTTGACTGGGTGACCAGGGAATTGGACCGAGGGAGAGCTCTAGATGTGGTGTATTTAGATTTCAGTAAAGCCTTTGACACTGTTCCTCACAGGCGACTTATAAACAAACTGAGCACCCTAGGGATGGACCCTAAAGTTACTGCTTGGGATAGAAATTGATTGAGTGGGAGGCGACAAAGGGGACAGGTAAATGGAGCTCACTCTGAGGAGGTTACCAGTGGTGTTTCCCCAGGGATCTGTCCTTGGTCCGATTCTTAACATCTTTTTTAGTGATATAGCAGAAGGGCTATTGGGTAAGGTTTGCCTCTTTGCGGATGATACCAAAATTTGCAATACAGTAGACACAAAGGAAGGTATAGATAACATGAGGAGGGATCTAGCTAAGCTTGAAGAATAGTCTAGAATTTGGCAGCTGAGATTTAATGTTAAAAAATGTAAGGTCATGCATTTGGGCTGCAGCAATCCAAGGGAGCAATACAGTATAGGGGGTGAAGTACTTTTGTCCACTAAAGAAGAGCGGGACCTAGGCGTGGTTGTGTCTGATGATCTTAAAGTAGCTAAACAGGTAGAAAAGGCGACGGCAAAAGCTAGAAGGATGCTTGGGTGCATACGGATAGGAATGGCTAGCAGAAAAAAGGAGGTGATAATGCCTCTGTATAAGTCTTTGGTGCGACCTCATTTGGAGTATTGTGTGCAATTCTGGAGACCGCACCTTCAAAAGGATGTGAACAGGATGGAGTCTGCAGAGGGTGGCTACTAAAATGGTTAGTGGTCTTCATTATAAAGCATATGAGGACAGACTTAAGGATCTTAATATGTACACCTTAGAGGAAAGGCGGCTTAGAGGTGATATGATTCAGATGTTTAAATACCTTTGTGGTATAAATACACAGGAGGAGAGCCTCTTTCGATTGAAAGCAAGCTCTGCTATGAGGGGACATGGGATGAGGGTGAAAGGATAGATTCAGGAGTGATATGCGGAAATATTTTACGGAAAGAGTGGTGGATCTGTGGAATAGTCTCCCAGTGGAGGTGGTAGAGATGAGGATAGTATCTGAATTCAAATAAGCATGGGACAAACAGAGAAGATCTCTAAAGGAATAAAGGGGAACGTTGTAGTGGTTGATATGGAAGGACAAACTAGAAAGAAACATGACAACGGAAAAAGACCACATCGCCTATGTTTCTAACCTATCTTTAGTAAAAGGTATTGAAACAGTCTTGTGTTACCACCTGACGCAACAGAGCTACTCAGTACTGTCTCTAAGAGTTGCCAAGCTAAAGTCTAGCACTGAGCATGAGCAAGCAATCTGCTGTATCTTGCCAGTCTAGTACAGAAGAAATCCTGTTCTGGTGCAATATCTAGACATTATTTGTTTGTAATTAAGGCATGCAGCCTTCCACATTCTCTGGTTAGTAGAAACCAAGTTAGGTATAAGCACACAGTAGATGATTAATGAAGTCACAGAGCCAGTGTGGAGTGCAGCCTTTCATAGTGGAAAATGGGCACCTGGATGGACCTTGCCATTATTACCTGCCATTATATTTTGTGTTTTTGACTTTGTAATTACTTTGACTGGAGTACCATTACTGGCATAATATGAAGCTAACAAGCCAAGTAATTAGAATGCTCTAGGTCAGAGTTGCCACCCTAGCATTTGAAGGATAAATGACTACGGAGCATTCTAATACTTAACATATGCCTAAACCACAAGTACAATACAGCTGAAAGGTTACTTTCCAGAGCGCTCTTCTTACTCCTTGACTTAAGTTATTTGTATTGACTTACATGCTGGCCTTAATGAAGGGCACTACAGAGATTTAATTATAATGCAAATGGATCAAAGGCATATTACCAGAAGAGCATGTAAACAAAGTATCATCTCATTTAACTGCCGCTTCTTACAACTTGAATTCTTATATTTAGATTTTGCATTAACTAACCAATCAAAAACAAAAATGAGATAGGAGAGATAGAAAATGACTCTTTGGCTGGCCTAACATCAAATTTAGTGTTTTATCCTAAATAGAATATATGGAGATAATGGCAAGTGTATTCAGCACCCAGGAAATAAGTAAAAAATATGTCTTTGGTGCACACATCAAGATATGTCTTTTGCATCTACAAACTATTTTGGTTCATTAGGGGTGTAAATCTTAGTTTTGAAACACTTTTTTTTTTTAAAGAATGATCACAATTTTAAGTGGATGTAGGATGTGTGCATTTGGTTCACTAATGCACTTTAAAAATTGTATTGTACACAAAATTGATTTAATGTATGTTACATATGAATTAATGTATATACAATTGCTTTTCAGGCATTAAAGTTTTCTAAAACATGGTTTAAAAGTTATGAAAATGAAGGCGTGAAATGAATTGACAAAAAGTGATTGAAAATCAGGAAAACCACCCCAAAGAACCATGTCCTGCTTCTGGTTCTTCATCTGTGAACACAGAACAGAGATATTTGTTAAGCAATTTTACTTTATCCTCATCAGCTTCTACATCTTCCTCCCCTTCATCCTTGAGTCTGACAGTACCACTTTTGCCCTTCCTCTTCTCACTAACATATCTGAAAATTCTTCTCTCCCCCCCCCCCATTTAACTGCTATTTAACTGCTATTTCCTCTCTTTGAATCTTTGCTTTCCTGACTACTTTGCTAGCTTTAAGTTTTTCCAAATATAGGTGTCGGTCTTCCTCTCTCCGTGAGCTCTTGTATTTTATGAAGGCTTCCCTCTTTTTCTTTACCTTTTCAGCTACTTCTTTTAAAAAACATAGCTGTCTCCCTTTCCTTTTACCTTTATTTACCATTTTAACAAAGGTTGGTTGCCCTTAAAATATACCTTTTCAGTTTTGTCCACTGTTTTTCTACATCCCCCAGCTGTTCCCATCCCACTTACGACTCCCTGAGGTATTGGCCCATCTTTGCAATGTTAGTTTTCATAAAGTCTAAGACCCTTGCTTTTGAATGGATTTTAACAACCCTGGTCCTAATACTGAACCACACCATCTGATGATCACTGGATGCAAAATGATTTCCCACTATAACATCAAACACTTTTACCATTGGTAAGCACCAAATCCAGTATGGCCTCTTCATGTGTTGGATCTATTACCAGTTGCCTGAATAGTTCTCCTTACTTCTAGATGATACTGCAGCAGGAATGTGCCAATCAACATCTGGCATATTTAAATCCCCTATCAGCAGCACTTCCCCTTTCCTAGCAATGATGCATATGTCTACAATTAGCTGTCCATCCACTTCTTCCTCCTGTAAGAGAGGTCTGTATATCGCACAAATGCAAAGAGATTTCTTTCCCTCTTTCTAGTTTAACCTACAGTGCCTCCTCTCTCCCTTTTAAGCTCTAGTTTCAGAGCTTTAATATTTTTTACATATATTGCCACTCCTCCTCCCCTTCTTTCTACCCTGTCTTTTCTGAATAAAGTATAGCCTGATATAGTTACATCCCAGTCATGGTTTTCTGTGAACCATGTTTCTCTAACTGCCACTAAATCCAAGTCGGCCTCTCCCATTAAAGCTTTAACATCTTATTTCCCATGCTACGGGCATTTATACACACCACTTTCCATATGTTGTTCCTCTTACCCATTTCCATAAAGGTATTTAATGTTTCACTTACCTGGGGGCTTTCTTCATCCATCCCCAATGAATCAAGTTTAAAGCTCTCTTCAGTAGATTAGCCAGTCTGCTACTGAAGACATGTTGCCTTTCTTGGACACATGGACACCATCTCTGCTCTGCAACCCTTGGAACAGCATCCCGTGGTCCAAGAAACCAAAATGCTCTTGATGACACCATCCATGCAGCCATGCATTCAACTCTAGGATGCAAGCATCTCTAGGAACAAGCAGGACTGTAGTCTTCATATATGGGTATCATCGGTACCGATGGAGCCTGTGCCGGAACGCTCCCCAGCATCTAATAGGAAAGCTTTTGGGAGCATCCCACAGCGCCTGTGTGCTGCCTTCCCACCTTTCTCACTGTCCCTCTTCAGTTCTTTATTTTCCGCGGTGCCGACAGGTCCCATACCCTGTCACTGCAGAAAATTTCTTTATTCTTTCTTTTTTGTGGTCACGTTTGCCTTCGTTCAACGCCTACCGGTACCACTGGTTCTTTCTTCTTTTCTTAAAAAAATAAAAAATATATAGTTCTTTCCTCCGTGCTAGGTGCCATTTTGGGCACTAGGCCCATTTTTCTTAAAAATGGAAAAACCAGCTACTGGTTTAAAAAAAAAATGTTCTAAGTGTGGCTGTATCATATCCGTCACCGACACCCATGATTGGTGTCTTAAATGTTTAGGCCCTGACCATTCTCCATCTGAGTGCCTCTCCTGTAGGAAGATGACTAAAAGGAGCCTGCAGAATAGAGCTGCAAAACTCGGTACCCTTTTTGCTTCAGATGCAATGTCTGTTGCATCGACGTCTTCCAGAGCCTCATCTTCCTCCCATGGATCTCAGATAACTAAACATAAATCTAGCTGGTCCTCAAAGGGTAGATCTCCTTCTAGGCATCGAGAAGCCATTGGCATTGCCCTTGAGGAAACTTCACCAGCAAAACAGCCCCGGTGGGAGGCTTCGGCTTCCAAATCATTAATGGGGCTCCAGGATGTTCTCGAGGCCTCCACCTCGGCAGAACTACTGATGTCATGCTCTGGGGTTCCGGCTGCTTCTAGCAGTACCGACACCCAAGCATCATCAGCGTCGATAGATCAGAGGTTTCTCGCTATTGAGCGCAGTCTGACAGCTCTTCTCACGACTTCGGTACCGTTGACACAGCTACAGACGATTCAACAGGCACTGGTACTGACACCGGTACTGGTATCGATGGCACCAGCCTTGGTGGGCATACTCCCCATACAGAGTCTTGAGTCTATCTCCGGCATCGACAGATTGGTACCAAGACACCTCGATACCGTCTTCGATCGATACCGGTACTGTGCTCTGCACGAACACCGGGATCAGATTTCGAATCTTCCGATTCCGATGACTCAAATGACTCTGACAATAACAGAGTACTTCTTCCGGAGGAACCATCTTCTCCCCAACGCAGAATGTCTCCTCCAGAGGACATGTCTTTTCAGGATTTTATTCATGATGTGGCTTGAGGCCTTGCAATCATGGCAACTCCTGAAAAGGAACCTAGGACACAGGAATTAGAAATCCTTCAATACCCTAAGGCTCCCAAGGAAGCAGCTACTCTGCCTATTCATCAGATCCTACATGATCTTATGCTGAGGATGTGGGAAACACCCTTAACCACATCTCCTCACTCTCGAAGGCTTGATACAATGTATCGAGTTCCACCTTGTCCTGGTTTTCAAAAAAACTCAAGTTACCACACCATTCAATGGTAGTGGAATCGTCTATGTGTAGGATGAAAAGTGAAGAGGCATGCTTCCACTCCTCAGGGCCATGAGTGCAGGACTCTCAATGCCTTTGGGCGTCTGCTTCCAAGCTTCCATGCTTTCAGCCAGGATCATCTCCTATATCATATATGAGAATGTTCCTCAGAGGTCAAAGGAGACTTGGAGCTTATGAGCCCTCTTCTTCCTGATAAACAAAACTTTTATAAGCTTGTCAGACATGCTCAGGATGTTTCCAAGTTTGTAAACTGTGCAGCCTTTGACTGCTTTGAATGCATTAGCAGAACCTCTGCTATTGCCATTGGTGCACGTTGGATTGCCTGGCTTCAGGCATCTGACTTGGAACTTTGGGTACAAGATAAATTAGGAAATATCCCTTGCACAGGAGAATCTCTTTGGCAGGAATTGGCGGGAAAAGGCTAATGAAATAGATACTGACAATATCACCCTGGATAGATTGTCAAAATCTACAGCCAACCCAGCTAAAAAAATCTTATAAAAACCCCTTTTTCAGCAAAAAGGTTTTATCCTTATGCCCAGCAGGGGCATGGTTCACGTCAGGCTTCCCAAAAGGGACAACAGCAACAGACTAGACAACAAAAGAAGCCAAAGGGGCCGAGAGCTCAGCCAGCTCCACAGGCTCAGCCTCCTCAGGGGCTCTGACTCCTACCTAGAGAAATTAGCCTTCCTGCCCCTGAATGTTCCAGAACCTCTAGCCATTACTGGCAGGTTGTGTCTTTTTGCCAACAGATGGCACCAAATAATAGAAAATTGGACTCTGTCCATTGTACGAGAGGGGTAAAAGCTTCATTTTCACAGCATGCTCCCTCCTACAATCGTAAAACAGTTCAATTCTCAGACCTCTGTAAACAATCTCTTAGGTCAGGAGGTCACAACACTTCTTGCCCAAGGAGCACTAGAAGAAGTACCCATTCTACAACAGGGTACAGGGTTCTACTCCCCCTATTTTCTTATCCCAAAGAAAACAGGACACAGACCCATTTTAGATCTCAGAGAATTGAACAAATATCTGTTCCGAGAGGAACTCCAAAATGATCTCTCTAGGAGCTCTTCTGCCATATCTTCAAAGTCAGGATTGGCTGTGTTCTCTAGATCTAAAGGATGCATATACTCATATTCTCATCCATCCAGATGACAGGAAATTCCTATGGTTCCTTTTCCAGGGAAAACATTTTCAATACAGGGTTCTTCCCTTTGGTCTGGCTTCGGCACCAAGAGTATTCACAAAATGCATGGCAGTAGTAACTGCATTCCTGTAAACTCTAGGGATATTTGTCTTCCCTTACTTAGACGACTGGCTCATTCGAGCCCCCACAGCTCTGCTCTGTCTCACACAATGCGAATCCTTCAATATTTGGGATTGGTCATAAACCTACCAAAATCCCATCTTGCTCCCACTCAGTCCCTAGAATTCATAGGAGCTTGTTTAGATACCAGTCGAGGGCTTTCCTTCCACAGCCCTGCTGTCTATACATAGTGCAACTAGCTTCCCAAGCAGCAGTAAAGACTTACCTGACTGCTCGAGAAATGCTCCAACTACTGGGACATATGACATCCACTGTACATGTAGTTCCCTGTGCTTGCCTCCACATGCAAGCAGCCCAGTGGACCCTATCCATTCAGTGGACACAGGTCATCTGTCAGACAAAATGAACTCACGTCTTTTTTTTTTTGTCCCTCCAATGGTGGCAATCACTGAAGAACCTTCTGGTAGGGTCTCCTTTCCAGCAACTCCTATTCCAGACCAGTCTTATCAACAGATGCATCACAGGTGGGATGGAGGCCCACCTGCACGATCTCTCTACCCAGGGTACCTGGACTCCACAGGAGGCTTGTCTTCACATAAACCTCCTGGAACTCAGAGCAATCTTCCTTGCTCTTTGAGTATTCCAGGCCCAGCTCAGCTGCAAGACAGTCCTAGTACAGACAGACAATCAAGTAGCCATGTTCTACATGAACAAGCAGGGCGGAACCGGCTCTGTCATTATGCAACAAAGCTTTACGACAATGGGCCCTCACCAGAGAGCATCAAATTCACCTTCTCGTGGTATATCTTCCAGGCATTCAAAACCTTTGGGCAGACAAATTCAGCCGAGTACAGCTGCCATACGAATGGTCTCTCTACTCCGACCAGGTTGCCTGGATATTTCAAATCTGGGGAACCCCAGACATAGACCTCTTTGTAACTCCACTGAATGCCAAACTTCCCCGGTTCTGTTCCAGAATTCCGGCTCAAGATTGTCAGGCAAGGGATGCCTTCCTCCTTCACTGGGGTCAAGACTTCCTCTATGCCTTTCCCTATGCCTTTCCACCCATTCCCCTTATCCCCAAAACACTATTCAAGCTTCAGAGAAACAGAGGTTGTATGATTCTCATAGCTCCCCATTGGCCATGGCAAATGTGGTATCCTCTGCTTCTACATCTCTCTTAAGCTGCACCTCGGGAGTTGGGGCTGCGCTCCAGATCTTCTCTCCCAAGATAACGGGACACTGTGACACCCGAATCCCCAGTACCTGCAACTCAGGGCCTGGTTGCTGAAAGCCTAGACCTTCAGGATCTCAACCTTTCTCACCAGGTAAAGGACATCCTACAGTTTTTCTAGAAAACCTTCCACAAGATGATCTTATTCCTTTAAGTGGAAATGGTTTACCATATGGTGTTCTCAAAAGGGACTTAACCCTCTTGTGATACCTCTGGAATCGGTACTAGAATACCTCCATTTATTGAATGCTGGTCTTAAGATCAATTCAGTAAGAGTCCATTTTAGTGCTATTGCAGCTTCCTACAAGCCCCTAAATGGACAATCTATTTCCTCTCATCCACTTATAACAAGATTTGAGAGGTCTTCTATTAACACAACCTCCCATTAGACCACCACCGGTGGCATGGGATTTGAATCTTGTTCTCGGGCAGCTCATGAAACCGCCCTTTGAGCCTTTAACCACTACATCTCTGAAATTCCTTTCCTGGAAAGTCATCTTCCTAATTGCAATCAACTCCGCACGTCACATTAGTGAGTTGCAAGCTCTAGTGGCTGATCCTCCCTATACAAGATTTCACCATGATAAGGTCGTTCTTAGGACTCATCCACACTTTATGCCAAAGGTGGTTTCCCCTTTCCATTTAAACCAAGCAGTTTACCTTCCTATATTCTTTATGAGACCTCATGCCTCCAATGCAGAAAGGAACTTTCATACCTTGGACTGTAAAAGAGATTTAGCTTTTTACCTACAAAAAAACACAACATCGAAAGTTTTCTCAACTCTTTGTTGCTTTTGATTCTAGTCATTTGGGACTTACAGTTTCCAAAAGAACTCTGTCTAACTGGATTGCACAATGCATATCCTTTGAGAGTAAAGGCCTTTCTCTAGAAGGCCATGTCAGCCTCTGTGGCTAACCTTCACTCTGTATCTATTGATGACAGCTGTCGATCAGCCACTTGGGCTTCGGTACATAAGTTTACAGCCCACTACTGCTTAGACAAGGACTCCCGCCGGGATGCCTTGTTTGGCCAAGCTGTTCTTCAACATCTCTTTCAGACTTAATTAAACTCCTACCCACATCCCTGGTGGGATGCCAGAGATCCATGGGAGGAAGCATGGCCCATCCCACAATGGGTTGCAGCTTCCTGGGGCTATCTCCCTGGCATCTTCTGCTAGGGAGTTCCCATATGTGAAGACTACATTCCTGCTTGTTCCTGGAGATAGTGTAGTTACTCACTTGTAACAGTTGATTTCTGGGAACATCAGGAATTTAGTCTTCACAACCCACACACCTCCCCTAGGAGTTGTCTCTCTCTCTCTCATATCTCATCTATAAACTCAACTGAAGAGGGACAGTGAGAAAGGTGGGAAAGTAGCATGCAGGTGATGTGGGATGCTCCCAGAAGCTTTCCTATTGGACACTGGGGCATGTTGCAACGCAGGCTCTGTCAGTACTGATGATACTCATATGTACAGACTAAATTCCAGCTGTTCCCTGAGATCACCTGTTACAGGTGAGTAACTATGCTTTTTCTGCCTTGGTCTTTACCCTCAACAGGAAGGATTGAAGAGAACACCACCTGCACCCCTATCTGCTTCACCCTCTGTCCCAGAGCCATGAAGTCACTTTTGATATGCTCAGAGGGATATCTGGCAGTATCATTTGTGCTGACATGGATTAGCAACATTGGATAATACTCAGTGGGCTTGATGAGTCTGCAAGCTCTGTAACATCTCGGATTTTGGCACCTGCCAGACAGCATACCTCTCTGGACATGAAGTCTGGTTGGCAGATGGAAACCTCTGTACCCCTCAGAAGAGTCACCAACCACCACTACCCTTCATTTCCTTGTGGTCACTGATTCTGCAACTTTGGGATGCATTAGAAACTTTCTGTTAGCACTCTGTAGTGAACTTTCCAAACTCAAACGAAGTAGATTTCTGCTTAAACGGATTTTTATTGAACCCAAATTATCATATTCAATTTACTGGTGGCAGTTGATTGTTTATATTATCGTACAGGTTTCAGGGAGATATTCTGCTGGTCCACAAAAATTCAGACCTTGATTTAGACAAAGACACCATAGGCAGCTGCCTAGTACACCAAGTACTAAGGCCAAAGAAGAATCTGTTCCTACTTAATATAGAGCCATGTGTATGTGCTGCTTCAAAGGGTACTAAAGCCTTCCTTTGCTCTTCTTCTGACACTCCAGACTATGGGATCTCTAACATCCCCCTCCCCCACCTTCTCAGATCACGATTATATATGCATTAAGAACTGTTTAGTCTTGCCTTTGGGAATCAAACTCTTAAATCTGGTCCTGCACAAATCCAAAGCAGACTTTCTGATCTTACTGGACAACAAAGATTTTGGGTATGTCTTATGGATTTTGGGTTGCTGATCACAAAAATCACCTTGTAATTTTCCTATAAAGCACCATTTGTTTTTGCAATCATCTATTTTTGTGATTTCCTCACATATTTTAAGTCTACTTGTATGTTGCTCAGAAAGTAAGCTGTTTTGTTTAGTCCAGGTATGCCTGGGCATGCACTCGGTGCAAGCTCACAATGTGCAATGGAAATGATACCGCTCAGGAATGCGTGGGCATGCTTAGTTAGGATGGATGGATGGATGGATGGATGGATGGATGCAGGCAGTAGAGGCTATGCCAGCTGCTTTCATTCACAGATGCTATGCATGATGATATCAGTTTGAGTACTTAACAATAGCATTTACATTCAAGCTTCTTGTCTAAATGACAATTCAATACAGCACAAATTTCTCATCAATGTTGCAACAGCCATGATACATTCTGTTACACTTGTGGTGAGTATACGCTTAAGCCTCAGACGCAGCATGGCTGCATTTATTAAAAAAGCGTATGAGCTCTACTTCGGTTGTAAAGTTGGCGATCAAGACAAATCCTGGGCTCCTCATATTTGCTGTGCAACATGTGCTGTCCACCTCAGTTCTTGCAGATATGTCTAACAGAAGGATCACATGATGGACTGTTACTTCTGTCTGATCAATGTATCTGGATTCTCTGCTGAAAATAAGAAGTCTATTGAATACCCCAGTCTGCCTTCAGCCAGGGCACCAAACTACATCTAGCTAGTTAACAACATGCTTCAAGCATACAAAACCATGAAGTGCAATAAGTCGCTCTGCATTCACACTTGGCCTTCTTCCCGGCTAATCCTGGTGCAGTCAGCGACAAACATGGTGAAAGGTTTCACTAGGACAGTGTGATGATGGAAAAGCAGTGTCAGGGCAACTGGAAACCATCAATGCTGGCCAACTAAGGTTGGCACTGAGGTGAGAAGCGTCTGATGCTGAGTACAAAAGAAAATTGTGAGCAAAACATTTTTAACTCAGGTGAACTAGTACAATATGTCAGCATCATTGTGCAATTAAACATGCTAAATTCAGTCAAAATTAATTTTATTTTTTCCCCAAATTCCTACATGAAACAGTCAATCTAAAATTATATTTGTGTTCAGTATGAGATCTTATGATGTTCTTAACTACGCTTGGGTTTTCCTCCTACTTTAACCACCACCTCCTCTCAGCTCACCCATTGTACTAACAGTTCTTGGTGTAAGACCACAGACCCCTCTAGAATCTGTTTTGCATTCACTGTAAATCAGGTCAACAGGTGTAGCTACGGATTAATGGCTAACACTCTCCCCTCACAATCCCAGGGGCAGTGAATGCTGTCTTTGTAGCATTGCTTGCCAGGGCCACCCCAGACAGGTGCCAGGGCCATGCTGCCCCTCTTCTGCGCTGACCTGCCCCCCATGTCAAGCTGCACTTGCTGAGCTACACTGTGCCCCCCACTGCCATTGCTTTCTTCTGGGGGGCTGGCAGCATCAGCGACAGTTTTAAAGTGGCGGCTTTGTGCCATCCCTTTAGTACCCGCAGCAGGCATGTACTTCAGTACACATGGCCTGCTGCTTCTGACCCTCCTCCAAAAGGAAGTTGCATCAGAGGGGGGTCAGAAGCAGCAGGCCTTGTGTACTGAAGTACATGCCTGCTGCGGGTACTAAAGGGATGGCACAAAGCTGCCTTGCTGGCCACCCTAATCAGCTGCCTAGTGGACAGGCCAGCCCTGTTGCCTGCCTACTTAGAGCCTTGACAAAGAAACCAGGCCCTGCCATTGAACCTATGTGTTCTGCCTGGCATCACACAGTATCACTACTGAGCCATCTGGATGGTCCATATACTTTTTAGTTCATTTGTCATTTCTCACTCCTTCTGGTATGGCAAAAACACCTTTCAAAGCCCCTCTGACCACAGCTATGATACTCGCTGGCAAACCGCTTATCCTCAGAGCCAAGTTAACCCCTTCTCTCTGTTACCTAAGTTTGGTTAGTAGTTTAAAACCCATTATAAAATCCCTAGTATAAAAATGTACAGAACAGTCTGAAAGACCTTACTGAAATCTAGAGTACATAGTCATATCCTGTGCTTTCCTCACTTTAATTCCCAAGTTCTTCAAAGAGAGTGATGAGTTTTGTTTGACTTATCTTCCTTATTAAAGCATGCTGCTCAAATCATGAAAACTAATAGATTTGGGGTATTCTACGGTCCCACTTTAATAGCAATCTCATTAATTTCTTTCCCATGGAGATAAGACTAACTAGCTTTTAGAGTGCAGTTCTTCTTACTCTCTCTTGTATATACAAGTGATGGCATTTGTCCCTGTCCAGTCTTCTGAAACAGCTCCTTTATCTAAAGAAAGCCTGAACCTAATTGTTAGTGGTGCCTTCATTACTGCTTTATCCATACCCTATGGCAGTGGTTCCCAACCTGGAGTCCATGAGACCATTACAGGGGTTCTACAGGACACAGAATAAAGAAAAAGAGAAGTTAATAGGGATTTGTGGAGAATAGAGAGATTGATAGGAAGTGGTTAGGGGAGGAGAAAAAGAGAGAGACTAGAAAGCAATGGCTGAGGGGAGGTGGAGAGAGACTGAGACTGGTGGAAATTGGTTGGTTGGGGGAGAGAGAGACAGGAAGGGGAAGGAAGATAAAGGAGCTAGTGGGAGATAAACTTGGTGCTTAGGAAAGGGAATCCAGGAAGAGTAGTGAGGATGAACTGAGAGTCCCTCCCCTTTATGGAGGTTAATAAATGGTCCAAACAACCAAAAGGTTTGGGAATCTCTGTGCTAGGGTGAAATCTATTTGGCCCCATTTTCTTACTCATGTTCCGCTCTGCAAAGTCCATGCAGTTTTTATTCTTCTTACCCTGGTCAGAAGTTCAGTTCTCTTCTAGTTGTCCCCTCACATTCACACTGTATTGTATTTTTGAGCACACCATTTTCTTTGTACACAAACCAGATGTGTTTTCACCCTGAACTATAATTTTTGCCTGTTCAGCTTGCTCCCAGCTCTCTAAAGGCCGTTATTGCCACAACCTGAATGTCTTACAATAGATGGCATATGAAGCTGACATTTTTAAGAGTGCCACATAGCTTTCATTATCTAGGAAACTACATCCTTCGTAACTATATAGGGTAGCCATCTCAATGATTGGTTCTAAGCGAAGGAATTCATTGTATCTGAGCACCAGAAAATAAGCAAAAAAGAAGGTAAAAGCTTTCTAAAAAGTCAGACAGGAATAAAATTGTAGATAATAAAGATGTCACTTTTATAGGTGGGAACGGAGTATTGAGATTTGAGTTGGTTCCACTCTTCACATTCACTTTTTATGATGTTTGCTGATCCCTTCAGAATGGATTCTTTTCAAGTGAAGAGTTACAGCATTGGCACAATACACAGCAGATGATGATAAGAGCAAAAGTGATTGTAATTATGCTTCACTATAACATGGACTACATAAAAGAAATAGAAAATGTGCACTCTCTTGCCCATCCAACTTAAGGAAATTGATGACTAGCCCTTGCTGCACTGCAATCTCAAAGCACATCTTTATTTTTTCATGTGTTCATATTGCTCTTTATCTCTCTTGAGGGATGTAGAAATTTCTTTTTCTTTTCTGTCACTGGCTAAATCAGGTAAGAAGTTCCTTTACTCAGAGCTCTAGGATAGGCTGACCTCTTTATGAGACTTAAGCTGTGTTAATTGCTTAACATGGGAATTAGCACCTGTTAAATATTTAATGTGCTTTAAAAAAACATGTTAGCTTATAGTTGAAACAGATAATGACTATTAGTGTCAGGGAGCAAGTGTAAATCTAGATAAAGACATGCATTCCTTAAATGAAACAGGAAGACAGTGTAGATTTGGTTCAGCCCAGGCCATGTCCCTCGCATGGCCCTGTGCACTTTCAACATTGTATGGCCATCCATGTATAAAATGGATCCTTTTGAAAAATGGCCATTTACAGGTGGATATAATTTGCATATGCTTTTGGCTGATTCTACACACTTAAATTGTGAACAGAGCTTCTAAAATTACTCCCGTTAACTGTAAAGTAGATACCATGGAAATTTAACTATACTTTCTGTATGCCTGTACTCTAAACATGTGCCTGTGTATTTTATAAAATATGGGAGGAAAATGACAGCAACAAGGCATAGCTATTTGTTATGTTTGGCACCCATTGATCCATTTTGACCAGAGCCCACTCTACATAAAACATAGCGAACCGGCTTACTTCCTTGGCAACTGGAAAGAAGGTCCCTGACTTTCACTGTAAACTCCTGGCATCACCAGTGCCTTCTGAACCTTTCCTGATTAAGTGAAAGGACTGATCCCTAATGGAGAAGTGGTTATGCTGAGATGAGAACTCTTTCTGGGTGATACTGCCTTACCTCCCCAAACATTGGGTTATTCTTGCTCAAGCATGGAACTCTAGGGGCCCATCCTCTGGTAACCTCTGGGGCTTCCCTCAAAAGAGCAGCTTGCTCAGAGATGCCTTTGAAGTGATACTTCAGACCTGTTCTGAAGTCACAGCAGATATTTGGCAGAAACTGGCATGACCATGTTTCTTGCTGAGGTCCTGATGAGGTCATAGAGTGTACTTATCACAAAATCCATCCCAGCTTCCACTTGATTAGTCTCTTTGGTCTCTTCTATGACCTAGAATTTGTTGAATCCATTACAGACTCTGAACATATAGCTGCAACAAACTGCTTCTTGCAGTACCAAGCATGAAGCATCAAATGGCTGCTACAGTAAGATATATTTGTTTGCTTTGCAAATTCTTGAATACTGTACCCCCTTTCCACCAGGATAGTGGTCATCTTCACCACAAAAAGCAGCACATCCATACTTTAGGGATCCTCAATTTCTCCTTCTCCATAGTTAGTGACAAGCAAGTTGTATCCCTTATCTTTGGTGTTGGAGGGCTCCCTTGTGGCAGTCTATTCCTTAGCTATGCCAAGGGCTCCCCATACCTGGGTCTCATAGAGAGGAATGTTTCCCTCTGGGAGAGCTAGACCACCATAGGATCATCTCCTGTATCCATAGGAAGCCCCGTCTCTTCTATATTTCCATCTCAAGGCTCTTCTTCTTGCTTACCTGACTTAAGGAATAATCCTGCAGAGCCTCAGTGGCTGAACCCATTAAGTGGCTTTTGAGATCCAAATTGGCCTCCAGCCTCAGTTTTTTAGTTTGGCTCTGTAGCGCTGGACATCTGACCTAAGGAAAGGTGGTCTGCAGGAAAAGAGAATGAAGAATTCCCTTGCTGAGACAGAATTTCCTGTGCATCAGAATACCAAAGTCTAGGGAAGGTATTCATAGATACCAATGGAGTGACACTCTGGCAGAGGAGTGTTGGCAGGAGTCCAACTTTCCATGAGCTGGCCTTGCAATCTTGAGGGGCCCTGGAGATAGCTTCTCCATGAGGCTGACTGCTTCCAATAAGGACATTGTTCCCATGTAAAGTGTGGCCATCTCCCTAATAGTAGCCTCATTTTGTCTGTTTGATGCAGATGCACTCTGTTTCATGGAACTTCTGGCTCACATACCTCTAGAGCAGGGGTTCTCAACCCTGTCCTCGGGACCCACCTAGCCAGTTGGGTTTTCAGGATAACCACAATGAATATGTATGAGAGAGATTTGCATACACTGCCTCCATTATATGCAAATCTCTCCCATGCATATTCATTGTGGTTATCCTGAAAACCCGACTGGCTAGGTGGGTCCCGAGGACAGGGTTGAGAACCCCTGCTCTAGAGGGATGGGCTTCTGAACATGCTTGCCTGGGATAAATTCCTACAGCTTCAGACTGCTAGAGAAGGAGCTCCATTATCAGTTCATGCATACTCCCATATGCTTCATGTGCTCAGATGGGGCTGCCGTGCACACAATCAGGGACAGCCTACCAGGACCGCCAACACTGTTTAACCTGCCTGCAGCTATGAGAATTCAGGAGCCAACAGTGCCTTTGCACTCCCCCCCCACCCTTGCACCATGATGAAAGAATTGCACTTACTTTGTCTTCTCTTTTCATAAACTGTAAGAGATCATAGAATGAAGTAGACAGAACAATATCTAGAAAGCTAAGAAAATCTGAGAAAGTGGTCAGGAAACAAAGAAGCTAATATAAAATAATAGATAATTCAATAAAATGGGGGTGCATGATTTATTTATTTAGATATGTTATCAACTAGGTCTCTGAGAAATCTTGAGTGAGATCCATTAAGTAAAATAAATGGTTGCTTCTAATGCAGGGGGTGGAGCTGTCTGCCAAGCAAGATGGCTGTGTAAAGGGCTTGCTTGTGGGTCCGGACTTTGAATTCTGGTGCTCCTGAAGTCCTTCCTCACTTTACTCAACCCCCCAATGGCAGGAGCTCTTCTGGATGATGTCTGCCCTTAAACCAGCAGAACTGGAATTTGCAACAGCTGTCAGTTTTGGTGTCAAGCAGTCTAAACAAGATCCATCTTCCAAGTTAAAGATGGCACCGAGCATGCAGGGGATTTTAACATGAGAAACTATATGTGCAGAATGGAAATTAGTATTAGTTGTTGGGCAATGTCTCTTAAATGTTGTATTGCTAGCAGGGTTGGGGGCCTGAGTCCAGTACTGGCTGGCCTTGAGTTTTTTTTGTGGTTCGCTAAGTGATGCTTCCAAAGTGTTTCTATATAGAAGATTGTTTTACGTTTTTCTGATGTCCTTACTGATCATCGTGGCTCTAATGTCTTCTGGGAGAGAGTTCCATAGAGCTGGTGAGGAGAGGGAAAACATTTTATTGGACATTATCTGCTTGATCTTTGAGTAATTGTTAGGTGTGATAATCATGTTTTTGTTGTTGGTCCTTCTAGTCCGGTTGTCCAGGTCTTGTGATTAGGTCTTGCAGACTGTCCACAGAAGTGTTATGTAGGATTTTGAAGATGTTCAGTGTGTTTGAATTTTGGCACGTGAGTGCATTGGGAGCCAGTGAAGTTTTCTACCATGATACTATGATTGTATGTGCCAGAATCTCAACTGAGCTGACATGAAGAGCTCCTGAAGCAGGCTGGGAAGATCCCTAAGCATGTGGTGCAGATAGAGCAAATTATAAAGATCAGAATAATAACTCTAGATGTAATATAAGAATTCTGGGAATTCCAGAGGATGCTGAAGGGCCTGATCCTATTGCTTTTCTGGAAAAACATTTGCCTATCCTACTGGAATTGAATTTTCAATATCCCTTTGAGCTTGAGCGTGCCCATCAGGCCCTGTCATCTAAAGCCCCAGCATCAAAGTTTAAGACCTTTTGTCATCAAGTTCCTTTGATATCTACAAGCAATGTAAATCCTGCAAGCTGCTCACACACAGGCTCCTATTCAATATGAAGGATATAAGATCTCCTCCTTTTTTCAAATCTTAGTAAGCCTACGACTTCTTGGCAGAAACAGCTGCAACAAACTTGAAGGCCCCTTATGCAATGGCTCCAAGCTCAATATGGCTTGTATTAACCGGCCCATAGGGGACATTACTGCTGGTGCAGCTAATTTCTTTAGATGAATGCAGATAAGTTTGAAGTAGCATTGATAAATGTGGCATATTATGCATTTCTTTGGAAAGGACCTCTTTGCATGCTCTGAGAAAGTGAAGGTTTGCTGTGACGTTACAATGAGAAAATAATAAATTTTTAAATATTATTTGAACTATTTAAAATTAATTACAGTGATTCAAGATTCAGCATATGGGAAGTTTTTCAGGATCCATGATGGTGAAATCTGTACTCCTAAGGCTTGATAAGTTCTGCCTTGTCTTTGTATTGTAGGTAGCAATTCTGGTAAGCCATTTGGTGTTTGAGTTACTGAGATCCTTTTCTCCCTTGCATAAGTGAAATGATCAGATGGACATTATGGGATTCCACATCCAGTTACCCTTGATGTCATAGTGAAATGATGTTTTCATTTTTTGATCTGTGATCTTGCTTTATTCCATCAGTGGCATTTTTGTTTGTGGTTTGTGTTCAATTTGGTTATGGTAGGTTCTACCATAGGGGGCTTGCCCTTCACATTTCTGTCATTGGATGTCAGAGATAACGAATCCAATAAAACATAAGATATATTGTCAAAAAGAAGTCTTGAATATAATATAAGATTATCTCCAGGAGACCCACCTTTCTTGAGCTGAGTACCTGAAACTGGGATTGGGACCCTATCTTAATGTGATAGCTTCTCCAGCTTTCAAAAAGAAGGGTGGTTTCTGTATACTTATACAAAAGTCTCTCCTGCCTATTATTCATTTAACAAGAGCAGATATGGAAGGGAGATGGACATGAGTCCCAGCACAGCTAGGGGCTTTGACACTATATTTATGCACCATCTATGGTCCAGACCATAAAGAGCTGCTTTTTTTCAGTATCTTATTGCGGAACTACTGGACTCCTTCTCCTCCACTTATATAGTTTTAGGAGGGAATTTTAATGTAGTTTTAGATCCCTTGTAAGAACGTCAACCTATTGTGTCCCTTAAAAGATCAAATTACTGGATATCCTACATGGAGGTATGCAATTCTTTGGACTAGTAGATCCTTGGCGTATACAAAATCCTTCTGGAACAAAAATTCACTGTTTTTTTTCCATTGTGAATAAAATGCACACTAGATTAGATTTTTTTTCTCATCTTTAAATCACTTCTCCTTCTGGTCTCTACTAACATCAAAAGGACCACTATTTTAGATTTGGATTGAGATCCCCCACAATTTAGGTGGAGTGTTTGATATTTTAATGCAACTCTGTTGGGGGATGAAACTTTTCTTAGAGACACCAAGCAGGTGATTCTCACCTACTTTGATATCAATGACCCAGCTGATACCCCCATCTGGACCTGGTGGGAGGCCTTCAAAGCCAGCATACAGACTCGTATTACATCCTACACTATTTGATTGGCTAAAAAATGGAAAAAGTATTTTGTTTGTTTGGAGAAGCAAATTCTTGCGAGAGAGTGGCTGCTTGTATGCAATACCAATGCCGCAGTTTTATTCAGACTTCAAAAATTGCATTACCAATATAACCTCATCCTGAGTAGGGAAGCACAGCAAGATATGCAAACCTCTCAGTTATTATGGACTAGCAAATTGCTATGAGAGTGAACACTTTCAAGGGAAAAAAATGGTATCTTGGATTGCCACGATTCATAATAGTCATGGAGATCTCTTAATACATGATAATGCAATTCTGGATAGGTTCCAAGACTTCTACACCAATCTCTATCACTCTAAGACTGAACCTCAACAGGAAACCTTTTTTTATGGATTTTGTGGTCAACATTTTTGTTGCGGAAATTCAAACAGCTTTGACTCAACTAGCTGGAGGGAAGGTGCCTGGCCCTGATGGTTTTCCAATTGAAGTTACCATGTCTTTCAAAAGGAATTATCTCTACCTCCAAAGAAATATATTAACATGCAAGCTTTCCATCCTTTGGAAGTGGGCTCATTGTTGGAAGCTACTGTAGTTATTCACCCTAAGCCAGGTAGGACCCTCAGAAGGTCAAACTATCATCCCATGTCCTTGTTAAATGCTGATTATAAGCTTTATGCTAAAATTCTGGCCACACAACTTAGTTCAGTGCTCCTCTTATTAATATAACCTGATCAATATGGCCAGCTTCTCTGTGATGGTCTCACCTTAGCACAGGACTCATCCATGCCCTTAAGTGTGGTCTTAGATGCAGAGAAGGCCTTTGATTAGACTCAAGTGGCCCTTTATTTTTCAAGTCCTGCAGAGGTGTGGTTTTGGAGAAGTGTTTATTACTAATACTCAGCTGTTGTATGATCAGCCTTTCACCATATATTGGCTAACTTTACCCTTTTGGCTCCTTTTTCACTCCATTGTGGTACCCATCAGGGAATATATGAATAATATATATATATATATATCCTTTCCCTACTCCCATTTAACTTAGCCAAGGTGAGAGGAGGCTCCAAAGCTATCAGACAATTGCCTATGCTCCCAGGCTTAAGAGTCAGCGTTCAGCAATATAAATTGTTAGCATACATGGATGATCTACTTCTCTTTTTGGAGCCTGGATTCCTCTCTGTACTAGTAGAGGTCATTGGTAAGTACTCTGATTTGTCTGGATATAAGTTAAACTGGACGTAACCCATAGTCATCCCTTTGAACTCTTGTATGCCGTTAGAAAAATTGCAGGATTTTCCTTTTCAATTGGCTGATGCTCACTTTAAATATTTGAGACTCCATTATTCCCAAACTCTAAAAGACACATTGAACTCCAATGCTACAGAATGTTAAACGTATTCAATTGTGTATATCTAGCTAGTCACTACTTCCTGTCTTGGTAGGATAGATTAGAGAACATCAAAATGGTGTTGGTTCCGAGAATAAATTATATCTTAAGTATGCTTCCCATTCTTTATCTGGTTTCCTTTTACAAAACACTAGAAAAATACCCATTGGCCTTTCTTTGGAAAGGTAAGCCCTCACGTTTAGAGGTCTGGAAGCTGAAACTTCCTAAGTCTAAGGGAGGGGATTTACTTTCTGCCGGTAACAATTTGGCTTACATCTTAAAGCAAGGTACCTTCTGGGCTGTAAAGATGCTCCGCAGTAGGCTTGTCTGGAGAGTTCTCTGGTACCTACTTCGCTATTCTTATTGATAGGGATGGTTCTGTTGCATCATCTCTCAAAATTCCCAACACTCTCCTCGACTTGTGAAGCAGTGTCTGTTGATACTAGTCTTGCAAAACTTATTTTGCTGTTGCTAGAAATATGCCTATTTGGTCAAATCCCCTTTTCAAAATCAATAACTGCCCTTTTCACTGGTGCTTGTGGTCTGCTCAGGGTATTTGGACAGTGGGGCAACTCCTTTAATTCAATACTTTTAAGTCTTTTTCCACTCTTCATCATGAATATCAGTTACCTGCTCACTGAGTTTTCCAGTGGTGCTAGTTCTACCATTGCATGACAACGTCTGGTGTCCTCCCTTCTCAGATAGTGGAAGACTGAATACTAATAAGGAGGAACCAATCTCTCTTCTCCACTTTGAAATTGGTGTCAGTGTTCTATGCTAGCTTTTGAGATGGAGTTTCTTGACTATGTATTGGAGCTGAGAATTTTTGGATGGAGGAGGCAGGCGAGCTCTTAAATCACAAAACTTGGGAGGTCTTTTGGAGTTCCCTAATCCGACCCTCCTCAGCAGCTTTCTTGACAGAAACTTTATAGTTTCTTTCTCATACAGCATTTATTACCCCTGTGACATTAACTAAATGGCAGCCTCAACAGGGAAATCTATGTTGTTCCTGTCTAACCATGAAGGGCATGCTCTCACACATGCTTTTTTTCTGTCCCACCATCAAGAATTGCTGGCAAGGCATCTGGGCCCATATAATCACAGATCTTATACCTTACAGAACCCCTCACATACTGCATTTTTGTTTACAAATCCCTAGCAGGGATTCCTTTGTTGCAATATTCTGATAGACGATTAGATCTACTTCTCAGCCTTGCCTTAAAACATATTCTAACACATTGGAAAGGCCCCACACAGTTGGATGTAAACTACTGGTGGAATCTGACCTGCATGTATTGCAGATGGGATGTGACCTATGCTGCTGATGGCCATTCGCTCATGGCATGTCAGAAGAAATGGTCTGCCCTAGACAATTATGAGCCATACAAAATGCTTCCAGACTTATGAGATTGGAAAACTAATACTTCCAAAGTTTTATTGTCCTTATTTATGATTTGTTTAAATTCTGATCCAGGGAAGGGGAAGGGGGGGGGGGGGGAAGATTTGGTTAGAAAATTGTTATCTTCAATGGTTAACTTTTGTTGATGTCACACTGACATTTATATGAACAACATCCTTATGTGATCCTTATGGTTTGTTTAAAATTTAAGTAAACATTAAAAAAAAGATATGTTAGCAAAAGAAAGAAGTGCAAAAGTGACATAAGACTCCAGGTGGAAATGTGGAGGTTGTGGAGACAGGAACAAACAAAGAGCAGGATACAAGTCACCATAGAAGGACTACTTCATTCAGACAAACATGAGGTCAAACCGACATGTGTTTTGGCTGGGGGAGCCTTCTTCAGGGGAATCAGACCTCTATTAATAACAAATCAATATATAAAAAAAAAACAATATATATAAAAAAAGCACAAAGTAAATCAATCAGATAAAATATAAATCAAAACATAAGAATTAATAGATAAAAGCAAAGGTATAACCTAATGTTACAATATAAAACTGCACATATATATAAAAAGCATGCTGAACATAAATAAACATATGTCTTCATTATGATAATAAATAATAAAAATGGTAAAGACATCTAAAGACGAAATGTGAAATCCACATGCAGAGTTGTGTTGACCATAAGAGCCAATTATATACATGATAAAAACAGAGTGTCAAACCATGCGAAGCATTGGAAACTAATCCAAGGAGTTCTTGTTTAGAATTGTGATAACCAAGTGACCTGAAAATACCAAGAACAATGTACAGGGAAACGGAAATACAGTTACTCACCAGTAGAAGAATGTCACAGAAAACAAATTAGATAAAACACTTAAGTGTGAAATCAATCAACAATAATATTCTTAACTACAACTCTAGTCAAACATCATACATTCAATAATTGCCCATGAAGTCATCCTGAGGACACGGAGCAAAAACTCCCTCGATTAATTGAGAAATGAGGTATATCTCTTGCAGTGCCCAACAGACTGTCAAGTAATTTGCTAGCATGCCAGAAACATATGTAATTTAGAGCTGAATGATAGCGCTAAGTATACATTATCAGAAGATGTCATCAAATCTTTAGACTCAAGGATAAATGCACAGCTTATCCAGAGGTACTCAGTATGTCTAGAGTGAAAGAACTGATCATCCGTTGTGGCGCCAAATTTAGAACAAGGTTTCTGTGACATGGTGCATACATAGGAATAGCCATTAGGGGGTGTAGCAATGCTGTTCATCCAGCAGAGAACTGAAAGTAAAAATTATATTTATATGAGGAAACCATAATTCTGTAATGTTCTGCAATAAAAGGAACGCATAGCCATGCAAGTTGAGCCATTAAAATTCTGCAGTTGTGAATGATAAATCTCTCAACGTAAGATGACAAAGGGCCAAATTGTAAAATCATATATATGAAAAATAATGTATAAAAATTGATGGGGGAAAAAGCCATTGCATATAATTTATATCATTGCATTGCAACACAGACAAATTTGAAGACTAGTGTACCAGGGCGAGTCCAAGATAGGCCTTGGTTTTTTTTTTAATGTAGTCCTTGTTTTTTTTTTTAATGTAGTGATTTGTTATTTATTTAGAAGAAGGCCCCCTGGCTGAAACATGTTTTGGTTTGACCTCTTGTTTGGCAGAATAAAGTAGATGCAAGATAAGCCCAAACAATTTTCATAAGACTACATTTGTGAAGAGCTAGCTAAATTATAAGTAGACAAAGCAATGGAACCAGAAGGAACTTAGGGAACTTTTGTTGATTCTGCTCTCTGACGTTTTCAATGCTTCTTTCGAGTCGGGACTGATACCAGGAGACAGGAAACGAGAAACTAATGAATGCGTTTCTTCTCAAAAGTGAAAGGAAGGAAGAGACTGGCAACTGCAAACTAGTTAACTTTATCATGGTAGGATTATAGGATCTGAGGCTACAGCATTTTATTAGTTAGTTCTTATCAGACTAATCTGATCAATTTCTTTCACTGGGCAACCAGAAATTGTGATCATGGAAGATTGCTTTTGATATGGCTCCACATAAACTGAGAACCTTTGGTAAAAGTCCTAAAATGACTGACTGAGTAATAAACCAGTGGAGGGCCTTCTTCAATGGAGAATAAACTTTGGAATCAGGGTTCATAGGATGAGGGTAAAATGGGATAGACTCTGGAGTTATTTAAGAAAATATTCGCTTATAGAAAAAGTGATAATGCATGGATCGGCTTTCTGATGGAGGTAGAGGAGATGAGGACAGTATCTAAAAGAAAGCACAGGGCATGCACTGAGGATCCCCGAAGGAGAGCAAAGTATTGTAAAGATGAGTGAATGATATGGATGGACAAGATGGATATGCTGTATATTCTTTATCTGTCATTATTTTCTATGGGGCTGATATTCAGAAGCTCTTATCCAGCTAGCTATGGAGGTTATCAGGATAAGGACACCAAGAATAGTATTAAGCGGCACTAGCTAGATAGTGCTGCAAAATATCTACACAGACTGCCTTGGCACTATCTGGTTAGAGTAGGGGTGGTCTATAAGAAGAGCGAGGATGATACCAAACACTATTCAGATAGCAACCATATTTAGCTACAAATCAGATAAGGATGGAATTTATGTAGATAGTCTATCCACATAGGGCAATGTTTTTGATGTAAGAACATAAGAACATAAGATATGCCATACTGGGTCAGACCAAGGTCCATCAAGCCCAGTATTCTGTTTCCAACAGTGGCCAATCTAGGTCATATGTACCTAGCAGTTTCCCCAAGGGACACAGGTTCCACAATGCTTGTATTGGTTCAAGCATTGATATCCTGGGTCCCTTCTTAATAATGATTTATGGACCTTTCCTCCAGGAACTTGTCCAAACCTTTTTTAAACCCAGCTACATTAACAGCTTTTACTACATCCTCTGGTAAGAAATTCCAGAGTTTGATTACACGTTGAGTGAAAAAATATTTTCTTTTATTAGTCTTAAATAGTTTACCCTGTTGCTTCATTGCATGTCCCCTAGTCTTTCTATATTCTGATAAAGTAAACAATCGATCTACGTTTACCTGTTCCACTCTGTTCATTAATTTATAGACTTCTATTATATCTCCCCTCAGCCGTCTCTTTTCCAGGTTAAAAAGCCCTAACCTTTTTAGCCTTTCTTCATAGGAGTATCCTTCCATCCCCTTTACCATTTTGGTGGCTCTTCTCTGAACCTTTTCTAAAATCACTATATCCTTTTTAAGATACGGCGACCAGAATTGCACACAATATTCAAGGTGCGGTCTCACCATGGAACGATATAGAGGCATTATAATATCTTTTGTTTTATTTTCCATTCCTTTCCTTATCATACCTAGCATTCTATTTGCTCTCTTGGCCGCCGCTGCACACTGGGCCGAGGGTTTTAACATGCTATCCACAATGACGCCTAAATCTTTTTCCTGGGTGGTGGTTCCTAATGTGGAACCTTGCATCGTGTAACCATAGTTTGGGTTGTTCTTCCCTAGGTGCATAACCTTGCACTTGTCCACATTAAATTTCATCTGCCATTTGATGCCCAGTCTTCCAATTTATCAAGATCCTCTTGCAATTTTCCACAATCCTCTTGGGTTTTAACAACTTTAAATAGTTTTGTGTCATCTGCAAATTTGATAACCTCACTCGTTATTCCACTTTCCAGGTCATTTATGAATATGTCAAAAAGCAGCGGACCCAGCACAGATCCCTGGGGTACACCACTATTCACCTTTCTCCATTGGGAAAATTGGCCATTTAGCCCAACCCTCTGCTTTCTATCTTTTAACCAGTTCTTGATCCACAGTAGTACACTGCCTCCTATCCCATGACTCTTTAGTTTTGCCAAAAGTCTCTGATGAGGGACCTTGTCAAAGGCTTTCTGAAAGTCCAGATACACAATATCAACCGACTCACCTTTGTCCACCTGATTATTCACTCCTTCAAAAAAACATAACAGATTAGTAAGACAAGATCTTCCTTGTCTAAAGCCATGTTGGCTGTCTCCCATTAGGTCATGACTATCTACATGCTGAGTAATTTTATTCTTTATGATGGTTTCTATCATTTTTCCCGGTACTGATGTCAGGCTCACCGGTCTGTAGTTTGCTGGATCACCTCTGGAACCTTTTTTAAAAATTGGTGTTACATTGGCGATCCTCCAATCTTCAGGTATTAGAGATGATTTTAATGATAGTTCACAGATTACTAATAGCAGGTCTGCAATCTCGTATTTCAGTTCTTTTCAACACCCTTGGATGTATACCATCCGGCCCAGGTGATGTCTTAGCTACGTTCTGTCTGGACAGTGGCTGAATATCTGGATAGTCACCAGCACTGAGCATTCTAGTCACATGTTCAACACTGACCTCTTTCTGGATACTAGTGACAAATATCTGCATGATATTTAAACTCTGGCTGACTGCTGTAGTTTTTAAATATCCTGTCTTCTGAATATCACACCCTAAGGTTCTCTGTTTATATTTCTTGCTTAGGGTAGGTCCATTCTCACTTTTGTACTTTTGTTCCTGTAGTTAAAGCAACATTTCCTCTCTTCATTCAGCGTCTTTCAATTCTTATTAAATTCTGCCTAGTCCTGAAAGAGTTGTCTTTTCAAAAATACCCGTCCTGCTGTTCACTTTTTTCAGCATTTCAAATTATTCCATTTTTGAGTGCTGTACTTTTCTTCTGCTTTGAAGATTCCCCAGTTAAAAATATAAATATGGGGAAACAGATAAATATACAAGCTGTCAGAAAAGAAAAACACTGCATACTGGGGGTAATGGGTATACTATACCCCTTCAGCTGTGATGATACAAGAAAAAGAGAATTGTAGGGTTCTCTGTTAAGTGCATCATAAATTCTGGAACGCTCATAGATAACATTTATAAATACATTTTTATAAGACCAGCATGAAAATTATGCTAACCTAAATAAATTCTCTCTTCCAGACCGATACAGCTACTGAAATTCTGTACTATCATTATGAAATCATGAAACAAGATTTGTTATATTGCTAATGTGCTATTCCAGGCACACACAGTTAAAACTTTAATGCAGGTATGCTCAAGGAGATCAGTTCTCCAAGCACTGCAACAGGAACTTGATTGATCCACTTAGAAGACCAATTACAGCAGCTATTGATTCATTTGCCAGCAACTATTTCAGTTTGCATTAGCTTCCTTTAGTCACTGGTAAGATAGAAAAGTGCATATCTTAGAAGAAATACCGACTTTTTAATGAAAATGAAAAAATGGTTATTTAAAGGGATTCAGTGAGGGAAATGTTATAATGGGGTGCCTAGACAGAAAAGATGCAACTGCTCAAATGTGCCCATATAAACACATTTCCAAATGCCATTTTAAATCATCCTCCCAAAAAACTGCTGCCCAAAATTGCACTAACTTTGTGCATGTATGTGCCTGTTGAAATTGGAACATACGTATGTATTTTATAAAGCACAGTTGCAAATGTCAATGTTGCCTCTGATTCACCTATTCTTAACCCTAATGCATGTGGGGTTAATTTTATAACAGGGTACCTATTAAAAATTTGAACGACATGCTTACTAACTGTGTTCTTCAAAATGGGGTTAATTGAGGTCAGAGTGAGATCATCATGGACCGATTATAAATCAAAGGAGATACCGTAGTGGTAAAATTAAAATTTTTAAAGTGAATGAAAAAATGAAAAGGCAAGTGAATGTTATATATTAAGTATGGAGAAACCTCCTCATACCATAAATTGCCACCATGAGAATCCAAAGTGAGCAGTGGATCATGCAAACAAGATTAAGAACTGCTGACATACTAAGACCACCAGAACAGGGAGTGATGGCAGACAGACACAGCTGTCCAAAGAACATTTGAAGCGTGATCATAAAAACATAATATAACATTGTGATCCATGGAACAGCGTGGTAACAGTGAAATAGCTAAAAGAAAGGGTATTACAAATCAATTACAAAGACATAATAAGGTGCAATGGATAAAATAGTAACAGAATGTGCATGTGCCGGGTGGATCAATATATAACTAAGGAGAAAATATAATAAGAGACAGCGCTCCAGAGACCTCCATAAATGAAAGAAGGAATAAGCAACAATTGTTAAATGTTAGAATGGAGAAGTGAAAGATGAAATGAAAGTGTATCAGTATGTGTATGCTTGAAAGCCACTAAAAGAAGATGAGGAATTTAAATTATAAAATGTTTAAGAGCAGAAGGCAAACACGTACCTTAGAGGGTTAGCAACCATCAAGCAAGAGTTTTTGGCACAGTAAACAGCATTATTTAAAACGATGTCAGATGATGTCACCCTGACGTCACGATGGTTCTAATGGAGCTACTGCCAAAGAAAGTGGAAAGCAAGGAGAACCGCAGTGGTAATTATATGTGACAGTGGGTTGTTAGATGCAAAGGAATAAACCCGGATTGTGAATCGTAGTGATGAGGGCATGCAAAGTCCCGATCTGTCAGTGAATACTACACTCAAAACTCACGGTGCCATGGCAACTGAACTGTGAGACACACAGCTTGAAATTGATAGAAACCGTGATGACAAATACTTAGAAGATGCAAGAAAATGCATATTATGAAATTAGTGTGTATATCAAAAAGAGAATAAAAGCGGCCTCCCAAGGTAATTGAAGGGTATGTACAAGAATACCACCATGGTTTAAATAAAATAACCATGTGGAAAGCGAATCAAAAATGAAGTCTAAAATCAGCAAAACTAGGGGTGTCCAAATGGTCAGCCCAATTGCAAAGGGCAATCACCATTAAAAATGTAACTAAAAGATAAACTGGCCACTTGTATATGGTTTAAAATCATGAAAATCATAAATGCGGATAGGTCAGTATTTTGATTAAGCCCAGATGGGTGAAGCATATCCATTTCAAAAATAAGTCTTTGTTCCAGATGAAATAGTGTGTTTTTTTTATCTGCATCTCCACCACACCAGTGTGGATGCAACTGTTTAGTACCAGAAACTTGATTGTCTTGCCAATATATAAAAGATCACGGAGGCAAATGATGACATAAATAAAACCTTCAGAGTTGCAATTTATGAAACCACTTAGGGGGAATCTGCGTCCAATCTTAGGATGAATAAATGTTTCCTTAGTGGTAATTGTGTGGCTGCATACTGAACAGGAGTTGCACTTAAAATGACCCAGAGTCCTGGGTTTTCTGTAAGAAACAGGGAGAGAGGAAGGCACCAGAAGGTTAGAGATTAGAGTTTCTATTATAGGCAATAGTAACTTCCTGAGAAGCAAAGGATGGGATGGGATGGATAATATGCCATTCTTTCCTAATGATATCTCAAATCTGCCATGAATTCATGGAAAACAGCATGGAACAGATCATCCTATTCTTAGACATTTCTCCTTTGTAGCTAATAGTGAGGCACGATCAGTGGTTACAGCTCTTTCACATGCCTTCTTAATAAGCTTCTGAGGATACTGCTTCTCAATAAACCTCTAATTTAGCTCTTGAACACTCTTCTGGAAGTCCTCCCTTCTTGAGTAGATATATTTGGCCTGTAAGAATTGGCTAATGGGCAAATTGTTCGTTAAGGAACTATTATGGGAGCTCTGGTAGTAAAGATAGTGATTAGTTAGTGGGTTTGTGATATAAGTTGGTCTTGAAGCCCTGGTCATCCTTAATAATCCTGATGTCCAGATATGTGATTTCATGCCTGCTGAACTGTGCTTGGAACTGTAGGTTACTGTCCAATGTGTTGATCCAACATAGAACAATTGTTCCAAAATGGCTTCTTCCCCTCCCAGATCAGGAGGACGTCATCGATGTAGCATTTCCATAAATGTACATGGTCCACAAATACATGATTATTAAGGAAATTAGATTCAAAATTAACCACATTAGGTGCCACCCCCTCTACTTGTGTGTAGAACAAACCATCAAACCAAAAGTTCTCAGAAAGGGCTACCCTGGCTAATTATGTAAGGTAACACGTTTGTGCTGCATGAGTTTAAGAACATCTTCCACAATGCAAATAGCTTCCTGTTGGGGAATATTAGTGTATAGTGAGGTGATATCCATTGTAACCAAGATCAAACCCTCATGATATCCTTCAAAACACTGCAACATTGAATAGTATGTGTTGAATCCCTGGTATAAGAGGCAGTGGATGTTACAAAAGGCCACAAAAATATATCCAAGAATTGGAAAATTGGTTTGAACAGTGACCCGATCTCCGAACTGATAGAATGGCCAGGTGGTTTATCTTGGATTCATGAATCTTGGGTAGAACGTAAATCATTGGTACCACTGGATGAGAGAGTTAAAAAATCCTCCTCTTTCTTGGTGAGATAACCAGCTTTGAAACACAACTGGATCAAGGAATCCTCCTTACTCTTAAGTGTGGATGTAGGATCTTTATCGAATCTAGTATAACAGCATCACTTAATTGGCAGTGGATTTCCTGAATGTAATCTGTGCATTTCAATACCACTATAGCACCTCCTTTGACCATGCGTAGTGATTCTAAGGCTGCCTTTTGTTCACAAGAAATGTTGTAGTATTTGCAATAATCCTTATCTTCAAGAGCCTTGATTTGTTCAAGGACAGTCCTCTCCAACACATCTATAGCAGGATGTGCATTATTGGGTGGAATCCATGTAGATGGCATAGAGAAGAATATACTGATACCCCTTATACTTTTCATGATGTTAACAAGAGCTTCAAGGAAGCAAGGATGCTTGTTTTCAGTTTGGCACACTTATTCATGCAAAATAGCTTGTATGGACATGCATTAAGCATAGGATAGATCTCCCATCCCAAGTCTTTATAGCGAGGATGTCTATGTGGCTGTTAGTGGAGCCATCCATTTTGGGAATGTCCATGTTTCTAAAACAGGGCCAAAACTTAAATGTTCCTGGCATTTTTTCTGACATTTTGCTCTGTACGTCCTAGATTACACCTGGACGTCCTTTCTAAAATTCCACTTTATGTAGTTTCAGGGCCCATATTAGCAGGTACTGCGTGCTAATACAGCCAGCATGGTAAAAATCCCAGTCTAACTGCTTAGTGTGTGACGTAATAGCGTGTAGACTGGGTGGATTAGAGTCAGAGTGGATGTTGACTGCACATTTCATTTAGGGCAGGGAGTAAATACCACATGCTGATTGTCAATGTTGCAGTTAGCATGGGCGTACTCAATCTCACTTCAGTGGGTGGCGTTACGTGAACCTATGTTAATTGTGCAACTGCCAGGCTTTAACTGCTGGCAGAATGCTGTACACACTCCCAACAGTTAGCCTGGGGCTTTTGCATTTACTGTTTGTTAATTATTGCTCCTAACATGCGATGAAGGATAAAACTTTCTGCACGTTAGTAAAAGGGCCCCTTTGTCTTTTTGTCATTTTTTATGAATGTTGTCAAATTTCCCCCAATGACATAGATTTATTTTGAGAGACATAAGGTTTTTGTTTTTTGTTTCAGCTATATATTGTGGTATCCTAATTAGGTGTAAGTCATTTGGCACATCAATACATATAGCCATAATTTATTTCAAATATCAAAAGAACTATCACTTAACTAATAAAAGCAATAAGGAAGGTCAAATTTCTTTTTCGGAAACAAAGTCCATTAATGTTCTTTTAGGATGTGGCACATTAAAGCTTTCCCAAAATAACAGATTCTTGAGTGTTTCCAATAAAATATGGTATTCACAGCAGCGGCATTCACAATTGATGCAGGTAGACTCAACACCACTCATGAGGTAACATTAAGTGCACCCATGCTAGCTGCAACATTGGCAGTTAGCATGTGATATGTACCACTGTGCTAACCACAATGTGCTCTCCATCTCCACTCTCCTCTCTTAACATGCCATTCCCTGTTCCATCACATGATGTGCAATTGCTATGGGAATTAGCAAGTGGCAACTGTTCTGCCCACGCAGTAACAGTTACACATGCTAACAATTATCATATGCTAAAGCACACTTCATCACTTAGAGCCCAATTCCATCTTGGACGTACAGGCCCTCTGTGCCCCTGGTTGGAACCGAACGCACAGAGGAAGTCGTGATTCTGATCCTGCGGGGCACATCCTAGCCCCACAGGATCAGAATCATGAACAGGTCTGTACATGCAGGCTGGGACCACAATTCAGTCTGGGCTTTACAATGAAGCCGTGGCACCATGACACTGTGGCTCCATTGTAAAGCCGCGATCCACAGCCACTGGCTACTGAGCTGCTTAACCCGCAGCCCAAACCCCAATCTGACCTCCCAAGGCCAGGGTCGGGCTGCGGGAAATGTTCTCTGCCCTCTCCAATCACTTCGCAGCCCCGAGCCTGTCGCCTGCTGCCGGGGAACTTATTCCACCTCAGAGGTGTAATAAGATCCCCGTCTAAGTCATCGGCCCTGGATGTACAGAGCCAACATTGGAATCTGCCCTGTACATCTGTGGCTGATGACTGCCCATTGCCTGCCCTAATGCCACCCCCGATCTGCCCCTCCCCTGCCCCCATCTAACTTGAATATGGAAGTTAGACGTGATTGGGTGGGAGTACGAATAGTGGGGATGGATGTACATCCTCTCTATTTGTTGCACGGAATGACCCCCTTAGCATACTTTAGTAAAAGGATCACTCAGTTTAATGAAAATTATTTAGCACATGCTAAAAATCATTGAATAAATTTACTGAAGATGTGGATAGTCATGGTTTAAAGGGACAAAGCCAACATGAATTTAGCCAAGGCAAGTCTTGTCTTACTAATCTGTTATGTTTTTTTGAAGGTGTGAATAAACAGGTAAAGGTGAGCTGGTTGATATAGTGTATCTGGATTTTGAGAGAGCCTTTGACAAGGTCCCTCATGAGAGACTCTTGACAAAATTAAAAAGTCATGAGATAGGAGATGGTGTACAATTGTGAATCAGGAACTGGTTAAAAGATAGACAGTAGAGAGTAGGGCTACATGGCCAATTTTCTCAATGGAAAAAAGGTGAATAGTGGAGTACACCAGAGATCTGTGCTGGGCCTGCTGCTTTTTAATGTATTCATAAATGACCTGGAAATGGGAATGAGTGAGGCAATCAAACTTGCAAATGACACAGAATTATTCAAAGCTGTTAAAACCCAAGACAACTGTGAAAAATTGCAAGAGGACCTTGATAAATTCAAAGACTGGATGTCCAAATGGTAGATGAAATTTAATATGGAGAATTTTATTTATTTATCCAGTTTTACATACCACCTTTTCCTTCAATCAAAGTGGTTTACATGGTGAGGTTAGGTATATTCTAAGTGAGGGGAAAGGGGCTAATGGGCACAGATAAGTAAGGAGGGGCTAGATGACAGAAGTTGGTTTATGAGCATTGGAAGGGACCATAGTGTTCGGAGAACAGAAACATTTTCAGCATCTTGTAGAAGTCCTTAATGTCTCATGCATTCGGATAGGGAGTTCCATAGTGCAGGAGCAGTGAGCGATGGGGCTCTTCTGGTTGAGTCCTTGGTTGCCAGGCTTTGAAGGGAAGAAGCCGAGATATTGTGGATGATTCAGAAGATGTTTAGGGTTGCTTTGTATCTTGCATACAAGAGGATGGTTTGCCAGTGAATCTGCTGAAGGATTGTGTGATATGTTCTTTTCTGGATGTATTTGTAATAATTCTGGCCACCGTGTTTTGAACCAGTTGTAGAGGGTGGCAGGATTGTTTAGGTACCCTTGGTAGAGCAAATTCAAATAGTCCAGTATCGGGGTGACTATTGCTCGGCATACTGAGTGGAAATGATCACTGCTTAGGATGGGTTTGAGTCTTCGGATGAGCTTCAATCTGTGGTGTGCTTTGGTTGGTAGGGTTGGCACTAGGGCGTGCCAAGCTTAGGGGTAGATTTTTATTTTTCCCAAACTTTACAAACTACTAGTGACCAAATTATGCAGTTTTGCATACTGAATCTAAAGCTATCTTCAGAAACTGCTTAAAGTGAGTCTTGCCTACATCAAATCATAGTTGAAATATGTGGAAATAAAGTAGTATTTATTGAATGTACAAATAATCTGAGCAACACCTGTAGCCACATAATTGTCTTTAAAATGTCATTTATGCGATTAATTTAATGGTATTTAACAAAATCCATCAAAGAAGACATATTTTGTTTGCTTCTGTTTTGGCTCATGAGCTCCCTGCTGGCCATCTGAACCCTAATATAATGTTCCCCCTTCCCAAATTACCCATGTCTAACAATAGCCAAATTAATATGAATAAAATACATTCTCTAAAATGCTTGTATGCAAATGCTAGAAGTCTAAAAAATAAGATGGGAGAGTTAGAATATATAGCACTAAATGAAAGGTTAGATATGATTGGAATATCAGAGACATAATGGAAGGAGGACAACCAGTGGGACACTGATACCTGGGTACAAACTATATCGTAATGATAGAGCTGATCAAATTGGTGGAGGGGTTGCTCTCTATGTTAGAGAGGGCATTGAGTCAGAAAGGATTAAAGTTTTGCAGGAAACAAAATCTGCTATAGAATCTATATGGATTGAAATTCCATGTAAAAGGGGGAAGGCGATGGCAGTGGGGGTGTACTATCGACCGCCTGGCCAGAATGACCAAATGGATGATGAAATGTTCAAAGAAATCAAGGAAGCTAACAAAAGTTACAGCGCAGTAATAATAATGGGTGATTTCAACTACCCCGGTATCGACTGGGTCAGTGTCACGTCAGGACATGCTAGGGAAATAAAGTTCCTAGATGAAATAAATGACTGCTTCTTGGAGCAGCTGGTTCATGAACCGACCAGAGGGGAAGCCATATTAGACCTAGTCCTTAGTGGAACACCAGATCTAGTGCAAGAGATAAGGGTGTTGGGGCGACTTGGCAATAGTGATCACAGCATGATCGTCTTTGATTTAATTAGTGGAGGAGGGATAGTAAGGAAATCCACAGTACTACCTTTTAACTTTCGAAAGGGAGACTATGATAAAATGAGGAAAACAGTTAAGAAAAAACTAAGTGGAGCAGTTGCAAAGGTTAAAGATGTACATCAGGCTTGGCAGTTGTTGAAAAATACTATCTTGGAAGCCCAGACCAGAAAAGAGGAAGGAAGTCCAAAAAACTGCCAGCATGGTTTAAAGGTGAGGTCAGAGAGGCTGTGGCCAAAAAAGCATCTTTCAGGAAATGGAAAAAAGAGCCAAACGACAACTTGGAAACAGCACAAGCACTGGCAAGTCAAATGCAAGGCATTGATAAGGCAGGGAAAGGGAGAATTTGAGAAGAAGCTTGCTGCGGAAGCAAAAATGCGAAGTAAAGACCTTTTCAAGTACATTCGTAGCAAAAAACCTGTGAGAGAGTCAGTTGGTCCATTAGATGATAAAGGGGTTAAAGGAGCACTAAGAGGCGACAAGGCGATAGCGGAGAGACTGAATGAATTCTTTGCTTCGGTCTTTACTGAGGAAGATGTAGGGATGTTACCCATGACTGAAGTGGTATTTAAAGGTGCGGAAGAATTGAAGGAAATATCGATACATCGGGAAATGTATTACAACTATTAGATAAACTGAAGAGTAGCAAATCACCTGGGCCGGATGGTATATATCCAAGGGTGTTGAAAGAACTGAAATATGAGATTGCCGACCTGCTATTAGTAATCTATGAACTATCATTAAAATCATCTCTAATACCTGAAGATTGGAGGATCACCAATGTAACACCAATTTTTAAAAAGGGTTCCAGGGGTGATCCGGGAAACTACAGATCGGTGAGCCTGACTTCAGTACCAGGAAAAATGGTAGAAACCATCATAAAGAATAAAATTACTCAGCATGTAGATAGTCATGACCTAATGGGAGACAGCCAACATGGCTTTAGACAAGGAAGATCTTGTCTTACTAATCTGTTATGTTTTTTTGAAGGAGTGAATAATCAGGTGGACAAAGGTGAGTCGGTTGATATTGTGTATCTGGACTTTCAGAAAGCCTTTGACAAGGTCCCTCATGAGAGACTTTTGGCAAAACTAAAGTCATGGGATAGGAGGCAGTGTACTATTGTGGATCAGGAACTGGTTAAAAGATAGAAAGCAGAGGTTAGGGCTAAATGGCCAATTTTCCCAATGGAGAAAGGTGAATAGTGGTGTACCCCAGGGATCTGTGCTGGGTCTGCTGCTTTTTGACATATTCATAAATGACCTGGAAAGTGGAATAACGAGTGAGGTTATCAAATTTGCAGATGACACAAAACTATTTAAAGTTGTTAAAACCCAAGAGGATTGTGGAAAATTGCAAGAGGATCTTGATAAATTGGAAGACTGGACATCAAAATGGCAGATGAAATTTAATGTGGACAAGTGCAAGGTTATGCACCAAGGGAAGAACAACCCAAACTATGGTTACACGATGCAAGGTTCCACATTAGGAACTACCACCCAGGAAAAAGATTTAGGCGTCATTGTGGATACCATGTTAAAACCCTCGGCCCAGTGTGCAGCAGCGGCCAAGAGAGCAAATAGAATGCTAGGTATGATAAGGAAAGGAATGGAAAATAAAACAAAAGATATTATAATGCCTCTATATCGTTCAATGTTGAGACCGCACCTTGAATATTGTGTGCAATTCTGGTCGCCGTATCTTAAAAAGGATAGAGCGATTTTAGAAAAGGTTCAGAGAAGAGCCACCAACATGGTAAAGGGGATGGATGGATACTCCTATGAAGAAAGGCTAAAAAGGTTAGGGCTCTTTAACCTGGAAAAGAGACGGCTGAGGGGAGATATGATAGAAGTCTATAAATTAATGAACGGAGTGGAACGGGTAAACGTAGATCGATTGTTTACCTTATCAGAATATAGAAAGACTAGGGGACATGCAATGAAGCTACAGGGTAAACTATTTAAGACTAATAAAAGAAAATATTTTTTCACTCAACGTGTAATCAAACTCTGGAATTTGTTACCGGAGGATGTAGTAAAGGCTGTTAGTGTAGCTGGGTTTAAAAAAGGTTTGGACAAGTTCCTGGAGGAAAGGTCCATAAACCATTATTAAGAAGGGACCCAGGATATCAATGCTTGAACCAATACAAGCATTGTGGAACCTGTGTCTCTTGGGGAAACTGCTAGGTACATATGACCTAGATTGGCCACTGTTGGAAACAGAATACTGGGCTTGATGGACCTTGGTCTGACCCAGTATGGCATATCTTATGTTCTTATGTTCTCCTGATTGTACACATGACCAGTGGCCTCAGTTGTCATTTTTACACACCTTTCTATGGACATGGGCTTGCTCAGAAATGCCTTGATCTCTGCAGCTGTCATAGTACAGGTAAGAGGAGGCTCAGACTCCGGAGGTCCAATCAAGTAATTGGGTGAGTGTAGTTGCCTCATTGTTGATAGGTGTTTTCCTGGGTCTCACACTGCTGTTTCCAAGCTGAGTCTTCTCATGTCTTTCACCTCTGATCTTCAATATTTTCTCCACTGTATGTCCTCTTTCCTGTTCCTCTTCACTGCATAACATAGCTTGTAGAACATTCGCTGCAACCATACCAAGCTGACTTTCTCACTGTAGGCATGACTATCTTCCTTACCTCTTCATACTGTTTTTTTTTTTCAACAATTGCAACTGAAAAAGGAGATGCCTTGGACCATTTGTCCAATTGCTATTTATGTTTATATTGAACCAGTTCACAATGCAAACCCCAACACAGAAATCTACAATCATTCTTAAGTTTTTCAGATTCTTTCCTTTCAGATTATGCTTGGAAATCCATATTCTCATGAACCTTAGAGCTGTTGTAAGCCATCTGCTATGTGACACAGGTCCTATTTCCAACAGTAATTTGTGCATTTTTGCGTAATTTGCATATGGGTAGGTAAATAACATATTACACAAAATTTAAAGCTAGTTGTTGATTTGCCACATGAAATTGTACCATTTTTTCACTAGTGCTTTTTAAAATTATGATATCTCTAAAATTGACACACCCTAGTGAGCATTGACAGTTAATATGGTCCCACATGCTAGCTGAAACAGCTGCAGATAGTGTGACTGCACTTAATATGTTACCATGTTAATGGAAGTTTTGTAGTGTTGCTGCTTCCCATGTTACGAAATAAAAACTCCATGGCAGCAGCCCATCCCTCCTATCAATCCCCCCCCCCCCACCTCTTATCCCCCCTGGTTCCATTCCCCTCTAATTCCTCCCCGCATGATTCATACCCTGTTTTAAACCCCTTCCCTCCATTTGCACACACCTTCCCTCCTCGAACAGTAATTGCCCACTCAATCAACACACCTCACAAGAGCCAGATCCCCCAAAGTGAAGCCACTTCCTGAAGCCCCACAGATGTGACTGCCAACAAAAGCTTCCTCCATGAAAAGCCCCTTCCCCAATTAATTTGGTAGATTGGTAGGAGTCATGAGCACCATTTTGAATCCTCTCTGCTATGTGGAAGGAGCAGAGAGGGATTGTTCCTGCCCTGCTCCACTAGACACCAGTTAAAAACCCTAGGTGAGTCATAGGAGGAGATGGGGTGGGTGAGAGATGGTTAAGTTGTTTTCAGTTGAATGCTATGTGGGAAGCTTCATTTTGGGGGGCATCTGGAAAGGGGCTCCACTTTGGGGACCTAGTTGTTGGGAGAGGCTATGGATCAGGTAGAGGTTGCTGCTCATGGATAGAAACATAGGCCATGTGGTCTTTTTCTGTTGTCATTTTTCTATCTAATCTGTCCTTCCATATCAACAACTACAACAGTCCCCTTTTTTCCATTAGAGATTCTCTGTTTATCCCATGCTTTTTGGAATTCAGATACTGTCCTCATCTCTACCACCTCCACTGGGAGACTATTCCATGGATCCACCACTTTTTCCATAAAGAAATATTTCCGCATATCACTCCTGAATCTAACTCCTTTCACCCTCATCCCATGACCCCTCATTGCAGAACTTGCTTTCAATCGAAAGAGGCTCTCCCCCTGTGCATTTATGCCATGGAGGTATTTAAACATCTCAGTCATATCACCTCTATCTTGCCTTTCCTCTAAGGTGTACATATTAAGATCCTTAAGTCTGTCATATGCTTTATAATGAAGACCACTAACCATTTTAGTAGCTACCCTCTGTACTGACTCCATCCTGTTTATATCCTTTTGAAAGTGTAGTCTCCAGAATTCCACAATATATTCCAAATGAGGTCGCACCAAAGACTTATACAGAGGCACTATCACCTCCTTTTTTCTGCTAGCCATTTCCTCTCTGTATGCACCCAAGCATCCTTCTAGCTTTTGCGGTATCCTTTTCTACCTGTTTAACTACTTTAAGATCATCAGACACAAAAATGCCTAGGTCCCGCTCTTCATTAGTGGACAAAAGTACTTCACCGCCTATACTATATTGCTCCCTTGGATTGCTGCAGCCCAAATGCATAACCTTGCATTTTTTAACATTAAATCCCAGCTGCCAAATTCTAGACCATTCTTCAAGCTTAGCTAGATCCCTCCTCATGTTATCTACACCTTCCTGAGTGTCTACTCTATTGCAGATTTTGGTATCTTCCACAAAGTGGCAAACCTTACCCAACAGCCCTTCCGCTATATCACAAACAAAGATGTTAAAAAGAATTGGACCAAGGACAGATCTCTGGGGCATACCACTGGTAACTTCCTTCTCCTCAGAGTGAGCTTCATTTACCTGTACTCTGTCACCTCCCACTCAATCAATTTCTTACCCAAGCAGTAACTTTAGGGTCCATCCTTAGGGTGTTCAGTTTGTTTATAAGTCGCCTGTGAGGAACGGTGTCAAAGGCTTTACTGAAATCTAAAAACACCACATCTAGAGCTCTCCCTCGGTCCAGCTCCCTGGTCACCCAGTCAAAGAAGTCAATCGGATTTGTCTGACAAGACCTGCCTTTGGTGAATCCAGGCCACCTCGGATCCTGTAATCCGCTGGAGTCCAGAAACCTCATTATTTTCTCTTTCAGCAGTGTTTCCAATAATTTACTCACCACCGAAGTTAAACTAACCGGCTTGTAGTTTTCAACTACATCTTTACTTCTGCTTTTGTGTAAAGGCACCACATGAGCCTCTTTCCAGTCCTTTGGCACCACTCCCTACTCAGAGGCATTGAAAAGGTCAGACAGTGGAGCTGCTAGAATGTCCCCAATTTCTCTCAGTATTCTAGGGTGTATCCCATCCGGTCACATCGCTTTCTCTTCTTTAAGTTTAGTTAGTTTCTCATGAACACGGTCTTCTGAAAATTGTTCAAGATGACCCTCGCTTCTGTTCCTGTTTGTGGGTGCTTTCTGATGTCCTGTTCCTGGTTCTTCATCTGTGAACACAGAACAGAAATATTTGTTAAGCAATTCCGCTTTGTCCTCATCAGCTTCTAAATATTCCTCCCCTTCACCCTTGAGTCTGACAATACTACTTTTGCCCTTCCTCTTCTTGCTAACACATCTGAAAAATGCCTTATCCCCCCCCCCCCCCCATTTTATTGCATTGGCTATTTCCTCCTCTTTTTGAATCATTGCTTTCCTAACTATTTTGCTAGCTTCTCTAAGTTTTTTCCAAATATAGATGCCTGTCTTCCTCTCTCTGTGATCTCTTGTATTTCATTAAGGCCTCCCTCTTTTTCTTCACCTTTTCAGCTACTTCTTTCAAAAGCCATAGCGGTCACCCTTTCTTTCTTTTTACCTTTATTTACCATTTTAACAAAAAGGTTGGTTGCCCTTAAAATATCCCCTTTCAGTTTTGCCCACTGTTTTTCTACATCCCCCAGCTGTTCCCATCCCACTAACGACTCCCTGAGGTATTGGCCAATCTAGGCAAGTTTTCCTGAAGTCTAAGACCCTCACTTTTGAATGGATTCTAACAGCCCTAATCCTAATACTGAACCACACCATCTGGTGATCACTGGATGCAAAATGATCTCCCACTAGCATCAGAAACACTTTTACCATTGGTAAGCACCAAGTCCAGTATGGCCCCTTCACGTGTGGGGTCTGTTATCAATTGCCTGAATAGTTCTCCCTGTAGAGAATCCAGGATCTCCTTACTTCTAGATGATACTGCAGCAGGAATGTGCCAATCACCATCTGCCATATTGAAATCCACTATCAGTAGCACTTCCCCTTTCCTAGCAATGCTGCGTATGTCTTAAATTAACTCTGTCCACCTCTTTCTCCTATGAAGGAGGTCTGTATATCATGCAAATGCAAATAGATTTCTCTTTCCCTCTTTCTAGATTAATCAACAATGCCTCCTCTCTCCCTTTTGAGCTCTGTAATTCCAAAGCTTTAATATTATTTTTTATATATATTGCCACTCCTCTTCCCCTTCTTCCTACCCTGTCCTTTCTGAATAAAGTATAGCCTGGTATAGTTACAACCAAGTCATGGTTTTCTGTGAACCATGTTTGTTACTGCCACTAAATCCAAGTCGGCAACTCCCACCAAAGCTTCAACATCGGGGATCTTATTTCCCATGCTACAGGCATTTATACACACTGCTTTCCATATGTTACCCCTTTTACCCGTTTCCATACAGGTATTTAATGTTTCACTTACCTGGGGACTTTCCCAGCTGTCCTTTCAGTAAAAAAGCAGTTACATCTCTTTAATTATATTCAAAATGTGCTGTTCCAAGTCCCTGTGTTTTGTTAATTGGGGAGGTGCCCTATAAAGCAAGACTGCTCACTAGGGGTGGGTGTGAGTTGGGGGGGGGGGGGTAGGGAGGGAACTAACTCCTGATTAGTTGTCAGTTGCTTCAAAGAGCTGAGAAAGTTACTAAAACAGAGTTTTAAACCTACCTCACTAAAGAAAATATTTCTCCTTTTAAACTAAAGCACCAAAAGGAATGTAACTTTGTTTTAGAAATATACCATAACCCTTTTAAGAGCTCCCAGTCAGAGAGCTAGCAAGTTTAAAAAAAAGAAACACAAATCCTTACATTTGTTTGAAAGTGTTGACTGAGTGAGGGAGATTGGAACGTGATGGGATATGGTTATGCTGCTGCATGCCATTTTATTTATTTATGTTTTGGGGCTTCTTCACATGTCTTGGCAGGTACCAGGGCCCATGCATTAAGTGTCTGCCCTTTGTGATAAATTCAGGGTAGATGCTGGGCAAATCTCCTGCATTTTCCGTACAGGCTTTATACTTAATGAACAAAATGCAACAGCCCAGTTGATCCCCATCCAGCTCTACAAGACTACAGATCCCCCAAAATCCATGCCCCCTGAGTGAATCCCGCCAGCAGCCACCTCACATCCCTTACATCCTCATCCTCTCCCTAGCTTTTACTGGGGTCTCTGATAATCTAGCAGGAGCAAGAATGATTCCCAGATTCAAAATGGTGCCCATACCCCCTAGCAGGCTGCCAGATTTAAAAAGCCATAGAATTTAAATGGTGTTTGCAACAGAAAAATGTTTATTGATCACGAGTATCTTCATTGCTTGAGAATGCTGTAAAATCTTTATGTAATATGTTCACATTTCCTAGAATCATAAATTTACAAAGTTGAAGCTTTAGATCTTCCAGACTTTTCTAACATGGTATCAACTTCCATATTGATGCGTAAGCACTTACAATCAAAGAATTCAGCATAAAAACATTCAGAATAACATAGTTAATATGGCTGTTAATGTTCAGGAATGTCAGTATTCAAGGTCTAATATTATGTTTTCTTTTCCAAGGACTGCTCTGCTAATGGTGCCCCATTGAATAGCAGGTATGGGCAGAGTGGACAGTTTTTCACATTGCTCTTACATTTCCAATGATACTTTGATTTATTGTAAGTCTATCCAAGCTGTCAGCTCAGCATTGCTTTGGGAAAGTGAAAGGCAGCTTCTTCAGAGTAAGAGAGATATTCTACCCCATCTGAAGAGTAAAGAATTCCACTTATTTGCAGAGAACTGTCACCAACTAAAGAAAAAGTAGACATCAAGCATCAAAAAAGCCTGGTCTTGGGGAATTGGACATATCTCCAATTCAAGACTAAGGTTCAGTGCTACAAAATATTTGTATGCTAAAATCAGCTGTAGTGCCGCTGTTCAGAAAGCACATGCACAGTTCTCCTCTTGTGGACTTCGATGAACTTGCCAAATGAAAGCATGCTCATACAAATTTGAAAATTACACAAAGGAATTTATTTGCACCTGCTCTTTATTGCAGACAATTTAAGTGTCTTTTCCAAAGTCTATACGTAAATGCAAACCCCTCCCTTACCCTGCCGCTGAAAGGTCCCCCACTCAGTCCAAGGAAAGTTAAATGCATGTCAGGTGGCAAATGTTATAACAGCCGATTCCTGTACTGCTTTATCCGCAGGAATGGTTTTAGAAATTATCTTGTAACCAAAAATCTATCTGTCAGTCTGAGTTACCTTTTTGCAACATGAGTTAAAATAATGGAGTAGGGTGAAATCCCCAGCTATAGTATGTCTCCATTTATGTAGCTCCGAAATGTTATAGAAGAGATACCTTGATTTGCAGTCCATTTACTGAATCCCCTCGGTGCATATCAAGTTACAAATAGATCATGGGCAAAATGCAATGTAATATAATTTGAACATGTAAAGGAGATGGCAAACCAATGTGCCATGCAGGTTATGCCAGTGTTTCTCAAGCCGGTCTTGGTGTATCCCCTAGTCAGTCTGGTTTTTAGGATATCCACAATGAATAAGATACCAAATGACAGACCAAAGAGAGCTAATACGCAATTCACCCTGACCTTTCCACCATCAAACAGGAAGAGCATTCGCTCTGCATCAGAGAGAGCGTTTTCACTCTATGCCTCAAATATATGGAATACGCTTCCTGATAATATTCAGGCCATGCACGACCTTGAACTCCATAGAAATTTAAAAACACACCTTTTCAATGAGCACTTCAGTGGAACAACTATACTTCCCCTGCATCCCTAGTCCTCTCGACCAGTTCTCACTTTTACCCCTATTTCTACCTCTCTCCCTCCTTCGTAACTTTAGGTATAAACTAAGTATACCTATGTATATATTTCAATTTATTGACTTAACGTTTTGTTCACTCATTGTATTTACTTTGTTGCTTAATGTTTATTATGTTCCATGTACTCTAAACTTTGTTCATCTTGTTTCATGTGAACCTCCTTGACATGTTGGTAAGGCGGTATATAAAAACAGCTAAATAAATAAATGAAACAGATCTGCATGGAATGGAGGCAATGCTTGCAAATCTAGCTCATGCACATTCATTGTGTGTATCCTGAAAACCAGACCGTCTAGGGACTGCACCAGGATCGGTTTGAGAAACACTGGCCCCCCTAAACGAGTTGCCACAACGACGGCCGCAAAGCTTGTCCGCTCATGGGGATCCAATTTTCCATGGGCAGAAGAGAAGGGGATGGCCACAATCACGGAAAACTCCCTTTCTATCTGCTTGCGGGCGATCTGATCCCTGTGGACAGACAAATGTCACGACCATCATCGGGCAACTCCTTTGTGGGGGGCAATGCCCCCTTGCCCTCCCAAACTATGTCCGTAGCTCAAAATGTATGCCTCTTCAAAAGCTGATATAAATGACTGCAGTTTCATTTTAATCACAATTTCATCCATTTGAATATTGCATCCAGAATCTTTATGAACAAGAATCACCAAATTACAGCCGGCGGTGACAGATGCGGCCATAGGAGAGGTTTTTCTGGCACTCCGTGAATTTTTTTGTCCCTAGATCAGATCCAGCCTTTGGAGCAAGTGTTGTGTTTTGGTTTTTTTTTTTGCTATTTTTTTGTTTAACCCATGCACTCTAGCTTGCTTCTTTCACTCTCTCTTCCTCCATCCTGCAGATTGTGGGTTTCAGTCAGACTGAGCAGCCCAACCTCGGGGGTCCTTCTCTCTTTACCCCTCCCTGCTGAGCTTTTCTAAGTCTCAGATTGTCCTCCTCGTTCCCTCTGCTGGAAAAGGGACAATGACTCCAGAAATAAGATGAGAGAAAATAAGGGCCAGGAATAGCCACTGAGATCACACCAACCAATATGCACAGAAGCTCTGATTGACCCTGTTCTGCCCATTCTCTGTCCTGGAAATGCTATGTATATGCCATGCAAAAGTAGGCACTTTATTTTCTGTGTGCCTAGTTTAATGTGCTTAAATTTTATAAGCATCTACTTGAGCAAGTCAAAGCTGAAACTCTGTTCTACATGCTCAAGTCACTTATAAAACTATCTACATGGAGCGTGATTCTATAAGAGCCACATTCGGCCAGCAGAAATGTCTTACCTGAACTTGGGCACGTAATAAACCTGATCCTAAACCGTGGTTCCAGAATCAGAGAGAGATACATCCCTGGCATGGCCTACATACCTGTGCCCACCGTATTTTGACAAGATAGATGTCTCAGATGCTTCTTGTCTCCGTGCAGCCATGCCCCTGCTGGCCAAATGTACATCTCTTAAGCTGATGCGCATGCTGACAGTTATGTGCTCATGCAAGCAACACATTAATTTGGATGAAACAGATATGGTCATACAAACCAGACTATATATACTAGTCTGTGGCATGCCCATAACACTGCAAGGTGATGTACGTGCATCAAAGCTATAAGCAAGTAGAAAGTGAGATGTTTGTCCCGACAGACCCTGCAGCAAAACAAACCTGGCATTTGAAGAACACCTTAGTAATTGCAGTCACAAATAGCATGGTGCAGTCGGATATGTATCAGTGCTGTTTGCACTACAGCATGCCTTTACTCCAAGAGTCCCAATCATTGACAGGGATATGCCCTGCTATGTTGCTGCAGAGCAGCTTTTCAGAATATACTGTCCATTCACACTGGCTCCAGGTGATGCTGCAGCCAACCCTATGGTCTAGGTACTGGCCAGGCATACATGTCCCCCAGGGTTGCAGATCAGCACACCCAGGGCCTCCCTGCACCCCCCATACCACACACACATACACACCTGCAGTCTTGCTTGCAGTCACAAATAACATACACCTGCAAAAACCATGTCCTGCACCTATAAACAACTGCCGGTAAGACATAATGGCATGGAGTTTCAGGATAACACAACTGCTTTGTATTTCTCAGCCAAACACGAATCTACCTCACATAATCCCTACATCTACATTCCCATCTTTTCGAATACTGTAATTATTTGGGAAGTCTAGAATAGCCCTTTAGCACAAACAGCAAGTGCCAGCATAAAGACTATTGCAGTGCCTTATATTTCTGTAGGGGTGTGTTGTTTTTTTTAATTGTTCCCTAACCTTGCATTGTCCCTCACCTATGCATTCTATTTTTTCAACTGCATCTTGTGCCTCCCAGACAGCAGACACACCAGTTCAATGCAGATGTGTCACAACCACTCATCTATATGGGACGTGTTTATTTTTATTTATTTATTTATTTACATTCTCTTATATACCGCGCTATTCTGCATCAGTGTGGTTTACATTGAACAAACTGAAATTACATTGAACAGGGCATTATAACTTGGAGATAACTATTTTACAGGGAACATGGGCAATGGAGGGTTGAGTGGCTTGCCCAAGACCACAAGGAGCACCTGTGGGACTAGAAACCCCAGTCCTTCCGGCCCAAGGTTGCTGTCCTCTAGTGGGATTTGAACCACCGACCTTCCAGCCTGAAGTACCTTGCCCCAACCACTAGGCCACTCCTCCACTCCAAGTTGAAGTTCAGAGCAGATAGTTTTCGAAGTGCTGACCTTATTCCATGTTGCCACTGGTATAACATAGGCTTTTGTGTGAAACATTTAGGATGTACAAAGGCCTTTCCTGAATATACTTTCCATGTCTTCGCGGCTTGCCACACCCACGTTCCACCCCCACCTGCCCACATCCTAAGATCCCTGTTTTTGCACCATGTACGTGCAGGGTCGCGTGGTTTAGGAATATGGGTCTAGACTTTTTCTCGAGGAAAACATCTATCCCGCACGTCCAAGCAGCCTATTTGCATTTCGGAATGACCCCCCTTAGTGAATAGGGTGACTATATGCATAAATTTGTATTATCTTTTCTTTCAACGCGTGTTCATTAGTATGCACTTTGTTACCATATATTATGCACATTACATCTTTATTGAATAACACATCTACTATGCATGTTAAATTGGTTGAGTGTGCATGATATCTGTCAGCAGACTTTAGGAAATAGACCCCTTTGTATGACTGAAGATGGGAGTGACCTCGACTGGTAAACATTCTGAAAAGGACAGCAATTGAATCTTTAACTGTCAAAAGAGAGAAGCTAATGAGATGGTGAAAACATGATGGTTGTATTCCGTTTAAGGACTACATGTTTCAATTTTCAGAATGCTCAGATTGACTTTAAAAAAAATGGCTTGCTGATGGTGGATTTCTTCGTTTGACAGTATAGGTGGAAAAGCAGGCTTCCATATTACATTGCATTCCAGCTTTCAATTCAATTCTCTGAACTATCTATTGGACTGGAAATTGAACAAGTTGTTAGTAATGAGATTCTAGATCTTCAGGCACTGAATGATAGATATACTACTACAGTACCACATAAGAAAAGGGAAAAATGGTATAAATAAGAACTGCCTTGCTAAATTATCTCAGACCAATTATGTACTTCAGTAATTGCATTTGGCCTACTGAAATAACCGTATCACCAATTAGAAATACATTACCTGAATATGTCACTATACCATATTTCTCATACTATCTAATCCATTTATTTGGATTTAGCTCACATCTTTTAAGTCAGCTTAAGGCAAGTTTCATTCAGGTATGCTAGATACTTCTGTCACTAGAGGGCCTTATAATCTAATATTTCACCTAAGGCAATGGAGAGTTAAGGGTTTATTTATGTCACCATGTCATAGAGAAAAAAATTACAAACTAAAACTTTTAGCTAGGATTTGTTATTTCAAGTTTTCTTAACATAGAAACATAGAAAATGATGGTAGATAAAAAGTATGGAGTCGATATTCAAAGCACTCAACCAGCTGGCCAACGGTAGCCCGGTGGGTTAAAGGAACTCTCGTCGATATTCAACACTATTCATATAGTGCTACTATCTTCCCAGACTGCCCTAGCACTATTTGATAAGTCCAGGGATGGTCTGTGGGTGGGCAAAAGCAGTGTTGGTCTAACAAGATAAATGGTAACTTTATCTGATTAGCTCAGTATTCAGCGGGAACTAATCAGCCAAACGTAGGCCGCTTGAAAAGCAGGCCTAAGTTGCAAGCTGGATGGGTGCTGCTTGAATATCAATGCTAATTGGATAAAATCACTATTTATCCAGTTCGTGCCACTCAGCCCAGATATTTAGTGGCAGCTCCTATCCGGATACTGCTGCTGAATGTCCCACTGATATTCAAGCACCACATCTGTCTGCCAAGGCATTCACATATTGGCTGTTTTGAAAAGCACCCCTACTGTATGTCCAGTACACCCATCCTTACCCCAGCTCTGCTTGTCCCATGCTTTCTTGAATTCAGATACAGTTCTCATCTCAGCAACCTTTATCAGGGGGCTATTTCATGCATCCACCACCCTTTCCGTACAGAGATTTTGTCTTAGATTGTCCTGTGTCTATCCCTTTCACCGTCATCCTATGGTCCCTTATTCCAGAGCCTCCTTTCTATTGAAAAAGGCCTGTTTCCTATATTTTTATGCCACAGAAGTATTTCCTCTCCTGTTTTTCTTCCAAAGTATACATATTGAGATCCTTAGGTCTTTCCCCATATACTTTATGATGAAGAGCACTGACTATTTAATAGCCTCTCTCTGCACAGACTCCATTCTGTTCATAACTTTTTGAACGTGTAGTCTTCAAAATTGCAGACAGTACTCTAAATGAAGTCTCACAAGAGATTTATATGAAAGCACCAGCACCTCCTTTTTTTCTGCTGGCCATTTCTTTCCCTATGTACCCGAGCATCCTTTTTGGCTGTTCCCATCACCTTGTCTGTTTGGCCACTTTAACCCTTTGAAGGCCTACTTTAAACTTTTAATCCACATTCTGCAGCTGGGTTAATTTTTGCATATTTCAGGAAAATTGTACCCGTCTTATTCAATATGTTCTAATAGTGATTTTCCTTCTGCTATGGTCATGTATTATATACCATTTGATAGGAATATTTAGTCAGAATTTTGGATCCCAAGAGTTTTGGGCTCGGTCTGGAAAGGGTTAAGATCATCAGATACAATCATCCCCAGGACCTGTTCCATGCATTGAAGTACTTCATCACCTTTACTGTATTGTTCCCTTGGGTTTTTGTAGCCCATATATATGACCCTGTATTTTTTTTAGCATTAAATTTCAGCTGCCAAATTTTCAACCATTCTTCAAACTTCACTAGATCCTCCAAGTTATCCATACCTTCCAGGATGTTTACTCTATTGCAGATTTTGATATCATCCACAAAGAGGCAAACCTTACCTGACAGCCCTTCTGCCATATCACTTACAGAAATGTTAAAAAGAATCAGAACTAGGACTAATTTCTGTGATACACCACTGATAACATCCCTATAGAATGATTGTCCACTGTTGGAAACAGGAGATTGGGCTTAATGGACCTTTGGTCTGACCCAGTATGCTATATCTTTTATTCTTATGTTCTTCGAGTAGTCTATTTACCTGTACCCTTTGTCAGCTCTCACTCAAACAGTTTCTAACTCAGTAAGTAATTTTAGGGTCTATACTAAGAATGCTAGCTTTATTTAGAACATAAGAACACAAGATATGTCATATTGGGTCAGACCAAGGATCCATCAAGTCCAGTATCCTGTTTCCAACAGTGGTCAATCCAAGCATGAGTACCTGTCAGGTTCCCAAAAAGCAAACACATTCCATGCTGCTTATCCCAGGGGTAAGCAGCATGCAATCTGTATATCATTTTGGTAAGCAGAACCATGTCAAAGGCTTTGCTGAGATCCAAGTACAGTCAAACCTCGGTTTTCATTTGCCCCGGTTTTCATATGCTTCGGTTTTCAATGTCTTTTTTGACTGAGATTTTGTCCCGGTTCTCATACATCGCTTCGGTTTTCAACGTCTTTTTTGACTGAGATTTTGTCCCGGTTCTCGTACATCGCCTCGGTTTTCGTAAAGTACAGTACTGTAAATACATACACCCTCGCACTGCACACCGGTCTGTATACACTGCCGGAACGCCCGCCCGGTCCCGGCAGCACTGCCCCCAGGACACACCGATCGCCAGCGTGATGAGAAGCGAAAGCCAGCTGAGCACGTAAATGAAACACATCCTCGAGCCTGGTCAGAGTCAGAGAGGCAAGGATTGCGCAGAGAGGAAGGCCCCGATCTCGTCCACCGCCTGCCCGTTCTCTGGAGCGCCCCCTCAGGCTCGGAGGTAGCAGGGAAGAAAAGCTGTCAACGTAAGCAGGAGATGTTGCATGAATGTGGGAGGCAGTTTTCTCTTGCAGGGTACGTCTGAAGCTATATCATTAAGATTTTCTGCCATTCTGAAGCATTGAGCAGATAATGTAAAGGTATTTTAATGGGCTGAATCCAATGTGATTCTGAAGAGAGCTGGGCACAGCAGCTTGTCAGGGGTGGCTAAGGCCAGATGTTAACATACTGTACTGTACAGTACTGTACTTAGCTTGCTTTCAGTGATGTTAAATGTTCATTTATCCATTTCATTAGCCATTTATATTTCTCATTGTTTTCTGTATGTAAAAATATAGTTATTCTCTATAAAATGTATTTTTGTGAATATTTTTGGGTGTCTGGAACGGATTAATTGGATTTACATTATTTCTTATGGGAAATATTGCTTCAGTTTTCATACGTTTCGGTTTTAGTCAGACTTTTTCGAACGGATTAATCATGAAAACCGAGGTTTGACTGTATATCACATCTAGCCCTTTCCCTTGATCCAACTCTCTGGTTACCCAGTCAAAGAAATGAATCAGATTTGTCTGATAAGACTATCTCTAATGAAACCATGCTGCTTAAAATCTGGATTTCAAAAACTGCACTCACATTTGTTTTAGCAGCTTTTCCATTAATTTACTGAATACAGAGGTCAGACTAACTGGTCTCTAGTTGTAACCCTCCTCCTTACTTCCATTGAATGGTTGGGTGTTTGGTTGTATGGGTCTTGAGTGTGAAGAGGGACCACTTCTGCCATCTTCCAGTACTCCATGACTACTCCTGAATCAAAAGAAGCATTGAACAGGGCAGATGATGGAGCCATCAGAACTTCCCTAAGTTCACTGTTCGTGTGTGTTTTCTTAGGTCCAACTATTTTATGTGACTCTGTGTATTTTATAACGTACATGGGTAAGTCACACTTCTACTACAACACCTCACCAGGGATTGCCTGCACCTAAATCTAATAAATGCTGTTGCTATTTTGTACCAATTTTATGCATTAATACACCAAGGCAATTTTATATGTGCCTACCTGAATGCATGAAACACTATTCAAGTCACTTAGGGTCATGCTTACTAAAGTGCACTAATGTTAGCATATGAAAAATTGTGTCCAGGCAGCATTCCTCATCTTCCCACTCTGAGCACAACACTCCATAGCACCAATCTCCCTCTAAAAAAGACACCACATCTGATCTTCCTGCCCCAAAGAAACCCCAAGCATCCGATCCCCTCTCCAATCCAGGTCACCCACCAATCAACTGACCCCCACCTTGAAGAAGGTCCCTCTGGTAGCACCTCCCACCCTGACCCACCTTGAGTACTAGGATCAGCTTAAGAGGTGAGCCAGTGAGACTTGGGGAGCATGAACTCAAGGATGCTGCCTTGTAGATTTATCACTTCCCAGATGCAGGAGCATTTTCCTTTGCTCCATTGGTTGTGCAAAGCTGCAACCACTGGCATTGACATGATTCTAAAAGTCATACAAACACTTGCTGTTCTTGAGTGAGAAATGAAGTACCCATGTTTTGACTTTTAGAAGACAGTCATGCTGGCACTTGCAGTTTAGCATAGCTGTGGGAGTGAAAGGAAATGTTCCCACAGTTGTGAAAATTATTAATGCAGCTTCAGAAACAGTGTGGGAAGGAGGAGGAAGAGATAATGGGATAAGAATTATGCAAGAGAGGTGGGGAGGGTGGCTGGGACTGGAAGAAGACTGATGCTAGGAGGAAATGGGACTGGGTCTGCAGGATGATTGATGCTGGGTGGGACTGAGACTGGAAGAGGGCTGATGATGGGGGATGGGCAAGTGGGATTGAAAATGTGTTGGTGGGGCACAGGGATTGGAGAAGGACAGATGCTGGGAGAGACTGGGACTGAGATTGGAGGAAGACATGCTTAGAGGAGCTCAAACTAGAAGAGTGTAGATGCTGGGTAATTGGATTTGAAAATGGGCTAGTGAGGGCTGAGAATGGAAGAGGGCTGGTTCTGGGAATGACTGGTATTGGAAGGGAGCTCTTCTGTGCAGAGAGGGGAGTGTGAATGTAAATGTAAATATGCTGATGGTGGAGGTGACTGAATGGAAGGGTGTTGGTGTTGGAAGTTCTGGAGCTGGAAGAGGGCTGATGCTGATGAAGGGGCAGGTGAGACTGAAAATGGGCTGATGGGGGGGGCTGAGACTGGAGAAGGCAGATGCTTGGACTGGAGGACTGATGCTTGGAGGGAATGGGGCTGGGATTAGAGGAAGACTGATACTTGGAGGGGCTGGGACTAGAAGAGGGCTGATGCTGGGGGGAAGGGGAAAGTGGAATTGCAAATGGGCCAGTGGGGGCTGGGAATGGAGGAGAGCTAATCTTGGGAAGGGCTTGGATTGGAAGGGAGTTGCTCTGTGGGAGAGGGGAGTGGGAATGAAATGTGCTGATGGTTGGACTAGGACTGGAAAGGGAGGACTAGGATGGTAGGGGAGACTGGAGCTGGGATACCAAAAGGGGGCAGATTCTGGGGTCATGGTGGGGGGAAAAAGAGGCAGAGGCTCAGAGTGAGAATGAATAGGAGGCAAATATTGTGTATGGGAGGCAAGAAACAAGATCATATAGAGGGAAATGTTGAGATGGAGGGGCATTAAGAATGAATGTTACGATAAGGAGAAGAAAAAGCATGGTTAATGAATAGTGGTGAAGGAAGCAACTGAGCGGATGCTGAGGAAGGGAAATAGGAGGCAGGAGAGTATATGTAAATAGAGGCAAGCAAGGACTTGGACTTGTGTTGAGACTCTAAAATTGGGTTGAGAAAGTTGGCTGGGTATTGAGTGGGGACTCGGACTGGAAGAGTGAAAACTTGGAGATTTACTGGGGGGGATTATGGGGACTAAGACATTTATCAGAGAATAAGAAGACAATGGGGACTAGGTGATTGGGTGAGAGATACATGTAGGGCTGTGAGACCAAGTACAGAAATATGGGAAAAGGAGTGTTTGAAGAACCTGGTAGTTTGTAAGGCAGTTGAAAGGACAGAGGGCTATGGAGTTAGGTGAGAGACAAAGGAAGGGGACAGGTCTTTGAAGGAGTGAGAGGGAGTAGAAATGGGGAGGTAAAGAGGGAAATGGAAGTCTGGATAAGGGTTAAGACATAAGAAAGAGACTAGAGGTTGACATGGGATGAGTGATAGGGAAGGGGCTGATTAGGGATGAGAATCAGAAGAAGGTAAATAAGGGTGGGGTGGGATGAATAGAGTGTGAAAGACAGGGAAATAGGAAGTTGGGAAAGGAATAAGCCAGAGGGCTGTTTTAGAGAGGAACAAAGTTAGGCCAGAAAATTATTTAGACAGTGGCAATATTCAGCCAGTATTTGAATAAGTTATACAGTTTAGGCTGAATAGCAGGCCTAAACTAAACAGATAATGCTAGCAGAGTCACCATACTATCTGTAAATTCAGTGCTGCTAACTATATGAGATGTGATCAAAAAGTATCGAGACTTGTTATGTAGCTATATAACAGGCATGTCCAACTTCGAACAGGTCGTGATCTACTTTTTCCGGCCAAAAGTGCCGGTGATCTACCACCATGAAAATTAAGGTTCAAATTAAATTTTAACCCAATAAAGTTGGAGGATTCCCCCCCCCCCCCATTTTTAATGAACCTTCTGTCATTTACTTGGATTTGATCAGCTGTTAAGCAAATTAAGCAAAAACAAAACAGGCGAAGATCCAGTATGAACTGTAAGGGGAAATGGAAAGTACATTTTTTCTTAAAGTTTTTTATTGAGTAATAACTTTCTTTAACTGTCTTAATAACTTTCTTTAACTTTTATTGAGTAATTTGTGTTAAATTTAGGTTGAATATTGATCCAGGCTGATCTTGCACAATCTTTAATATTTCGCTCTTGCTCATTAGTGAGATGTTGGAGCCTGCATTTCATCCACCAGCTTTTTGAAGTTGGGTGAATATTGCGTGAGGGCCAGTCTCAGGGAATCCTGGAGATGTTCATCTGCCATGTTGGAATGTTGTGTACTCTTTGTCATTTTCAGATGGGAAAACGCAGATTCATACAAATTGAACCGAAACAGGAGTGTACAGCTTCACTGCTTCTTCTCAAGTTGGGAAATTTGTCTCTAGGCACTAGCTTCCAAAATGATTAATATTTCGTTTTCAAGAGATGGCTTGTTCAATGAGTAACTTTTACTGATAGCAGCTGTAGTTTCTTTAATATCCACATCTACTTTGAATGGGTATGACAAGTACTCCACAACGGTTCCAATGTTTGGAAGTCACAGAATCTATTTTCGAATTCCTGGATAACAGAACAGATTTCTTTCACATACTTCTCGTTCTGAAAAATAAAATTTGGATATTGCCCCAGATGGTCCTGCGTATTAGGAAAATGATCAAAAGTTGTTTGTAAGGTCAGTCATTAGCTCAAATTTGCTCTAGGAGGATGAAACTGTACTCATCTTGCCAATGCATTTGTTTTTACCTTGTAGTTCAAGGTTCATATCACTTAGTGTGCCTGTAAAGTCAGCGAGAAATGCCAGATCACATAACCACTCATCTTCCAACTCTGCTTGGTTATCTCCCCTCTTCTTCAAAAAATGTATTTCATTCAGCAAATCACAAAATCTTTGCAGAAATTCGTGCCTACTTAGCCACCTTACATCTGTGCAAGACAACTATTGCTGATATGGTCCCTTATTAGAGCAACAAAACTGCAAACAATCTATAAAAATTGCTCCAACATTCAACTATGAGAATACGATGTGTGTAAGGAACAAGGTCTCAGACTAAATTGGGACTATGGAGTAGGATGTATCATACCTAATCTCCGTATACCCTTTTGCATCAACGACCTTTTTTTTGTTGCTTTAAAACTAGTTATTTTCCTTTTTATCTTCTTTTACCTTTTTTTTTTTTTGATATAAATAAAATTTGTCTAAAGTATGATATGTGCTTATCTTAACAGAAAAGGCCCCATACCTTACATCTGTGTGCAAAATGATTTCCGCTGCCCCTTCATCAAGAGTAAGATTGAAAAGCCATCTTTGAAGTGATCATCCACGAACTGAATTTACAATTTTGAAAGTGATGTCCATGACAGTCTTTGTATTGAGTCTCTTGCTTGCCAAAACTTGCTGGTGAATGATGCAGTGGTAAGAGAGGAAATCTGGGAAGTCATCATGCTGTCTACAGAGGGCTATGAAACCGTTAACCTCGCCTGTCATTGCTCTTGCTCCATCAGTAGTGATGGAAACAAGGCTATGCAATGGAAGATTACACTTTGTCACAAAAGAATGGAAAGAACTGAATATTTCCTGACTGGTAGTTCTCCCTTTTAAAGAAATCATTCCAAGCAGTTCTTTAACACTGAAGTCTTCAAAAACCATCCGGATAAAGACTAGTAACTGGGCTATGTCTCTTATGTCTATAGATTCATCCAGTTGGAGTGAGAAAGCAACACAATTTGAAACATCCTCCAACAACTGTTCAGTTGTATCTCCACACATCTTTTCTATTCGCTGCACGATGGTGTTTCTTGACAATTGTACGTCTTGCATAGCAGCTATGATCTCTTTCTTATTTTTAAATCCTTCAAAAAGATTGTCAGCTGCTTCAAGAAAACAATCTTTTACAAATCCCCGTTCAGCGAAAGGTTTGAATTTCTTTGCGATCAGGTTGCTGACCTTGAAGGATGTTATGGTTGCATTGACCGAATGTGACCTTGGCTTCGCCATCAACTGTTGGTGAGTAGCCAATTTCGATTTAAGTTCTTTGAGTTTTTTTACAAATTTCACTTTTGGGTGGAAAATCAGCTTCCAACTTATTGCTATGCAGAGCCTTATAATGACATTCCAGATTACCCTTTTTGGGCAAGGATACTGGGGCATTACAAATTAGACAACACTTTCACCATGATTAAGAAGTAGTCCATTTCCAATTCATCATGAAAGTGGTAGGTTTTGCTCTTCTTTGGAACACTCATCTTCGTTATACTGGGGTGGCTGGATGTAAGAAGGCCAAATCTGCTAAGTTAGTATAAATACTGGCTGAATCTGGTCCAAAACTGTCACTGTCCCAAAGTATTAAAGATCAACAGGAACTGAAGACCTCTGGATGATGTGCAATACAAGGACTAGAGATGCCAAAACCACACATGCAGTTCTAAAAGTAAAAATAAGAATTCATCATACTGACACCAATAATCAAATACCACCAAACAATCATCAAAAAACCTCAAACACCTGTCCAGCAAACCAAATAAAATCAAATACCGCCACACATGATTTAATAAATTCTGCACACGATGTAGAATCAATGCAAAGGCAAGGCGAAATAAAATTGCAGTGTAGAATCAACGCAAAGGCTAGGCAAAATAAAATTGCAGAGGCAAGCAAAAGTCAGTGCTTTGAACGAATTTGAAGGCAAGGCATAGGCAAGTTAGAACAAAATTGGAAAAGCCTGCCAAAATCACCAAATTCTTGACACTTTGTTGTGTCTGCCCGAAAACATTTAATGAAAGCGAACTATAAAGTGACTAATGACCAGCACATGACATAACTAATACAGTAAGTGTATTCAGGTAAAGCCCGGGCGAATGGATATCGCCTGGTATAACACACTTCTAAGGGGTGTTGGAGCGGGGGCAGGAATGGGTGATTGTGAGAGGCAGGAGACCAGGTATGATGCTGGGCCTGTGGCGTCTCGTCGCGGGGCGTGGGCGGCGGCCCCCTGGGGTATCCACAAACTATTGGCACGAAAAAAACAAGCGCCCCCAATACACCCACAGGAAAAATTCCCGCAGGCAGGGAAAAAAGACAGGCAAAGGATCAGCAGCGGTGGCAAGCCCTTGGCAGACGACCAGCCGGCATGAACTCTCTCCTAGCGACGGGGCAAGCTGCTGGAGAGATGGAGCCAAGTGGGGCTGGCGATCTACCTCTGACCCCTCCGTGATCTACAGGTAGATTGCAATCTACCTGTTGGACATGCCTGTTTATATAACAATATGGCACACCACGATGCTATGAAGCAGGTAGTGACCTAGTTGTATGCTCTTCATGTGTGGAGTGTAGCATGGCTGCAGCAACCTTTACTTTTTTAAAATCATGTGATGTTTGTTATTGTGTAAAAGCAGGTTATCAGATTTACGATGAGTGAAAAAATTGAATAGCAAATTTGCATTAAATTCTGCCAGAAACTTAGAGATTTGTGCAAAGAGACTTATGACAAGTTCCAGCAAGTATATAGTGATGAATGCATGAGTTTTGCTCAAGTTTATGACTGGTCCAAATGTTTCCAAGAGGTCCACCAAAGTGTTGACAGTGATAAAGGTTCTGGAAGGCCATCCACGAGCAGGAATGAAGACAAAGTTGAAGCAGCACGTGCCATAATATGCTCATATCATCAATTGACTATCAAGGAGCTTGCTGAGGACATGGACATCAGTTTTGGGTCGGTACAGTCCATTCTTACTGTTGATTTGGGGATGAGATGTGTCTGCAAAATTTGTGCCAAAAACTCCTATCCCCTGACCAAAGAGAAGATTGACTGACTGTCTGCAGCCAGGGAATTGTTGGAATGCATTGAAAATGACTCAGATTTCATCAAAGATGACTACTGGTGATGAATCATGGGTTTATGGTTATGACCTGGGAACTAAGGCTCAGTCCTCACAATGGAAGACTCCAAACTCTCCCAGACCCAAGCAAGCCCGTCAGGTGAGGAGCAATGTCAAGGTCATGCTCACAAATGTGTTTGCTTACCAGGATATTGTTCATCATGAGTATGCTCCAAAATGCCAGACCATCAATAAAGAGTACTATGCCCGAGTTCTGATTTGTTTGAGAGATGCAGTTTGTTGTAAGAGGCCAGAGTTGCACAGAAATGGTGAATGGTTGCTTCATCACGATGCCGCCCCAGCTCACGTATCACATCTTGTCCAGCAGTTCTTGGCCAAACACCAAATCGAGCAAGTCACTTAGCCTCTGTACTCACCTGACCTCACATCCTGCGACTTTTTCTTGCTTCCAAAACTGAAATTACCACTGAAAAGAAGGAGATTCAATGACTTGGAGACCATTATGCAAAATTTGACACAGCAGCTTCACAACATAGCACAAGAAGCATTTCAAAATTGTCTTCAGCAGTGGCAAGAAAGCTGGAGGAAGTGTTTTATTGGAAGGGGACTACTTTGAAGGAGACTGAGTGCAATAACTGTCAGTGTTATACTACTTGTGTTCATTGTACAAGTCTCAATATTTTTGATTACAGCTTGTATGGATGGTGGCGCTGAATATATGGATTAAGATAAATGGCAGCACCAGTGTTTAACTTAAGCCAGTGACTCTGCCAGCTGAAAATGTCCCCCTATTTTGCAGTTCATACAGCAAGATTGGTCTCCGGGGGGGACAGAAAAGCAAAAGCTGTCTCAGGGTGCCACAGTGCCTTCAGTGAGCCCTGCTGGGTACTGTTTCTGGTATTGAGTGGTTGGAGCAAGATCTATCCCCTTTGCTCCTTTCCACTGCTACCTGGCTTCAGAATGGAAGATCTGAAAACCTAGTGGTATCTTACTGTACTGCTGCCAATGGTCCATCTGCCTTTTTTAGTGGGGGGGGGGAGGGGGAGAATATGAGATGCAGCGGTCTTCCTTAGTGAGGGAAGAGTGGATCAGTGTGACTGTGCTGCTGTGGGGAGGAATGGGGGTGATTCTCCATATCGGCACTTCTATATTTCACGGTGGATCTATTCTGCCATGCCTACATTCCTGCCTTGGCAGACAACATAGTTGCTCCCATGCCACCTGCCGAGGCAGGGAATGTAGCTCCCATATGTGATGAGTCTTCCCTGGGTGCTAAATGCAGGGTAGGTGCTGGAGACGCCCCCTACACAGGCTTTGCGCGTACCACATTTTAACTTTGGCAGAAAGGTGCAGGAACTGCACTCTAGTAAACATGCCCCCAATAAAATGATTCCTCCTTGTCTAGTTTCTGGGAGTTAGAACTTTTTCCTCTGACTCAAGCACAAAGTCCAAACTCTTTATACAAGTTCAAAACAAGTGAAAAAAACACTAACATTAAAATATCGCTAAAATATTCAAAACTGAACAGTTATTACAATAATTTTAAAAAGAAAATATTCTAGAAAACTGAGTGCTTTAAAGCAGTACATTGAAGCATATTACAGTATAAAATGAGGTGTTGTAAATTACAGAGTTATGCACATATAAAGGTAAAGGAAGCGGAATTACAAACCAAAGAAACAATAAAATACCTGGGGATCACTTTAGACCAACATCTGGACATGAAATGTCATATAAGCAACATTGTCAAAGCGGTCTATTTTAAAATCCGTTCACTCAGACATCTGCGCTCCCTACTGGAGCCAGATGATTTCCGGACCATATACCAAGCACTGATCCTGCCGCACTTTGACTTTGCCAATTCCATCCTACAAGGTCTCCCGCAATCCACACTAAACCCGCTACAACTGGCCATGAATGCTGCAGCAAGGATTCTTCATGGAGCCTCCAGAAGAGACCACGTGACTCCGATATTAAAACAGCTTCATTGGTTACCTATACACGGAAGGATTATTTTCAAAACATTAATCCTCTCATTCAAGGCAATCAAGCACCTTTCCTCCACAGCACTTACGGATCTCATCCATACAGTGCCCCCCAACAGAGCTAGGAGGTCAACAGCCCTAAATTTATTAGCAACCCCGAAGACCTTGACAAAATGCAATAATACAACAGCAAATAGGGCCTTCAGCCTTTACGTCCCCAAATGTTGGAATGCACTCCCACCAGACATTCGAGCTATAGCAGACCTGACCCAATTCAGGAAGGCAATCAAATATCACCTCTTCCTCCAATACTACCCAACCAGCGATGAATTTAGTTAGCACCACCTAAGAATCACCGCCCTTTTGCAGCACATACTCACAAGGTATCAAGTATTCAAAACGGATTCATCATTTATTGAGCAATTCAACAATGTTATAGGAATGTTATAGGAATTTTTTACCTCATGTATAGGAATTTTTTACCTCATGTATATAGCATATTTCATGTAAATAGTTCATGTATATAGTTCAGCCCCTGTTATCCAAGTTTATATTCCTGTTCGATGTAAAACCAAACAGAATGTGTGTATTGGTCACTTTGTTATACTGTAAACCGCGCTGATGCCGAATAGTGCGGTATATAAGCAACTGTAATAAATAAAATAAATAAATAAATTATGTCTTGTATTTTGTTTAATGACATTTTAGAAGTTCAAATTGTGCTTGGAGCTAAATGATCTTCAATAATTGTAATGACAAGTCTGTAAAGAACAACATGTCTCTTCTCAGAAATCACTCCTATGCAAAACTGTAATTTTATAGAAGGATTTTCAAAGCTTATTTGGACTGGAGGTCACTGTAACCTACAAAACAAATATAGTAACACAGTAAATGACGGCAGATAAAGACCAGTATGGTCCATCTAGTCTGCCCAGCAATATGACAGGAGTAGGTGCACCCCTTCCCGTGTCTTTTAGGGAGTAGGTGCACCCCTACCCATGTCTTTGCTTAGTTTTGCACCCACCAGGAGCAGGTGCACCCCTCCTGTGTCTTCACCCCTCCCCATATCTTTATTTCTTTGTTTTGTTTAGGGGTGAACACACCGCTCCTCCCCCCCCCCCCATTGCTCCATGTAGGACACCCCTATTTGTTTAGAAATTAGATGGTTCAGTTTATTTTGATTTAATCTTGTTGCTGTAAAGTGATCCACAGTGTCTGTCCCAGGCCACTTTGAATTCCGTCACTGTGTTTGTCCCCACCACCTCCATCGGGAGGGCATTCCAAGCATCCACCACCCTTTCAGTAAAAAAGTATTTCCTGACATTGCCTTTCAATTTATCACCTTGCAGCTTCATGTTATGCCCTCTAGTTTTACAGCATCCCCGTCTCTGGAAGAGGTTTGTTTGTTCATTATTTCTCATTAATTCAAAGTGGCCTGGGACAGACACTGTGGATCACTTTACAACAACAAGATTAAATCAAAATAAACTGAACCATCTAATTTCTCAACAAATAGGGGTGTCCTACATGGAGCGATGGGGGGAGGAGTGGTGTACTCGAAGTCCTCACCCCAGTTTGTCCAGTTCAGCATTTGTGGTTTGCAGGGTCATCGTAAGTGCTTGTTTTATTCTGAGTCAATACTTTCCTAAATACACAATCAAGATGCATGCAAACTTTACAGACACAAAACATTCCTGTTCTACCTGTATAGCCCTTTCTCTATTCAACTATTAAAGCTTTATTTGCTCTATGACTTGGTATTTACTAAGAAACGTAAATCTACATTATGATATAGCAAGGTTCAGTGGCGTTCCTCAAAGGCTGCATTGCTGAAGCAGGCTAGCTCAGGGTGCTTGGCATCAGCCCTTCCTACATCAGGTATGCTGCCAACTGCAGGGGGGCTGATCCCTGACCATGGCGGTGAGGAGCATCTAGAGGCTCTTCTGGGTCAACTTCCCAGCAGTTGTCCATCGCAGACCTTCCAGGGAGTAGCGGCCGACTCTGCGGTCCCTTGGATGATATCTCTGATGTCCCTACCAGCTACAGAGATGAGTTTATGGCTGGTGCTCCTGGTGCTTTTACTTTGAGGTTCAATGTTTTCACACTGGAAGCAATTTGGTTAGCAATCGCTCAACTTGGAGAAACCTTTTCTCCCGATGCAAGTTCTTTCTGCTCAAACTCAGGCAAACTCACAATGGCTGGAGCAACATGCTGTGGCAATTTCTGCTGTACTAACTACAACAGCTGATTTGACAATGAAGATTGAGGAGTTGAAGCAGTTACAAACTCTTTGCAAAGATGCACTTAATATTCAGGCGAGAATTAAATCATTGGAAAACTTATCACAAAATCAGAATTTGAGATTTATTTTCCTCATTCTTTAAATACTAGTGCTAGAGACCTGTTTAAGTTATATTTGTGTGAGGTTTTGGGAATTCTCAGTGAATCTCACCCACCAGTTACAAAGATTTATTATGCTCCTGTGGGAAGATGTTCTTCTGGTAAGGATGAGATTCCTGGGATATAGTTTGCTGACTCCTTGAATGTTTCTGCAATGCTGGAGACCTCGGGGTCTGAAACCTTCAATCCAGCTATGTTGCTGGTTACCCTGTCTTCGGATAGGGATTGGTTCCTTAGAATATTTTTCCGTAAAAGGAATATTTCGTTTAAGGGTTTATGTGTATGTGTATGTGTGTTCCCTGACTTGTACTGGGTAACACAGAAAAGGAGAAGAGTTCCTTCTGCTCAGACCCAGGATCCAACAATTGGTGGACAATGTTTTCTTAAATATTCATGCAAATGCATGGTTAAATTGCATCCTCATTCCTATGATTTTATAGATCCATCCCAACTGCTGGCTTTTCTGGATGCCCATAGGGCTATTGCCATTGAGGTTCCCCCGCTGCGTAAATGTAATTCTTGGAGATAACTTATTGTTTTTCCTTCATGTTTGGATTCATTTGATTTTCCTTTGTATCTGTTTGTGGGCTGGGGTAATGGGCAGGATTTAACTTTACTTATTTCCTTTGTCTATTTAACAATAGAATATCATTCCTGCTTCCTTAATTTCTTTCAAGTATATATGCTTGTAATTTGTTTAAAATGTTAAAGAATAAATTAAAAAAAATTGTAGACCAGTGTTTTATGCAATGGGCCCTGCAGCAAATAATATGCATTAATGACATAAGTACCCTGTGTATGAGAGATGTGATGCAAACAGTGCTATGGAAGTAACAAATGATGTACACAGAAATTATGAATTATTCTTATAGGTTTCTCAGCCTATATACTCATCCTGCTAAGATTTGTCTATTCTTAGTGATATATACTTAGGGCATTTTTTATGGAGTGATTTATAATGTTTATTTAGTCCTTAGCTCTGGAGCAGTAAACCCGTTAACATTCTGCCCTGAAACAGGAAACTATGCTGATGATAGATTCAACAGAGTAATAGGTAGGTATCCGGTAAAATAAACTCCTTGTCATTTATGCATACGCATGGCAAAACCTCATTTCAGATCACAAAGAACATTTTTTTCATGATTAATCATATAGTATTCCATTCAGATACTCTATTCTTTGTTGTATTACTTATCCTTCTGTGCTCAATTGTGACGTCTCCATATGGCTCAAGATGATGTCCATAAAAGGTGGGTGAATTTGGAGGTCAAAAGGCAAACGAGGTTAACCTAGCAATATAGTAACATGGAAAACAGTGGCAGATAAAGACCATACAGCCTATTCAGTCTGCCCAGTCATACAAACTATTGAATTCTGCAATGCCTTCCTTTCCCTCACAGAGCCTCTGTATTTGTTCCATGCTTTCTTGAATTCAGATAGTTCTCTTCTCTATCACCTTTACTTGGAGGCTGCCCAATGCATCCACCACTCTTTCTGTAAAGAACTATTTATTTGGATTACTCCTGTGTCTATCCCCTTTAACCTTCATCCTATGACCCCTTATTTCAAAGCTTTCTTTCAAATGAAAGAGGGCCACTTCTTTTGCATTTATACCATGGAAGTATTTAGATGCTTCTATTATATGAACCCCCTCCCACCTTTAGTCCAAAGTATATATATTGAGATCTTTCAGTATATCTCCATATGCCTTATGACAGAATCATAAGAACATAAGATATGCGATACTGTGTCAGACAAAGGTCCATCAAGCCCAGTATCCTGTTTCCAACAGTCGCCAATCTAGGTCATAAGTATCTAGCAGTTTCCTCAAAAGACACAGGTTCCACAATGCTTGTATTGGGGTAAGCAATGGATATTCTGTGTCCACCTTAATAATGGTTTATGGTGGGGGCGGAGCCTGATGTCCAGCGGGTAGGACGCTTTGCGTTGAAGCTCCCGAGAGGCCTACTCAGAATCCTGACTTAATACCTATATAAATTTACTATTTCGCTCCGAGCTGACCGGGGCACCTCGGGGGGGATGGCGGCCCATAAACCAGCGCGCTTGGACTTCGGGTCTCCTTCTTCTTCTCACGGAAAACGCTCCAAAACAGAGGTGTCCTCCCCACAGAAGATGGTTCCATTTCGTGAAAACCCCGCAATGCACCTGGAGATTTTGGAGGAAATACGCGGCGTGAAGGAATTGGTGCAGTCCAATGGAGAAGCGCTTCGAGCCATGCGAGAAGACTTTGGAGTGCTCCAGGACCGACTTGAAGGTCTTTCATCACGGCAGGACAATATGGCGGGGGTCCTCGACTCGCACGAGGTGCGCTTGGGCAAACTGGACAAGGCTGAGCGCCAGATACAGAATCTTCAAAAGGAGTTGGAAGATAGCAATAATCGAGCCCGTCGCAACAATGTGAGGCTCCTCGGAATGCCGGAGGGGGTGGAAGCAGGAGATATAAGAGAATTCTTGCTCAAAACTCTTCCCTCCTTGCTGAAGATCACTTTTCACAGAGAACTGGAAATCGATCGAGCACACCGTGTTCCTGCCCGCATGGCGCTCAACCGCACGACCCCCCGGCCTATTATCTTTAGCTTGCTACGATATCAACAAGTGGAACAAATTTTACATGCTGCCCGAGCGAATCATCATTTGGAATTTGAAGGTCGTAAGGTCTCCTTCTTTCCTGATTTGGCAAAGCCTACCGTTGACCGTCGGAAGAAACTCCTTGCTCTTCGCCCTCGACTTCAACAGCTACAGGCTCGCTTTGGCCTGTTGTATCCAGCGAAGCTCCGAGTGACTCTCCACAACCAGACCAGGACGTTCGAGGATCCTGATCTACTATCAACATTTTTGGACTCCAAAGAAGCAGAGCAGATGCGCTAATCCCAAATCTTGGACTCTTATCTGCCGGCTCTGTCCGCCATTTTGAAGGGCCCGATGCGGCGGTCATAGCCAAGCACAGAAATAGCCTGGACTTTCTTTCTTTCTCTGTATGACTTTTGTTTTTGGTCTCCTATCCCTTCATGATGTGTGCCTCGGTCGGATTCGGAGCACGCACAGTCCTACAGGTTATGTGTTTTTTCAATTTCGGCCTTCTCTGGGGTTTCTCCCCGCAGACACATGGTCGCCAGTAATTTTGGGGTTTTGCTTCTCCTCTACCGTACTGCGGTTTTCTTTGTTAATGTGGGGCGCTTCATTGTATTATATTAGCTTATTTTTCCTATGTCATGTGTACAGCCAGATACAGTCAGTTTGAGGGACACAGTGAAATTATGTGTGCTATCATGCTCAGAATTTTTAACTTTTCTGAATGGCCTTATGTAAATTCTTATTATTCATCGTCAAAGGCATTACTGGTCCACTCAAAGGAAAGAAAATCCTTAGCTATCTTAGCCACGAGCATGTTGATTTGGTGTTTCTTCAGGAAACGCATTTCACTCTGCTGAAACACTGAAACTCAATGCTAGGCCTCACATGGTAGCTGCCTATTCTCCCACCGTTTCCAAATGGTACGGGATAGCCATTCTGGTTAAGAAGTCTTTGCACGCTACTGTACCTGATATTAGCGCTGACATGGAGGGTAGATGGGCCCGTGTACACCTTGAGGTTGGAGATAGTGAATTCACGTGTATTTGCACTATGCCCCGAATGTGGACAACCCTGCTTACTATGCAAGTTTTGCGCAGTTGGCCTCGGCCTCCGCCAATGCTCCATTAATACTTGGTGGCGATTTTACTCAAGTGTTCCCTCAATCTTTTCTTCTCAAACAAGGTGCTCGTTGGTTGGAAGATCCAGTACCGAGCAGACCTGTGTGGCTAGATATAGTAGCGGGCCTTTGCTAACCGATTCCTCTTACCTTTCTCCCTGGTATGACTCTCCCATTAGACTCCCACTATCCACCAATGCTTTTCGACACTTTAGGTGCCTTTAATACTCTTATGCAAACTTTAGACTCCCGACTCTGGTCAGTGCAACTTCAGCATTGCATTCGGAGCACTAGAGTACTCCCGCCATCGGCATTCTCTGCATAAGGTTGATTGGAGACTTCCGATCTCTCGGTAGTTCACCGGGTGTAGCATCCAATCTTACTAAACCTTATGTAATGCTATCACTAGCGATACCTCTATAGCGCAGAAAGTATGGGAGAGAGAATTGCATGTGACTTTGACCTCGGAGCAATGGAGCCTTATCTGGAGTAGAGGGACACGGGTTCCCGACCCGCCTCACTCACTCAGACCCTCTTCTTTCTAGCCCACCGGTGTTTTTACACTCCTCACAGATTAGACAAATGGAACACTACTCAGGGTAATGGTTGCTGGACACGTCCTGCGGCCATTGGTTTATTGCTTCATGTTATGCATGAATATCCCGCACTACAGTATTACTGGCGTCGGGTCTGGGGTCGTATTTAGTCTATCTCGCACTCTCAGGAGTCCCTTTCTTGGAGGATAGTGGGACTTCGCCCAGTTGCGGGGATCCCCTCTCTCCCAAAAATGGCTTATCTCCTTTCGGACTTTATGCTTGGCATTGCTATTTCCCTAATTAAGTAATACTGGGAAATTAGTTCCCATCTGAGCCCCAATGAATGGTGGAATCATGCCTGTCTCTACAGTAAATATGAACAAATACCTCGTCTGTTCGCTTCCTCCGTTCAGACTCCTTCACATTGGTCTCAATGGAAGATGCTCAATGAATATGTACATTTTGCTAAATGCTCTCATCTGACTGTCTAACCTTGTATATATCTCTGTCCCATGATCATGCTGTATTGTGGATACTTTTTTGATCGTTTGATGTATAATCACTGTTAATTGGAAGCGCTCACATGCTGATATAAACGGGTAGAGAAGAAGCATCGGGGTGGGGGGTAATGGGTTTACTTTTCCTTATTGTATACCTGTTTTGTCTCTTTTGGTGTGTTGTTTCTTTTGTTTGTTGCAAAATGAAAATAAAAGTTTAAAAAAAAAAATAATGGTTTATGGACCTTTCCTCCAAGAACTTGTCCAAACCTTTTTTAAACCTTTCTACCAGCTTTTACTACATCTTCCGGTAGCAAATTCCAGAGTTTGAGTACAAGTTGTGTGAAAAAATGTTTTCTATTATTAGTCTTAAATAGGTTACCCTGTAGCATCATTGCATACTCCCTAGTCTTTCTATATTTTAATGGCGTAAACAATCGATCTACGTTTACCCGTTCCACTCCGTTCATTAATTTATATACCTCTATCATATCTCCCCTCAGCCGTCTCTTTTCCAGGTTAAAGAACCCTAACCTTTTTAACCTCTCTTCATAGGAGTATCCTTCCATCCCCTTTACCATTTTGGTAGCTCTTCTCTGAACCTTTTCTAATAACGCTATATCCTTTTTAAGATACGGTGACCAGAATTGCATGCAATATTCAAGGTGCGGTCTCACCATGGAACAGTATAGAGGTATTATAATATCTTTTGTTTTATTTTCCATTCCTTTCCTTATGATACCTAGCATTCTGTTTGCTCTCTTGGCTGCCGCTGCACACTGGGCCGAGGGTTTTAACATGTTATCCACGATGACCCCTAAATCTTTTTCCTGGGTAGTGGTTCCTAATGTGGAGCCTTGTGTCGTGTAACCATAGTTTGGGTTTTTCTTTCCTAGGTGCATAACTTTGCACTTGTCCACTTTAAATTTCATCTGCCATTTGGATGCCCAGTCTTTCAATTTATCAAGATCCTCTTCCAATTTTCCACAATCCTCTTGGGTTTTAACAGTTTTTCAATAGTTTTGTGTCATCCGCAGATTTGATAACCTCACTTCTTGTTCCCCTTTCCAGGTCTTTTATGAATATGTTAAAAAGCAGCGGACCCAGCACAAATCCCTGGGGTACACCACTGTTCATCTTTCTCCATTGGGAAAATTGGCCATTTACCCCTCCCCTCTGCGTTCTAGCTTTTAACCAGTTCCATCTTATTTTTTAGGCTTCTAAGAATTTGCATACAAGCATTTTAGAGGCTGTAGTTTATTCATATTAATCTGGCTATTGGTAGGCACGGTAATTTGTAATCTTTAAGCTCTGTTGGTCATTTCTCTCCCTATGCACCTGTGTCCTTCTGGCTTTTGCTGCCACCTTTTCTACCTGTTTAGCCAATGCATCAGCACACCAGACACAGCACTGTGTAATGCAGACTGGTAGCCCATGGGATGTACCCTGCACAGGAATAGGGTGCCCACCCAGACATCTATGTCCCTGATTCTGCTGCCATGGGTACATCCGGGCCCTGCAGCAACAGAATCGGGTGTATCTCTGGCATGTCCAGGTTTTGGCCGGGCAATGCGGCCAGATGTGCTGGAAGCAGAATCGGCCTCCATGTATTTAAATGTCTGTATCATATCTCCCCTGTCCCTTCTCTCCTGTAGGGTATACATATTTAAGTATTCAAGTTTCTTCTCATACATCTTCTGGTGTAGGCTCTGAATCATTTTGGTCACCTTCCTCTGAATCATTTCAAGTTTTTTTATGTCCTTTCTGAGATATAGTCTCCAAAACTGAACACGATACTCCAAGTGAGGCCTCATCAATGACTTGTACAGGGGAATTAATGCCTCCTCTTTTTTGCTGGTTATTCCTCTTTGTATGCAGCCCAGCATCCTTCTGTCTTTGGCTACCTCCTTGTCACATTGTTTTGCCACCTTGAGATCCTCAGACACTAGCACTTCAAGGTCCCTCTCCTGGTCTAGGCACACAACCTCTCTCTCCCTATTGCATATATTTCCTTTGGATTTCTGCATCCCAAGTGCATGACTGCACTTCTTTGCATTAAATTGTTAACTGCCAAGCATTAGACCATTCTTCCAGTGTCTTTAGATCTCTCTTCATGTTATCCATTCTTTCAGAAATCTCCACTCTGTTGCAAATTTTTGTCTCATTTGCAGAAAGGCAGATTTTTCCATTCAGTCCTTCCGCAATGTCAGTCACAAATACATTGAACAGTATCAGTCCCAGGACCGATCCCTGAAGCATACCCCTATGCACCTTCCTTTCTTCTGAGCTCCCTTTACCACTACCTTCTGTCGTCTGTTAGTCAACCCGTTTCTGATCCAGTTCACCACCTTGGAACCTATCCTCAGGCTACTCAGTTTGATTTTTATTTATTTAGCATATATTTATATACCGCTACTTCCAGCGATCAGGAGCGGTTTGATTAGGTAAACAGGGAGAGTCAGATCAATTGACAAATTTCAAAATTTACAGCGTGATTTACAAAGGTTGTCTGATAGGTTGTCAGACCAATGCCAGGAATTTTCAATAAACGGGGAAAATATGATTCAAGGGATATTCACAGCATACATGTATAGGTGGGGGAGAGGGAGATATTTACATATATACATTTTATGCTTGTTACATTCAGGAGCATAAGATTTTTTACATTTGATGAAATTTTGTTGGAGCAGATACTGGGTGGAGAGTGTTGTTGTTCAGGATATGTTGTAGGCCTGTTGAAATAAATATGTCTTCAGTTTTTTTCGGAAAGCCATCAGGTCGTTGATTGAGCGCAACTCAGGCGGGAGTTGGTTCCAGAGTGAGGGGGCAGTGTAGGAGTATGCCCTGTTGCTTGTGGTTGTTTTAGCTGATCTTATACTTATTGGTACCTGGAGGTTGTTTATGGCGGTAGTTCTCCTATTTCTGTTGGCAGGTTGCAAGTTGATTAGGTTGGTGAGGTTTGATAGGTCTCCTATGAGGAACAGTATCAAAGGCTTTGCTTAAATCTAGGTATATCACATCCATCACATACCCTTGATCTAGTTCTCTGGTCACCCAGTCAAAGAACTCAATCAAATTTGTTTGGCATGATCTTCCCCTGGTAAAACCATGTTGTCTCACAATCGTGCAATCCATTGGTTTCCAGAAAGTCCACCATTCTTTCTTTCAAGAACAACTCCATTACTTTTCCTACTACAGAGTTAAGACTTACTGGCCTATGGTGTGTCACCTCTTCCCTATTACTACTTTTGTGAAGAGGTACCACATCAGCCCTTCTCCAGTCCTGTGGAATGTTTCCCATCTCAAAGGATCTATTAAAAACATCTTTTAACCTCTTAACTAGGGAAAATGTAAAGTAGTCTGCCATCCATTGCCTGGGTAAGGGATCGCTACCTGTGGGCTGCTGATGGCAGGTAAGATACAGCAGGGGTTCCCCGTGCCTGATCCTGGCCATGGCAGGTCCAATCATGGGTTAGGCGGCAGGGAAATGAGCAGAGGAGCTGCTTGTTGGCAATCAGGACTCCTGCATGGTGTCCTGGTGCCATGGTGACGGGATGCTATGGCACCAGGTTCCATGCAGGAGCCCCAGGGGGGTTATATGGGAAGTGGTCTGGACATACAGAGGCTCAGAATCGGGACACGTCATGCCCATCCAGGCCAGTTGCTCTCAATTCTGCTCCCACGGGGACATCTAGACCCCGCAGGATCAGAATCGGATGCAGGTCTGGCCCATCCAGATTTTGGATGTCGGAATGAACCCCGATGGCAATCGGGCCCTTAGTGACTGTGGAGCCTTATGTCATTGCCTCATGCTGCCTACAGCCACACTATGCTGCACATCTTTAGCCATCTTTTCTTCCACCTTTGCTTTTGCTATCCTTTTTTCTCTCTTTGTCTCTTTTAGCTTCATCCTGTATTCTTTTCTGTGCTTATCTTTTTGAGATCTTCTGAATTTGGTGGAAGCTGTGTTTTTTGCCTTATTTGTGCAACCACTTCTTTTGAAAACCAAATAGGTTTCCTTTTCCTTTTCCTCTTTTTCTTTTTCTTTATTTTGTATTTATTTGCCCATATCAAGTTCCTTATGATCACTCCTTACTCTAAAGAAAAAGTCAGACAGTAGAACTACCAACATCCTTGGATAAATCCTGGCTGGCCCCATTGCTTTGTTCACTTTTAGTTTAGTTAGCTCCTTATGAACAGTCTTCATATTGTTTGAGTTCTGCCTCACTTCCATCCCTATTTGTTTATTTTCTGAGATTTAATTCCCTACCATTCATCTGCGAACACAAAACAAAAATAATTCTGCTTTTTCCCTAATCAGCCTCTGTATTCCTCCCTTCACTCTTGAGCCACCTTTACATGTCTTCCTTTCACTGCTATATCTAAAAGAAAAATTGTATCTTTTACTGTGTTGGCTATTCTTTCTTCTATTAGCAACTTTGCTTTCCTGACTACTTTACCAGCTTTTTTTTAGCTTCTTCAGATATTGTTCTTTCTCTTTCCGCAAACTCTGATAGTTTATGAAGTCTAATCTCTTTTCCCTTACCTTTTCAGTTACTACTTTTGAAAACCATAGGGGCTTCCTTTTCCTCTTAATTTTATTTAATTTCCTAACAAAACGGTTTGTTGCCTTTAAAGTATCTCTTTTCGGTTTTGCACACTATTATGCAATAGCACACACTATTCACACATGATCAAATAGTGCATGCTATAGCATAATAGCGCACACTCTTTTCCAAGAGTGAACGCTATTGTTCAATTGTGTGGACTCTCACAAAAGTCTCAGTATTGTGTGCAGTCTTGTAAAAGAGTGCTCATTATTGACAGGAGCCAACTTTCATTTCAAATGAAAGCACATCCCTATTGCCAACTAGCCCAAATGAAAACCAGTTAATTTAAGGAATATCAAACTACAGCATTTCTGGTTGAAGTCAGTATAGAATGTTCTTTACTGTGAATTCAGTAATACCTCATGGTACTCTCTCACTCACATTTGTGACTGTGCTAATTTTAGTGTGTACATGTTAATATGTTGGGGACCATTTTAATATACATTCAAAAGGATTTCTGAAGAGTATGCTAAATCTTATTGCATACTGTAGGCTCGCATAGCAGTGCATAACCCCAACACATTTGAGTTTTTCTTCCTAACTTCTGCTGGTAATGAATACATGACTTCTCTTTCAAAGAGGTATGACCCAACAGTATGTATCAGTATGAAATCATTCATCCAAATGAGCTCCTGCAATCATTCATTTGTTCTGTGTTATGGTATTTGGCTATATGTTGACAGCCCGCAGGGCTTCACAGTTTGCACTTGCTGGACTGAAGATCTGACTTCTTGCAAAGAATAGTTCATAAAAAGAAAGTAGGGAAAAAGAGAAAAGACAGATAAAAGAAAGAAAGGAAAAGAAACCCAAACGGTTAAAGATAGTTATCAATTTAAATCCCATGTAGGGGGAGAAGGGGAGATAATAACCTCAAATACATGCCCGGAAGGGTGACTTTATTATAATGTAGTCATGAGATTTTACAGACTCTATAGCTTTCAGGCCTTTTGCCTAGCTCGCAAGACACTTGCTTAAAGCACAATAAATGCCATCTACTTACACTTTTCACCTTTCAAATCTTATAAATACCAAAGCCTGTAATTTTTCACACCATGAGTATTTGCAAATTTTGACTATAATACAGTCAAAGTTATTTCATCCTTTTCTAATGAAATAAAAGCCTCCTTTACTTTTGATAATATTTTTCAGCAGCAGCTGGCTCTCTTTGAAATGACTGTGCTGTCACTGGAGTTAATAGGATTTTAGGACATTATTGGCTGCTCTATCTGGTTGGAGACATTTATTTTAACTATCATGACCTCCTTGTGGGAGTTCATTTTATCAGTCAGTAATGCAATTACAGCATACAGTGGCATCAGAATAAGGGGAAAGTACTTTCTTTTTCTAATGATTTTGATGAAGGGAAAATGACCTTGTTTATGTCACCAATTTTGCCCATTCAGTGAGTAGCTTTCTGCATGCCATGAAAGCATTTTAAAACTTTTAAGGCATATTTTAGAAAGGCCATTTAGGGAGTGGATGGAATGTGGAAGTGAAAACTTTGGAAAATCCATGTTAGTTTTAGAAGAGGGGGTTCGTTTTAGAAGAGAGGGTGTGCATGCGCACACCTCTTCTAAATTGACATATCTCCATCCTCTGCGTCAATATATATATATGCATTTTTTTTTTATATGCAGTGCGATAGACACATGCATGAGATGAGAAATGAGGGGACCTGGATGTGTAAAAACCAGAAAGGCAGACTGGTGTCAAAGACATACACGCTTGTCTGAAAATAGATAATGAATTGACTTGTATCACACTGGCAAAGGGCAAGTAGGCCTGGAGAGTACCATGGGGCTACAAGCAGCAACTGTACTGGCACATCCTTGTATTTTTGGACCCTGAACATGTGTGACGCATGCGCAAATTCCATATGCTTGTGTGGGTACAGACCCACATTGCACCTCATCCCATGTGAATCATATTGACATGCATCCAGTGCAAGTGTACACCCGTGCAAAATAATATCCAAAGCATTACAGCATTGCTATGGCAGCCACCTGATAACTTTTCATGGGCTTAGACCCTGCTCCTGGTCTGGTTCATGATACTGTAGCTGGTGAGGACATCCTCTACTACCCTGGTGGATGCAAGGAATCTCATGCTGCAGGACATAGGCTCTGAGAAAAATCTGCATGGCCCTGGCTACATAAGAAGAGAAACCTCCCATCTATTCCCCCATCTCAACAGCTGCACACTGACGCCATTGTTTAGGTTTGGAAGTGAGGGAATCAGGATGCTCCAACCATAAAGCAAGATAAAGGTAGTCATCTAGGGAAACGGCTTCTGTAGGCTAGCAAAGGGCAGCAGCAGTCAAGCTAAAGAAATAAAGCATGACAGCCATATTCACTCAAAGAGCCATCAGCACAGTCCAAAACCTGCAGGAGAGTGAATACACCCATAAGCATACCAAGCAAATATCACCATAGGAAAAATAGGATGGTCAGTGATACAGTTGGGCAGTATTAGTGTGGAAAAATGGTGCCCCCATTTTCATGATTGCAGACACCAAATGTTAGAATGTCAGGAGATGAGTTTAAGGCACAAAGGATGTCTGAGAGTGCCCATTCCCTTAGCACCAGCTCTAATGGAACTGTCACAAGCACTCTGTACCTGATAAAGAACAGCCCTCCCCCAAATGCAGTCACATACCCACACAGCTGTATTAGCATATGTTATAGCATGGTTAGCCAATCTGTGATATACACCTGCTGGAGGGGGCTGTCACATGGCAAGAGGGCAACGTAGTCCAGGTATTAACATATGGCAAAGTGTGGGAATGCCAACATTCATGGACACAGTGGCAAGCCAGTGCATACTCACACTCATTTATCAAGGCATGACCCCATCCCTCTGCATGTGACATATGCAGAGGAGATTGATAATATAAGCATAGGTAGTCCAATCACACAGATCCTCATCATTAGCATCCCAGTCATAAAGAACCCATATAACTATACACAGAGCAGAGGCACACAAATCATGCTAGGTGAGAAGACATAGGAAGTGTAGGTTAACTGTTGAGCATAGCATAGCATAGCACAGCTCCCACTCACATAGACAGTGTCAACCTTTTAGGTGAAGGCTGTGCACCGCAGTAGTGCAACAGGGAAAGCAGTTGTGAGGAGGGTAGGGCATAAACAGAAAACTGAGTGGACATCTAATAGTGTGCCCCTCACTCCTTATCTATAGATAGTTTTGCATCATGCAGGACACAGAAGCCATCAAAAGATTGTTCTTGGCCATATGGAAGACAAAGCTGTTACAGTGCATATGGAAGGAGCTGCAACAGCCAGATGGTAAGTAACAGCATCTGTACATCAGCAGGACATTAGGTGTTTGCTGGCACCAGGTATCCCAGCAAGGAATGTCACATCAGAACCACAAATGTCACAGCCGTTCAAAACAAGTGAGCAGAGAGCCATGAATAGCAGTTGGCCAAGGCGATGAGAGCACAGATGTGCACACCACTGGATAGGGAGGTCCATGACCCATGGACTAGCTGAAAAGAAGGTCCACGGTCAAGGAAATGGCAATCCCAGGATTGCCTATAGGGGAAGAGAGCAGCATTTTGAGTAGGAATTTGCAAGGTAGAGGTTACACAAGGGGTGGATGGTGAGGTCATGGAAACTGGAAAGATAGGAGAGCCACCCTTATGCATCTGTCTGCATCCAGTCATATGCCAAGGCTCCCATATTGTCTTGGATTCTGATGCTAAATGCCCACAACCAAACTGAATATGTCAGCCACCACCTCCCAAGACATACATGCACCAGATTACTGAGCCTACAAGGAACACACAGAGCACTGGGCCATAATGATGTACTTCTGCCAAATAGTGTACAGCAAGTACAGAAGTGGACTGAAAAAGTTATATAATGTGCACATTGAATGCAACATTGCAAAGCACAGTACCACACACTGAGTTATGTAGGAGTTCAACATATGACATAGCCTCATGCAAGGTAGATTGCTGTATGACCCCAAACATGCCTTATAAGTGCTGTCATAGCACTATGTACATCTCGTCCACTACTGATTGTATGTAAAATGAGGACATCAATACAAATTGGACTTAGTGGTACCACTATTAAATGGTTTTCATCATTCTTAACAGACAGAACGCAACAGGTAAATATTGGCCAACAATTGCACCTTCAAGCAAACTACAGGACTCGCTCAAGGCTCAGCACTATCGGCTCTCCTTTTTAATAAATACATTCAGCCAATTTGTCAGCTAATAAAAAAAAATCAATGTTGATTATACCATCTATGCCAATGACATAATGCCATACATGCCTTTTAATGTAGGGACACAAATACTTGATCCCATAATTACATGCTAGATGTGAAAGATGAAGTAAAATACCTAGGTGTTACCTTAGACAAACAGCTCATATTCAAAACACACATTAAAAACACAACTAAAGCCATATATAAAATAATTTGCCTACTAAGACATCTGAAGCCCTTACTCAATAGTAATGACTTCAGATTATTGATGCAAGTAATGATCACCTCACATATTGACTATTGTTATAATCTCCTCCTTGGCCTACTGAAACAAACTCTTCACCCCTTGCAAATGACACATGGCAGCTCACATCATATCTAACTCGCACTGTACAGATCATATCACACCCATACTTCACACCCTTCATTGGCTCCCCGTGCAAAGCAGAATTAAATATAAACATATGACAGCATTCAAAGTCATCAGAGAATTAGCCCCCCTACCCTATCTCAGCTTATCAAAAAAACCCCAATGATCGACACCGACGAGGCACAATGAATAACACCCTCCGTTTCCTCCTGGATTACAGAATGACAAAACAATACACAAGTAACAGAGCATTCAAATATCTCTCTACAATGCTCTGGAGCTCATTACCACAGGGACTTAGAAATATAACTGCACACATCTCAAAACTTTCTTATTTATAGAATATTTTGGACAAACAGAGATGACTCCAACTAATTGACCTGACATAATCTTGAGAAGAATCAAGCACCTTACACTCCACAATTTATTTCTCTACTTACTCTCAACCCCACAATACATTACATTGCTCTGATTACCTCTTCAAAAATGCATAATATTGAAAGCACATGAGTCATCAAGAACAGATTAATTGTAAATCATTTTCTGGTATTCGAATCATGAATATATCTCTGATTGTTTGTTATATATCATCACTACCTTGTTCAATGTAATTCAGTTGTTTTATGTAAACCGCTATGATTCTTGATATGGTGGTATAAAAAAATCACATAAATAAATCTTGCTTGTAGGGGTGTCCAAGGTGTTATTGGATGTTCTTCTTGTTCTGTTCTGTGGTGTTTTCCTGATCATTGGTTGAAGGATGGGAGGTGATAGGTTGTAGATTATCCTGAAGATTATTATTAAGGTCTGTGATAAGGAAGCTTATCATAGCTCAGGTAGGAGCTATAGAAAAGATGATGTGACTCTGAACAAGCAACCTGTCAGTTCTGGTAGAAGTAAGAAAACAGAGTTTTCACCTAAAAGACTACCAGTCCCAGAATGCACCAGGTTTCCAGCAGCCATGAGAGGGGCTGAAGTGAGAAAACGTGTGTGCAATCAAGAGAGCTATGAGGTAATCCCTAAGCACTCATCTCAAAGGGCAGGGCCTGATTCAACACAGCTGCGCTGTGTTAGGGAGGAGCACACATTAGAACAGAATAAGAATAGAGCTTATTCTACAGATAACAGCTACAGAAAGAGCTTCAGGAAAGGAGACAGCAACAACTTCAAGCTCAAGCACCAGTATCACCTGGAGAAACAGAAGCCAAGCCAAGCGGATAGAGAAAGAAGGAAACTCTCTGGAAGGAAGAGAAGAAAGCCCATTGGATGGTCTGGGAGAGTCCAAGGCAGTACCCATACTGGGAGGTATTCCAAGTGCCAGCAGAGACCATTGGACTGGAGTCAGCCAGAGGAATGGAATGGCAGAGATAGGAATCACCAGTGGCTACCTGGAAGAGAGAAGACTGCACGTGGAAAGGACTTTCAGACCTATGCCAGAAGGTATGTGAGGAAAGATCCAGTGTCCAGGGATCAAGATTGGAAGGCTGGACATCAGAATTGGATTACATACTGGCCAGGCTATACAGAGAGGAATTATGATAGCAGGAGAGGCTCAGGTATGAACACTGATCCAGACCCTATCTATAATAGTGAATGGCAGCAAGGGAATAAGCATTCTCATGATAGTGCCTTATTGAAAGACTCATCTGTGCCAATGTATGATAGTGACCCTATGCTGATTGATGAAGGGGAAATTACAGCAGATGAGACTATTAATTACATGGACTGTTCTCTATCCCAATGCTATTGCTAGCTTTCTGTGAGCAAACACATCAGCCATCACAAAGAAACCTAACTTTGTTCTTTATTTCCACTGCAAACAGCTTTTAAAGCAGGATTTGGGTTCACACAGTAGCAGCCAGCCAGCTAAAGGGTTTCAGCTGGTCAATTGATAGTAATTAAAGCTGCACCTGATTGTGTGTGTGAGCAAGAGAGAATCACTGCAGGATCTGTGTGGAAATTAAGCAGAAGTTAACCTAACCAGCAAAGTTTATTCATTTCTTTGTGCCTTTTTATTTGGTAATTATTTGCTAAGAAAACATTAGCTAATTGCCTGACAAGTTGAAGGTTGTTTTCTGATTTGCTTTGTGACTTTATGTTATCCATTTAAACACTGCAAGCAAGTAACCTCATTTATATTGCTACCAAGCATATTTGTGCTGGGTGAATAAAACCCCATCAATAAAAGAAGTATTTTATTGGCCTTACCACTGGTATCACAACTCAATTATTGTCTTCAGCTGTGTTTGGGAGTGAAAGAACTACATTACCCACAATACCTTGCAAGAATCATATGAATATATGCATCGTCAAGATTGTGTAAGTTCTCACCCTAGGCAGTCGTCTGACAGGTCTTCCTTCCAATCTCAAACTCTCTTCCCCAGCCAGTGATCACCAGTCTCTCTATTCCTTCCAGTCAGTCATAAGAACATAAGAACTTAAGAAATCCCATAATCGATCAGACCAATGTCCATCAAGCCCAGTATCTTGTTTCCAACAGTGGGCAATCCAGGTCACAAATACATGGCAGGTTCCCAAAAAGGTACTCAGATTCCACAATGCTTCTCCTGGGGCAAGCAGTGGATTTCCCGGGTCCTCTTTAATAATTCTTTATGAACCTTTCCTCCAGGAGCTTGTCCAAACCTTTTTTAAACTCAGCTATACTAATAGCCTTCACTACATCCTCCAGTAATGAATTCCAGAATTTGTGTTGAGTGAAAAAAATATTTCCCTTATTAGTCTTAAATGGGTTACATTATAGCTTCATTACATCTCCCAGACTTTCTATTTTTTGATGGTGTAAACAACCGATCTACGTTTACCCATTCTACTACATTCACTAATTTATAGACCTCTATCATATCTCCCCTCAGCCATCTCTTTTCTAAGTTGAAGAGCCCTAACCTTTTAAGCCTTTCCTCATAGAGATATTCTTCCATCCCCTTTACCATTTTGGTCGCTCTTCTCTGTACCTTTTCTAAGTCTGTTATATCCTTTTTAAGATATGGCAACCAGAATTGCATATAATATTCAAGGTACATTCGCATCATGGAACAATACAGAAGCATTATAATATCCTTGATTGTATTCTCCATTCCTTTTCTTGTCATTCCTAGCATTCAATTTGTTTTCTTGGCCACCTCTGCACACTGGGTGGAGAGTTTCAATGTACATAAGAACATAAGATATGCCATACTGGGTCAGACCAAGGTCCATCAAGCCCAGTATTCTGTTTCCAACAGTGGCCAATCTAGGTCATATGTACCTAGCAGTTTCCCCAAGGGACACAGGTTCCACAATGCTTGTATTGGTTCAAGCATTGATATCCTGGGTCCCTTCTTAATAATGGTTTATGGACCTTTCCTCCAGAAACTTGTCCAAATCTTTTTTAAACCCAGCTACACTAGCAGCCTTTACTACATCCTCCGGTAACAAATTCCAGAGTTTGATTACATGTTGAGTGAAAAAAAAAATTCTTTTATTAGTCTTAAATAGTTTACCCTGTAGCTTCATTGCATGTCCCCTAGTCTTTCTATATTCTGATAAGGTAAACAATCGATCTACATTTACCCGTTCCACTCCGTTCATTAATTTATAGACTTCTATCATATCTCCCCTCAGCCGTCTCTTTTCCAGGTTAAAGAGCCCTAACCTTTTTAGCCTTTCTTCATAGGAGTATCCTTCCATCCCCTTTACCATTTTGGTGGCTCTTCTCTGAACCTTTTCTAAAATCGCTATATCCTTTTTAAGATACGGAGACCAGAATTGCACACAATATTCAAGGTGCCTTAATCTTTTTCCTGGGTGGTGACTCCTAATGTGGAACCTTGCATCGTGTAAGCATAGTTTGGGTTGTTCTTTCCTAAGTGCATAACTTTGTACTTGTCCACATTAAATTTCATCTGCCATTTGGACGTCCAGTCTTCCAATTTATCAAGGTCCTCTTGCAATTTTTCAAAATCCTCTTGGGTTTTAACAACTTTGAATAATTTTGTGCCATCTGCAAATCTGATCACTTCACTTGTGATTCCCATTTCCATGTCATTTATGAATGTGTTAAAAAGCAGCAAGCCCACCATTCACCGTTCTCCATTGAGAAAATTGGCTATTTATTTATTTAGACAGTTTTGTATACCACCTTATCCTTCAATCAAAGAGGTCACAACACAATTGGGGGATACATTTAACACGTGGTGATATTTAACCCTCCTCTCTGCTTTCTATCTTTTAACCATTTCCTGATCGACAATAGTACACTGCCTCAAATCCCATGACTTTAATTTCACCCAGAGTCTCTCATGAGGGACCTTGTCAAAGGTTTTCTAAAAATCCAGTCCCCACCAGTATTTCTCTCCATCTGCTATCACTTTTCAAGAGGGTCTGTTTATACACAGAAGGCAAAACTAAAATAAGATCCAAAAATAATTAAAAAATAAAAAGAAAGACCTCCTTTTCCCTTGCTTCTCTCTATTGCTGCTACCTGCACCATTCTCTTCACACTGCTCTCATTGCTTGTTTCGATTCTGCCTTTCGCCACTCCACTGCTGTTTTGTGTGCTTCATGCCATTCTTTAGCTCTGTGGCTCTGCGACAAGTTTTCTTTGCCTTTTTCTAGTTCGCACTTCATTCTTCTACTGCTTTGTGCCTTTGTAGGGACTGCTGAGAGAGGAGCTGCAACTGCTGGGAAGAAATTTGTACTTGTCAGTATTTCTGTGTTGAAAAATTCTCAAAATCTTGGGGAAAAGGTAATATTTGGGTTTGGCTGATTAAATCTATTTTAAAATTCTGTGTTTTTATTAAGTCATTTAGGGCATAGTATAAGAAGCCAACTTCAGTTAAATTAAAGTCAGTTAGGTCATGGTCTAACAAGGTAACTTTCAGTTAATGTTCATTTCCTACCCACCTGGTTCCCACCCACCTTAGGCATAATTAATCATTGATTTACAGGCTCTTAAACTACATAAAGGAAAAGGAGTGATCTTATTCACTTTCAGGTTTAACTGGTCGTCTTCATCAGCAAGTTGTGTTAGGTCTTAGGAACAGATTAATTGGGATCTTGCAGTTCATATTGCAGTGAACACTAAACAAAGTCTCTTAAATTTGTGGAGGCCAATTCAGAATGAGGCAAGTCCGGCTCGTCTGGACGTCCATAATCTGGATGGGCCGGATCTGCACCTGATTCTGTACCAATGAGGCTAGACATTCCCATGGGAGAAGAATTGGGTGCAGAAGGCCTGGACAGGCAGGCCATGCCCTGATTCTAAGGTCCCAGATGTCCAGCCTACTCCTCATCGAACCCGGCTGCAGCTCCTGCATGGAGCCCCGGTGCCATGACACCAGGACACCATGCAGAGACCCTGCTTCATGCCACTGTACTAACCTGCCTTTCCCCACCACCTAGCCCCTGTAGGGGCCTCCCAAGGCCCGGATCGGGCACCTCCTGTTACGGCTCCATTCATTGGGGGGGGGGGGTCCACTAGTACCACACCCCTCTGTCGGGGGGGACTTATTCCACCTCAGAGGTGGAATAAGTTCCTCATCTAGCCATACAGAGCTGTAACCGCAATTGGCTCTGCATGTCCAGGGTTAGGGTCCCACCTCCACCCCGCCCATGCTTTTCCTCCAACCTGCCACTTCCACCCCCATCCAGAGCTCCCTGCACATCTCCCCTGTACGTACAGGAATCTTTGGGCAGGGAATCTGGCACAGGCATTTAGCGGGATGTACATCCAAACCAGACATACATCCCTACTAAACACTGCTCAGAATGACCCCCATTAGGTATAATTGTTCTTGGTAAGGGGACAAAAAGACTGCATCGCATTAACAGCTTTAATACATGACTCCAGACCTGGTGCAGAAAAGAAGGATTCGGATTTATTGGCAACTGGGACAACAGATGGACCAACAAGAGACTATACTGTGCTGATGGACTACATCTCTCTTCCGCAGGGAAAAGAATCCTAAGTGAAAAATTCAGGCAGTATGTGGACATGCATTTAAACTAGGAAAAGGGGGTGACGGATGTGGAAGGTCAACATCTGCATGCCACCCCCAACAAAAGCAGAACAACATCAGAAACAGCCACACTTTTAAACCACACATCAAAGCATGTGAGAGGAAGAGGGCAGAACAAAATCAATGCAAAATACACACAAGCCAGGAAAGTGCTGGAAAGCAATGAGCACAAATGCTCGAAGCTTAGCCAACAAAATTCCAGACCTGGAAGCCCTAATGGTGGAAACGGACTTGGACATTGTGGCCATTACAGAAACATGGTTTAATGAATCACATGATTGGGATATAGCCATAGCTGGCTATAATCTATTCAGAAGGGACCGAGAAAATGGAAAAGGAGGAGGAGTAGCCTTGTATGTCAAAAGCAATATTAAAGCTACTGAAATGCAGGGGACATGGGGAAAAGAAGAAGCGCTCTGGATTGCGTTGGAGAGAGGAGATGGCACTGTCATCCATATTGCTGTAGTCTATAGACCTCCGACTCAAATTGAAGAGAGAGACAATGAATTGATTATAGATATTGCCAAGATAGCATCAAAGGGGGAAGCAATCATATTGGGTGACTTTAATCTACCTGATGTCGATTGGATTACTCCTTCTGCACATCTGGAAAGAAGCAAAAAAATTGTGGATGCTCTCCAAGATGCATTATTTAGACAAATGGTGATGGAACCAACCAGGGAAAGCTCAACGCTGGATGTAGTGCTCACCAACGGTGATAGAGTGTCAAATGTCTGCGTGAGTGCCCCTGTGAGCAACAGCGACCATCACACGGTGTGGTTTGAAATAAAAGCCATGGTACAGGCCAATCATAGCAAGCTCAGAGTCCTAAACTTCAAATACACTGACTTCAATAAAATGGCAGAGTACGTAAAGGAGGAGATGAAGGGGTGGGAAGAGATAAAGGAAGTGGAATTGCAATGGGCTAAACTAAAGGAGGCAATAAAAGGAGCAACAGATAAATATGTAAGAAAAGTAAATAAAAGCAAGAGGAGAAGGAAACCTATTTGGTTTTCCAAAGAGGTGGCTGCTCATATAAAGGCAAAAAACACAACTTTTGCAAAATTCAAAAGCTTGCAGACAGAAGAACATAGAACTGAATACAGGATTCAACTCAAAGAGTCTAAAAGAGTAATAAGGATAGCAAAATCAAAAGCAGAGGAAAAGATGGCTAAAGATGTTAAGGGTGGCAACAAAAATTTCTTCAGGTATATTCAGGAAAGGAAAAAGATCAGAGTTGGAATTGCAGGACTCAGAAGTGCTGGGAAAGGACTCGTGGAAAGTGACACTGAAAAAGCAAAATTGCTAAACAATTACTTCTGCTCTGTGTTTACTAAAGAAGATCCTGGGGATGGACCAGCTGTGACTCCCAAATATAAAAATGGGAATGAAGTAGATACCACACCATTCACAGAAGAAGAGGTGTTAGAACAACTTGCTAAACTGAAAGTGGACAAAGCCATGGGACTGGATGGGATACATCCCAGGATACTGAAAGAGCTCAGAGAGGTTCTTGCAGGACCGTTAAAGGATGTCTTCAACAGATCCTTGGAAACAGGAGAGGTTCCTCAGGACTGGAGAATGGCTGATGTCGTACCTCTACACAAAAGTGGTGACAGGGAAGAAGTGTCAAACTACAGGCCCGTGAGCCTTACCTCAGTGGCAGGAAAAGTAATGGAGGCGCTCCTGAAAGAGCGAATAGTGAACTTTCTGAAAACCAACAGCTTGCAAGACCCGAGGCAACATGGTTTTACCAAAGGACGATCTTGCCAAACAAATCTGATCGAGTTCTTTGACTGCGTGACCAGGGAACTAGATCAGGGGCATGCGATGGATGTCATCTCTCTGGATTTCAGCAAAGCCTTTGATACTGTTCCTCATAGGAGGCTTGTCAACAAACTCAGTAGCTTGGGGATGGGTCCCAAGATGGTAAACTGGATTAGAAATTGGTTGACTGACAGACGACAGAAGGTGATTGTACATGGAGCTCACTCGGATGAGAGGAAGGTGATTAGCGGGGTGCCCCAGGGTTCGGTCCTGGGCCCGGCACTGTTCAATGTATTTGTGAATGATATTGCTGAAGGACTGAATGGAAAGGTCTGTCTTTTTGCAGACGACACAAAAATTTGCAACAGAGTGGACTCCCCCGAGGGAGTGGTTAACATGAAGAAAGATCTACAAAAGCTGGAAGACTGGTCTAAAGCTTGGCAACTACGATTTAATGCAAAAAAGTGCAGTGTAATGCACTTGGGTAGCAGAAATCCAAGAGAAATGTACGCGATAGGGGGAGAAAGGTTGGTATGCACAGTTCAGGAAAAAGACCTTGGTGTGATTATCTCTGCTGATCTCAAGGTGGCAAAACAGTGCGACAAGGCGGTGGCAAAAGCCAGGAGGATGTTGGGCTGCATACAAAGAGGGATTACCAGCAGAAAAGAAGATGTACTTATGCCACTGTATAGGTCACTGGTGAGGCCTCACTTGGAATACTGTGTTCAGCTTTGGAGACCATATCTTGCAAAGGATGTAAAAAGACTGGAGACTGTTCAGAGGAAGGCGACCAAAATGATTTGGAGCCTGCATCAGAAGCCTTATGAGAAGAGACTTGAAGACCTAAATATGTATACTTTGGAGGAAAGGAGGGACAGGGGAGATATGATTCAGACCTTTAAATACTTAAAGAGAAATGATGAACAAACAAACCTCTTCCAAAGATGGGGAACCTGTAAAACTAGAGGGCATAACATGAAACTGCAAGGGGGTAAATTGAAAGGCAATGTCAGGAAATATTTTTTCACTGAAAGGGTGGTGGATGCTTGGAATACCCTCCCGATGGAAGTGGTAGGGGCGAACACGGTGACGGAATTCAAAAAGGCATGGGACAAACACAGAGGATCCCTTTACAGAAATAGGAAAAAAACAAAATAAACGGTACCGCGGGGGGCGGAGCCTGATGTCCAGCGGGTTAGACGCTTCGCGCTGAAGCTCCCGAGAGGCCTACTCAGAATCCTGACTTAATACCTACATAAACTTAATATTTTGTTCCGAACTTACCGGGGTACCTCGGGGGGGATGGCGGCCCACAAACCAGCGCGCTTAGACTTCGGGTCTCCCTCTTCTTCACATGGAAAACGCTCCAAAACAGAGTTGTCTTCCCCACAAAAGACAGTTCCACTTCGGGAAAGCCCCGAAATGCAACAGGAGATCTTGGAGGAAATACGCGGTGTGAAAGAACTGGTACAGTCCAACGGAGAAGCGCTCCGAGCCATGCGAGAAGATTTCGGTATGCTTCAGGACCGGCTTGAAGGTCTTTCGCTACGGCAGGACAATATGGCGGGGGTCCTCGACTCGCACGCGGTGCGCTTGGTGAAACTGGACAAGGCTGAGCGTCAGATACAGACTCTTCAAAAAGAGTTAGAGGATAGCAATAATCGAGCCCGTCGCAACAATGTAAGGCTCATTGGAGTACCGGAGGGGGCGGAAGCAGGAGATATAAGAGAATTCCTGGTCAAAACTCTTCCCTCCTTGCTGAAGATCACTTTTCACAGAGATCTGGAAATTGACCGAGCACATCGTGTTCCTACCAACATGGCGCTCAATCGGACGACCCCCCGGCCTATCATCTTTCGCTTACTGCGATATCAGCAAGTTGAGCAAATTCTAAATGCTGCCCGGGCGAATCATCATCTGGAGTTTGAAAGTCATAAAGTCTCCTTCTTCCCTGACTTGGCAAAACCCACAGTTGACCGTCGGAAGAGACTCCTTGCTTTTCGCCCTAGACTTCAACAGCTACAGGCTCGCTTTGGCCTATTGTATCCAGCGAAGCTCAGAGTGACTCTCCATAACCAAACTAGAACCTTCGAATCCTGATCTACTAGCAACATTTTTAGATTCCAAAGAGGCAGACCAGATGCGCTAATCCAACAACTTGGATCTATAATCCACCGGATCTGCCCGCCATTTTGAATGGCCCGACGCGGTGATCACAGCCTGGAACAGAGACTGCCTGGACTTTTCTTTCTTTCTTTCTATATATAACTTTCTTGGTCTCCTATCCCTCCATGATGTGCACCTCGGTTGGATTCGGAACACGCACAGCTATACAGGTTATATGTTTCAATTCAGGCCTTCTCTGGGGTTTCTCCCCGCAGACATATGGTCGCCAGTAATTTCTGGGGTTCTGCTTCTTCTCTAATGCACTTCGGTGCTTATTTTTTTATATGGGGCGCTTCATTGTTTTTCATTAGCTTATTTTCTATCATGTCATGTGTACAGCCATATACAGTTAATATGAGTGACATTGTGAAATTATGTGCGTTATCATGTTCTTTCTCAGAATTTTTAACCCTTCTGAATGGCCTTATGTAAGATCTTATCACTGAACGTAAAAGGCATCAATAGTCCAATCAAAAGAAAGAAAATCCTTAGCTATCTTAATCATGAGCATGCTGATTTAGTGTTTCTTCAGGAAACGCATTTAAACTCCGCTGAAACACTGAAACTTAATGCTAAGCCTTACATGGTGGCTGCCTACTCTCCCGCCGTTTCCAAACGGTGTGGGGTAGCCATCTTGGTTAAGAAGTCTTTGCAAGCTACTGTAATGGATACTAGCTCTGATAAGGAGGGTAGATGGGCCCGTGCACACCTTAAGGTTGGAGATAGTGAATTCACGTGCATTTGTATTTATGCTCCGAATGTGGATAACCCTGCTTACTATGCAAGTATTGCGCAGTTGGCACAGGCCTCTGACAATACTCCATTAATACTTGGCGGCGATTTCAACCAAGTACTTGATCCTTTGATAGATAGACTGCCGCCTAGAACGAGTGGTCCACCCAAGAGTCTTGATACCCTTACAGCTCTGATGAAAGATCTTGCGTTAGTAGATATATGGAGGCTGCTTCACCCCTCCGACTTAGAGTTCACCTTTTTCTCAGCCCCCCATCACTCACAATCTAGAATAGATTTTTTTCTTATCTCCAAAGCACTGATATCTCAAGTGGACACGGCTAGGATTCATCCTCTCCATATTTCAGATCATGCTGCCATATCTTTTTCATTACATGTCACTACGCAAGGGGAACATCCCCGTGCTTGGTTTTTTGATAGATCCCTACTAGACCAAAAAGATTTTCAGGTTGACATAAAGGCCGCTATCCAAGACTACTTTCATTTTAATTCACCCCATGACACTGCGAGCTGGGCTTGGTGGGAGGGTTTCAAGGCGTCTATCCGTGCAACTATAACTAGCTATCAAATTCGACAGGGGAAACAAAGAAAGCAACATTTACTGATTCTAGAACAACAGATACAAGCTGGAGAGCGTCTCCTCACGTCCCGTACTGACCCATGTATTTTACTTCGCTTACAACGCCTTCGTTTTCAATACAATCAGCTTTTATATACCGCTGCTGCTAAAAATATTGAATCACAACAAGGGATGTATTATCGGGAAAATAACCGTGCTGGCAAATTGTTAGCCAATGCCCTGAAAGGTCAAAAAGAAGCCAAGCGTGTTACCGCTCTCCGCAATCCGTCGGGGGGGAGCTTGGTCACTCAAGATACAGAAATATTAGAACTCTTTCGTGATTTTTATACTCGGCTTTATCAATCTGAATGTGACTTCGAGCCAGAAGCATTTGAACGATTACTATCAGGGGTACAACGGCCGACCCTATCTGACGAAGATAGAGAGGCCATGGACAAACCATTCACTTTATCAGAAATTCAATCTGCACTCAAGAGATGTGCCACAGGTCGAGCCGCAGGCCCGGACGGTCTCCCAGCTGAATTCTACAAAACTTTTAACGCTGACTTAGCTCCGTTTTTGAAACTTTATTTTTCTGCTCTGGCCGAGGAGGGATCTCCTTCTGGATCCTTCTCAATGGCAAATGTAGTAGTTTTTGAGAAAGAGGGGAGAGATCTGCAACTAACAGCTAATTATCGTCCAATTTCCCTACTAAACGCAGACTATAAAATATTTGCCACCATTCTCTCCACCCGGCTCTCTGACAAGATGTCTACTTTAATACACCCAGATCAATGCGGTTTCATTCCCGGTAGATCAACTGCTGATAATGCTAGGACTCTATGTCATGTACTGACTGCCGCAGTTAATCTTGATCGACCATTGGTTGGCCTCTCACTTGATGCTGAGAAGGCCTTCGACCGCTTAGAATGGCCCTTCTTGTTTGCAACTCTCCGCTGGTACGGATTCGGAGAAGGCTTTTTCCGTTGTCTCCAAATCATGTATGCGCAGCCTACAGCTAGTATCTGTGCTAATGCTTTAAAGTCTCAGCCATTTCCCCTGCAACGCGGTACTCGCCAGGGATGCCCACTGTCTCCACTTCTTTTCGATCTCGCACTCGAACCCTTAGCTTTACTAATTCGGCAATCCAAGGATATTCATGGAGTCCCCTTCTCTCATAGGGAAATCAAAATTTCAGCATATGCTGATGACCTTATGCTCTTTGTCTCCCTAGACTCAGTGCCGGCTGTCCTAGAGCAAATTGGTAAATATTCACAACTCTCGGGCTATAAGATAAATTGGACCAAATCGGTAGCCTTTCCACTAAATCCTCTGATCCATCAGGCAGATATGCAATCCTTTCCCTTTTTATGGCAACCTCGCATGGTCAAATACCTTGGGGTGCACTACTGCTCTCCTTTGGAAGACGCCATCACCTTTAATGCCAAAGACTTAACCTCTAAGGTCTGGGCGCTTACTCAACGCTGGACTCCTTTAACACTTACTTGGTGGGGCCGCCTAGAAACCATTAAAATGATGATTGTTCCCAAAGTGAACTACATTTTAGAAATGCTGCCATGTCTCCTACCTCGACGTACATATAAAGATTTAGAGGGTCTTCTGACTAGATACTTATGGCAAAACAAGACACCTAGGATAGCGAAACATAAGTTACAAGCAGATAAAGAAAATGGTGGTGTCAGATTCCCTGATTTCCTGAAATACCACCATTCTTTTCTTCTCAAACAAGGCGCTCGTTGGCTGGAAGACCTAACACCGAGTAGACCAGTGTGGCTAGATATAGAGGAGGACCTTTGCAAACCAATTCCTCTTACTTATCTCCCTGGTATGACTTTCCCATCAGACTCCCACTATCCACCAATGCTCTTAGACACTTTAGGTGCCTTTAATACCCTTGAGCAATCTCTAGACTCCCGACTTTGTCCGCTAGATAGACTCCCGCTTTGGCACAATGCTCGATTTCAAATACAAAATAAACAGATGGCGTGGAGCCCCTGGTACACTAGGGGCATCTGGATCCCTAACCAGCTGTTCTATGATGGTCGCTGGAAAAATTTTAGCGAATTACAAATTGAATTTGGTCTCCCAGCGAAACACTACTTTCAGTTGGTGCAACTTCAGCATTGTCTTCGGAATGCTAAGGTGCTCCCGCCATCGGAAACCCATACCCAAGGATTGTCGGAGATTATCCGATCTATCGGGAGCTTATCGGGTGTGGCATCTAACTTTTACAAAACTTTATGTAATACTGTAAAAAGAGGCACTCCTACAGTACAGAAATCCTGGGAGCGGGAAATGCATGTAACTTTGACCCCGGAGCAATGGAGCCTAGTCTGGAGCAAGGTGACACGGGTCTCTCGATCCGCCTCACTCACTCAGACACTTTTCTTTCTAGCCCACCGATGTTTCTATACTCCTGACAGGTTAGCCAAATGGAACGCCACCCAGAGTAATAGATGCTGGACATGCCATGCGGCCATTGGTTCACTAACTCATGTTATGTATGAATGCCCCGCATTACAGTATTACTGGAGCCGGGTCTGGGGTCGTATTCAATCTATTTTGCACTTTCACGAGCCCCTCTCTTGGAAGATAGTGGGACTCCGCTCAGCTGCGGGGATCCCCTCTCTTCCCAAATCGGCTTACTTCCTTTTAGACTTTATGCTGGGCATAGCTATTTCCCTAATTACGAAATACTGGAAAAATAGCTCCCATCTGAGTCCCAATGAATGGTGGAATCATGTCTGTCTCTACAGTAAATATGAGCAAATACCTCGTATGCTAGCTTCTTCCGCTCAGACCCCCCGCCACTTGTCTAAATGGAAGATGCTCAACGACTATGTTCAAACTGCTAAATGCTCTCATCTGACTGTTTAAATCTGTGTAAATCTCTGTCACATGATCATTCTGTATCGCAGATATTATTTCTGTTTGTTCTGATGTACAATTACTGCTGTTTGTAAGCGCTTATATGATGATACTTATCAGCTTAGAGAAGAAGCATGGGGGTGGGGGGTAATTGGGGTTGCTTTTTCCTTATTGTGTGCTTGTATTTGTTTCCTTTGGTGTGTTGTTTCTTTTTGCTTGTTGTAAAATGAAAATAAAAGTTTAAAAAAAAAAATAAAATAAACGGTACCATCTAACTTCTGAACCATATAACGTCTCAACAAATAGGGATGTCCTACATGGAGTGGTGGGTTTACCCCTGAATAAGGATATGGGGAGGGGTGGCCTGCGCGGAGCGACAGGTGCACCTACTCTTGCCATCTTGCTGGGCAGACTGGATGGACCATGCTGGTCTTTATCTGCCGTCAACTATTATGTTACTATGTTACTATGTTACTATATTGTATTGGTTCAAGTCTCCCTATACCCCTAGCAACTTTAAATAGCTAAAACAAATCTTTAAAACTAAGATACAGACAGCAGTCCATCAGTGAAATGGAGGATATACAGTCTCTTGCGCTGACTGATGCATGTATGATTTTCACCCAGGGAAATTTTTGCTCTCAGGGAATGGGTCCAACCTCTGGATGCTAGAGTAGCAGACTTGAAGAAGCTGAGGCAGACAGAAAGATATATAGATGAGCCCTACAGGAAGACAGTAAAGAAGTCTCACCTCCAGTCTGGCAGCCTCTCTGCTGCTATTGAGGAGAGAAGTCACCTTGCAAAGAGAAAATCACCTTGGTGTTGCAGGTAGTGATCCTGTAGCTAGGACTTGTCCTCTAAGTGATGTAATACCCCCTCAAACTGAGGATGTGTCTCCAGGGCCATGTGCCCATGAGGGAAGAGTTAGGATGGTTGTTTCAGTTGACAATTTGAATATTAAGAATGCACAGTAGATAGCTGGGTGGCTGGAGGATGTGAGAATCATCTGGTAACTTGCGTCTGGGATGAAGGTGGCAGACCTCACGCACCACTTAGATAAGATTTTAGATAGTACTGGGGAGGCGCTCACTGTCTTGGTACATGTTGATACCAATGACATAGCCTTCATCAAAGCGAGGCAATCTACTTCGGGGAGAGCAATATCCCTGGCTACTCCCACCCTATGAAACTCCTTCCCAGACTGCCTAAGATCAACCGTGGACATTATCTTTATATCTTTATCTTTATTTGCAAAGCTTGATATACCGCTCATGCATCAGAGCGGTGAACAATAAAACACAGGCTGCTAGAAGAGACAAAGAGAGAAAAGAACTCTATTAATTACAGGAAAGAAGAGATAGAGATATTAAGGACTTCAGGAAGTTGCTCAAAACCACACTCTGTATAGAACACTATGGTGACATCACATGACCTGACCAAACACCTAAGTCTTCAGCGTCTTAATTGTTCCTGCCTGCGCCCTGCCCCCCCTGCTCCCTCACACCTCTTACCCCAGTCAATCCGATTCTTCCTCCTTGTATATAGCTCATTGTATTTAGCTCATTCTGTACATAGTGCACCTTGTACATAGTTATTCTACAATTTCACTTACTTAAACACACTTTACCAGTCACTGCATGCCTACACCCTCAAACCATGTAGCATGTTTCATTTATATTGTAAACCGCTTTGATTTAAAGGATAAAGCAGTATAAAAATCCTTTTAAATAAATAAATGACATAGAAAACTGTGGGAAGGAGGTTCTGGAAGCCAAATTTAAGCTTTTAGATAGAAAGTTGAAATCCAGACCTTCCAGCGTAGTTTTCTCAGAAATTATTCCCATTCTACGTGAAGGACCCAAGAGGCAGGCAGAGCTCCGGAGTCTTAATATGTAGATGAGACGATGGTGCAAGGGAAAGGGTTTTGGTTTTGTTAGGAACTGGGCAATATTCTGGGAAGGGAGGGGGCTTTTCTGAAAGGATGAGCCACCTTCACCAAGATGGAACTATGCTGCTGGCATTAACCTTTTAAAAGGAGATAGAGCAGCTTTTAAACTACATAAGGGAGGAAAGCTGACAGTCGCCTAAAAGCGCATGGTTCGGAATGATGTATCTTTGAAAGATACTAGCAAAACAGGGAAGTTAGGGAATCCTGATAGAGAGGTTCCAGTAAAGGTAAAAATAACCCATGTGCCTTTATCTAAAAAGCAGAGTTGAAAGAATCCAAATTACCTCGTCATCCAATAGCCAGACTGTTAATATGAACAAAAAAACAAATGTTTAAATGCCCGTATGGAAATTCTAGAAGTCTAATGGGAGAATTGTAATATATAGCACTAAATGAAAAGTTTAGAGGAAAGGCCTGAAAATCTACTTCTGGTCATGCTACCAAGAAAACTCAGGAGTTACTGGGTCATTAGGAGTCAGCATTGACTCAAAGGGGCTTGTTTACTAAGCCGCTGTAGTGGCTTCCGCCCGATATCAGAGCCGTGGCCCCATTGAATTCAATGGGGCCGTGGCTCTGATATCAGGCGGAAGCTGCTACCGTGGCTTGGAAAACAAGCCCCAAAGATACACATTACATTTGCAAGTGAAATTAGAAATAATTGGCATCTCGGAGACATGGCGGAAGGATGATAACCAATGGGACACTGATACCAGACTACAAACTATTTTGCAATGATAGGATAGATCAAATTTGTGGAGGGGTGGCACTATATGTTAAAGAAGGCATTGAGTCAAATAGGATAAAAGTTTTTCAGGAAGCAAAATACACAGAGGAATCTCTATAGATAGAAATTCCATGCAAAAAGGGGAATGGAATAGTAGATGGGATCTACTATTGTCTACATGGCTAGATTGAACAAATGGATGACAAAATGCTAAGAGAAATTAGGGAAGCTAACAAAGATTACAACACAGAAATAATGGGTAATATAAAACCCCCCAGTATCAACAGGGTCAATGTCACATCAGGAAATGCTAGAGAGGTAAGGTTTCTAGATTAAATGATTGCTTCATGGAACAGCTGGTTCAGGAATCAATATGAGGAAAAGATGTTTTAGACCTAGTCCTTAGTGGAACGCAGAATCTAGTGTGAGAGGTAATGGTGTTGGCAATAGTGATCATAACATGATCAAATTTGATGTAATAAATGGAGGGAGGATGGCAAGGAAATCCAAAGTACTACCTTTAAAATTTCAAAAGGGAGACTATGATAAAAGAGGAAAATAATTAAGAAAAAACTAAAAGGAGCATCAGCAAAGGTTAAGAGGTTAAATCAGACATGGGAGTTATTTAAAAAGTCTGTCTTGGAAGACCAAATCAGATGTATCACTTTAAGAAAGGTGGAAAAAAGTCCAAAGCACAGCCAGCATGGTTTAATGGTGAGATAAGAGATAAGCTATGCCATACTGGGTCAGACCAAGGTCCATCAAGCCCAGTATCCTGTTTCCAAGATGCTGTTATAGTTAAGAAAAAATTGTTCAGAAAATGGAAAAAAAAAGTCAAATGACGACAAAAACAGGAAATGGCATAAGTACTGGAAAGTTAAATGCAAGGCATTGATAAGGCAGGCAAAGACAGAATTTGAAAAGAATCTTGCAATGGAAGCAAAAGCGCATACTATTTTTTTTCAAGTACATTTGCATCAAAATACCTGTGATAGAGCCAGTTGGACCATTAGATGATAAAGGGGTAAAAGGGGTACTAAGAGAGGATAAGGCTATAGCAGAGAGACTGAATTCTTTGCTTCAGTATTTACTGAACAATATGTAGGAAACTTACTGCTTTCAGAAATGATATTTAAAGGTGATATATCTTAAGTATTGAAACAAATCTTGATAAACCAAGAAGATGTAATACAAAAATTTGATAAAGAGTAGCAAATCACCTGGACCAGATGGTATACATCCCAGGGTGCCGAAAGAACTCAAACATGAAATCTCAGACCTACTAGTAAAAATATGGAAGCTGTCATTAAAATAATCTATAGTACCTTAGATTGGAGAGTGGCTACATTAATGCCAATTTTTAAAAAGAGTCCCGGGGTAATCCAGGAACTACAGACCTTTGAACCTAACATAACTGCTATGCAGAATGGTAGAAGCCATTCTAAAGAACCAAACTACTGAACATATAGAGAGTCATCATTTAATGGGAGAAAGCCAACATGGGTTTTGCCAAGCAAAGTCTTACTCACTAATCTGTTATATTTTTTAAAGGTGTGAATAAACAGGTAGATAAAGGTGAGCTGGATGATATAGTATTTCTGGATTTTCAGAAAGCCTTTGATAAGGTCCCACATGAGAGAATCTTGAGGAAATTAAAGAGTCATGGGATAAGAGGCAGTGAACTACTGTGGATTGGAAACTGGCAAAAAGATAGAAAATAGAGAGTAGGGCTAAATGGTCAATTTTCTAAGGGAAGAGACATGAATAGTGGGGACTTCAGGATCAGTGCTAGGCCTGCTGATTTTTTAAATATATTTATAAATAACCTATAAATGGGAACAGTGAGTGAGGTGATTAAATTTGCAGATGACATAAAATTATTCAAGGTTGTTAAATCATAAAAAGATTGTGAAGAATTGCAAGAGGCAGATGAAATTTAATGTGGACAAGTGCAAACTTATGCACTTAGGAAAGAACAACCTAAATTATAGTTGCACGTTGTAAGGTTCCACATTAGGAAAAGGATTTAGGCGTTATCATGGATAATACCTTGAAACCCTCTGATCAGTGTGCAACAGCGACCAAGAAAACAAACAAAATGGACACCACTTGTTTGCTCCTCAAAAAGTAGAAAGGCAAGGGGACATGCAATGAAACATAGAAACATGATGGCAGAAAAAGACCACATGGCCTATCTAGTCTGCTGTTCCATATCAACTACAATAGCCCTCTTTTTACCTTTAGAGATCCTCTGTGTTTATCCCATGCTTTTTTGAATTCAGATACTGTCCTCATGCCCACCACCTCCACTGGGAGATTATTCCACGCATCTACCACTCTTTCCATAAAGAAATATTTTTGCATATTACTTCTGAGTCTATCCCCTTTCACTCTCATGCTATGTCCCCTTGTAACAGAGCTTGCCTTCAATTGAAAGCCACAGAGGTATTTAAATGTCTCTATCATATTGCCTTATCTCACCTTTCCTCTAAAGTATACATATTCAGATCTTTAAGTCTGTCCTCATATGCTTCATAAGGAAGACCATTAACCATTTTAGTAGCCACACTGTGCACCGACTCCAGCCTGCTTATATCTTTTTGAAGGTGTGGTCTCTAGTATTGCACGCAATGCTCCAAATGAGGTCACACAAGAACATAAGATATGCCATACTGGGTCAGACCAAGGTCCATCAAGCCCAGTATCCTGTTTCCAACAGTGGCCAATCTAGGTCATACGTACATAGCAGTTTCCCCAAAAGACACAGATTCCACAATGCTTGTATTAGGTCAAGCATTGATATCGTGGGTCCCTTCTTAATAATGGTTTATGGACCTTTCCTCCAGGAACTTGTCCAAACCTTTTTTTAAAACCAGTTACACTAACAGCTTTTACTGCATCCTCCGGTAACATATTCCAGAGTTTGAGTACACGCGTGAAAAAATGTTTTCTATTAGTCTTAAATAGGTTACCCTGTAGCTTCATTGCATGATCCCTAGTCTTTCTATATTTTGATGGTGTAAACAATCGATCTACGTTTACCCGTTCCACTCCATTCATTAATTTATAGACCTCTATCATATCTCCCCTCAGGCGTCTTTTCCAGGTTGAAGAGCCCTAACTTTTTTAACCTCTCTTCATAGGGGTATCCTTCCATCCCCTTTACCATTTTGGTGGCTCTTCTCTGAACCTTTTCTAATAACGCTATATCCTTTTTAAGATATGGCTACCAGAATTGCAGACAATATTCAAGGTGCAGTCGCACCATGGAACGATACAGAGGCATTATAATATCCTTTGTTTTATTTTCCATTCCTTTCCTTATCATACCTAGCATTCTATTTGCTTTCTTGTCCGCCGCTGCACACTGGGCGGAGGGTTTTAACATGTTTTCCACAATGACGCCTCCTTTTTTCTGCTGCCCATTCCTCTCCCTATATACACAAGCATCCTTCTGGCTTTCACAGTTGTCTTTTCTACCTGTTTAGCTAATTTAAGATCATCAGACACAATTACGCCCAGGTCCCACTCTTCTTATTTTTTATTTTATTTATTTATTTATTTAAACATTTCTTATATACCACCCCTTCCATCGATCAGGGGCAGTTTATATTGAACTTATCTGGACAGAAGTACCTCACCCCCTACACTGTACTGCTTCTTTGGATTTTTGAAAGCCCAAATGCATGACCCTGCATTTTTTAGCATTAAATTTCAGCTGCTAAATTCTAGACCATTCTTCAAGCTTAGCTAGATCCCTCTTTTTTATCTACTCCTTCCTGGGTGTTGCAGATTTTGGTATCATCTGCAAACAAGTAAACCTTATCCGACAGCCCTTCTGCAATATCACTAACAAATATATTAAAAAGAATCGAACCAAGGACAGATCCCTGCAGCACACCACTGGTAATCACCTTCTCCTCAAAGTGAGCTTCATTTACCCATAACCTCTGTCGCTTCCCACTCAACCAATTTCTAACCCAATCAGTAACTTTAGGGTCCATCTTTAAGGTGCTCAGTTTGTTTATAAATCGCTTGTGCAGAACAGTGTCAAAGGCTTTACTGAAATCTAAATACACCACATCTAGGGCTCTCCCTCTGTTCAACTCCCTGGTTACCCAATCAAAGAAATCAATCACATTTGTCTGACAAGACCAGCTTCTAATGAATACATGTTTCTTCGGATCCTGCAATCCATTATTTTATTTTATTTATTTAGTGTACATTTATATCCCGCTACTTCCAGCGATCGGCAGCGGTTTGCTATACATAACAGTATGGTTGTACAGGCCATGGACTAAAACATACATAATGATTCAGTGCAGGACACAACACTCAGATTACAGGTTTACACTTGATTGCAAGACAGTGATTTCACATGTATGTACATATTTACAGGTTGTCGGATCTATTGGTGTTTGAAGTGTAGTGTTCTTTCCTTGTGCGTGGTGATTCACTAGGGTTAGAGCATAGAGGTTATGTGGGATTGAAGTTAGACTCCAGGAACCTCACTATTCTCTCTTTTAGTATCCTTTCCAATAATTTACTAACCAGAGGTTAGACTAATTGGCCTGTAGTTCTCAATGTCATCCTTACACCCACTTTTTATAAAGTGACCACATGCACCTTTATCCAGTCCTCTGGCACTACTCCCGACTCCAAAGAGGCAGACAGTAGAGATGCTAGAACATCCCCCAAGTTCCCTCAGTATTCTTGGATGTATCCCTTCCGGACCCATGGCTTTGTTTACTTTTAGTTTAGCTAGTACCGCACAACCACAGTCTTCTGAAAATTGTTCCAGATCCATGTAAATTCTGTTCCTGCTGGTGGGTGTTTTCTGAGGTCCTGCTCCTGGCCCTTCATCTGTGAACACAGAACAGAAATATGTGTTAAGCAATTCTGTTTTATCCTCATTTATACCTCCCCTGCACCCTTAAGTCTGACAATACCACTTTTGCCCTTCCTCCTCTCACTAACATATCTGAAAAATGTCTTATCCCCGCATTTTATTACATAGGCTATTTCTTCTTTTTGTACTTTCCTTTCCAGACTACTTTGCTAGCTTCTCTAAGTTTTTCCAAATATAGATGCCTGTCTTCCTATCTCTGTGATCACTTGTACTTTGTGAAGGCCTCCCTCTTTTGTCACCTTTTCAGCTACTTCTTTTGAGAACCATAGCAGCCTCCTTTTCCTTTTATATGTATTTACCTTTCTAAGAAAAAGATGTTGCCCTTAAAATATTCCCTTTCAGTTTTGCCCAATGTTTTTCTACATCTCCCAGTTGTTCCCATCCAACTAACAACTCTTTGAGGTATTGTCCAATCTTGGCAAAGTTAGTTTTCCTAAAGTTTGAGATCCTCACTTTTGAATGGATTTAATTAAACCCACAGTGCCTCCTTTCTTTTGTTAAGCCCTGCAATTATATTACTTTCATATTATTTTTTACATATAGTGCCACTCCACCTCCCCTTCTTCCTACCCTGCCCTTCCTGAATAAAGTATAGCCCGGTATAATTACATCCCAGTTATGGTTGTCTGTGAACCATGTCTCCATAACTGCTACTAAATCCAAGTCAGCCTCTTCCATTAAAGCCTCAACATCTGGGATCTTATTTCCCATGCTACGGGCATTTATACACACTGCTTTCCAGATGTTGCCCCTATTACTCATTTCTATAAAGATATTTAATGTTTCACTTACCTGGGTGCTTTCTTCCCTTACTTGCGGGCTTTCTTCAACTATCCCTAACAGATGTAGTTTAAAGCCCTCTTCAGTAGGTTAGCCAGTCTGCTGCTAAAGACCCTTCGACTCTTATTGGACAGATGGACCCCATCACTGCTCTGCAGCCCTTGTAACATCATCCCATAGTCCACGAAATCAAAACGTTCTCTGACACCATCCACGCAGCCATGCATTCATCTCCAGGATGGGAGCTTCTCTGCCTTGGCCTTTACCCTCAACAAGGAGGAGTGAAGAGAACACCACCTGTGCTCCTATTTGCTTCACCCTCTGTCCAAGAGCCATGAAGTCACGTTTGATTTGCTTGAAAGGATTCCTAGCAGTATCATGTGTGCTGACATGGATGAGCAACAACTGGTAATAGTCAGAAGGTTTGATGACTCTCAGCAAACTCTCTGTAATATCTCAGATTTTGGCACCTGGCAGACAAAACACCTCTCTGGACATCAAATTTGGTCGGCAGATGGATGCCTCAGTACCCTTCAGAAGAGAATCACCAACTACTATTACCCTTCGCTTCCTATTGGTGACTGATTCTGCAACTTTGTGGTCCTTGAGCTGTGGTTCTTCCCATTCCTCAGATGCTTTCACCTCCTCCACTTTCAGGGCCGCATACTGGTTCATCAATTCAAGGGCTGGAGAAGTTGGAGTGTTGATACTGCAGGCTCTGGTGACTCGTGACCACTGTTCCCTCTAAGCTGTGCGCATGTGCGCGCGCACACAGCTCACCGAGCGAGCGCACATACTTTACAACAGAGCGCACAAAAATTATGGCTCTGATTCTGATAGAAAACAACACAGACGTTTTAAAATTTAAAAGTTATGATTGTAATTATTAGAAATTTCCCGCTTCATTTAGTAATCGTCTATTTTCATTTAATTTGATTAAAATCAATGTGGTGTACATACTGTATTCTGACGTGTAGTCAAATTTTAAAGTATATAACTCCGAGTGTTGTTATGTGGTGCACAAAAATTTAACCTTCCTTCAAAAGCTGCACACAGCTGATATTTTATGCACAAACAGCCTACAGAAAATTAGAGGGAACATTGCTCGTGACCAATCTTCTTCCTTCTGTAGCCTCCCAACTTCACCTCTGCTTGAGAACTTGGATGTTTCAAGATGCATCTCATCAATGTAGTTCTCACTGTCTCAAATATTTCTCAGCTTTGCCACCTCTTCCCTGAGCTCCTCCACTTTTTTCCTGAGAGCCTCAGCATGCAGGCATCCTGCACATGAAACCAGTCCTTCAACTGGCATTGGGATCTCTGTCGGTACATAAATAAAAGCTGTAACGAGGACAACAGCTTTAGCAATATGATTTTTCCCAGCCATTGTTTAGTCGATGGAGCTTTGGTACCTGTTGAAGTAAAATAGAGAGACCTACCAAAGTCCCTATTCCTCAGTTGTCCAAACTCTCAAGTGTGTTCTAACAGTGCTGTTCTATGTCCCTGTGTGTAGCTAATTGGGGAGCTACCCTGTAAAGCAAGATGGCTCACATGGGTTGGGTGGGTGTCAGGGTAGGTATGGAGGGACCTAACACCTGATGAGGTCAGTGGCTTCAAAGAGTTAGCTGTGAATGGTAGCTAGAATAAAGACAATGAACTCTAACTGACAGAGCCTTGCCCTACATTACAAGCAAACAAAATAAATCCCCCCTGTGCAGTATAGAAAAAAAGACTTAGAGGGTCATTCAGTATAGCAAATAGTGGAGATGAATGACTGGATTGAACGTCCATCCCCGCTATCCTTTCCCCTGCTGGACCCAGCTAATGCCTCTCCATATGGACAGTGCATTTGTACATGGAGGCTTAGATGGGGCAGAAGGGGCATTTCTGAGGTAGAACAAGAGCAGGGCATGGGTGGGCTGTGACTTTGGACATTCAGGGCTCATTCTGAGGTCAACCCTGTTTGTCTGGGGCCATGAACATAGACGGGGGATTTATTCCACTGCAGAGGTAGAATAAGTCCCCCTTGGAAGTTGGGGGATCCTGTCGCCAGGCCGGGACAAAATGGTAGGGGAGTCAAGTAAGTTCCCTGCCATGGGAGGCCGGATTAAGGGTCTGGCTGTGAGGAAAGAAGAAAATCTGTGGCGGCCAGCATTTTCGACTTCTGAATGGAGCCATGGTGTCATGGCGATGGGATGCCATGGCACTGTGGCTCCATTCAGGAGCCTGACTGAGGTAGCTGGGGATCTGCTGGACAAGCAGGCCAATCAGAATCACAGACTGGCCTACATGTTCAGGCCAAAGACCCGATTCTGATCCCACAGGCACGTCTAGCCCCCACGGGATCAGAATCAGGTCTACTTCTGGGTGTCCCACATTTGGTCAGCCACACAAGGGGCTTGACGGCCAGGTTGGAGTGTGCCTCGATGCTTTTAAAAATGAACACCAAAACCCCTTTAAGAATTAGTTTTTAAAAAAGAACACAAAAACTCCTTTAAGACTTAGCTTTTAAAAATTAATACAAAAAGTCCTTTAAGAATTATGTTTTAAAAATGTTCACCAAAACCCCTTTAAGAATTAGGTTTTAAAAAGGAACACAAAGACCTCTTTGAAAGCTTTTAGGCAGAGTATTACCTTACTTTGCAATGGAGTCCATCAGGAATGCCAGTACCTGAAAGGCCCTGTAGACCTTTATGCAGCACTGTCTAGCTGCTTAGTAAGCTACTTTAGGGCCACTTAACACTTGATGAGGTCAGTGGCTTCAAAGAGTTAGCTGTGAATGGGAGCTAGAACAAAGACAATGAACTCTGACAGATCCTTGCCCTACACGACAAGCAAACAAAATAAATTATCCCTTTGCAGTATAGATAAGACTTAGCTTTTAAAAATGAACATCAACACCCCTTTAAGAATTAGCTTTTAAAATGTAGCACATTTGACACTAATCAGAGAGGAATTTTTCACTCGATGTATAATCAAAATGTAGAATTCATTACCAGAGGATGAAGTAAAAGCTGTTAGTGTAATTGAGTTTAAAAGAAGTCTAGATGAGTTCCTGGAGGAAAAATCCATGAACTATTGAGGACTGGGGGAATCCACTGCTTACCCCTTAGATAAGCAACATGGAGTTGTTTTACCTTTTGGGAACCTGACAGGTACTTGTGACCTGGATTGGCCACTATTGGAAACAGGATATTGTGCTCAAAGGACCTTTGGTCTGTCCCAGTATGGCAGTTCTCATGTTCTTATTTTGTTGTACAACATTCACCCTCTTTAAATGCCATGCTGTTTTGTCACCACACTTTTAGCTGGATGGCTCTTTGATCTATGCTTTGACTTCATCTGGACTACTCCTAATCCTCCTCCTGCTTTGCATCTTTGTGGATGCCTTTGGCTTGTTGTTATACACCTCTTTGGAGGTTCTGCTTTGTACTTTAGCATGCACTTTCGAACAACCCAAGTCTGGGAGAAAATGAACCTGACACAGTGGAGGGATACTACCACTCTATCACTATCAACAAGACTTGAGCTCTCTCTTCAAAGTTATTTTCAAATTTTCATTACTTTCCTTGTTTGGAAGGCTTAGTTAGGTAGCACAGCTACTGTTATCCCTTTCACCAAAGAATGGATTTTGCATCAGGAGGGATGAGCATGGAGCTCTGACAGAGGATGAGGATATCTGCTTAGCCAGCCTGATAGTCAGATCAATCCTAGCTATTGATGGGGTGACAGATTTCCCTTACATCCACGGTCGTCCATTACCCTCCATGCCAACCAAGAAACTGCACTTGCTGAGTCATCAACTCGAGTATACTCTATGAATTCTCTTTTCACCCCAGTACCTCTTTTGTTAAGATGGATTAGCAGGGAGCACTGACTGAGGAAAGGGACACCTGTCTAGTCGTTCTGATAGTTGAATCAACCCTACCATCATGGGATGACAGATTGCCCTCATTCACCATCCTCCATTACTGTACTTGTCAACTATCAATCTGATGTCACATGTATTAGCCTTTCATTATAGGGGCTTCTAGCCTATCTTGCTACTGTGTTGGTCTTTCTCAGCCTTTCTGGGCTGTTGCCATCAGTACTTCAGTCCCTCTCCCTGCTTTTGAAGCTTTCACCATGGTGCATCCTCCAATTCTTATTTGCATCCCTCAAAATGCCATCTAGGCAATCTATGAATGCTTCTTTCCTCCTTGGGGGAATCGTCCTCAATGCTTAAGGTTCCTATGTTATATCAAATTCCTCAGTGCCATGACTCTATCTTTTAGGCACACATCTTTGGTGAACTCATCCTGTTCCTGCCGTGTGGGCTAATGAACCTCTTCTGCTATTGCATTGGCTCTTCTCTGCTGTTTTAGGTCCTGTGATGGGGTTTATAGAATATTACTTATCTCTCTTCATAGGGATTATCAACAGTCCCCTTTGAGTCTGTAGCCCAGAGTTCAAGGCTGGGAGGGTGTGGCTCACAGGGAGAGGATAAGAACCCAGCAGACTACAGGAGAGAGGCCTGTGGAGTTAGCAGTCTTTCAAAGGCAAGCCGTGCAAAGGAGTTTTGAGGTAGGAACTTTAACTGACACTGGATGAAGGGCTGGGAGAACCAGCTTTGGGAAGGTTTAACAAGCTGGGATAGAACAAAGCTGATTTTGTTTTCCATGAACTGCTGCCTGTTCCATATTTTAAAGAAAACCCCTTCTTACCACACGCCACACTTCCACAGGTCCTTTCAGACAATTTGCATGGTGTGTTGCGCTAGTCCTTCTGGCATAATTTAGGACCTTTCATTCAATCTGTGTGTTCTCCTGCGCTGGTCCTCCTGGCATAATTTAGGGCCTTGCAACCAATCTAGGTGCCTCTTTCCAATTTACTCCTCTCAATGTACCTTGGTGTGCTTGCACCAACTGAGGTTCTACTTTGTCTTTTTCCACTATCACTAGGTGTTCATTGTGCTCTCTGTACTGCTTTGCCCTTCTGACGGTGGTTTCTGGTACTCATCCTGTCACTGTATATACCCTGGTACCCAGGCGGGTTTGTTATACTCTTGACAGCTTTTAGTGCTGTTACAGATTCTTGCCATCAAGTTTGAAGAAGGTTTGATTGACAATAGATGGCAAACCTGACTGCTGCATTACAAAACAATTTAGCCCCATAGACTTCAAGGGGGGAGAATGGGACAATGCACAAATGGATCAATTCCCAAAGCCTAACCAAACGGGTATATTCTGACAAACAAAAATAAGCCCAAAAATTTTTGACACGCATAACTCCCAGGTATTTAAATATTATCTATCATAACAGATTCAAATATCTTCCAGACATTTTCTTTTTTTTTTTTTTATAATTAGAGGACATTGTTACTTGCACCTCACAACAAAATTTTCTTTTGAATGGTCAGTTATCAACAGCAGTATTTTGTCTGTTGCATTACTTGCACTTGGAGACTCACCAGAACTCAATATTGCCACTGCGAAATAGGAAATATGCATACAGTAGATTTCAGTCTCAACCACACCATACCACCCTCCAACACATCTTTGAAACTGCATGCTACAGAGTTACACAAATAGCTTTCTAAAATCACAAATGTTGATGCTTATGGTATTTACATATTTAAACACTCCTATCTTCACATGCAAATAGTGCATAAATCTTCCAAAATGACCTTATTAGTCTCCTAAGTTTGTTGCCTGAAAACAGGGGGCACATTTAGAACCAAACTTAGGCTCAGTTTTTTTTCTGAATAGCATCCTCTTAGTTATTCTGGTGAATCACTTTGAAAATTACCTATCCTGTATGTTCTTGTGAATCCATTTTTGTTAAAAAATATTTTAAGTTCTAAGAGGAGGGAATTCAAACCAATGTTTTGGCATTCAGAACATTCAATTTGTAAAAAAAGTCAAAACCCTGCATGCTACCTGTACTTTATCATTTTCATAAAAGTTACGAACATTAAAATGTTTTCAGTTTCCATCTTTGAAAATGTAATACTTTTTCACAAATAAGGTTATTTTTATCATCATTTTTATGCATTCACCATTTTTCATTATATAATCCTGTGTGTCATTTGGTACCATCACTCTTGCTGTCAAGGTGGAATCTTCTGGGGATTCCAAACATATAATTATTCAACTTTGCTTCACCAACCTAAATATTCCAGAAGCCACACAAATCACCATCTTTGACAAGAAGACTGATGCTAGCTACTGATCCTATGAACACCCAAGTGATTCACTAGTGGAAAATGCATCTTATGGCCAATCTGATGTTTCAGTTTCCCCCAACAATTTCATAATTTTAAGGTAATCTTACAGGATTCAACATTCTGCAAAATGTATCATGCTTTATGTTCAGGTACAAACATTTTTATTTAATGAAACAACTGTCCATCCGCCTATTGAAACTTAACTTTTCATGCATAGTTTTTTATTTTCCCACTATCATTTTTATGTTGGCTAGAACTAATTTTTTTTCTTTCTGTTTTATGCATAAACTGGAAAGATGTCTATATTTAGAGTTCTGTTTACTAACGTGCAGTAAGTGTTGTACTCAAGGCGGATCTGTCCAGTAGGCGAACTAGATGGTCGCTTAGGGTGGCAGACCCTGGTGGATGGCACAGTAATCACCTCCTCTCTGAAGTGGTAGTTCAGCTTTTGGTGAGGCAGGCAATGTGATCCTTGCCAGGGAAAAAAAATAAAATAAAACAGCATCACATGGTGGTTATAACCCACCCCCAATCTCAGCACAGAGCTACAACTATAGCATAAACATCCCCTGACTCGATGAAGAGCCCACTAACCAATTGCGACTCCCCCACTATGATTGTTTCCCCCCCCCCCATCCCCTGGACATCAGTTCACTGCCTCAACCCTCCTTTCTTAATCAACTTTTCATAGTGGCAGCAATCACTACCCCCTGAACAAAAGCCCCAGAGCAGCACCCCACCAACAAAGGCTCCATAGTGGCACCAGTGTCCCCCCCCCACCCCAAGAACATTCTCAACATTTCATCCCCCTCCAAATTCCCCTCAGTCTAATCCCCAACCCTCTCAACCCTTTTGACCCAGCCTGGGACTCATCCTTGGGATTCCCTGGTGTCTAGTAGCCAGACAGGAGCAGAGGGGGACCACTAGGTTCCAAAATAACAGCTTTGACCCCTAATGGTATTCTCACAGTACTACTGCTAGGGATAAATCTTTTAGAGCACAGTAATTATTACCACGGTTCAATAACTTGTAATAAAGCCCATAGTTGACTCACATTGTATAATAATGTAATAAAGCCCATAGTTGATGCGCATTGGTAAACATGTCCCATTATCTATTGAAAATATCTACAATGTACAGAATGTTTTCTTGGATTGTTAGTAATGCACTGATCAACATAAACAAAAATGTTTAGCAACTGACCATTTAGCTGCAGTTGTACTTTAACTCACATAAGCAATGCATCATACATAATCAGATTCCATTGTATCACTGACATTTTTATAACGGTGAGAAAAAAGGAGAGTTTCCACATTTAATTATGTCAATGTTTTTTTAAGCATATTACCAGCATAATCATTCATATATAATACAACTGGAGTTAATGTCCATACAGTCAAATCCTTTTTCAATCAATATTATATTTAATAATTTTTAAAAATCTCATAAATTGGCCCAATTCTTATATTGTACAGTATCTATCTGTAGGTAGCCCTTTAAGGGCTACATTTATGTAACTGCAGTGACATGTTTTAATTTAGACAAGTAAGAATGGGTAAGTTAATTTAATTCAAGTCACCAATGAATGAATTTGTTTTGAAATTTTTGAGTCAGCTGGCTCTGTTTGCCAAAATGTAAGCCAATCTTAACTTTGCTTCAATTCCTATTTTGACCTGATTTCTTGGACCAAGAGATCTTGCCAACCAGCTTGTAGCACCATTAGCAAAACGGTAAGGTAGTTGGGTGGGTTATTTAGTAAAGAGGTCATGTTAGAAGGCTTTTCTGAGAGAAATAACGTACAAACTGGGGACTTTATTTGCCATACAAGAAGTTAAATAGATTTGAATTTTATTCAACAGCAATTTTAAATGGGAGTAGATTTTACAATCAAAATGGTGATGTCATTATGTTACCCGAATCTAGTTTGTTTTCCCTATCAAAGATGAGGAGAAGTGTCTTCCACAGTAGACTTCCAAAGCTGCTGAGTAGGGCTTTAAACTAGGATCATCTCCAAATAGGTAAAAAACCTTCAGTTAAATAAAACATTAAACATTAGTAGAGCAAAGAAAAAAAGGGCAACATCTGGAGAGCTGTGTATACTAATGCTCATAGTACACAAAGTAAAGTTCTAGATTTAAAAGATATAATGGAGGACACTGACTTGGATATGGCGGCAGTCAGAGACATGGCACACAGAAAACAATGACTTGGGCATAGTTCTACCAGACTCTAATCTATTCAGGAAAGAAAGGGTTGGAAGAAAGGGAGGAGGAGTGGAGCTATATGTAAAAAATAATATTAAAGCAACAGAACTGCAGGGTTTATGAGGGAAGGAGGAGGGTTAGTCTGGAAAGATGTCATCGAAAATCTATTTACATTGGTGTGATATGCAGACCTCCTTCAAAGAATGAAGAAATAGATAGAATTTTTAATTGATTTGATTTATTTGTCATTTGATATACCACCATTTGGCCCAAAGCAGTTAGAAAAATCAGAGGAGAAAACTGGAAACAAGGAATCAAGCAGGTAGACAAGGAGGGCACAAGAGGAGAGGAACAAATAGCACAACAATGAATCTGAAATGCAATGAAGCAATAGCAGAGAAAAACAAGGAACTGGGGAAATAGCCCAGATTCAAACCAACCAGCCACCTAGACATTCACAATATTGCTATGAAAGGGGGAGTACTATAGATAGGACATTTCAATCTGCCAGATGTTGATTGGAATATCCTGGATTCTCTACCGGGAGAATTTTTCCAACAACTGGTAATGGAAATCCACATGGAAAGAAATGATGCTAAACTTGGTGCTTACAAAGTGGGAGAGTGTTTCTGATGTAGTGGGTGATCATCTGGTTATCAATGCATGGCAGATGGTGAGCTTCAATATTAGGACACAAGTGGATATGGTTGATTCAAAAGTAAGGATCCTAGATTTCAGGAAAACTAACTTTGCAAAGATGGGGGAATACCTCAAGGAGTCAGCTGGAACATATGGGGGAATTGAAACAGTGGGCAAAACTGAAAGGTTATTCATTAAGAACCCAATTCCATTAACATGCACGTCCGGCCAGTGGGCATATCTAAATAAAAAAATGGGCCTGATTTAAACCTAATTCCACACTCACGGTTATAGATGTGCCCGTGGTTTCGGAATCGGGGACATAGATGTTTCTGGCATGGTATGTACAAAGTACTATGGCATACATGAGATGGGTATATGCAGCAAATGGCCGTGGACATCCCTGTGCTCACCATATTTTGAGAAGATGTTTTCTGATCCTGCCTGTCTCTGCCATATAGCTGTGAATGACCACACCTCCTCTGTAAAACGTGCATCTCCTAAGCTGCTCTTCTCACTGGCAATGTTGTGCTGATGCACATGAATTCTGATGATACATACATGTTGATGTAAACTAGACTATATATACTAGTCGGTTGCATGCCCAGAACACTGCAAAGTAATCTCAGTGCACTCAAAGATATAGTATAAAAGAAAGTAGAAAGTGATATTTTTGTCATGACATACATTGCCTCACAACATACTTGATAGTACATGAACTCCTTAGGTATTCTTGCATTGGTTATTTCTGAAAACAGTCTGGACAATGCTAAGTATGGACCAGAAAAAACCCAGAAAAGGTCCTCTTATATCTAAAGGTCAAAACATATCACAATCAATAATAAGGGACCCTCAAAACACAATCTACAAATTAAAGAAAATCCCCTCATAACAATCCTAATTACACTTTCAAGGAAATTTCAGTATTGTCACTTTAAATCCTAATATATTAGAACTAAGAGTTACCAATCTGTATCACTACAACCCTGTCATCCCACCTTCAATAAGCTTTAACAAAGTTCTCAAGGGAGTTCCCGACTCTGCCTGTACACTTGCAACCTCATGCCCTTATATTCGGGTATCCTCAGAAATTAAAACTTTAATTTTATCATAAATTTAGGCTCTTCTGAGCCTCACTAACTCAGATTTGCAATTTTTATTTAAGACCGAGGCTCCGGAGCCCACTCAGAGCCTTAGGAAGTCAGCCTTCAACATAATAAAACCCCCACTGCGAATAGCGGCAAAAATGAAAGTTTTTGTTGTTGTTTTTAAGTGCCATCGAGCCAGTGTCGATTCATGGCAACTCTCTGGATAGTTGTTCTAAACTGTGTTCGGTCTTCAGTCAGGCAGCTCATTGTTGACAGAGTGGCGTCCATAGCTGCTGTTATTGTATCGCTCCATCTCATTTCTGGCCTTCCTCTCTTGCGTTGACCTTCTACCTTGCCAAGCATTATTTCTTTCTATAATGATCTCTCTCTTCGCATGATATGTCCAAAGTATGAAAGTCTAAATCTTGTCATCTGAGCTTCTAAGGAAAGCTTAGGTTTGATCTCCTCTAGTACTGACTGGTTTGTTCTTCGGGCAGTCCATGGTATACACAGTATTCGTCGCCAGCACCATAATTCAAAGACGTTGATTTTCTTCCTATCTATCTTTTTCACTGTCCAACTTTCGCATCCATGGATTGAACAAGTCAAATCTTTGTATAGAAAGAGACAACTTTGCTCTTGAGAATCTTGTTTAGGTCCTTCATAGCCATTCTGTCAAGAGCAATGTGTCATTGGATTTCTTGACTGCTTGTCGTTTCTTTATTGATAGTTGATTCAAGTAGGTTAAAGTTATTTATTTATTTATTTACATTCTCTTATATACCGCTCTATTCTGCATCAGTGCGGTTTACATTGAACAAACTGAAATTACATTGAACAGGGCATTATAACTTGGAGATAACTATTTTACAAGGAACATGGGCTATGGAGTGTTAAGTGGCTTGCCCAAGACCACAAGGAGCACCTGTGGGACTAGAAACCTCAGTCCTTCCGGTCCAAGGTTTGCTGTCCTCTAGTGGGATTTGAACCCCCGACCTTCCGGCCTGAAGTAAGTTGTCAACTATTTCAATTTTTTCTCCATCAATGATGAACTTACTGATTTTGCCAGTTGTCAGGATCTTTGTCTTTATTACATTAAGGTGCAGGCCCATTTTAAGACTATGTTCCTTGATCTTGAGAAGAAAACATTTCAGATCGTCTTCACTTTCAGCCAGTAATTTTATTTATTTACATTTATTTATTTATTTACATTCTCTTATATACCGCGCTATTCTGCATCAGTGCGGTTTACATTGAACAAACTGAAATTACATTGAACAGGGTATTATAACTTGGAGATAACTATTTTACAGGGAACATGGGCTATGGAGGGTTAAGTGGCTTGCCCAAGACCACAAGGAGCACCTGTGGGACTAGAAACCCCAGCCCTTCCGGCCCAAGGTTGCTGTCCTCTAGTGGGATTTGAACCACCGACCTTCCGGCCTGAAGTACCTTGCCCCAACCACTAGGCTACTCCTCCACTCCTCCACTCCTGATGTGGTATCATCAACATAGTGAAGGTTATTGATGAGTCTTCAACTAATCTTCACACCTTAGTTGTCTTCATACAGTCTTATTTCTCTGATGATTTGCTCTGCATATAAATTAAACAGGTAGGGGGAAAGTATGCAGCCTTGTCGTATACCTTTGCTGATTTTAAACCATTCTGTTTCTCTTTGTTCCATTCAAATTGTTGCTTCTTGATCAATATAAAGTTTGTGCATGGTATACCCATGCTTAATTATTATCCAGCACCCTTCCCCCCCCCCCACCCTTAGATGCTCCACTGCTGCCCCCACACACTTCAAAAGACACCTCTCCTTGAAACCTTTCCTGGTTTCCAAAAAGGACTTTGGATCCTTTAAGGCTAGCTCTTCCTCCTTCCTCGATTAGGCTACAGTCAGCCTAGCAATGCTGTCTGCCTGGATGCTGCTTGCTGGTTTCCACCCACCCGATATTCCCAATGCTGTCTACTGGCCCCAGGCAAGCAAGAGTTGACCCGATGCCGGCAAGCAGCTCCAAGACCAATCGCTCTGCCCTCAGCTCACCTCTCACTGATGCCCTTAACTCCATGGTGCCAATCATGGCACGTATGGCTTTCCTCCAGCCTTCACTAACAGCCTGCACCTCCGGCTCCGGGTTCTGGTTTTAGCTAAGACAATTAAATTAATCAAATGAAGCCTGCCACTGCTACTGCAGCCTTGCAAAACCCCTCCATTTAATTATTTAATTACTTAAGAGGCAGCCAGCAGCTCAAAACTTTATTTTAAAAGCAGCCATACTTCTTTTTACTTTTGCTACAAAATACTGCAGCCACCTCAAACTATACATTTTTTTCAAATGTGGCTGTGTCTGCCCTACTTTAACTTAATTTTAACACTGTTGCCAACATTCTCCTGCCCAATGACAGGGCCACCAACAAGTTAAAGGCACCTGAAGACCCAGGTAAATATTTATTTTTCTTATAACCTACTGATTACTATGTGAAGCATTCTGATCTGAGAATAGCGTCTGTGTACCTTCGGGTCGGATGGGCAACAATCAAACAGCCCCCGAGCTGTATTCTGCTGTCTTGTCTCCCCGCAAGTACATAGTGTTTGTAGGGGGAGCAGTATACATGGGCAGGAGGGGGCTGAGCGAGGGAGTGGTCAAGTGCCGGGGTATGCAGGAACGGCCTGTGTACATTCCCCGGCGACTCCGTGGATGTCCAGCCTATTCCACTCTGATGGAATAAGTCCTGGGGGCATCTCCATTTTTGCACCACAGCCCCCCACACCCTATGGTGTTGGCCTAGCTGAGCACCTGCAGCCACAATCCTGGCCATAGGGGCCTCTGATGCCGCCTGGACAATGGTCTGCAGGGGTCAATGTGGTGCATGGGATTCTGAGCTGCCAGGAAGGCAGCTCGTTTCCATGGTGTGAGGATACCACTGCTCCCTGGCCCCACAGGGGCGTGCTGGCATAGGGACAGGCAGGTTCTGGGACGTCTATCCCTGAGGCATACAGGGAGCGTCCAGAGTTGTACCGCGGTGGTGGAATCGGGTTTATCTTGGTCCCATCTAGGGTGGGCACTGCAGCCAGGCATACTGAGTGGGTACAGAAACGACCTCCACATGAATTATAAGAAACCTTTGGACCAATGTTGATATGTTGTATGTACACAGATGGAGGAAATTCACAAGTGACTTTGATGTTTTTGTTGGTCAATCTTTTATATAAAGAGATTTTAACATTTTTGATATTGTGGTTAGCCTTTATGAAATAGTCACAAAACACATTTTTCAAATTTGTAATAGATTGCCTGTCAGAATATTGCCCCTCGCCTGACTTAAATGCCCATTATGCATTTCAGTGCTGATATTTTTTTTTCTAAAGAGCACTGATGCTGATGCCATCACCATCAAACACATAAATGTTTTTTTGAATATCAGTATGATTTAAGGTAAGTGCTAAAAGTCATGCTGACATGTTTTTGAAGTGATTATAGAGCTAATGCTCTGGGAGGGAGAAATAATACAGCAGGGAACATAAGGTGGAAGAAAAGTGAGAAAGAAAATGCCAATCAAAGGGAAGTGAGAAGGAAAATGTTATGGGGAGGGGAATTAAGATAAAAAGCTTCAGGGATGGAAAGAGAGGGGAGAGACAGAAGAGATATAAAGAATTTTCTGAAGTAAAGAGATACGAAAAGAAGTAACAAATGAATGGGAAAATAAAAAGGAAGAAGAAAAGTGGTGCACCAAAGACAGATTAAAAAACAAAGCAGAAGAAATGGACAAGAAGATAAGAAAAGAGATGGAGAAGCAGATTAGAAAAAATCTGAGACACCAAAAGTTGTCAAACTATTTTATTTTCTGATAGACAATATGGATTAACTCACAAATATAAAATTTGGGAGCCATTTCAAAACATTATAGTCTGCATTTATGTCCCACATATATGATATGAGAGCAATTCTGTATTTGGATTTATTTATTTATTTTTATTTATTACAAGTTCTTATATACCGCACTATTCGGCATCAGCGCGGTTTACATTATAACATAAAGACCATAACAACAAGCTGTTTGGTTTACATCGAACAGGAGTACAAACTTGGAGAACCGGGGTAAACTATATACATGAGATAATTACATAGAAAAGAATAGAGTCTTAATAATATCAAGAACGGCATGGTGTGTTCATGAGTGGGTCACTTCCTCGGTTCAATTGCTGGTAGGGTAGTATTGAAGGAAGAGGTGGTATTTGAGTGCCTTCCTGAACTGGAGTAGGTCAGTAATGGCCCTTATGTCAGAGGGTAGAGCGTTCCAGCATTTGGGTACATAGAAACTGAAGGCTCTGTTTGAGGTTGTCATGTTGCACTTTGTCAACGCCTTCGAGGTTGTCAGTAGGTTTACGGCTGTTGTTCTTCCGGATCTGTTGGGGGGTACAGTGTGAATCAGATCTGTGAGTGAGGAGGATGAGATACCCTTGATTGCCTTGAATGATAGTACTAGGGTTTTAAAGATGATCCTCCCATGGATGGGGAGCCAGTGAAGTTGTTTAAGAATGGGAGTTACGTGATCACTTCTGGAGGCTCCGTAGAGGACTCTTGCTGCGGCATTCATGGCCATCTGTAGTGGGCTAAGAGTGGATTGAGGGAGACCTTGTAATATGGCATTTGCAAAGTCGAAGTGTGGCAGGATTAGCGCTTGGTATATGGTTCGGAAGTCATCCGGGTTCAACAGGGAACGCATATGCCTAAGCGAGCGTATTTTGAAGTATACAGCTTTAACTATGTTATTTATGTGATGTTTCATATCCAGACGTTGGTCCAATGTAACTCCAAGGTATCTTATTGTTTCTTTAGCTTGTAGGTCAGCTTCCTTGACACTGACGTGGGCTGGAGGGGTGAAGTTGGGGTCTTTGGAGATGAAGAGCACCTCTGTTTTTTTATGTTGAATGCGAAGGTTTTGTGATTGGAGCCACTCTGAGACCGAATTGAGGCAGTCTACCAACGGTGCCAGGTCTAATTGAGTTGTAGAGAAAGGCATATATAAGAGAATGTCATCTGCATATATCAAGCAGTTGACTTTGAAGGATCTTATGACGTCGCAGATGGGCTGCATGTATATGTTAAATAGTAGGGAAGACAATGAGGAACCTTGAGGCACACCTTGCTTTTGATGGAAGCGTTTTGACTCTTCTGTACCGGACTTCACATATTGCCATCTTCCATCCAGATAAGAGTTACACCATTCTAATGCACTGTTGCAGATACCTTTCTCTTTCAGTCGTCCGAGGAGAATTTCGTGGCTTACCGAGTCGAACGCCGCAGCGATGTCTAAGAAGACGAGTACAAATCCTTGTCGGATGTTGTTAATGCCTATGATAATGTCGTTGAATAGGTTAGTGAGAAGGGTCTCGACCCCATGATATTCTCTGAACCCATGTTGGCAGTGATCTAGGGGAGCTGTGGTGTCTATATGATCTTGGATTTGCCGTTGTGCCTCCTTCTCAATTATCTTGGCTAAGAGGGGAATGCTAGCTATAGGCCTATAAGATTCGACCTTTTGCGGGTCTAGCTTGGGGTTTTTCAAAAGTGGCCTGATGGAAGTCTGCTTGAGTGCTGCAGGGAAGTACCCTGTTGTGAATGAGAGGTTCATTAGATTTGCAATGAAGGGGCTGAACGCACAACGTAGCTCCTTAATCCAAAAAGCTGGGCATGGGTCCGTTTGTGCAGTGGAGGTATTGAGAGATGCTATGGTGTCCTCGATGCATTTAGTGGATGGTGTAGAGAAGTTATTTAGTGGGGTTGCATTCGTTGGTTCTTGGAACGGGACTGTTGACACCTTGTTAGTTTGCACTATCTTGGATTGCATGTAGTCAGCGAATTTCTGTGGATGAATCTCACTGTGTTGTTCGGGAGAAGGTTCCTTTGAGAGGGATTTGACCAGGTTGAAGAGGTCACGTGGTTTATTACGTGGATTTATTACGTGGATGTCTGAAAAGATCTGAAAATGGGCATAAAGACATCCCTGAAGCCGTTCTAGAATTTTCAAAAGATTCACGTGTAGGTGTGATGGCATCTGAATCAACCATAGGCATGCCGGGGGGTGGGACAGAGGCGGGTCTGTAAAGATACATGTACCCACTCGTATACCTGCACCAAAGCACAAACAGAATTCATAAAGATTTATTTATTTATCATGTCTTATATACTGTTGCTCGTTTCAACACTGTGCACTCTGTCAATACTTCTTACTCCTTCAAAGATACCGTCAGTGTATAAGACATACTTCTCCAGGCACCCATGCAGCAACACTTCTCCATTTGCAAAATGGCAGGCTGGGATGTGGAAGGGCACCACGCATATCTGTCTCCTATTTTGTGGATGCGCATATGCAGCACATTCAAATTCCTAAAATGCGATGACCTTCTACTACATGTTGTAGCACATGACTCTGTGCGCTCCGCTTTTTTTTTCTTTTTCTATTATGCAGTGAATACATGTAGCTTTCAAGCAAGAGAGAAGCTGATTTTACCTGTGACCACCTTCTCGGCTGCCCCTTCTGCAGCATATTGGAAGTTTTGACTTAGACATCCCTCTTTGCAGCCAGATATCCTTTCTAAATTGAGTTTTCAAATGTTCTGGAAAAAGATGAATTTATTTGAATGGTTTCACTTTTTCTAGAGCCTATTTCCGTATATCGTCCAAAGAAATCTTAAGAAGATTGATGGCGCATAGCTGTGCCTGTCAATCCTTAACTCCGGATATTCAAAGCTGGGTCATATGCGGCCATGGCATTGAATATCCAGGGATCACCACACACATCGGAAGCCATAGTAGCTAATCGGGCAGCAGAAATATTGTATGCTGCCTGGTTAGCTCCTGTGCCTAAAAAATAGGCAAGGTTTTTTTCACCTATCTTTTAGACATAAGTCGCTGCTGCCTGGTTATTGATCACCTCTGCCTCCGCTCCTTCCCAGAATGCCTCCAACACACCCCAGCGGCAGCTACATAGTTTACAGGACCTTCGAATCTTGGGCCCTATATCTTTATCTCTCTCTCTCTCTCTCTCTCTCTCTCTCTCTCTCTCTCTCTCTCTCTCTCTCTCTCCCTCTCTCTCTCTCTCTAATACATATATACATATCAATAAGAACATAAGAACACAAGAATTGCTATACTGGGTCAGACAAAGTTCCATCAAGCCCAGTATCCTGTTTCCAATCCAGGCCACAAGTACCTGTCAGGTTCCCAAAAAGGTACACAAATACCACAATGCTTATTCCAGAGTAAGCAGTGGATTTCCCTGGTCCTCTTTAATAATGGTTTATGGACTTATCCTAAAGGAACTTGTCCAAACAGCTTTCACTATATCCCCCGGTAAAGAATCAAAGAGTTTGATTACCCGTTGAGTGAAAAAATAGTTTCTCTTACTTCTAAAAGAGCTATATTGTTGCTTCTTTGAGTATCCTCTAGTCCTTCTACTTTTTGAAGGAGTAAACAACTGACCTACATTTAACCTTTTCAATCCATTCATTAATTTCTATCATATCTCCCCTCAACTGTCTGTTTTTCATGTTGAAGAGCCCTAACCTTTTAAGCCTCTCCTCACAGGCATAGCCTTCCATTCTCTTTATCATTTTGGTTGCTCTTCTCTGCACCTCTTCTAATTCTGCTATATCTTTTTTAAGATATGTTCTCTGTATATAGTTTAAATATTGTTCTATGTAACTCTAACTGTTCGATGTAAACCGCCCCAACCATTGGAAGGGGTGGTAAATAAATAAATAAAACAAGATGTGGTGAACAGAATTGCACACAATATTCAAGGTGCGGTCACACCATGGGGTTTATTTCTTTAAAGTTTTTTCTATACCGCGCTTTTTAAAATCAGCTTGGTTTACAATTACAACAAATTTCTACAGTCCCAGATGAGCCGGTATTGTACTTACAGTGAACAGGATTTGCACCTTGGGTTAACTGGGGCAACTATGTACAGGCTACACAGCTAGGCGGTGTGGCTGCTCCTTTAGATAACTATATACAGGGATGATAAAGAGGCATTATAATATCATTGGTTTTCTACTCCATTTCTTTACTTATGATTCCTAGCATTCTATTTGCTTTCATGGTCACCGCTGCACACTGGGCAGAGGGTTTCAATGTATTATCCACGATGATGCCAAAATCCTTTTCTTGGGTGGTGGTTCCTAATGTGGAACCTTGCATCGTGTAATCGCAGTTTGGGTTGTTCTTTCCTAGATGCATAACTTTGTAGAAGTAAAATTTAACATAAAGGTATTTACTAACATGGTGTGATAAGTTTGTGCATGTGGATGGGATGGGTGTGTATTTAGTTGGCGATGGTAGTAGTGTTGCTGTTTGGTTAGGGGATGTTGCTTGAATGTTCATAGGTTTCTATAAATAACCATATTTTGAGGTCTGCGGAAGTCTGTGAGGTCTTCTAAAGCTCTCAGGCTCATTGGTAGGGAGTTCCATAATGAGGATGCTAGTACTGATGGTGCTCTTTTTGAAGTTGTGATAGCCTGCAGGTGTGCCGATCATGTTGTTGGTGGTGGTTGTTCTTCTTGGTCTATTGCTGATGTCTCTTGTTATAACGTTTTGGAATACGTCCGCTGAGAGATGGTGAATGACGTTTCGGAATACGTCCGCTGAGAGATGGTGAAGATTATCATGATTGTTTTGTATTTAGCTCTTGCCACCACTGGGAGCCAGTGTAGTTGTTGTAGGACGGGAGTGATGTGCTCGGTCCTTGGGGTGTCTGTAATGATGCGTGCTGTGGTGTTTTGTACCATCTGTAATGGGTGTAGTGACTGATGAGGAAGGCCTTGGTATAGTGAGTTTCCATTGTCAAGCAGTGGTGTGATGAGTGCTTGGCACACTGTGCGGAAGTGGTCTTGACGGAGCATTGGTTTGATTTGTCTGACTGTTTTCAATCAATATGCCTTTTTTCAGTTTTGGTAATGTGGGATTTTAGGTTCAGAGTTCTGTCTAGTGTTATGCCCAGATATTTAACTTCTTCTTTGACTACTATGTGTTTGTCTAGGATGCTGATGGTTTGTGGAGTTATGAAGGTGGGGTTCCTGGTGACGAACATTGCCTCTGTTTTGTCGTAGTTGATGGTTAAGTTGTTGACTATGAGCCAGTCATTCATGTCTTCGAGACATTTTGTTATTGGTGTAGTGTTTAGTGCCATTAAGTTGATTGGAGCGTACACCATGATGTCGTCAGCATAAATGTGGTAGTATAGTTTATGGTGCTTGATGACGTTGCATATGGGCTGTATGTAGATGTTAAAGAGCATTGAAGATAGAGCTGAGCCTTGAAGTATTCCCTGCGTGACGGGGAATTGTAAGGATTTCTTTTGATCACATTTGACTTGTTGCGTTCGCCCTTCCAGGTATGATGTAAACCACTTTAGGGAATTCTTGCATAGTCCTATCTGTTGTAAGCGTTGCAATAGCTTGGGGTGTGACACGGTATCGAAGGCTGCATTTTTTCTTCCGTGGGAAGCTTTGTATCAAATTTTCTCTTTGCCTGCCTTATCAATGCTTTGCATCTAACTTTCCAGTGCTTATGTTTCCCATTTTCAATATTTGGCTTCTTTTTCAATTTCTTAAAGATGCTTTTTGGACTACAATAGACTCTCTGACCTTACCTTTAAACTCTGCTGGCAGGTTTTTGGCCTTCCTTCTACTTTTCTTAAAGCATGGAATACATCTGGTTTGGCCTTCCAAGATAGTATATTTGAACAATGCCCATGCTTGATGCAAAGCTTAAACTTTTGCAGCTGCTCCTTTTTAGTTTTTTCTTAACTGTTTCCTCATTTTATCATAGTCTTCCTTTTGAAAGTTAAAAGGTAGTACTGTGGATTTCGTTGCTGTCCCACTTTCCAAGATGGTGTACCAAGATCAGGAGCGTGTAGGCAGTACTCCTGCTTTGAAAGATTCCAGCAGGGGTTTCTGGGGCTGCTAGATCACCAGGTTAGTTTGGGTTTATGTGAGATGGGAGCATGGGGTGGGGGGGGGGAGGTTCTGGGGCCTCTAGACCATCAGATTTGTTTGGTTTTAAATAGGATGGGGGTGGGGTTGTTCTGGGGCTGCCAGACCACCAGGTTTGTTTTTAAGTGGGATGGGTGGGTGAAGGGTACAGGAGTCACTAGTCACTTTCTATTGGGGCACATGCCACTGACAGTATTTTGATGGCATTGGGGGCTTTTCCCAATATCATGATCATTCCCAATGCCATCAAAATAGGTCAGAGGTGCTGTATGGTATTTAGTTGATAGAAAATCAACCTGGCAGTATGCTTGATTTGTGATGTCGTATTGAGAGCTCTGTCAATAATAGCACCTAGGTATTTTACCTCCTGCTTGACTGGTATATTAATACTGTGCAAGCTGATGGTAGTAAAAATGCAATGTGTGCTTTTGAGTTGGTCCTGACTCCTGGTGACCCAGAAGCTTCTGGGTTTTCTTGGCAGTGTTACCGTAAGTAGCTTGCCAGGCCTTTCTTCTGAGGCAATGGAGGGTTAAGTGACTTGCCCAAGGCCACAAGGAGTGCTAGTGGGAATTGAACCCTGGTTACTTGGTTACCAAACCAGTGTTCTAACCACTAGGGTACTCCTCCACTCCCTGATGGTAGTGGGGGGTGTGAAAGTCTGATTTCTTGTAGTGAATAGGATTTCCATTTGTTTGATTTGCAGGTTGTTTGCATTGAGCCATAATTCCGCTTCATATATGCAGTCGATGATGCTATTATATTGGGGGTTTCTTGTGTCAATCGGAGCATATACCATTATATTGTCAGCATAGATATGATATTTAATTTTGTGTTTGTTGAAGATGTCACATATTGACTGTAGATATATATTAAACAGGAGGGCAGAGAAGGCTGAGCTTTGCGGTATTCCATGGTCTTGCAGGAAGGTGGTGGATGACTCCTGGTCTATTTTTGCATATTTGAAGCAGTTGGTAAAGTATTACTGAAACCATTTTAGTGTTGTTCCTGAGATGCATATTTGTGCCAGTCTAGACAAGAGGATGGAGTGATCAACATTATCAAATGCCGAGGAGATATCTAGGAAAATCATGACAAAGGCTTGGTGAGGGTCATCTAACCCACATATAAGGGTGTCAAATAGCACTAGTGGAGGAGTAGCCTAGTGGTTAGAACACTGGCTTGGTAACCAGGCAACCAGGGTTTGATTCCCACTAGCACTCCTTGTGGCCTTGGGCAAGTCACTTAACCCTCCATTGCCTCAGAAGAAAGGCCTGGCAATCTACTTCCAGTGACACTGCCAAGAAAACCCAGGAGCTTCTGGGTCGCCAGGAGTCAGGACTGACTCAAAGGCACACATTGCATTTTTGCAAGGTTTCAATGCCATAGTATGGCCAGAAACCATATTGGTGTGTATTAAATGGGGCATTGTTGTCAATGAAATCTTGTAATTGTAATTGGACTACTTTTTCTATTATTTTTGCTAGGAACGGAATACTAGCTATTGGTCTGTATGAAGTGGGATTTTCCTTATTAAGGGCTTTGTTCTTGAGTATGGGACGAATGACAGACAGCTTAAGTGTGTCAGGCATAATTCTTTATAGGCGGGATTGGTTTACTCTGATAAAACTGAACTAGCGCCCAAAATACAGTACTTAACTGCTTTTATCCAAGAGACTGGACAGGGGTCAAGGTATGATGTTGTAGTGTTGATTTTTGTGATAGTTTCCAGAAGCTGTTTCTCTTTAATGAGATGAAAGGATTGCCATTTGTTGGTTTGTGGCTGTGATTCAACACAGGAGAGCAAAGTTCTTCAACTTAGATGCTAGGTGGTCTGCTATAATTTGCGGGTTAATAGCTATACTATTAGGCAAACTTATTTGGTTAGAGTTTTTACTATTTCAAAAAGCTCTCTGGGGCGATTGCAGGCTTTATTCAATATATTAGAATGATGGTCTTTTTTGCTTTGTAAATTGCTTCTTTATATGTATGAAGAATTGTAATGTACTGTTCTTTATTTTCAGGAGTTTTATTGGATCTCAACTTTTTTCTAGCTTGTGGAGAGTTTTCTTAATGTTTCGTAGTTCGTGTGTATACCATTTTTCTGAATGTTTCCTATTTGTTCTCTTACTGGAAGAGTTGGGCTTTGCTGTTTTGTTTATTGTTGTAGTCCAGTTTTTTTTTACTGTGTCATTGATGTCAAGAATATGTGTATTTAGGTGAGTGGAGACCTCAGACAAGAAAGCATCCTTGTCAAAGTTCTTAAAAAGCAGCTTCTGGTGTGGAGTATCGTTGGTGGTCTGGGTGGCTAGAGGAATTGGGAGGGCCATTCTTATGATGAAGTGATCTGACCAGGGGACCTGGGTAGCAGTTGGGTAGGTAAAGTAAGAATGTGTGGTTAGTTGCCTGGGAATGAATATAAGATCAAGTGTGTTACATTTTATGTGTGTTGGATGTCTCATTATTTGTATGAAGTCCATTTCTTCCATTAATTCTAGAAAGTCTGTGGATTGTTGGAAGGTGAGGAATGTTAAGTTAAGGTCTCCAAGGATGATATGGGGTTTCTTCGTTGGAGATGTGCAGGCTGATTTGAGTATGGTAGTAAGGTTAAGTTAATTGTTGTTGGGTGGTCTATAAATGAGGCAGATTGCTATATTTCTGTTTTCTATTTTGATTATGTCTATGCCATCACAATTTGTACATAAACTGAGATGTAGATTGAGGTGTGATTTGATCAGTACTCTACCACCTCTTTTGGTGTCTCTAGGGAAGTTGATTTGTGAGTAGCCATTCGTATTTAGTTGATGGTGTCTGTTTCTCTGAGAGATCATGCCAAATTAGTGCTGACTTCTTGTGCGCATGTCTTTTGGCTTGCTCTCCCCGTTTAATGCTGCCATTTTGCACGCAGTTTAACACGTGTCTTATTTGCATGTACTGCAGCCTTCATTTGCATACCCTATATTTGTGGTATCATGCGTTTAAAAGGTGTGCATTGTTGGGGTGCTTAAAAGTTGATTTAGCGCGCATCTAGCATCAGTTTTCTGCATCGGCCTGATAGCCGTTTAGAGGCACCTTTTAGAAATTGTCTAGATACCATCAGGGATGTCCAGACCAAAATGCCTGTAGAAAGGCTGGAAACTTGCAAGTTCAGGGCCAATTTCAGAAACATGTATATGCCTGAAATGAACGTCTCTGGAAATGGCCCAATAGACATCCTTGTGATGATATTTCTGGATGGGGACATTTATAGCATGGTGAATGCACATTCCTGCCTGCTATTTTGCAAGCGGGGATGCACATTGGCATGCTGATCATAAAACAAGTGTATTTATTTCCCTTCAGTTTTCTTTATAGTTGTGAAAAGTATTGGGGATATCAGAGCACCTTCTCTACTCCCTCCATGTGTTTCAGTGGAAAACAAGAGCGTTTCTGATGTCTATTTGTGCCCTGGAGCGGGTATAGACATAAGATGTTACCGCTGCTGGGTAGAGATGGGCTCATCATTTCTGAAATTGGATAAAGATGTTTATCTTTACAGAACATCCATTCAGAGCTGGCCCATCCACTAGGCAGGCTAGGTAGTCACCTAGGGTAGCAGATATCTGTGGGTGGCAGGCCATGTGTTTTGGCATACATGGCCTGTCACCCCCCCCCCCTCACAATGTGCTGAGCCACAATGCCCCCCCCCCTGTGCTGAGCTGCACCATGCTGCTGCCCCCTGCTGCTGCTGATTCCAGCAGTAGGGGGGATGGCTAGGCTTGGTAGAAGGCTTTGTGCTTCGGCACACATGGCCTGCCACTTCTGACCTCCCTCCATCATGACTTCGGGGGTTCTGGAGTATGTCTGAGGGGGTCAGAGCCAAGTTGAGCTGTACCCCCCTTGACCCTGCCACCGGAGTCAGTGGTAGCACAGCATGACGGGGGGGGGGGGGGGGGACAGCACGGCCAGGGCTTCTGCCTAGGGTGGCAGAAACCCTTTGGCCAGCCCTGCACCCATTGACATGCTTCCACCACACCCACATGAGATGTAGATGTTCTTGCACTGGGGATTTCTCCATACTCAGCTTCTAAAATGGCTCTGGGAATGTCTCCTTGATTTGCATGTTGATGTGCCCATTTTTGGATGTCCAGCTCATGAATAGGGCTTGTGAAAAGACTGACAGCCACAATGAGGGAAGGCGATTTTAAATTAGCCGATTAATACACGTAAAATGCCTTTTTCAAATGTGAATTCACTTTGAAAGTTGTCCTCTAAACAATTTTTCATTAAATCAGAAATGAAATGGACATATGCTAGGTCAATATTCAACAACAAATAAGTGGCTGGTGCAGGATCACCCGATAAATGCTTTCTTAAAAAAAAAAGGTCTTCTGTCGTCCTTTGTAGAATTTTGCCCATTTTATTTGCAAATTATCCTACGTTCTACACTTACAGTAGAAAAGGGGCCTGGTTTGGAATGGAGTGTGAGTGGCCAAAAAGTAATACATTCAGCAATCAATATTTAGCTGCTGATCATATAAAGGCACAATGCATAGAAAGTGGAATTGAGACATCGAGGTTGGGACATAATTCCAACGATATCTTAGAAATGGCTGTACTAAACATGGAACAGTTTTTAAAGTGCATAGATGGAAGTGTAGGAACACACATGGATTTATTCCCGCATGCAGTGGGAGGAACCAGTTTACAAATTTAGACATTGGAAGCATCAAGAGAAGAAGCCCAGCAATTTAACATGCTTAAGTACCAATATTTCACGATGTGCATGTATACATGTCAGCACTTGCATCTGAGCTATTTTCACACAATTTGACATATAGCTGCTGCTGGATAACTACAGAGAGCACTATCTTGGACTCATTTCAATTTGGAGGGAGCAATAAACTAAGGGAGATTAAGGAGGATAATCCCCTTAGTCCCGCCTGTAAAAGGCTAGTCAAAGTGTGCACTTTTAAAAAACCTACACATACCACGGAACAGGTATAAAGCCAGACATGGAGAATTTTGAGCATACACATGCATCCCCTACATAAAAAGGGAAATAAGCATGTAGATTTTTGTCCCTCTCAGACCACAGCCAGACCATGTCCCCAGCACACCTTCTCAAAATTGCCACATCCCAAAAGTGGCATTACAGGACATCCCACATAAAGTGGGATCTTAAGGACATCCTTTGTAATGTGTATCCTGACTAAATGGCCATTTGGCAATGGATGCGACGTCCATGTGTAGATGCCTGATTACGTGTGTCAATCACGAATGTGGTTTCTGAAATAAACCAAAACTTACAGATCTAAGTGCTGGCAGGTAAATACCAGATAGAACTTTAAACATGGCTATTTAAAGCTATGTGAATTTTCTAAGCCGACATGTATATGGATACTGCTGATGAAAATATGAATACGTTAAACATATAAAGCTGAAGAGCTAGCTCATGAATATTCAAATGTATGAGATAAAATCAACCAATCACAGCTTACAGTTACACTGAGCATGGGGAAAGGTAATCAGGCACTGGTGTCCGGTGGGAGTAGGGGTGGGGGTGCCTGGCGAAAGTTGGGACTGGTTTGAGATGACAAAGACAGCTCAAAAGGAAGAAGGAACTGGGTTAGCTCAGGAAAATGCAAAGGCCGCACAACTATGGCCTGGAGATGCGTATCTGCAAGACAGGCTTCTTCAAATAGGAGTAGATGTATCTACAAGGATTAGAATAATTCAGAATAGCATTTTTTTAGGTTTGTGCATGCATTATATTATTATGTATTGTATGTTATATATTTATTGTATGGATTTGTAACTGTAAGCCGCTTTAGGGTCTTCATGTTCATAAATGGGCTAGCAAGTGCTAGCAATCAATAAATAAAATAGGAAATTGTAATGAATTTTCCTGTTTTGTTTCTTTTTTGCTCCTAAACCACTCATTGCTACAGCCCCTTACCCATATGTGGCTTTGAAAAGGGAAAAGGAATGATACCCAGGTGCTCCTGCAACATCTGCTTTAAAAACTTTATCTAACTTAACCTTCCAATTCAATCCCTTTTTACCAGTACCTAATCCTCCCTAACTCTGTACATGTCTGTGTCTTTCGTAACCACATTGGGGATCATTCTGACTCGCGTTTAGCAGGGATATATGTCTGGGTTGGACGTGTATCCTGCTAAACGCCAGGGTGCCGATTCCACTCACAGAGCTCCCTGCACATACTGCAGAAATATGCGGGGAGCTATGGATGGGGTGGGAGGGGGCGGGCCAGAGGAGGACCAAGGGCGGGGACACTGATCCCAGACATATAGGGCCGATTCCAGGGATGGCGATCTAGACGGGGGACGTATTCCTCCCCGGAGCTGGAATAAGCCCCCCCCCCCCCCATGGCAGAGAACATTGATGCCAGGATCCTGGGACAAGGTATGGAGGGGAGAGGGTTCTCCGCAGCCTGACCCCGGTCCTGTAAGGCCTGTTCAGGGGTCGGGCGGCAGGGAAAGACAATTTGGAGCTGTGCATGCGCCCAGGCTAGGCTAGCCAGGCAGGATCCAGAATGTCTAGAGCAGGCTGGAATCTGGGTACATCTGGGACGTCTAGGCCCTGTGCCCCAATCCTGCTCCCTTGGGCCTATCTAGCTCCTGCGGGAGCAGAATCAAGTGCATTTCTGGGCCATCCAGGTTTCGGACATCTGAATGGCTAGGACGTGCCCCGATCACAACTGGTCTCATTGTAAATAAATTAACATTTAGACAAGTATTTTTCTTTGAACATAAGGTAACATTTTGAGTTAAATACTTCAATAACCCTTTTGTATATCATTTCCTTTACTGTATTCTCAACCAAAACAGTTACATATCACAGAGGCTCTTCAAGCATTTCCCCTTCTCCCACTTCACAATAAAGAATCAACATTTCTTAGTATTGTTTAAACATATGGCATACGGGGACCAAAGCACGAAACTGTGCTACACTTTAGGACAGTTGTTTACTGAAGATTTTCCTGTGCTAGTTTTACTTCTGATGCTCAAAGACTTTTAGCACAGTAAAACTCTGAGGAAAACCACTGTGCTAAAGGACATCACAGTGGACTTCATAATTGCATGCAAATAGATGAATAGGAAATTGCTCCCAATGTAAAAAAAAAAATTATACTGGGACTTAGAGGAGTTTTTTACTCTTTCCTTAACTGAATCTTTACCCCAACTCAAGTAAAGATGCAGTACAGGAACAAAGGGGTCAATTGTGGTACTTCACCTCAGACGACCCAAGATCCCTGGTGGCTCAAGAGTCTTCCAGACCCTTCAAGCCCACAAAAAAGTCCCTGGTGGCTCAAGTGGCCCCTGAATTCCAGATGACATTCTTCTATTCTATCGTACACACCCTACTTCCCCCGATCTCTCTATTCTTAACAATTGTCTGTCCCAGATTGCACATTGGCTACATCTCAATCACCTTAAACTCAACACTGCTAAAACCTCAGCCACTTGGTTCATTGGTTCCTCCCCTGCCCCCTCTGCCACTCTTTTTCTTGGTAACATCCCTCTTTCCCTGCAGTCTTTTAAGTACTTGGAGGTCACCTTAGATTCTGCTCTCACTTTGCATGATCACATTAGTTCGGTGGTGAAGCAAACCTTCTTCACTCTTCATCAACTCCAGTCTATGGTTATGGTTTGGAACTTGATATACCACCCTTTACTTGTGCATCAGAGCGGTTTACATGTATACTAACAGGTACTTTTTATTCCCTTGTCCCCGAAGGGCTGACAGTCTAAGGGGCTTGTTTACAAAGCCGCGGTAGCGGTTTGCGATCGTAATCGGAGCCGCGGCCCCATTGATTTCAATGGGGCCGCGGTTGCGATCGCGATCGCGAACCACTACCGCGGCTTTGTAAACAAGCCCCTAAGTGTACTTGATGCAATGGAGGGTTAAGTGGCTTGCCCAAGGCCACAAGGAGTGGCCATGGGACTAGAGACCCAAGTCCCTCTGGCCAGAGGTTGATTGTCCCCATGCGGGAATTGAACCCCCAGCCCTGCATTTTTTTCTGTTTCCTCCTTTACCACGCTTTAGTTCTATCACATCTAGATTATTGCAATGTTGTATATGCTGGTCTTTCCCAGTCTCAGTTTCATCGCCTTCAAACTGTTCAGAACACTGCTCTTTGTTTACTAGCACAGGCTTCCAAATTTGAACACCTCACTCCACTGTTTCTTTGCCTTCGCTGGTTGCCTGTCACATATTATTTTGTTCCATAAAACATTTTATTCTGGTATTCCTTTCTATCTTTCTTCCTCTATCATCTCCCATGCACCGCCATGTCTTCTTTATACCATTCATGGTAGCCATCTTTATCTGCCCCTTGCTTCACATGCACACTACGAGTCCACTAGACATCTAACACCAAATTTAAATCCCTTCTTAAAATATCTATTCTGCCAGTCTGTCATATACTGTATAGGAATAACTGCCTAATTTGGCAAACTGACACTATGCAGTGCATCCCAGAATTGTTTATTTTTTTGTGCTAGTAAAGTTTGATTTTGTTTGCCCTTGCACGGTGTGATGGTCATACTATCAAGTCGAACTGAAGCAGGAAAGCCAACATTTAGGAGGCAGCCCATGGCTCTGCAGCAGTTCTGCTTTTGGCAATTTGGTGCAGTTCAGAAAGAGGATGCAGGGCAAGTTTACCATGAAGTTGCTGATGGTGTTTAGATATGGTCATTCCATTTTTGGGCTTGTTTCAGCTACCTATGCGAACCTGCATCCCGGTGAATGTTTATTTAAAGTTTTCATGTGGGGCTCATCTCGCTTAGGATAGCACTTTAGTCCTCGGTTCACTTAGTCTATAACTTTAGAGCCATTTGTAGTAACCTATTCACCTTTTGTAATCCAACATGGTGTACTTAAGAAGGCAAATATGGACAAGACCATGCAAGATTTTAAATATTAAACAAAGCAATTTGAAAACTAGCCTTGAAACCACTGGTAACCAATGTAATGAAGATAATAGCAGAGTTACAGAATCAGATTTTGATGCCCTTAACAATATTTTAGCCACATTGTTTTGCAGTAATTGAATCCTTGTTAAAGATTTCTTTGATAAACCCAAATACAAAGAGTTACAGTAATCTATGTGAGACATAATAACCGTCAAAACGACTTCATGTTAAGTCATTGAAGGCAAACAGATCTCAAATTTGCCTAAGTATACAAAGGAAGTCATTCCATAATACAAATAGGCCATTTGGACATGCACAGGAGATGGTTTTCTCATGAAAACGGAAACCTTGCACCCGTGCATGTTCACAGCACTAGCATGGGGATCTCAGAACATGCCCAGGAGGGGCAGAACCAGAATATGGTCAGTCATGGAGACGTAGAAAGCATATTCAGGAAAGGCCCATGTGCATTTTCTGTGTCCTCCTCAGATGTGCTCATTATTCCTGCAGAAACGTGGAATAAGGTCAATACTTAGAAATATTTCTGCTGTGCTTGTAGAGAGGTAATAACATAAGATATGCCATACTGGGTCAGACCAAGGTCCATCAAGCCCAGTATCCTGTTTCCAACAGTGGCCAATCTAGGTCATAAGTACCTAGCAGTTTCCCCAAAAGACACAGGTTCCACAATGCTTGTATGGGGTCAAGCATTGATATCCTGGGTCCCCTCTTAATAATGGTTTATGGACCTTTCCTCCAGGAACTTGTCCAAACCTTTTTTAAACCCAGCTACACTAACAGCCTTTACTACATCCGGTAGTGACAAGCGTGCTTCAAACTGGTGTAACTGTGGTCTGTAAAACACAGCTAGATGCATATATAATGAACAGAAATCAGGGGCGAATCTTGTAAGCTAAGGGGCGAATATGGTGGCTATGCTGACAGTTGCTGTTCGTGCTAAATGAGCTAATCTGGGGAACCCTGACATGTCCAGTGTACTGTAAAAGGGGACTGTTGATGTTAGAAGTGTGAGTGAGTCTGCCACAGGAGTTTATATGAGTGAGAGAGGGGGATCAGATATGTAGTTCTGGCACTTCATAATTTTATATTTTTTATCTATAGGTGCTGAGCATTTGTTTCCCAGAATTATGTCTTTTGTGACAGCAAGTGAGAGTGTGTGTGTGTGTGTGTGGTTTGAGGGTTGCATGGGAGGATAGTAAACTGATAGGTCTGCCTGGCTAAGGGCAGTTAATCAAGTGCAAATAAACATTAAACAATATCAGGGAGGAGGTCCAGGAACTGGGAGACATGACTGATGTAGTGCCAGCAGTCCCCCAGATTGTGCCATGCAGCATGCCATACTCGAGGCATTCATTTGTGACTCAGCAATCATATGCATCCCATGGGGAATCGTTATGTTTGTGTTGGTTTTTGTGCATATGATGGGGGTCCATCCTGAGCATTTTTAAGGGTGTATGTACAGCTGTCTAATGCAGGCCTCACTGAAGCCTTTTTATGATGCCAAGTACCAGTACCATTTGATGCAAGGTATGTTCTGTCATACATGTTCACATTTACCTTCTCTTATACTATCTTAGAGTGTGCTGGGATTACCTAGCACTGTTCTGGGCATGTTAAGTGCCGTCAAGTCGGTGTAGGCTCATGGCGACCCTCTGGATAGTTGTCCTAAATTGTGTTCGGTCTTCAGTCAGGCAGCTCATTGTTGACAGAATGGTACCCGTAGCTGCTGTTATTGTATCGATCCATCTCATTGCTGGCCTTCCTCTTTTGCGTTGACCTTCTATCATGTCAAGCATGAGGTCTTTCTCTAATGATCTCTCTCTTTGCATGATGTGTCCAAAGTATGAAAGTCAAAGTCTTGTCATCTGAGCTTCTAAAGAAATGTGTTTGTGTGTTTTGAGCTGATAATATGTGATATTTGTATTCCAATAAGGTTTTTTGCCCAATCTGCTGGTTTGTAGGACCACTTCTCTTTTTCATTTTTGTTTAGGCCTAAATGTAAGGGCATAACCTTTAACCTTCACAATTTTGATATATTTTCAGCTGAAAACTTTGGAACCAGGTTTATCTAGTTATCTCCAAGTTATAATGCCCTGTTCAATGTAATTTCAGTTTGTTCAATGTAAACCGCACTGATGCAGAATAGCGCGGTATATAAGAGAATGTAAATAAATAAATCTGAAACAGCAGACGAGTTTAGGCATCTAATCAAGATGCCTTAATTTAGAGCCTGATCTTTTTTTGAATTTCCTTTTTTTTTTAAGTGCTGTCAAGTCACTGCCAACTCCTGGTGACCCAGTTGCCTCTGGGTTTTCTTTGCAGTGTATCACCAGAAGTAGATTGCTAGACCTTTTCTTCTGAGGCAATGGAGGGTAAAGTTTGCTCAAGGTCACAAGGAGTACTAGTGGGAAAAGAACCCTTGATCTCCTGGATACTAGGCAGTTTTTCTAACCACTAGGCTGCTCCTCCACCATTTTCTGAATGCCAGCCTCTTAAAAAATTGTTCCAAGGAGTATGAGCACAAAAATAGAAGCAAGGACAAGCAAATTTCTGGGAGTAGCTTTTGGATGGAGCTGGGGTGCTGTTGTGAGGTACAGTGCACTTTATGGAAGATGTGCGTACCTGCACATTACTTAAGAATATAAGAACATAAGAAATGCCATACTGGGTCAGACCAAAGTCCATCAAGCCTAGTATCCTTTTTCCAATAGTTGCCAATTCAGGTCACAAGTACCTAGCAGTTTCCCAAAAAGACACACAGGTTCCATAATGCTTGTTTTGGAGCAAGCAGTGGATTACCTGGGTCTTTAATAATGGTTTATGGACCTTTCCTCCAGGAACTTGTCCAAACTTTTTTTAAACCCAGCCAAACTAACAGCTTTTACTACATCCTCCGGTAACGAATTCCAGAGTTTGATTACGCATTGAGTGAAAAAAATATTTTCTCTTATTTGTCTTAAATGAGTTACACTGCAGCTTCATTGCATGTCCCTATTTTTTCTACTTTTTGATAGCATAAACAATTGATTTACATTTACCCATTCCACTCCATTCGTTAATTTATAGATCTCTGTCATATCTCCCCTCAGCTGTCTCTTTTCCAGATTGATGAGTCCTAACTTTTTAAGCCTCCCCTCATAGGGGTATCCTTCCATCCCCTTTACCATTTTGGTGGCTCTTCTTTATACCTTTTCTAGTTCTGCTCTATCCTTTTAAGATACGGTGACCAGAATAGCACACAATATTCAAGGTGCGGTCGCACTATAGAATGATAAAGAGGCATTATAATATTGTTTGCCTTATTCTCCATTCCTTTCCTCATGATTCCTAGCATTTTATTTGCCTTCTTGGCCACCGATGCACACTGGGTAGAGGGTTTCTATGTGTTATCCACAATGACACCTAAATCTTTTTCCCGGGTAGTGGTTCCTAATGTGGAATTTGCATCGTGTAACCATAGTTTGGGTTGTTCTTTTCTAGGTGCATAACTTTGCAGTTGTCCACATTAAATTTCATCTGCCATTTGAATGTCCAGTCTTCCAATTTGTCAAGGTCCTCTTGTAAATTTTCACAATACTCTTGGGTTTTAACAACTTTGAATAATTTTGTGTCATCTGCAAACCTGACTACCTCACTCATTATTCCTATTTTCAGGTCATTTATGAATATGTTAAAAAGCAGCAGATCCAGCACAGATCCCTGGAGTACTCCACTATTCACCTTTCTCCATTGGGAAAATTAGCCATTTAACCCTACCCTCTGTTTTCTGTCTTATAAACAGTTCCTGATCCACAAAGTACACTGCCTCCTCTCCTATGACTTTTTAATTTTGCCAAGAGTCTAACATGAGGGACCTTGTCAAAGGCTTTCTGAAAATCCAGATACACTATATCAACCAGCTCACCTTTGTCTACCTGTTTATTCATGCCTTCAAAAAAATATAACAGATTAGTAAGACAAGACTTTCCTTGGCTAAAGCCATGTTGGCTTTCTCCCATTAAGCCATGACTATCTACATGTTTAGTAATTTTGTTCTTTATAATGGTTTCTACCATTTTGCCTGGTACTGTTATCAGACTCACTGGCCTACAGTTTTCTGGATCACCCCTGGAACTCTTTTTAAAAATTGGCGTTACAATTATCCATTCACCAATCTTCAGGTTCTACAGATGATTTTAATGAGAGTTCACAGATTACTAATAGTAGATCTGCAATCTCATATTTCAGTTCTTTCAACACCCTTGGGTGTATACCATCTGGTCCAGGTGATTTGCTACTGTTTAGTTTATCAAATAGTTGTACGACATCCTCCCGGTGTATCAATATTTCTTTCAGTTCTTCCAATGCATCACCTTTAAATAATGTTTCAGTCATGGATAACTTCCCTACATCTTCTTCAGTAAAGACTGAAGCAAAGACTTTATTCAGTCTCTCCACTGTGGCCTTGTCCCCTCTTAGTGCCCCTCTTACTCCTTTATCATCTAATGGTACAACTGTACTTGAAAAAGTCTTTATTATGCATTTTTCTTCCACAACAAGCTTCTTCTCAAATTCTCTTTTTGCCTTCCTTATCAATGCCTTGCATTAGCATCACCTGCTTTAGAGTAGGTGTAACTGTGCAGAAAATTCAGTACACTGATATGGATTGCTCTTGGAGCATGTTTCATAAAAATATATATGTGTATATGTTGCCATTAATAAAATAGACATACTATATGTGGATTTCTTTCACATAAAATATGTAGACTATTATGAAATTACTTTCTTCATGTCAAAATTCTCATAGAACATTTTCTATATGTAGTAGATGCAAAAGGAACAATTTGAAAAATAATTTTCCTACTGTGTATTCTGCTATAATTTTTTTCTTCATTTTAGATTTGAGTGAGTTTTGTTTGGGGAATTTTGAGCTGGTTTTCATTCTAGTCCACAGTGAGGGTAACTGGACTCTTCCAATATACAAATTGGAAAAGTGTGTATGGGGGACTTCAGTCTCTTGTGGCTTTTAATCTCTGTGATTAACTACTAGTTCTAACTCCCTTAGCACAGTTCTGTTCTATAATATGAAAGTTAAACTAATAAAGCACAATATCATGTTTTTGTTTGTATGTATGGTTTGAATATGAGTAAATTTCTGGAGAAATTTTTCTCCCTGACCTCCCCGTACAAACCTCACCTTCCTTTTCCCCCAATTTCCAGTCTACCTGGGCTAGAGATTGTTAAATTATCACAACTTCGCATTAGATAAAATGTGTTAATTAGCTTCCTAAGTACAGTATGAGGAGGAGTGGGGGAATAGCCTAGTGCCCAAATGATCAGCGTTTGATTCCCATTGGCACTCTTCGTGAACTTGGGCAAGTCACTCTATTCCTGGTAATACCTTGCCAAGAAAATCCTGGGGCTTCTGGATTGTCAGGAGTCAACATTGACTCCATGGCACTTAAAAAAACAAAACAAAGTATAAGGTATAGAGCTTTTTCTTCATTGTTCTTAGCCTGTTTTGGTTATGGTTGAAGGACTCAGGAGTTATTCTGGCCTTGTTTGCAAGAAAATATATTATGGTATGACATTTTTTTCTGTGCTACTTTTATCTTATAAGTTAAGAAACAAAAATGGTATTATAGGATCACCTGATGCGTTTCTATAAAGAGAATTGAACGTTCTGTACTAAGACGTTTTGTCCTGAATTCGGACCAGAACCAGCAAATAAAATCCAACTGCTGGTTACTGAAGCTGACTTGGGGGGGGGGGGGTGTCTGCCTACTAAACCGTATTCGCTGCTACTGCAGAGCTAATGCGGAAATACTGCCTTGCGGTAGCAGCTTACGTAGTCGAAATGCAGATATTACAGACACTTTTCTGTGATACCTGCATTTCACATGGTAGAGTCAGTGAGGTGGGATGGGGGAGGGGGGAGAGTAGGTGCATGATGGCTGTCAAAATTGACCCGATTGTAGCTGCAGATAACACCATCTCAAGAGGTGGCATCACCTGCAGCTGATGCTGATGTACATTGCCGGGTCTTTAACATTGTTAGTGCTGTGGATCAGTACATCTGCGACACCAGCAATGGACACAGATGGTGGTGGTGGGGGGGGGGGGATTTATAATCATTCTGTATGTTTCTAGTCCTATAGGCACTCCTTGTGGCCTTGGGCACTTAACCCTCTGTTGCCTCAGGTATACATAGATCGTGAGCCCTTTAGGGACGAGGGAATGTATCCAATACCTGCATATAGTGATTGTAAACTGTTCTGATGTCCTTCATCCAGGGTGGTATAACAAGAAATTACATAAACATAAACATCAGTACAAGCATTTATACCATGAAAAGGCAGAGTGACCTCAATAAAGTCACAGAAGAAATCAAGCACAGAATCAGCGCCTGAGTTACTTCTTCCAGTTAAAGCAAAGGCTATTACTTTAACAAAATCATTTTATCTCCCTGTGCCTCAATTATACAGTTGCCAAATTATAAAAGCAATTATAATTTAGATGAAGAGTTCCTTCGACAGACATTACCTATAATTTCTTTGTACAGCAGGGGGTATATTAGGTATTCTATAAGTTGTAACATCAACAATTGTCGGTATTATTGATGCAGATTATTTGCATGAACAGCTGTTTTTGTTTTTTTTTACCAAGATTTTCTTTTGGTGCTAAAGATGAAGGAAGTCTCAATATTTTGCTGTACATTTTAAGCTTATTAAACTAAAACCTTAAGAACCTTCATTTTGTCTTAACAACTCTTGACAGTTTCAAGGCTAACTATAACTAAACTGGAAAATGGTTCCTCTAGGACAGGGGTCGGCAACCCGCGGCTCCGGAGCCGCATGCGGCTCTTTCTCACCTTTGCCGCGGCTCCGGAGCACACTGCCCGCCCGGTATTTATGGCGTTATGGGCTCCCTCCCTTCTTCTGCAGCCGCGGCTCCCTGCCTCTTAGGGAACCGCGGCTGTGCTTTTAAAATCATCTCGGAGCCCTTCCTGTCTTGACGGGCTCCGTGCAGCATTGTCCCGCCTCTAAAGGAAGTTGTTTACCACTTCCTTTGGAGGCGGGACAATGCTGCACGGAGCCCGTCAAGACAGGAAGGGCTCCGAGATGATTTTAAAAGCACAGCCGCGGTTCCCTAAGAGGCAGAGAGCCGTGGCTGCAGAAGAAGGGAGGGAGCTGAAATGGAGGGAGGGGGGCTGACATGGAGGGGGGGAGGGAACAGATATGGATGGATGGAGGGAGGGGGGCTGACATGGAGGGAGGGAGCTGATATGGATGGATGGAGGGAGGGGGGCTGACATGGAGGGAGGGAGCTGATATGGATGGAGGGAGGGGGGCTGACATGGAGGGAGGGGGGCTGACATGGAGGGAGGGAGCAGATATGGATGGATGGAGGGAGGGGGGCTGACATGGAGGGATGGAGGGGGCTGACATGAAGGGATGGAGGGAGGGGGCTGACATGGAGGGTGGTAGCTGATATGGTTGGTTGGAGGGAGGGGGGCTGACATGGAGGGAGGGAGCAGATATGGATGGATGGATGGAGGGAGGGGGGCTGACATGGATGGAGGGAGCAGATATGGATGGATGGAGGGAGGGGGGCTGACATGGAGGGATGGAGGGGGATGACATGGATGGATGGAGCGAGGGGGGCTGACATGGAGGGAGGGAGCTGATATGGATGGAGGGAGGGGGGCTGACATGGAGGGAGGGAGCTGATATGGATGGATGGAGGGAGGGGGGCTGACATGGAGGGAGGGAGCAGATATGTAGGGATGGGGGATGACATGGAGGGAGGGAGCAGATATGGATGGATGGAGGGAGGGGGCCGTCATGGAGGGTTGGAGGGGGCTGACATGGAGGGAGGGAGCAGATATGGATGGATGGATGGAGGGAGGGAGCGGATATGGATGGAGGGCGGGGGGCTGACATGGTGGGAGGGAGCAGATTTGGATGGATGGAGGGAGGGGGGCTGACATGGAGGGAGGGGGGCTGACATGGAGGGAGGGAGCAGATATGGAGGGAGGGAGCTGATATGGATGGATGGAGGGAGGGGGCTGACATGGAGGGATGGAGGGGGCTGACATGGAGGGAGGGGGGCTGACATGGAGGGAGGGAGCTGATATGGATGGATGGAGGGAGGGGGGCTGACATGGAGGGAGGGAACTGATATGGATGGATGGAGGGAGGGGGGCTGACATGGAGGGAGGGAGCTGATATGGATGGAGGGAGGGGGGCTGACATGGAGGGATGGAGGGGGCTGACATGGAGGGAGGGAGCTGATATGGATGGAGGGAGGGGGGCTGACATGGAGGGATGGAGGGGGCTGACATGGAGGGAGGGAGCTGATATGGATGGAGGGAGGGAGGGGGCTGACATGGAGGGATGGAGCACTGGTAATGGGGTTGAGGGGACGAGCACTGGAAATGAGCTGATTAGGGGAGGCTAGGACTGGTAATGAGCTGATGGGGGGTAGGACTGGTATTGGGCTGATTAGGGGAGGCTAGCACTGGTAATGGGGTTGAGGGGGGATTAGCACTGGAAGGTACTGGGAGTGAGGACTGGAAAGGGGCTGATATTGGGGAGGGTTACTGGGACTGGAAATAGGCTGATGGAAAGAAGTGAAGAAAACGAAAGAAGAGATAAGAAATGGCAGATGGACCATAGACCACAGAAAGAGAGCTAAGAGAAGACAGGAAAGCAGAAGCCTCAGATCGGGACCAGCATGATCAAAGAATAAATTGGTCAGACAACAAAGGTAGAAAAAATAATTTTATTTCATATTAGTGATTTGACTACAAAATCATCATAATTTTGAAATCAAATATTGTTACTTGTTGTTGTGATATTTTCTGGCGTTTTTTTTTTTGGTGTGTGAAGGAAGAGGGGTAGTCTTATACGGCGAGTATAGGCCAAACACCTATATTTTAACAGGAAAAGTAGGGGGTCGTATATAGCATTAAGGTAAGAAACAATATATGCAGTGTTAGATTTGTTTTAAATGTCGCAATGGTTTTGCGGCTCCCAGTTTTTTTTTTCCCTTCGGAAACGGGTCCAAGTGGCTCTTTACGTCTTAAAGGTTGCAGACCCCTGCTCTAGGACATCTTCACAATTATATTTTTCATTGTTCGAAAAATAAAACCAAAGGCAAGATCCAGACTTTGGGGACAAAAGAAGACTTTCATCTGTCTGACTGAATGCAGAGTAGACATGTACAAAGTGCTACCCTTTTTGTAGTCCCTTAAAAATCATTACAAGCAAACACGTTTTCAGAGTTGATGGGTCAGTTCAGTTTCTTTTTTCAGAAAATCTTTGTTGAAGTCATCCTTAAGAAGTCTAATGCTATTACATCTTATTATTGAAAATAATAACAACAAAGAAAATCTACTAAAATGGCCAGTGGTCTTCATCATAAAGCATATGCGGATAGGCTTAAAGACCTCAATATGTTTTCTCTGGAGAAAGTCGGGAGAGGGGAGACACAATATGGACACTGAAATACCTCTATGGTGGTGGGCTTCATTCAATTGAAATGTAGCTCTGGAAGAAAGGGTCATGAAGTGAAGGTGAAAGGGAATAGACTAAGGAGTAATCTAAGGAAATATTTCTTCATGGAAAGATTGACGGATGCGATGAACAGCCTCTGAGGGAGATGAAGGGATTGTAAAGCTTAATAGTTCTTATGGATGGGTAGACTGGATAGGGCTATATGGTCTTTATCAGCTGACATTGACTATGCTTCTATGTTTCTATTTGGATAATGACTGCTGTCACTACATAAATGCGTTAGTTGTCACTATCTGTTGATATTCAACATCACTATGAATAGTGTTGCCAAAAATCCTTACAGAACACCTTAGCACTATCTGGATAGTGCTGGATCGGTATGTGGATGGAGTGAAGGTAAAGTGGCACATTATCATGAGGGGGTAGAGCAGAAAGCTATTTAATCTGCTATCTGGATAGCTATCTAGATAAAGTTAGGAATGCAAAGGTGTTCTAAATTTATCCGAATAGCTATCTGGATAGCAGACTCAATATCACTGCTATCTAGCTAGCTCCCAGGCTGACCACTCTATACAGATACATAGTGCCTCCTGCAATCCAAACTGTAACACTCCATATCCAGATTATAATTAGATACCATAGCCAGCATTTAAAAATGAACTGGTCTCCAGTGTTTTAAATATTGACCTCCACAGATTTCAGACCCCCCCCCCCTCCCCAAAAGCTTTCAGGTTAAATTTTCAAACATACTGGGAGGGAGCATGCCTAAGATGACAGCGTCTAGCTGAGCATGTGCAGTTGCAGCTTTTCCTTTTTCCTTTTCCTTTGAATGACTCTTAAGAAAAACAAAGGTAAAGAGGGGGCTAAGTCTTCAAAAGCCTCCCCCGCTTCCTTGAAGCAGCCAACCATTGATGCTAGGCTTCTCAAGATCACCACCGAAAGAGCCCGTGAGCAAGTCTTACGCTGCGGATTCACTAGTTGAATTTTGACCCCTCCTGGAGGTAATCCAGCTCATGTTCCATGGTTGCACACAATGCTGCTGTATCAGTGACCTGAGTCAGGAGAAGCCAATACTGTGGAGAAAGGTGCCCTGGGCTCGTTGGAGGCAGTCCCACAAGTGCAATGACCGTTTTGGCTTTACATCCTATGAGCGATGAGGATGGAGCGAGTGGCTGGTGAGATGACCAACCAATTGGTGTTCGAAAGGTCAGTAGTATTGGCTGGGTCAACAAATCCTCACTCCTCTCCTCAAGCAAAAGAAGATGGAGGAATGCCTGAAGTTACCTTGTCCGCTATTAGGTCTATGCTCTTAAGACTGGAAGCTACTGTTTCAAAAAGTGCTGCAGATATTAACTCTCTTGTTCACATGAATCTGGAAGTTAATAAAAGGTTTTTGGATCTGGAGGATAAACTTAAGAAATTGAATCAAATTATGAAATTGGTGATCAAGCACAGAATTATGATACATGGAAAACTTGAACAATTTGAAAAGCCGATGAGGCACCTGAACCTTCAGATACTGAATTTCCCTTAGTTACTGTAGATATCATTCAATGAGCTCTTTAGGAAATACAGTACTTGATTGAAGTATTAAGAATTTCTGATACATCTATTTCACCTTTAAATAGGATATATTATCTACCTGCAGAGAAAACACAGTTTATTAGGAAAGAGCAACAGGATTTGGATGTTACAGCTATAATTGAGTCACTGGAGACCAAGAAAGAGCTACTCTTTTAGTGTCCTTTGTCTTTGAGAAGGATTTGAGCCTTGTTCTGCAACTTTATTTTAGGAATATCTCAGAGCCCTTTCTGTGTCATCGGTTAAGGATTTTCCCAGATGTTGCTTGTATAACTCAAGAGAAAGGAAACCTTTTCTTGGCTAAGAGACAAGAGATTTTCACTTAAGGCACTATATCCTCAGGTATCTCTGTAAATGTATTGCAAAGAATCTTAATGTTAAATATGTTTTCCTTTTGCCTGAGCATTTGAGGACTTTCTTGGATGTCAAGAAATTGGGTATATCAGCCCCCTCTCCTTCTTAGTTTGCCACCAGTGCTTATTTGTGCATTAGTCTGTCTTGATGCCTAAAGCCATGATTTTCTGCTTTTTCTTTTCTTTATGTCTTGACTATTCCATCTTTTTCAGCTACTTTTCTCACTTATGGCAGACTACTGGAAATTATTGTAATGGCGATGTTTCATTTTGATTATTTCCTTTATATTTTTCCATCACATTCTTTTCATGTTTGTTTCTTGTTTAAGTGGATACTTGTGTAATTTTGTTTAATATTTTATTAAAAAATTTTTTTTAAAAATTTCAAAAATTTCAAACACTTAGAGGCTGATTCTATAACATTCACATCCAAGCTGCGGACACATCCAAATCAGAAATGGGGACATTGTAAACCCAATTCTGGTATGGATGCGCTTGCGAGTCTGGAATTGGAGATGTAGGTGTATTAAACATCTTGGGCACCCCTGCCTTCATGATGTTCTGAAAAGATGAATGTCGACAATGCTGCCTGCCTCTGCCTCCCCTGTTAAAATGTGCATCCCCTAAGCTGCTCCTCTCACCGACAGTGTTGTGTTCATGTACATAACACATGAATACTAATTATACCTAAATGTGGATGCCACGAAGACTAAATTTACTAGTCTGTTGGATACCCAGAGCACTGCAAAGTAAGCTTAGTGCAGTCATTAATAGAATAACAGCAAGTCTAATGTGATATGTTAGTCCTGACATAGCTGCCATCAGAGCATACATGGCAATAGAATAACTTCTCCGTTAATTTTATTTATTTGCACACCATTTTTATACCGCTCCTTCCGATCAGCAGCGGTTCACATTTTAACAATTTGTTCTGCAATGGTAGCAGTTACATAGAACATCAGTAACATATAACAATTAACGGTAGTAACAGTAGGAAAACTATGTACAAATAACATCAGTAATAATATAAAACAATGTCTAAGCTATGGATATCTGTTAAATAAGCAATATTAACAGTAGTCATCCTATGTAGAGGGTAATATTGGTAAGGGATTCGAAGGACTCTAAATATTTACATGAGATAAGGGAGGTGTATTTTAGGTTATCTAAATATATATTTCTATATTGATGTACATCGGGAGATGTCACGCGACTAGTGTGTTTCTAGTTTAATATGGTCGGGTGAGGTTGGCGTTTTTACGAAGGAGTTGCTAGGTGAATATCAAGTTGAGTTTGTATTGGGTATGATTTTTTGGTTTAAGTTATTTCGGACAAATTGTAGAATTCTAGAAAAAGATGTGTTTTGAGGTTTTTTCGGAATGATTGAAGTTCTTTGTTGGCTCTTAAGGACTCTGGGAGTTTGTTCCATAGTGAGGGGGCTATGTAAGAGAAAGCTCTGTTGCTAGTATTCTTTTTCACCTTGCGTATTGAGTTTGGAATTTGCAACATATTTAGATTGTGGCTTCGTCTGTTTCTGTTGGGGGGTTGTTCATTAATGAGTGTGTTAAGGAAGGATGGGGTGATATTGTGTATTAGTTTAAATATTGTGATTATTATTTTGTATCTGATGCGTGCTTGTATAGGTAGCCAGTGGAGTTCTTGTAGAATAGGTGTGATGTGGTCTGTAAACCGCACATTCAGTAAGATCCGAGCTGTGACATTTTGGGCCATTTGCAGTTTGTTGTTTTTTTAGGTATACCAACAAGAATACTGTTACAATAGTCCAGGTGTGGAGTTATGAGAGCTTGCACTATTGTTCTAAAATCTGAGTGTTCAATGATGTTGCGTAGTGGTTGTAATGCTCTTAGTTTGTGGAAAATAGTTCTATTTAGAAGTCTTAGGTGTGTTTCCATGCCTAGTGTCATGTCAAGAGTTACACCTAAGTACTTTAATTCCTGTTTGATGTTATATTGTCTCATTTAGTATGATTGTGGAGGGATGTTTAAGTTCAGGGTTCTTAGAGATAAACATTACTTCTGTTTTTTTATGATTGATACTCATGTTGTTTCGTTGAAGCCATAGTTGTGTTTCTTTCAGGCAGGTTTCTAAGTGGGTATAGTCTGGGTTATGTATATCTAGTTATGTATAGAGCATTATATCATCCGCATATAAATGATAGTTTATTTTATGTTTTTGAAATATTGAGCAAACTGGTCTTAAGTATAGGTTGAATAATATGGCAGATAATGCTGAACCTTGTGGAATACCTTGTGTTTGTGGGAAAGTGTTGGATAGTTTTTGATCAAAGCTTACTTGTTGTATTCTATTGGTAATATATGAATTGAACCATTTTAAGGGTGTCCCTGTAATTCCAATTGATTCTAATCTGTTTATGAGGGTATTATGGTTTACTGAATCGAAAGCCGCTGTAATGTCTATGAATATTAGAATAAACATTTTCTTGCAATTTTCAATACCTTTATATAGTTTATCGAATAGCACGAGTAGGAGTGTTTCAATTCCATGGGATTGATGAAAACCATATTGATGATCATCAAGTGCATTTGTGGCATTGATATGGTCTTGCAGTTGAAACTGGACTGTCTTTTCGATGATTTTTGCCATGAATGGTATACTTGATATGGGTCTGTATGCTGATGGATCTGCTTTGTTAAGTGTTTTGTTTTTTAATATTGGTCTTATGATTGATCTTTTTAGTTCTGTTGGCATGTTTCCTTGAATTAGAGATTGGTTAACTATGTTTAGTAATATGGGTGCCATTTCAGTTTTTATGGTTTTAATCCAGGCTACGGGGCAGGGATCCAATGGGGATGTGGTGGTGTTTATGATTGTGATTGTGTTTAGTATTTGTCTAAGATCGATTTTATGAAAGGTTTCCCATAGTAACCGGGTACGGCGCACTAGCCGCCTCGCAACCCCCCACCCCAACCCTCCCCCCCCCAACCCCTCCCAAACATAAAACCATTATGCAATGACAACACCACACCTGTTCTGGGATTAAAACTGGTCGCAGCTTTATTTGCCTTTAACAATAACTAAACAAAGTTCACAATCAACAAACTTCCCCCCCCCACCCCCGCAGATCAAGCCTTCACCAGCCATCTTAGTAGCAAGGTGACGCTGTCTCCGCTTCCGCCGGGCCCAAGCCCCGGCTACTTCCGTATCCCTCCCTCATCCGGCTTCGCCATATTATTAGCAAAAGCCGAGGGATTGTCCAGGTCGGGGGTACCCCACCCCCGTCCTAAGGATTGCCTCCGGCTCCGGACCCCGGAAACCTCCGGGATCCCGCCACCCCCCTCCAGCTGCAACACCCCTACACCCCCAGGTCAATCAGACCATGAAGAGGGAGGGCGGGCGGGAGCAACCGTCCCCTTCAGCCGCCGCTCGCAAAACGGCTGAGCTCCGCGCCGCCCCCCCCACTCGACCCTGGCCTAACTCCGTGATTGGCTCCCGCGCTGCTACAACAGCTGTGGGAGCCAATCACTTTAAAGCCAAACACCCACGATGCCGCCAGCGCAGCCGACCAGCCGGGGGGCGAGCGCGGCGGCGCCCCCCCGGTTAATTCCGGCCACGGGCACGAGGCGCCGCGGCCTTCCTGTTCTGGAGGGTTAATTGTCTTTTGTATTGTCATGTTTTCACTTACTATATTGATACAGTTTTCCTTTGCAGGATTGAGCTTATTAGAATAGTGGTCAGCAAGTTTTTGTGCATTTATAGGATATTCGGTATTGTCTTTAGGAGGTTTTATGAAGGATTTTACCAGCTCGAACAGTTCCCTGGGCCTGTTTATAGCATTATTTAGTTTCTTAGTGTGATAACTCTTTTTTGTTGAGTTTATTAATTCCTTGTAGGTTGTGAGTAATAGTAGGTATTGTGCTTTGGTTTCAGAAGTCTTTTTGGTTCTCCATTTTTTTTCCATTCTTCTGAGGTCTTTCTTTGCTTTAAACAATTCTGGTGTGTACCATGGTTCGGTTTTATTTCTTAATTTAGAAATTACATTAGGTAGGATTTTTGATGTGTGTTTTGAGACCGTTTCTATTCCATTGTTCCATTGTTTTACTAGGTCATCTAGATTTGTTGTTTCTGTGTTTGTGTGGGAGAAGATAGATTTTATTAATACATCTTTATCGAATTTTGTAAATATGCTTTTATATGTATTGGGTTGGGGTTCTTTGGTGTGGGGTTGTATTGGTATGGCAAGTGAGAATTGGATAAGGTGGTGGTCAGACCAAGGAACTTGTGTTAGTTTTGGTGGAGAGCTTGTTACTATGTTGTTGTTTGAGTATTTTTTGGGTATGAAAACCATACCAAGGATGTTGCCCATGTTGTGGGTGGGTACTTGGATTATTTGTTGGAATCCTAGTTGGTCCAAGGTTTCTAGGAACGTATTTGTGTGTGTTGCGGGAAGTGATGGAAGATTTATGTCCCCTAAAATAATTTGATATTTTTTAATTGGGGTTTCACATATTGTTTCAAGGGCTGTAGCTAGAGCTTCATGGTCAGCAGAAGGGGTCTGTATATGAGGGAAATAGCGGAAGTTCTGTTTTCTACTTTGAGGATGTCTATTCCTTCCAATGACTTTTGAGAGCTGATAGTGAGTTTTAGATTGTCTCTAGCTAATATTAACACTCCACCACCTCTTTTATTGATACGTGGGCAGTTGTATAAGTTGTATCCAGGTGTTTTTAGTATGTTGAGGAGGACTATGTCTTTATCTGTCAGCCAGGTCTCTGTTATACACAGTAGATCATGCATTGGGCATCTCTGAAAACCATCTGTACAGTGCTAATTATGGACCAGTAGAAATAAGCAAAGAGTCTCTATAGCAAAATGTGAAAACATATCCCTTTCAAGAATAAGGGACCAGTAAAACAAAATGCCAAAAATGGGGCAAAACATCAACTTATTATTTATTGTTTTTTATATACTGTGCTCTTTAAAATCAGTGCGGTTCACAGGTAACATTTGAGCATCTCAATAAACTGATATGCTTTACATTGAACAGGGGGTACAACTTGGAATTCAACTAGGGTAGCTATTTACAACATTTACAATTCTGTACATTGTGACTATAGGTTGCCACTTGGCTTATGGTTTATCTGGATGTGGTGTGGCTGGTGTTAGGTTGTGAGTAGTGTAATAGGAAGAGATGATGTTTTAGGACTTTTCTGAATTGGTTAATGTCGGCGATTTCTCGTATGGAAGATGGAAGCGCATTCCAGCATGTGGGGGCATAGAGTAAAGTGTTCCTAGAGTAAAGTGTTCCCTTCTTTTAAGCATGAGCTACATATCTCATAGCTGATGCCTAAAAGAAGGGAGCACTTTACTCTAGGGCAAGTTGATATTTTGACCCCATATTTGGCGTGTTGGTTTACTGGTCCCGTATTCCTGACAGGGATATGTTTTCACATTTTGCTACAGAGAACCTTTGCAGAGTTTTCTGGCACCTAGTGACACAGCGGTCATCCCTTTTGTCCAGGTACTGTCCAGGCATTCATGTCCCCCCAGAATTGCGACACAGCACACACATCTTCCTGCGTAACCCTCACATCACACACAAACACACTCTCACTTGCACTCACATTAAACATACATCTGCCAAAATGATTCCCTGTACTTACAAACAGGTGGTATAACATAATAGCATGACATCCCAAGACTTCTGCTTTTCTCACACGTACAAGAATCTTTTCCATGCTCAGTCACATACTAGTCCTACATCAACAGTCCCATTTTCCAGAACTTAGGACATGTTAGCGAACCCTAGAATAGCTCCATTGGCACAAACAGCAAATGTCAGCATAGCCAGAATAAACACACATGTTTCTGTAGGGGTGTTTAATATTGGTCTATACCTTACAACTTTCCCTCACCTCTGCTTTCTTTTCTTGCATCTTGCATCCCTCCAGACTGCAGACACAACAGTTCAAAGAATACTTGTCACAACCGTTATTCAATATGGGACACTTTGAGCATTGAAGGAATAATATGTATGTCTGTGGGAAACATTGAAGATGCACATGGGCCTCTCCTGAATATGCTTTATACATCTCTGATGCTGGCCATGCCCCCATTATGCCCACATTCCTCGTCCTCCCACCCACGTTCTGAGATCCCCGTGCTAGCGCTGTGTACATGCAGGACTGTGGAGTTTCAGAATTTGGTCGTAGACTGTCTACGCCACACGTCCAAAGCACTTATTCATGTTCTGGAATGACCTCCTTAAGGTGAAATCTAATAAGAGGCTTGTTCATATAGTACATCATTGTATGTGCAGAAGTAGGCACTTATTTATTGTCCCAGCATCTACATATGGGTAGACACTTGTGAAACATAGTGCCTACTCTGCAAAGGGGTTCCTGGGATGGAAAATTGGTCAAAGGCAAGGGGGGGGGGGGCAGGATTATCACGTATGCATGCATTTTGAAAAAATGCATGTGTGCTGATATCTACTGGCATTTACATGCATAACCTTACCCTACCTTAGAGCAGGTGACATTTTATGTCTGAGATTTACTGTAGGTTATTTAATAAAGGCACCTAGATGCATATGTTATCTTTATTGAATAGGTGTGGCATATGTACCTAGATGCCCTGTAATAAATCATACTCATGGGGGTAAAGCTTTTTCTGCATGTGATGCTTATTTATGTGTGAAAAAGAGCTCTGATGAAATGGCCCATATAAAAAGAATGCAACCAAAGGATCATGCACACTTTTATGTAAACTGTGTATAGGCATTCCCAAGGCTATAGTATTAAAGCATGAACAGAGTTTGAATGTACACATTTTGTAAAACACATGTGTACATACATAAAGAATATGCGTGCTTTGACACCTACTTCAGATGAGGGGTAAATTTGTTTGAGAGATTTCATGCTCTACAAGGGCTGTTTCTCTGAATCTTCTTTATAAAAGCACATAGGCACCAGGGCCATACCAAAGGCTGTACACGTGGTGCGTCCTCACAGGGTACAAGTATGGAAGGGGCACTTATGTCACCACTGGGGCTTCCAGTCTGACAAGAGCAAGCTCCTGCATGCTGCTGGGTGGGGGCTGAGGGGTACCAGCCTGTGAGTCGCACAGGGTGCATTTCTACCTTGGTATGGTCTTGATAGACACCTTTGTTACCATTATAAAATATTCACTTATCAGTTGCCCTCAATCGTATCTCAAAAGGGAACCTCACATTTGGCAATCACAATAATTGACATCATGTCAACGATTGAGTGTAAGTTAAAAATGGACATGGATGATCTGTTGTCTAAGTTGAAATCAATATGACTGCAAAGGAGTTTTCTATAAAATATCAGAAGGTTTCTTCTGAATATAAAAAATCCTTACAAGATCAAAAATGTTGAAACAAGATGAGTGTGATTATGAGCAAGAGAGCATTTATTTGGATGCAAATAGTTTTTAAGAAATGCAAAGCAGGGTTTGAATTATCTGAATAGTCTGACTGGAGTGAAGAAGATGCAATTACACTTGGTACAGATTGAGTTTTTGGATGTACTGGTCAGAAAGGCTTTGCACCAATTAACTACAACAGTGTATCGAAAACCGACAGAAAGAAATACGTTATTACAGTTTCACTGTCAGCATCCCCTAAAATTGAGAGGAAGTCTTCCAATGAATACCTTTCAATTGGAAGCACAGAAATTGTCTCATTATATGGAGAGGGATTACCCCACATCTGTCATTGAAGACTGCTCCTGGCCTCCTCATTGGTATTCACAAATATGGCGCTGATCTCACAGTGCTTCCCTCTAGCCCCCTGATGCTAGGGAGCAACACCGTGTGATCACAATCATTTTGTGGAGCAGTGATGATGGTGGCAGGAGTGGGGAGGACCACTCCTATCTCTGATGATCAATGGACCACCAGGGATGTTTAAGGTAATGACAGGGTGGGTGGGAGATTCCCTTAGGCTTACTAACTAGTCAGGATTTCGAGTTTTGAATGGAGTGGGGAAGAAGGGAGTTAGATCAGGCCCTGACTGGCTACCAGGCTTTTTTTTGGAACCGAGAGGAGGGGGGGGGGGCGTTGGGCACCAGACTGTTGGTGTTTGTCAGGGGATACACTGATCCCCCCCCCCCCCGGGACAGTTCCTAATGGGGATTGAGAGCTGTCTGGGAGGGATCGTGCTGAAGGATAGGGTGGCCACACTTTTGATGTACATATCTGCAGTACCAACAGTATTGACAGATTGGGGAAGGCAATTGAGGCATTGGAGGGCCAATCACTTTCAGAGAAGATGGCTGCTGCCGATCAGCAGTGGCCACAAAGAGGTCTAATAGGGCCATTTTTGGCAGCCATCGTGTGAAATATTTTTGTGTGATGGCTGCCAAAAATAGGAACACCTATTCCCCTCCTCAATCCTGCCTCCCCCTGGATCCACCATGCAAAATGCAGATAACACAGAAAAGTGGCTATGATATCTGCATGTCACCTGCATTAGCTGCTACTGCCATGCAATAAATCTCTATTGGCCTGTGGTAGCAGCTAATGCCCTTTAGTAGACATGCCCCTCAGTTATTTGTCTGAGTTACGGTACCTGAACAAATTTCTCACTTTAAATCCTCACTTGTAGAATGGATAACTTTTGTTTGAAAATCTCATTGACAAGCCACAATTTATCACATTAAGTGTGGGAGAGGAGATTGGCAATTTGGAGGTAAGGCTTAAAGTTAACCAAATAGCATCCATATTTACTGCTTTTCAGTTAACTTATGTGCTTAACTCAGACTGTAAAATTGCTTCACTAAAATTAACAACAAAACTCAGACAGGCCTCAGTCCCCTTCCTTCTCTACCTCCCTGGCATAAGAGAAATTGTAGCAGATGATTCCTGTGGTAGTATGGTGTGCAGTGGGAAGGGATTTTCTTTAAAACACAGGCCGGTCAACAGTTCAGGGAAAACAAAAGCCGTTTTTATTCTCTCCCAGCTTGTTAAACCTCCACAAAGCAAAACCCAGAACAGACAGCAGTTCAGGGAAAAGAAAATCAGCTGTATTTCTCACTCAGCTTGTTAAACCTCCACAAGTTGGTTCTCCCAGCTCTTCCTCCAGCCCCAGGTAAAGTTCCTACTTCAGAACTCCTTTGCATGGCTTGCCTTGGAAGGACTCCTGGCTCCATGGGCCTCTCCCTCCCTGCTGCAGCCTGCTGAGTTCTTAACCTTGCCCTTTGAGCAGCGCCTTCCCAGCCCTGAACTCTGGGCTGTAGACTCTCTTAAAGGGGACTGTTGATACTCCCTTTGGAGAGGGATGGGTAACATTCTCCAGACTCCATCACAATCCCCTCCTTCCTAAACACCATTGCATTAAAAAAAATAGTAATGGGGTTAATAAATAAAAAAAGAAAACCCCAAAAGAATATCTTATTATTGTACTGAGGGACTCTTTCACTAAAGTCCACCAAGGCTTTTCATTTGGTGGCCTTGGTTAATTGTGTGTACATTTCAAATGCACATTAAAGGCAAAGCCTCCACATTAGCTGTTGAGGGCATGCCCAGCATTCTCCAGACAGCTAACACATGACCAAATACCTTAAAGTGCGGTGTACTTAACATTGGCGCACCTAACAACACCCATAGAAGTGTTGTTAGGCACACTTACCCTAATTATCGCATTATCACTGAATGCTGCAATGTGCTTTCCACGCCCACACTCCACCCTTTTCTCTCATCATTGCACCATGGCTGATTAATGTGTGTTTTAAAGCATTGTTACTGGCATGCCTCCATATTAGTATTCTCACTTCAAGTTGACGTGCGTTAAAATGCACATTAACTGGTAATCAGACTTTAATAAAAGGGCCCCTAAATTATTTTTTGACTAGTTTTTGAAGTCTAAAACCTTCTCCTTCAAGTCAGGACAATATTTATTTTAATTATTTGGTTTTATATACCGTGCTATTTTAAATCAGTGCGGTTTACATTGTAACAACTTAGTACATGAAACAGAATAGATAGAACATTTGAACTTGGTACATAAAACATGTAGACATGGAATATTTAAACTTGATACATAAAACAAGATGATAAACATCATGGATTACAGAATAACACTGTTTTAATAATAATGTATTACCTTCATCTTTCATCTACAATGTGTACTGGCAACTTAACTCTCAATAACGGGCATGAGGCACTGGGACACCTGTTCTGATGAAAGTGCTAAGCCTTAGCAATAGTGAACTAAGGGGGTGGGGGGGGGGGGAGTTACTAAGCTGTGGTAAAGGTTACTGCAGGAAACACTAACTTGTGTTAACTAAGTACTGCAGGTTAGTGAATTCCACAGTAAATAAATAAGGCAACTTGTGACCAAATTCACAAGCTGTGTTATTCTGCTCCTCAGAAGCACTGGGCTACTTAGATGGAGCTGATGTTTGCTAGAAAAGGCATGTGAACCACCCCTCCCCCAGTCACGACCTCCCCAAATACATCATTCCAACATCAATCATGTTCCCAACCCCCCTATGAAGTTGCCTCCTGGATCCTTTCTGCTCAAAGAATTTCCCCCCCCCCCCACCCATAGCATCCCTGAAGAAGATCCCCACCCCCCTCAAAGGCCCCACCTTAGGGTCCCTGAGACTATTTTACTAATCCATGGTAGTCTAGTTAGTATGGGGTAGGAATGAACCCCATTTGCTCCTGTCCTATGTGGCTCTGGGTTCAAAATGACTGCCTACAACCTCTAGCAGTAGTCTCTTAGTACTATTACTAGAGGTCAAGCTGCCATTTTGAACCTGCAGCTACATGGAACAGGAGGTGACTGGAGATCACTCCTGTTTCCTACCCATTAGACCACCAGGGATTACCAAGTTAAGCCTAGGGGTGCCTATGAGGGGTTGGGGTTTTTAGGGACCATGGGGCATTTCTTTTGAGGAAATAGGGTGTGGGGATGACTTGAGGGGTGGAAGGGCTTGTCTGGAGTCTGGAGGAGTTCTTGTGGGGGTAAGGGTTCTTGACTAGGAGGAGGAGAAATCCATGTTCCTGAACAGAAAAAATAATGCCAGTTCAAAGATGGCACTATATTTTTCCATGAATAATTCTGCTTATAAAGTTCACTGTCAGCAGTGTTTATTCGATTTGAGGTGTTTTGCATGCATTTTCATACTTTGCATTTCATTTTTTGTGAAATGCACATTGCCTTAAACTAATATGTGCTAAGGTAAAATAACACAAAATACTGCCATTCAATGGGTATTAAGGGAAAAATATGTTATTCCTTTAGCATATTAGTATCTATCCCCTTAATTTGCTCAAGTAGAATAGCATACTACTCTATATAATACTTACCTGCCAAAATCTCATTTACATACAAAATACTTTATATACATGCATCTGAACGTTAATATCTTCTCATGCCAATTTGAAATGCACAATAACCTGTTTGTTTATTTATTTAGCTCATGCCTTTCCAGTAGTACATCAAGTGGAGTTATTATCAGGTACTGTTAATACACAGGATGCTGTTTCTATTGCATGCTAATCATAAGTGCATTAGCCTCTATAAAAATGTGTATTTGCACTGAAACTTTCAATAAAAACACCTGAAAATTATGAAGAATCTTAAAAATCCTAAAATATGCTGCTTTATTTATGTCTGCATTTTTCATATTCTGGTGATATATAGATCTTCATTTAGTCATGCTCAGTGCAAACGTGAGCATGACTAAGGGGTTTATTTCCTAAACAGTAGTAATGGCTTCCATGCAATATTGGAGCCACGGCCCCATTGAATTCAATAGGGCTGCGGCTACGATATCGCATGGAAGCTGCTACCGCTGTTTAGGAAACATACCCCTAAATGAAGATCTATGAATCACCACCATAATATCTGAAAATACAAACATAAATAAAATAGCATATTTTAGGATTTTTAAGATTCTTCATAATTTTCAGGTGTTTTTATTGAAATTTTCTTGTACCTTATTTTTCCTGAAATTTATATTTTTGCACATTTTTTATATACTTTTTTTAACTCCCATGTGATTTATGTATTAACCTATAAAGGAATAAATAAACTCACTCCAAATACTTATACCCCTTTAAGGTCTTGTAAAAAATCTTACAATCAACACAATCAACAAACAATAGAGCATTTGCGTACTACACCCCCAAATGCTGGAACAACCTCCCTCCAAGCATCAGATCGATCAGAGACCTCATGCAATTCAGAAAAGCCCTTAAGCATGATCTGTTCCTTAAGCACTTCTCACAACTCAACAATGCCGCCCCTCCTCCCTCTCCACAACCCAATCCTTTACTATGACTTACTAATTATGCAATTTTCAGAACATGTAACACAGGCAAGAGAGTATTTGTAATCAATTGTACTGCTTCCAAATGCACATTACTGAAATAGAACTCCAACATTGTAAATAGAACTCTAACCGTTATCACTCCCTACCAAAATTGTACATAGTTCCCCCAGTTCAAATCCATGTTACTATCCCTGTTATATGTAAACTCAGGACAGATTGTTCCTGACTGAGAGTTATATTGTTAAATGTAAACCGCACTGATAATAAAGAGTGCGGTATAGAAGAGCTGTTAATTAAATAAATAAATAAATAAATAAATGAGAGCTAACTGAGGATTCTTCTGGGTCAGCTAAATCTCAATCATCATTGGTCCCTAAAACGACTCATATTTTTGCATAGTGTATTTTTATCAACAGCAAACAAATTCATTATAAGACAACATAATCAGCAAAGAGCTGTCCTATTACTATCTTTCACTTTGGCCCAAAAACATCTTTTAGATAAGCTTATCCGAAAGATATCCTCTATTAATCCATCTGAGGTCAAGCGCCACTGTTTGAGTATTTCTGCATCAGGGATAAGCTCTCATCTTTGCCCTAGTATTAAAAGAAGCCAACTTCCTCCATCTGTTAATATAATTAACAAAAATGTTGATGCAATTTTTTTTATATCTTCCAGTCAGCTAATTAGACGATCTGCTCAAAAAAGTAATTCTTCCCACATAATTATACAATTAATTAAACAACATATATTCTAACATCCTAGATCAAGAACTAAACCTGCAATTGCAAGTAAAACAAGCAACATAATCAGTGTACCACAAGCTCCGTATCCTGAAAATCCTGCGCCCTCTACTAAACCTACTGGACTTCCAAACAGTATGCCAAACCATCAACCTTACTGGACTATTGTAACTCGATCTACCAAGGACTACCCAAGCACACTACCTACTCACTTCAACTAGCACAAAACATGGCTGCAAGACTCATATGGCACCTCCCGGTACACCCATATCATACCAATCCTCAAATAGCTACACTGGTTCCAAGTTGAATCAAGAATCAAATACAAAGTCATCATCAACATCTGCAAGATCTTATATAAGCAATCTGCAACTTTCCTTCAAACTCTCATAAATAAACCCAACTGTAATAGACCCAGGAGATGCCATACAGGCATTTCCTGTTTCCCATTAGCGCCGGTGGGCTTAACAGGGCCGCAAGAAAGAGAAACTCTCCCTTCACAGCTCTGAAAAGCCGGCACTGAGGGAGATAGGAGGGCTCTGCCGTGGAGGCCACGGCCACGGCACACTTCATTCTGCTGCTGCTGCCGCCGCCGCAGCTGCAGCAGCTTCAGCAGCCAGGGTTTTTGTTTTCTTTTCAATTTTCCTGGAGTGGGGAGGGGCTAGGACTGGAAATGGGCTGATGGGGGGGATTAGGACTGGAAGTGGGCTGATGGGGGGATTAGGACTGGAAGTGGGCTGATGGGGGGTTAGGACTGGTAATGGGCTATGGGGGAATAGGACTGGAAATGGACTGTTGTGGGATTAAAACTGGACATGGGCTAATGGGGGGGGGGGGTTAGAACTGGAATGGGCTGATCAGGAGGGGGGCTAGGACTCTTAATGGGCTGATTGGTGGGGTTAGGCCTAGAAATGGACTGATTAGGGTGGCTAGGACATAAAATGAGCTGATTGGGGGGCTAGGACTGGAAATAGACTTTTTTGGGGGGATTAGGACTGGTAATGGACAGATGGGGGGCTAGCACAGGAAATGAGCTAGGACTGGTAATGGGCTGATTGGGGGGCTAGGACTAGAGTGGGCTGATAAGGGGGATAGGACTGGAAATGGGCTGGGACTGGAAATGGGCTAATTGGGAAGGGGAAGTGAGTGCTGCTGGCCTTGGAAGAAAACTGGAGGCTAGAGCTACAAATGGGCTGATGCGGGAGGATGGTAGAATAGGACTGGAAGGGAGCAGATAATGAAAGAGTCTGCCAGGGGAAGGAGGAGGTAGGAAGGGAGTTGACACGGGGGAAGGAGGGGGCTGGAAAGGAGCTGACACTTGGGGGTATGTTTACTAAACGGCGCTAACGTCGCAGCGGCGGTATTATCGCATTATAAGTGATGTTATCGCGTGATAATGGCGCATTATCGCCCAATAATGTCACTTATCGCGTGATAACGCGCCTGCGGCATTAAGGCACCCTAACACCGTGAAAGCCGGCTCTAAAGGGCGGAGTAAGGCTTCCCAGAGGGTGGAGAGAAGGGGTCAATGGGTGGAGAGTGGGAGGTGAGAGGCTCCAAGCACACTAACGCTGTGGAATCCGGGTCTGAATACTAACGCCAGTGAAACCCTCGCGTTAAGGCACATTTGCAGGAAAGAGAAACCATTTCCGTCAGCAATGTACAGCAAAGCCAAAGAAACCTATAAAAAGTGATAGTTGTGATACATATGCACGGAACAAAAAGGCAAATAAACATAGAAAATGACCGGAACTAAATTTAAAATCCCCATAACCAAGCTGGCCAATAGTGATATTAATGAGAAACATAAAGAAACACTACTGAGAAAGCTAAAAAAAAAGATATCATGTTTGGAAGGGTCTATGCTCTGTCCCCCTACAAGGTGAATGATCCCACTTTGAAATAGCGCTGATCAGGGTTTTCCCTTTATATTGGGCAGGTTTCTTATGGCATGCAAATGTGCCGCAACAGCAGGGTGGGCATGTAGGAAAGGGCAACTGTACAGATGCTGGAAATGGGATACAGAGGGCTGCAGGTGGCACATGCTGTGGTGCAGCTGGGGCACCGTGCTGACTAGGCAGATGCCTAGGTGGCACATAGGAATGCTGAAACTGTAGAGCAGCCAGACAGCAACTGATGAGGGCCCAACATGGGCACGGGTGTGTTTCTCAGTGTCACAGGGGATAGTACCCAGTAGGTACCCCCAAGAGCACAGAACATTGGCAGACGGTGCTGGGGAGGGAAGCGTGCATGTCCATGTAGGCACCCCTACCCAATAACCCACACCATAGGCAGCTGCCTACCGGCATACTGGATGGACTGGGACTGTACACTACCAGTACCACCGGCATAATAGCATTGCAGCATGGTGGCAGAGGGGTGCTGGTGGCAGAGGGGGCAGTGGCATCTTCCCACAGCAGACCATGGCCTAGCACCGTTTAGGTGGGTGCCATGCACTCCAACAGACAGAGTCTGTCTGACGAACAGTCATGGTATCCCCAGGGAATGAACTGTCCCTGTGGCAACAGTGTGGTGCAGTACACACAGCCAGTGTGTTCAGGAGCAGAAGGTCACAAGTTCAAGTCCCAGCTGTGGCTCCTGCCAACCCAGTCCCCATAATTTACCTAGTACTAAACTGTGGTAATAAAGACAGAACCTTTATTGCAGATAACATAAACATGCCTGAAACGCCTATATTTTACCCTACAGAGCACAGACACCATAAACATGTGCAATACCTAGAGCAGAGTTTCCCAACTCCAGTTCTGGAAGGCCAAACACCATTCATGTTTCATGCTGACTCTAATAAAGATGCCTGTGCTGCATTTGTATGCGCCGCCCCCATGGTATGCAAATGTATCTCATGCATATTTATTAGGGACAGCATGAAAACCCGAACAGTGTTTGGCCCACCAGGACCGGAGTTGGGAACCTGTGCCATAGAGCAGCGGCCAACAGGGGCAGAAACACCCGCACCCACAGGCTCCACTATCCAAAGCCTCATGGAGGGTCAAACTGTTGGGCCTTGCGTGCAGCAGCATCTCCCAATACTAGCACTTGCATACCTTAGCAATGCCACCCTAAACCTGGGAATACGTTACAAATATATCAAAAGGTTTCTATGATCAATGGCAGATAGCAATTCCTAAGTTAAGCACAATTTGCTGATAGAGCTGCATCATAGCAAACTTTATGATATCTGTGGAGTGTGTTTCAGTTTTGGTTTCTGATGGTGTTTACCACCCCTGGGAGTGACCCCAACAGTATTGCGTACCATAGCCATGCCTGCACTGTGCCCAGGACTGGTGTGGTGGCCAGGGCTGCCAAAAGCCTCATTTGCACAATGCTGGCATAGGTGTGGGAGTGTGTGTCTGTCTATCCAGTGTATTGTGGCTGCCTACACCTTACTCAGCCCACACTGCTTGCACTGTTTCCAGTGTTAGCCTGCCAATGTGCATAATGAGGAGCAAGGTACCGTGGGTATGGCCCGGACAGGGTGGTCTGGGCAGGATGCATCTGCACAGGGCATAGGGCAATGGCTGGGACATTGTAGTGCCCAGCCACCACCTGCATGGACAGGGTGGCCACAGCATGTCCTGCTGGGAGGTCACTCTCACCCTGACTGAGCAGCGACCACGGCATGGCTAAGTTCCCCCATAGTGCTATATAGTATTTCTCTCAAGTGATATTTATGGGTTCTCTTTTCTGGGGCCAATCACTGACTTATCTGGGTATGCTCACATCCAAGTTTTGGGTGCACACATCTCCTCCAGGAACATGCACTATGGACTAGCTAGCAGACTGTCTGCAGTTAGTATGTGTATAGCTGGAACACCTTGCAGGGTGCAGCAGCTGGAGACTCACTGTGCTCGCTGCTGGAGAATGTCAGATAGTGGTGGGGAACAACCAATCCAAGGCGTGAATAAAATGGAAAGACAGAGTCAAAGGCCGGTCAAAGGCTCAATAAAAGACTCTGTCTTTCCATTTTATCACGCCTTGGATTGGTTGTTCTTTGGTCTGCTTGATCTATTGCTTCTGTAGTGTTGTACCCAGATAGTGGTGGGGGGCAGCTGAGCATTTCCAGGCCTACTGTCTGTCTGCCATTGCCTTATGGGTGCATACAGATCTGCATTGACTGCCCTGTAGGGTGTCTGTTCCCCAGCAGGACTGAGGTTGATGGTCCCCTCTACTGCCACCATTGCAGGGATGTAGAATGTGGATCTGTTGGTGGGAGATCCTTTCCCCCACCCTGAGCCCCAGAGGGCAGGTTGGGTGGTGCTACATAATCCGCCTATGGGTCCAAACACCCCCCTCCGTCACTTAAATCATGTGACCATGGCACCCACACAGGATATGCACTATTCTGGGTGCATCATAGTCCACAAGGGCTAGACGTGACTGGGAAATATGGATGGACACAGGTGTATCCTAGGTGTGTCTGTAAGGACTACCTATCACACACTGGCACTGATGGTGACCTGCAGCATAGCTTATCTCCGCTAAGCCAGGTGCTGTGGACATGGTGCTGGGCGCCCCACCTCAACCTCAGGGTGAGCACAGTACCCGCACAATGTGACAGTCTGTAGCTACTCTGTGCCAGTAACACACACGGTCAGTTCCCCCTACCAGGCCGAGGTGCTGTGGGGGTGCATACCCCATCATGTGATCATCTGTAGACTGCTGATCTGCATGTGCATTGCATCATGGTTACTGTTGGAGGTTTGCCTATCCTGGCAGTCAGCAGGCTTCTTGTGTGATGCACTGCAGTATTCTTGTATGCAGCCTTTGCTAATGACCTCACGTTGGTGGTGTGGCCTACTGTTTTGTGCATTGCCATTTGTGCTAATGGTCATAGGTTTGATTCCTCTCTGTTCTCTTTCATTTTTATGCCTGTCCTGCACAGCTACTTTTCATTCCTGTGACAGTCATATCTGTGCAGATCTGTGCTGTTGGCACATTGTACCCTTATCATAGTTGTCAACCATCCTTCTGTCCATCTATGTGTGTCTGCCAGCTGTGTGTCGTCCTACCCTGATGTGCATGCTACTACCCCATGTCCTGCACTGCTACACATTTCTGCATTGCAGCTCTCCCTGGTTACCTCTCCTGTGTGTGCTCTGCATAGCACTGCTACTCTGCTGTCGTCCTGTCATAACACCTATCCTGCCACTTCTACCTCCTCTGCTGGACACATCTTCCCATCCTCTGCCACACACTGTCATTATTGCATGGTACATTACCATCACTCTGTGCATCGCTACTTCTGCCCCGATATGTTTGTCCATTTTTCCAGCTGCCAAATGGGCTGACGCAGATTTGTCTGGTCCATCAGCTCAGATCTACTTCCTTCCATTACTTGTGCATTGTCTTTCCTTGTTGCTCTGTGCAGTGTTAGGGTTACATCTGTGTTTGGCCCATACCTCTCTTGCTTTTCAACTTGGGGGACCTTGCTGCCCTTGGCCAACATTTTTGGTGTCACCTATACATCCTTGGGGCATCTTCAGCCACACCTTAGATTCAGGCAGCTTATGGGGTGCCTACTATGGTGCCTTTGGAATTGGCAACCTTTCGACATGGCCTCTGGGGCACATTATAACCCACCTTGGCTGACGTGGTGGTTTAGGATGTGCTTTCTGGTGCGCCCTAAAAGGTGCATTCGTTTATGGCACTGGGGTGTGGGTATTTTTAGCTGGCAGCACAGATTGTTGTACTGTTGCAAGCTGGAAAAGGAATTGCCTCGGCCAACCTTATTCATTAGGCCCACTAGGAATCAAATTCATGACCCCTGTTTCAGCAGGCATTGTAATAACCAGTGTGCTACACCTCTATTGCTGTGATTGTAGGTCAGCACACAAAGTTAAGGTTAACGCGCGGTAACGTGCGTGGCTCCCTCTATCGGGCGGTAACGTGCGCGGCGCACTTTATCGCGTGATAACCCACACTTTCTACCTTAAGACCGGAATGCCCACTCCTTTTATGGCATTCTGCATATTATCGCTGGGCGCACATTAAGACGGTTTAGTAAACATACCCCTTGGGATGTACTCAAAGGGGATTGGAAGGGAGCTGACACTTGGGGATGGGAGTGGTAGGTGGTTGGGTAATGGGGAGGAGGCTGGAAGGGAGCTGACATGCAAATGGCACTGGAAGGGGGATGGACAGAGGTTAGGGCGACTGGAAGGGAGCTGACTGGGGTGGTGGCACTGAGTGGATGTGAGCTGATAGCTGGGATGGTATTTGGACTAGAAGGGGCTGGACAATGGGGAAGGAGGGGGACTAGAAGGAAATGGACACCAGTGGAAGTCGTGGGAATGCAAGGCAGTTGACATTGGAATGTACTGGGAGGAGAGGACTGGAAAGGGGACTGATACTGGGGAGGGTTACTGGAACTGGAAATGGGCTGATGGAAGGAAGTGAAGAAAACAAAAGAAGAGATAAGAAATGGCAGATGGACCATGGGCCATAGACCACAGTAAGAGAGCTAAGAGAAGACATGAAAGCAGAAGCCTCAGATCAGGACCAGCATGATCAGAGAATAAAATGGTCAGACAACAAAGGTAGAAAAATAATTGTATTTAATTTTAGTGATTGGATTTGTGCTATTTTTATATTTTACACAGTATTGGGGAACTGCATCTCTTATTTATCTGATGTTGCACTGTATGTGGACTCTGGCTTCTTGGGGTTTCAATTTAAATGTTGTCTACATATTTTTATTTTTTTTAGATTGTGGTTTCTTATTCTGTACTTGGTGAGAGTCGATGTTGTGAGTGTGTTCTGTTAACATGGAGTTTGTACATAAAGATCTAAATTGTACTGTAGTAATTTGACTTGTTTAGCTTTTCAAATAGGTGTATGGGTGTTCCAGGGCCCACTGTAGTATTTACAGTGACACCTTTTTTGGATGGGCTCCTTATGTGAGTTTTGGAAGTTTGTGCTGATATGGTATGGTAGGTTTGCTCTTTATTGTAGGGTTTTGTATTTGCTTACAATATACTGGAGAATAGTGGGAATGTTGGATGTAGTGATCCAGTACCCTCCACTTTATTGTGGAGGAGGAGCGGAGCCCTCTTGCCTTGCCCGCATACGTTCATATTTACTATACAGACACAATTGGTTCCACCACAAACACCAACTAAGCTGTCAAGGTTCTTTCCAGTGTCTGCAGACTAGGGCTAATGCCACTCCCACCACAAAATCCAGTAGGAAATGATTCTTGACAATAAGGTAGGGGATACCCGCTAATGATCTAAAGAAAAGAATACGCCATGACAATGGGGCTTGAAAGTTCAGAATATGTTGGATACTTTTCCCATACAGGCTTCCAAAAAAGTTGAACACTAGGGCACTCTAGCATCATATGAAAAAATGTTCCTGAGACAGCCTTACAGGACCAGCATAAATTACCCACCGTATTGTTCCATTTAGCTAATTTAATTGGCGTGATAAAAGCTTTATGTGCCAGAAAGTAAAGCGACTGAGTTAGAGAGGCAGATTGAGAGACTCATACTACCGAATCCCAGAATTTAGTCCACAACCTCTGATTTTGGTGGCTCACCCAGCTCTTGTTCCCAGTTTCTTTCAAATCCCAAGCATTTTATTTGAGCATGCTCTAGAATCAGCTTATAGATCTTAGAGGCAGCCCTAGACATACCCTCTTGGACCAGCCTCTGACTGAGCGACAATGAGTCTGACAGAGGCAGACTGGAGATAGAGGTGGATATGCAGTGCTTCAATTGGAGCAACTGAAAAAAATAAGCACCAGGTAAAGCATACTCGTCTTTTAACGCTGAAAATGATTTCCATCGGCCACTTTGAATAAGGTGACCTATTGACCAAATATCCCGAGAGTACCAACCCTTCCAATTAATAGGTTTCCCCATAATTTTAAGGAGTGGGTTGAACCACAGAGGGGATTGTAATGATAAATGGGCAACAGTGTCGACCTTCTTATGCATAAATTGGTACGCCTTCTGCGTGTCTCTTATAGAAAAATAAGCCCCCTCCGGGAGATGCATTTTAATGAGAAATTCCATGGGTAACGATTTAACCAAACGCTTCTCTAATTCCCACTAACTTGGCCATTTTTCCTGACTATCCCTCTGTGCCCAAAACACCCCTTGCCTTAGTAAGAACGCCTGATGGTACCAACGGAAGTCTGGAAATCTGACACCTCCAGCCTCTCTGCTTCTCTTTAATTTCCATGCGGCAATCCTAGGCGGTTTACCCTGCCATAGATATCTGGACAATGTACGCTCTAATGTGGCATAGAGTGAGTCAGGTAACAAAAAGGGAAGCATTGCTAAAATGTAATTTACCTTGGGGACTATAGTCATTTTTATTGTTTCCAGTCTCCCACACCACGTCAACCTCAAAGGCGACCACCATTCTGTCAATTCCCGACCAACGTTGACAACTTCTTTACATTATGCTGCATAGTATCTGTAAGTGAGCTTGCATAGTGAACCCCAAGATATTTAATACCCACCCCAGGGGGTATGTGGAGATTTCTGCTTTGTGAGTAAGACAATTGAGAGGGAAGGCAACAGATTTATCCCGGTTAATTTTATATCCAGAAATCTGTGAATACTTCTGAATTTGTTTAAAAATCTTTGGAAATGAAGCCGGCGTGGCAAAAAGGTCATAAGCATAAGCGGACAGCTTCAACTCCATATCATCCACTTTCAGGCCCTGAATGTCTGGGTTTTGGCGAATTAAAATAGCAAGGGGTTCTAACGCAATATTAAATAGGAGAGGGGAAAGGGGGCAACCCTGCCTAGTGCCTCTTTTGGGAAAAAACATTGAAGATAGGGTGGTGTTTACAGCCAGTATAGCTTTGGGACAAGCATAAAGGAGCTTTACCATACTGATGAAACCTTCTCCAAACCCAAACCATTTTAAAGCTGCCATGAGAAATGGCCATTTGAGTCTATCAAATGCTTTTTCAGCATCAAGGGTAATCCCCACCAGAGGGTCACCCTTCCTCTCCGCCTCCTCCAGCACATGACACAAAACCCTCGCATTGTCTGAGGTGGAGCGTCCAGGTATGAACCCACATTGATCAGGATGGATTAAAGAATGTATGACTTCCGCCAACCATTTTGCCAGAGCGGACACGTAAATTTTATAGTCAATGTTTAACAGAGAGATGGGCCGATAATTGCTCACCTTACTTGGGTCCCTACCTGTTTTTTCAAGTACCAATACTTTAGCAGTTGTGAACTTCCCAATTTGTGGTGACTGGTGCCCCAACGTACTATAATATTGCATCAAAAAAGGGGTCAGTTCCCTCGCAAAGGTTTAATAAAACTCAGTGGGAATCCTGTCAGGACCTGCAGCCTTGCCCTATTTTGACAACTGAATCGCCCTTGCAATCTCCTTATTGGTTAGAGGAGAGTCTAGTCTCTCAACCTCCTCCAGCGGTAAGACGGGATGCTCCACATCCTGTAACAAGTTCTCAAATGCCTCCCTATCTGTTTGAGACTCTGATGCATAAAGCTTTGAGTAGAAGGCAGCAAAACATCCTGCAATATCTTTATCTTGAGTCACTACACACAAGTGAAACGCGGATCTAGCACAGAAGGTGGCTTTGGGGCCGTTGTCAAAAGTTAAGCACATTTTCTAAAGTTTTTGAAAAACTGATTTATTACAAGGTCATTGATGCGAATTGGGCGATTTTCAGAATGTATTTATAAGTCTGAATAGTTATTACGCCCGGAAGTCTGAGACCTATGTTGAATTTGAAACAAATGCTTTAGCAATAATAGATACAGTTATACTTTCATGATTCTATTATCAGAGTAATTGTTTTGATTGACATGCTCTCTCTTTTCGGCAATAGCTCTGAATTTTTTTACATTTAATCAGGTTGCTAATGCTCTTAACGTTCAGCGACAGAATTTTAAGTTTGTTCGCCATAAGCACTAGATTGTATATCGCCCAACCCCCGTACACCTCGTGCTCTCATTCTAGAATACTCTCTCTGTAGTTCTCCATAACCACACCCCTTCCTCATTTTCGGGCACCGTGCCAGCCTCCCATTCCTGTAGGATCCTTGACTAGGTGCTGAACAAATGGGCAGCCTAAAAACAAACCTTTGGGCGAGAATAACCTCTGAACAAAGGAGGTACCAGAGGGCTCCCTACAATTTAACTTCTACTACCCTGCATAACTTCCACACTCCTTTTAATCATAAAACGGAAAAGAGGGTAAAAGAGAAGGGATCCACTGAACACATACACCTATCATAGACAAATTGGAGTTGTCAAAAAGGGGTCTAAAATAAACTGGTTAATCACATTGCAATGGACTCACACTACGGATGCCCAAATGCCTTTACACATACATTATAAATCTGCCATAATCTGGATATTAAATATACTAGCATGACACCAGTGATCTGTTATATCTACTATCCTTACTAATGACAACATATACATATTATCTTCTTATATCGACACATACTTAACCCATCAACTTCATTTGAGCACTGACTTAGGCCCTAGGAGGGCTATATACAGTTTAGAGATCATATAAGAAAAACCAACAAAAATAAAGCTTTATGTCCTTCAAACCGGCCTAAAGCAACCACGTTCAAGATCATCGACTTCTATCCAGCCAGCTTCGGTTGAGAAGAAAGTAGGTAACAGGTTAAGTCAGCGCATTTGCATCGCTTCTTTTTCATCCAAGAAGGCTTTTAAAGTGCTGGGGTCTTCAAATGAACGCATTTGATTGTGAACTGTGACTCGCATCCATGCTGGATAATACATCCCGTATCTGGCCTGTAATTTCTGCAAACGAGGACGGCATTCCAACAGCTGCTTCCATCTATCCACAGTAGATTTCACAAGATCGGGGAAAAACAAGAGTTTGTGCCCCTCGATTTACACCGGAGCATGGGTTTTGGCAGCGCTCATGATCTCCACCACTTGCTAATGCCTGAGAACCCTGAAGATCAAGGGCCGCGGATACTTCCCGGTTGATCTGGAGTGCGATGGAATGCGATGGGCCCGATCAATTTCTAATGGGTAACTCAACTGGAGGCCCAGAAGTTTAGGCAGGAGCTCTTCCATAAATTTTATAGGGGTCGCTCCCTCTGCTCCTTCTGGGATACCTAGAACTCGAACATTGTTCCTTTGAGCCCTATTATTCAGGTCTTCCAAATTTCTTTCTAGCTGTGAGATCCACCTTGTGTTTTGATCAACCATGTGGAAACGGTCTTCATGGGCTGCAATAATTGTATCTGACCATATAGATAAAGAAGTCAACTGATCTTTCATGTCCGAGAGATCTATCTGGAGAGATCCTAAATAATTGGCATTAAACTGAACCAATTCTTTTACTGATCTTATCTCCGCCAGCAGTTCAGGAAGTTCTTCTTGTTGGTCTTTTGACGGCGCCATCTTTTGCGGCGAGGGGGGCTCTTGCTTAGAACATTTTGCACCCGATGAAACGTTACCCTGGAAGTCCAAACATGCCGGTTTAGGTGTCGACATATCTCAGACTCGATTTGCAGGTAGGCTTGTCTTTAAACCAACTATTCTGACAAGCAGGGCAGCTGATTCTAGCAGGGTTCCTCTGGAGCACAAACTCTCTACCTCCATCTTGCTCCATGGCTAGCTCCACCTCCCTGTGCTGTTGGTTCTTGTTTTCTTTTAGTTCCTTGGTGTGAAAACAGGACCGTACCTAGCCCTGTGCAAGCGGTGCAGCCGCAGAGGGCAGAAAGGCTTGGGGGATGCATTTTGGCTGTCTGCTGTTGCCCTGCAGCTGCTGGCAGGGCAATAGCAGGCAGCCAAAATGCGCTCCCCAAGCCTTTTCGCGGCACTTTAAAAAGATCTGGTCCCTTGATCTAGTTCTCTGGTCACTCAGTTATATCAGAGTCATCCACTTTGAGCCAAAGTGAAAGGGGCAATAGGACAGTTGTTTGCCATTAAGACTGTTTTACAATGATTTTACTTTCTCGTGATAAAAAACTGTGCTATACAAAAAGTTCTGACTGGAAATTTTTAGAAAACACTTGTGCAGTCGGCATCACTGACTGCCTACTTGTTTTCGGTATCAGCCCTTCTATGTTTATGAGCCATTTATTTAATTGCTTATTGTAGGAAACTGAATGTCAGACATCAAAAAAAGGATGAAGACATATAATGGAGACACATATTCACTCTTACTTTTTGTTGAATTACTTTGTAGAGAATGTTACTATGCAATCAGAAAACCGGGTTCAGTAAATCTCAGGTTTTGTTCAATGGAAAAAGAAATTGAGTTGAACGGGAGTGGGCATATCGAAAAGTAATAAATGTATGGACAAATTCCCAAAGTACCCAGACAAATCTTTTGAAAATTGACCCTATAGGGCTGATATTCAGCATTTAAACACCTACCACGGGCAAAACTGAAACTGGGTATTGAGCAGAAGTGTCTGGATGATAGCTTCTGCTGAGTATCCAATTTCAGTGGTGGCTGAATAAAGTTAGGCCTGCTTTTTTGGCCTAACCTTATCTGGTTAGTGGACTGAAAATCACTACTAACTGGACTAGTACTTCTACTGCCCTTGCCTCACCCACAGATTGCCCCAGAACTTTCCCGATAGCGCCATGATCATTAGGAAGAATATTTATTAGCACTCTCCAGATAGCACCACTGAATATGAAGAGTTTATCTGGTTTGTACAAGATTGCCTCTCTTCCAATGTATCCTCCATAACACTGGTTAACATTGAAATCGTTACTGACTTTAAAAGGCCCTAATCGGTAGTATCTTGGTGAGCTGAACACGAATATAAGATTAAAAAAATGTTATTGGCTCTCGTTTTGAAGATGTAGTTCATTTTTTATGTTTCACCGTGTAAATTTATCCAGTAGGACATCAACAACATCCCAAATAAGCCTTGAATGATGTAATATTGCATCACATTACATAATACCAGCATGCACACATCATCCAGATTTGATTGCATCATTTTCTGATGCAATGCAATACTACTGCCAGACGGCTGCTGAAGCCATCTGACTTCAGTAGTGCACTATACGCAGTCGGAAAGGTTGAGCTTTTAAAATATTTCAGACTGTGTGCAAGACAGTTTAAGCTACTGTTACATGTAACTTTTATTAATCATATAATTTTAGCCATTTAGGTACAATACAGAACAGTAAAGCCGCGAAAGTGCGTTAATACCGTTGACAATTTCTGCTACATTTGTGGGGAAGTGACATTTGCCAACCAGAAGAAAAGTATCACGTCTCAACTGAAGAAGGAATATCATCTTTACTTCGGATGCAAGATTAGTGACCAAGACAAGCCTTGGGTCCCGCATATATGCTGCGCTACATGTACAACACAGCTTTCACAATGGTTGAATTGCAAAAGACCATCAATGCTGTTGCAGTCCACATGGTGTGGAGAGAGCCAAGTAACCACATAAATGACTGTTACTTCTGCTTGGTTCCTCCTCTTTCCAGCGGAATAACGAAGCAAAAGAAGTCGAGCATAGTCTACCCAAACATTCCATCTGCATTGAGACCAGTTCCACATGGTGAGGGACTTCCTATTCTAGAACCTCCATCAGAATAGTCTCGTGATTCATCTGATGAGGACAAGGGTGAGCCAACCTGTTCTTCTCCTGGTCCGTCAGCATGCAGTGATCCAGATTTTCACTGGGATGCATTATCAACTCCACACAGAATAACACAGGAAGAACTAAATGACCTGGTTCATGATTTGGACTTATCCAAGAACAAAGCAGAATTGCTAGGATCAAGACTCCAACAATGGAATCTTCTAGAAGAAGATGTCAACATTATTTCATATTGAAAGCGCCACCAGCAGTTGGAGCCTTTCTTCAGAAAGGAAAGTAATCTGGTATTCTGTTCTGATATTGAAAGCCTCATGAATTCCTTAAAAATCACTCATGATCCACAAGAATGGAGACTATTTATAGACTCTTTGAAACTGAGTCTGAAGGCTGTGCTTTTGAACAATGGAAACTGTCTTCCATCTATTTCAGTAGCGCATGTCGTTCACATGAAAGACATATGCTAATTTAAAGCATCTACTGATTTCCATTAACTATAACAAGTACAGCTGGCACCTCTGTGACGACTTGAAGGTAGTTGCCCTTTTAATGGGACTGCAGCAGGGATATATAAAATACATGTGTTTCTTATGTGAGTGGGATAGCTGAGTAAGGGATTGGCACTACTTGCAGAAGGAATGGAATCGCAGACAAAATGTAACAGTTGGAGAGAAGAATATCCAGCACCCAGCTCTGGTTGAGGCTCACAAAATGCTGCTACCACCCCTTCACATCAAATTAGGTTGATGAAAAATGTTTTGTGAAAGCCATGGACCGCACTTCGCCAGCTTTCCGATACCTGCATGAAAAATTCCCTTGACTCAGAGAAGCAAAGATTAAAGAGGGAGTTTTTGGGGTCCTCAGATTCAAGAGCTCTTCAAAGATGACCGGTTCAACAACTTGCTGCAGGGTGATGCGAAACAAGCATGGAGTGCTTTTTGCCTAGTGTCAACAAACTTTCTCGGGAATGTTAGGGCAAAAACTTACAAGGAACTAGTAGAAGACGTGCTGATGCAGTATCAGAAACTTGGCTGCAATATGTCTCTAAAGATCCATTTCCTTGATTCCCATCTCAATTTCTTTCCTGACAAATGTGGTATGGTTAGTGATGAACAGGGCAAACGTTTTCACCAGGATATCGCAATGATGGAGCAAAGATACCAGGGAAAACGGTCCACTACAATGCTGGCTGACTACTGCTGGACACTCCCCAGAGAAGCTCCCAAACAGCTGTACAAGAGACAGGCAAAAAAATCTAAGAGGTAGTCTGACTTGTTTTTTTACAGGTATTAACCGAAGGCCTATTATATTTACTATTGACATGCATTTCGTGATGCAAACATTAATTCTTGTAGATTACAAAAAAACTTTGCAATTTCACTGTCATATTCATGTTCAGTATATAAAAATTGATAAGAAATGATTATTTTTATTTCAGTAACATGACTTTTGTAAAAATTTGTTGACCAGTGTAATCAGTACTTTATTACCTAGATTTGGATTTTTCAGCCAATGCAGAATTCAATTATCAGTTTTGCACATTTTAAACTCACACTTTTCATTTGTCTACATAAATATCATTATCTTATAGATGTATAATATGTGTCATTTTTTATAACACTGCACTAGCTACTTGGGGACATAAAAAGAAACAAGCTTTCAGGTATTATTATTATGGATATATTGGCTGTAGTATTCATTTAATAAAATACAATTAAAAAGATGCTACATTTATCTAGTTCATTTTAATAAGATGCCTAATTCAGTGCCTAGTCATTGCTCCCTTGACTGGCAGTGTGTCAAGGTTTACTGAGTAATTGATTTTCAAACTGTAAGGTGGATTACAATATGTAAATGTTAAAGTTCTAAAACAAAGTGGCATTTACCAAGCAAGGTTTTAATATATCGTGAACATATAATAAAAGCCATACTGAGTCAGACCAAGGTCCATTGAACCTAGCAATCTGGCTTCAACCATGGTAAGTTTGTGTCACAAGCAATTGGAAAATCCCAAAAAGCGGATTTATTTCTCGTTGCTCACTTCCAGTGACAAGCAACAAGCAATGGACCTATACAGAGACATAATACTCCTAGTTTTATTCTCCATTCCTTTTCAAATAATCCCATTCCCTATCATTTCATTGCCCTGTTTTTGGCAGCCATGGCACACTGAACAGAAAATTTCAGTATATTGTCCACAGTGGCTCCAAGATTTTTTTCTTGGGGGGATGAATCATAACTGAGAAGAACTCAACTTGTTTCCACAGCACCTTTTGGGATTGTTGTCCTCTATGTACATTACTTTGCACTTGTGTACATTAAACTTCATCCACCATTCAGATGACCAGTCTTCTAGTCAGGGCCAGCACTACCATCAGACAAACTAGGTGGCAGCCTAGAGCGCTGGCCCTCCGGGGCACCCATTGCTGCCTCTGCTGTCCCTCACCAGGATATGCAGTTGTGGCAATGCCTTTAAAATGACACCAAAGTGCAGGAGTTACCTTTATCTCCAGCACTGCGGTGCCATTTGTGCAGCTGCCCTTTCTGATTTCACTTTTTTACATGGGGGCAGATGCACATTTCACCCCCATGCAAACAGGAAGTGCATTCGAAGGGGGGGGGGCAGAAGCACAATGACGCTGCAGTGCTGGAGCTGAAAAGCATCCCTCCCACTGCACATCATGGGGAGGGGTGGAAGGTAGAAGTGATGGCAGGCGGAGTGGGGGCTGAAACAGAGGGAGTGCAAGAAGTGGTGGGATTCAGCCAGTTCAGCCCAGTTTGCGTGCCATAAGCCACGTTCACTGAACCAGGCCGAAAATGGCATTCCGATGCCGACGCTATACTGGCAGGAATCCCACCATCCGCATGCTGTACTGCCACCTGCTCAGTTCTGTCAGTGGTAGAATTGATCCAAATTGGTTCCTCTTCGGATCGAAATCCACCACTGGGTTCAAGGGATGAGGTTCACCCAAGGCACCTCATACTCTTGCACCGGCCCTGTGCCTAATCTCACAAGATCACCTCACTTGACACTCTCTTGACTCCAGATGATGGATCAATATGCTAAACACAGATTCCAGTATAGACCCTTGGGGAATTCAACAGTCAACCCCTTTCAATCTGACTAGCTGATCATTTGGTCCTACTTTCTGTTTCCTGTCCTTTAGCCAGCTTTTATCCCACAAAAGTATGTTGCTTCCTATCGCATAACTCTTTAATTTCCTAAATAGTTTATCATGAAAGTCTTTTGTCAAATGCCTTTTGAAAATCCAAATACACTGAGGGTTCTTTGAGAAGCCATATTGCAATGTGCATATATATAGTCAGACATGTACAGTATATGTATAAATCACATCCATGTGTAAATAAACATTTTAGAAAGGATCCAATTCACACGAGGATGTCTTTAGTATGTTCAAGTTTCCAGCGGTGTGTGAGGGTGTGGTCTGAATAGCCTGTGGAACAAAAATCTACATATAGGTATGGGCTCAGCTCATGTGGCTGGACATTTTATTGATCTTTGGTTTGTACCTTGCTCTGAAGAAAGTATTAGGGTTTCACTGGCTAACTCTCATATGGTCCCCTGGTCTGATCATTATGTGCTTGAAGGTTAGTTTAAATTGCTCTCGGGCAGGTTGCCTGGGCAAGGGTGGTTATTTGTAATTCAAGGGGCAAGATAATATTTGAAGAAGTAAGCAAAAACGTATTACAGCATCTGCAACTACTGAGAATGACAGACCACAGGCACTGTTCCCTCTAAGCTGTGTGCATATGCGTGTGCACACACCTCGCCGAGCGGGCGCACATACTTTACAACAGAGCGCACAAAAATTACGGTTCTGATTCTGATAAAAAACAACACAGACGTCTTAAAATTTAAAAGTTGTGTATTTACGGTTTTCACAAGTTCTACAATATTTTCTAGTGCAATCAATATGGTGTACGTACTGTATTCGGATGTGTAGTCAAATTGTAAAGTATATAACTCCGAGTGTCGTTATGTGGTGCACAGAAATTTAACCTTCCTTCAAAAGCTGCACAGCTGATATTTTATGCGCACACAGCCTACAGAAAATTAGAGGGAACATTGACTACAGGGTGTTGGTGGACCATGGAAGCATACTTATTGTTGCAGCATTGGATAAGATCACCTCCTTGAAAAAGGTGATTTTACAAGAGCACATAGGGATCGACCTCCCTGGTATACCGGGGATTTATTTACTCAAATGATCCTGAGGAAGGTGGGGTGCCAAAAGCGACACTTTTGATCTCAGACATATTATGGATGAACACAACTAATCCAATTTTGCGGCCAAGGGCTGGCAAAAGCAAAACTTCACTCACCCAACTAGTTTTCAATTTCAAAGACTCAGAAAAGGAAAAATGTGTTTCTTGCAATAAAACCACTTCTGGCTATCTTCTATTGACACAACTCAATTATGTTTTCCTTTTAATTGGCTTATTAATGCCCTTTGAATTCAATGATAATTCCATGTATGGATGAGAAGATGCAAGAGAGGTGTCTAATGTGTATATGGAACATGAGGATGAGTTTAAGAGTAAATGTAGGGACTGTAACAACAGGAATGGCAATGTTTGGATATAAACTCTGGGATTTATTTATTTATTACACATTTCTATACCACATTTTCCTAAAGATCAAATGCAATTTACAATGAACAAAAATTTGAATGGTATAGTGAAAAGTACATCTTCAGTTACAAAGAACTCTGATTTACATAGAACTATATACAATTACATTGCGCTATGTACAATTTTGGTGTTAGATAGGGGTGTAGACCGATACAGTATAAAGTAATTAGGCATTCTTGGGGGTTAAAGGGAGAGGTGAGCGGTGACTTATGTAGAAGGGTTTAAGTGGAGGAGTGAGGAGGATCAATGGAGTTGAGGTTAGTAGAGGATCCAAAGTGAAGGGCGAATAGATTGGTTTTGAGTTTTTTTTCAGAAGGTGAGGAGGTCATTTGCTTCTCTTAGGTGTTCTGGGAGGTTATTCCAGAAGTTAGAGGCAAAGTGAGTGAATGCTTTATTGTTTGTAATTGTACTTGATTTCCTGAAGTCAGTTGGTATTGTTTGTTTTTATTGCAATCACGCTGAGAGCGAGTGACAGTGTCCGTGGTGATGAGTGTGGAGAGGTAAGATGGGGTGATTTCTCTGATTAGTTTGACAGTTGTGACTAGTATTTTGTAGGTGATACGGCTTTCTATAGGGAGCCAGTGAAGAGTATACAATATGGGGGTAATGTGGTCAAAGGGGTTGCTATTCATGGCTGTCCTAGCTACAGCGTGTTGGGCTAATTGAAGGTGTCCAGTAGAACCTGGTAGGATTGTGTTGGCAAAGTGAAAGTGTGGTGTGATTATTGCATTTAGAAATCCCGCTGAGCCGCAGGGCCTGGGTCCCGAGGCCGGTAAGTAACCGGGTTCCCGGGGCCCAAAACCCTTGCGGCGGTGGCGCGGGGATTCATGGGGCGGGGGGGGGGTGAGGAGGTGTGCACGACGATGCCGGCACCAGTGGCCCACGTCAGTGACGTGGGGGCTGGCGATTGGTGCTGGTGCCGGCTTGGGGGCGTGGCATCGGCGTGAGAGGGAGATCGCAGCGTGTGATCTCCCTCTTTCTCGCTGAGCGCCGCATGGAAAGGTGTCCCTCCCCACCCTCCCAGGTGCTATATATTAAAAAAAAAAAGAAAGAAAGAAAGAAAATAAATAAATAAAACAGATGTTCCAAAGGGGTTCGGGGGCGTTGCAGCTGGGTAGTGGGGGGTGTGTGTTTTTCGAGCCCTTACGGCGGTTGGCGGGGTAGCGAGCTGGCGGGGCATTTGAGGCTGATGCCGCTTTGCAGGGGAGCGGCAGTGCTAATTGGTTGGGAGAGACATCCCGGTTGGGGTCTCTGCCCGGTGGAAGGCAACTTGCCTGCCTTTGCTAATAACATGGCGAGGCGGGCGATAGGGGGAATGGGGAGTGGATGATGCACCACTTTGCTATAAATGGCTGGTGGGGGGCATCATCTGGAAAGGTGGGGGGGGGGCAGTGTTGGGATTTAAGAATGTTGAGTTGGCCCATGTTGGGGCCGGTTTTATAATTCATTTAATAAAGCTGCGGCCAAATTATTTGTCACCAAATTCCAGTGTGTGTGTGTGTTTTGTGGTGATGACGGGGGTGGGGGTGAGGGGAGTGGTGGCAGGCTGTCAAAGCTGATAGCAGGCAAGGGGTTGGCATCTGGATACTTCGGTTACTGATTTAAAATCATGTTGGTGCAGCAAAGGGCAAAGCTGCTTCAACAATTTGAGTTTGAAGAAAATCTTCCTTGTTTGTCTGATGTGTGAAATCATATTGAGGATGCGGTCTATAACAGACGAATGCTGAATTGTCAGGAAATGAAACATTTCTGTTAGTGATGTCATAGTGGCCTCCTTTTCCTTTTACATTTATTTACCTTTCTAACAAAAAGGTTTGTTGTCCATAAAATATCTCCTTTCAGTTCTGCCTACTGTTTTTCTACATCCCCCAGCTGTTCCTATCCCACTAATGACTCTTTGAGGTATTATCTCATCTTGGCAAAGTTATTTTATCAGTCCTAGTCCTAATACTGAACCATACCATCTGGTGATCACTGGATGTGAGATGATCTCCCACTGTAACATCAGAAACACTTTCCTCATTGGTAAACACTAAGTCCAGTATGGCCCCATCACTTGTGGGTTCTGTTACCAGTTGCCTGACTAGTTCTACCTGTAGAGAATCCAGGATCTCATTACTTCTAGATGACACTGCAGCAGGGATGTGCCAATCAACATCTGGCATATTGAAACCACTTATCAGTAGCACTTCTCCTTTCATGGCAATGTATAAGACATTGCAGGGTATCCTTGTACATTGTTGTTGTTGTTGTTAAGTGCCGTCGAGTCGGAGTCGACTCATGGCGACCCTCTGGATAGCTATCCTAAATTGTGTTCGGTCTTCAGTCAGGCGGCTCATTGTTGACAGACTGGTACCCGTAGCTGCTGTTATTGTATCGATCCATCTCATTGCTGGCCTTCCTCTTTTGCGTTGACCTTCTATCTTGCCAAGCATGATGTCTTTCTCTAATGATCTCTCTCTCCGCATGATGTGTCCAAAGTATGAAAGTCAAAGTCTTGTCATCTGAGCTTCTAAAGAAAGCTTAGGTTTGATCTCCTCTAGTACAGACTGGTTTGTTCTTTGGACAGTCCATGGTATACACAGTATTCGCCGCCAGCACCATAATTCAAAGGCATCAATTTTCTTCCTGTCTATCTTTTTCACTGTCCAGCTTTCACATCCATATGATGTTATTGTACATTAATCACTCATATAATCTTGCCCTCAAGAACATAAGAAATGCCATACTAGGTCAGACCAAGGTCCATCAAGCCCAGTATCCTGTTTCCAAGTACCTGGCAGTTGCCCAAAAAGAGACACAGGTTCCACAATGCTTGTATTGGGGCAAGCAGTAGATTTTCCGGGTCCTCTTTAGTACTGGTTAATGGATCTTTCCTCCAGGAACACGTCCAAATCTTTTTTCAACCCAGCTACACTAACAGCTTTTACTATATCTTCCGGTAACAAATTCCAGAGTTTGATTACATGTTGAGTGAAAAAAATATTTTCTCTTATTAGTCTTAAATGGGTTACACTGTACCTTCCTTGCATGTCCCCTAGTCTTTCTACTTTTGGATGGTGTAAACAATTGATCTACATTATTGCTTCCACTTAATCTCATGTCTCTATGCAATTGACCTTAGAGATTCTACACTATAGTGGTTTTAATCCTACCTATCTGATCAATCCCAGCAAGTCAGAATTGGATCGGAAACTTCCAACCCATTCAAGCTACTTCAAGGTTTATCCCAGTGCTCTGCACTATCCTCCTTGCTATTTAACATTTTCATCCAATCCCTATGCAGAATAATTCAGAGTCACAAAATCCTCTATCATCTGTATGCTGATGACATTTTAATTTACACACCATTCTGCACCAGCAACCCTGACTTCTCCATAATCAATCAATACCTTGAAGCAGTCATCCAATGGCTCAACCGCCACAATATACACATCAACTCCAATAAAATAGAAGTCCTTTATATAACCAGGCACCCCACTTTCTCTCTACCAGCCACAGTCAACTTGACTAACTTAATGTCACAAGTAAAAGACCAAGGGGTTCATTCCAATCTGCGAATAGCAGGGGTAGATATCTGGTTTGGACATCCAACCCCTGCTATTCGCAGGGAGCAAATATGCTTCTTCTATTTAAGTAATTGTTATTAAGCAGAAATGCTAAGAGCATTGCTCTTTAAGGATGTGCATCGGTTAAGCTCACTGGTGTATCTTAAAAATTGCAATGCAAATGTAATGTGTGCCATTGAGTCAATACTGACTCCTGGTGACCTGGCAGTTCTTGGATTTTCCTGGCATTATGACAGGAAGTAGATTGCCAGGCCTTTCTTCCAAGGCAATGGAGGGTAATGTGACTTCCCAAGGCCACAAGGAGTTCTAGAGGGAATCAAACACTGTTCTCTTGGTTACCAATCCAGTGCTCTGACCACTAGGCTACACTTAAAAATGCAATGCATGCTAATATGTGATAGCATATTTTAGAAAAGACATGGGGTTTAGAATTGAAGCATCAGGATCACGATGTTTACAATTTGGGCAGTATTTTAGAAAGGGTTCCACTAATCATGCCACCATTTCTAAAATACCTAAAAGGAAGTGCAGGAATGCGCATGAATATCTATCCACGTACAGAGGGAGGAACCATTTTATAATCTTAACATGGGAAAGAATGATGGTAAAAACATAACCATATACACATGTAAGTTAGAGATGTTTGTGAATATTGGCAGCTCAGGTTGGTGATCATGATGTTGGATTGTTCTCCAAGCTTGATAGTTTGATTGCAGATGTTTCATCAGCATTTGAGGGGACATCATCACTGCGGGGTTCCAGATGGTAATGTGCCTGAATGCTTATGTTTGTACTTATATTGGGGTTGGCAGTGACTCAGCACTTTAGTTTGCAGGGATTGATTGGTTGATTTCACTAAGGGTTGCTGGAGTGTGGTTGCTGTTTCTGAGCCTTGTTGGTGATGACTCAGCTCTTTGGTCCACAGGGATTGATTGGTTAGTTTCCCTGAGGGTTGCTGGGGTGTGATTGCTGTTTCTGAGCCTTGTTGATGATAACTCCAATGCTTTGGTCTCCAGGGATTGGTAGATCAGGTCTATATTGATATGTCTCTTTATCGAGTTTGTGGTGGAAAAGCAGACTTCCAGAAATTCTCTTCCTCTTTTTGTTTGTGCTAGTGCTATGATTTCAGTTGTGTTCCAGTTTGAATTTATGTCCTTCCTCATCTTCATGGATTGAGACAAGGGAACGTGGGTCATGTCTTTTGCTGGCTAGTTGGTGTTTGTGTAGTCTGGTAGGTAGTTTTCTTTCTGTTTGGCTGACGTAGTTCTTGTCACACTTACTGCATTTAATTTTGTACATGACGTTTGTCCTTTGATCTTTCTCTGGTTGTCCTTTCAGTTTTGACAGGATTCTTCTCAGGGTTGCAGTTGGTTTGTGGGCAGTTGCAATTCCGTGGTCTCTTAGTAGTCTTGCAATCATTTCAGAGGTGTTCTGGATGTAAGGGAGGGTGAATCGTCGAGTGCACTTTCAGTTTGGAGGTTCGGGCTTTTCTGTAGATGAAGTTCCGTGGGTATCCGTTCCTCGTTATCACCTTGTATAGGTGTTTCTCTTCTTCCATTTTAGTTTCTGTTGTGTTGCAGTGGGATTCTACTCTTCTGAATTGTATTTTTTGCAACTATTTTTGTGGTGCTTCTGTTGGTTGCTGTAGAAGTTCAGGATTTGGTTTGTATGTGTTGCTTTCCTGTAGACTGTTGTGTGGAATTCCGTAGTTTTGGTTCGCATGACAAGAGCATCCAGGAATGGAAGTTTGTTGTCCTTGGCCATTTCCATTCTGAACTGGATGTCCTTGAAGATGCTGTTGAGTAGTCAGAATGTTCTTTGATTTGGTTGCATTTTATCATGACAAAGGTGTCATTGACATACCATACCCACAGTTTTGGGTTTACTCGTAGGAGTACGATGCTTTTGAAATTTTGCGTCACAATCTCAGCAACTAGACTGGATATGGGAGATCCCATTGTGATCCTTTCAGCTGTTTATAGATGTGTCCATTGAATTCAAAGAAAGTTGATAGGCACAGCTCGAAGAGTTCACATATGCTTTGTGTTCTGAGTGAAAACGGCGGGTGCAGGGATGTCCAAACCATTTACCTGCATCTGAGACATGGGGCCAGTTGGATAGTGCTTATATGTGCCTACTGAACATGTCTAGCTCCCTGTTCTGGCCCTCCGGGCACATCCAGACCACAAATATGGAATTAGGTTCAATGGGGGTCTGTTTTTGATTCAGATGTGTCCGCAGGCCAGATGTCCACGTTATGGAATACCCTTAGGCCAGCCTTGAATCCTGCACATATAAATGCCAGCAGTTAACTAAAGAAGTCACTATATTTTTAGAATTTCAATATGGAGGCAGACATAAACAAAAGGGGATTAAGGATTATACCCCACTTAATCCCCCCTGTAAAGAGCTGTCCAAAATGAGCACTTTTAAAAACCTAAATGTGCCAGGGAGCAGGTATAAATCCTGATGTGAATATGTTTGATCATACACATATGAAATGAGGAATACACATGTAGATATTTGAGTTGTCTGGCCACACCTTAACCATGTCCATGGCATGCACCCTTGAAATTTCCACATAGTAAGGACATCAACGTTTCAATTAATCCCTTTCTAAAATTACCATGCATGCTTGGATGCCATTTCTATTTGTAAGTGCTACTATTTAAATGTGTAAATTGTGAGTAAGGCTTCAAAAATAATCCCTGTAGAGGGTAATTGTATAAACTTCCACACAGTAAGTGCACATTGCCATGTGTGTTTTTGTGGCCTATTTTATCAAGTGAAGTATGCGCATACTATGCTTTATAAAATAGGGACTTAAAGACGTGTCTCAATCTAGTCATGACAGTAATGCCTGCTCTAGAACAGGTTTAAATGCCTTTGCCTAGATTTTGCAGAAACACATCATTTTATTAGAGTGGAAGTATGAAACCATTTGAAAAAAGTATGAAGAGGTAAAAAAGATCAAATGCACCAAAAACAAACTGAAAATGTTTGCCCGGTGCACATCCCTCTGGCTCTAGTCTTACTTGGTGGTTGCACATATCTTTCTAAAGGGTTCTTATTTTGTTTAATACTAGTAGAAATACCCAGTTCTGCCAGGGGGAACATAGCAAAAGACATGATGATTGAACAACATCAATTATGTTACCACACGATGGAAAGACTTTTCTCATAAATCACTTTAAGCCAACACTGTCCTTGCAAAACACATTTATATTTAATTTATTGCCTGAAAATAAACATTTTTTGAGGACGAACTATAAATTGCTCCTGCTTCTAACATCTGAGAAAACAATGTATAGTTAACCATGACTGAAGAAAGTGAACATGAAACTTACTCCAGCAGCTTTGAATGGTTATCCTTCTGAGATACAAATGCTGGGCAGAGGGGGAATAATAATCTTTAGATTTGGAGTAGCATATCTGTAGGTAGTATTGATATTCCCGGCATTATGATCCTGTCTTCTCTTTTTGCACAGCCTATGAATAATATCATTGCTTCAGTCATGATTCAGGTGGAAATAAAACTCCTTTAGAAGATGTAAAGATTACTGGATATTCATCCACCTATTTCAGGCATAAGAAAAAAGTATTTTCAGGCTATATAGGTTGTAACTTTTTTTTTTGCATCATAGCCTGTCTTGGAAAATTCTGATTACAATATCCCTTTTTAAATCAAAGAGAGTTGAGAGAAGTCTAGTGCACAACTAAGGAACTATGACTTCCAGCATAGATTTCTATGCCCTCATCATTCCACACCTAGACTACTGCAATGCCATACTGCAAGGCCTGCCAAGGAAAACTACAAATATTCTACAAATGGCACAAAACGTTGCTGCCAGAATCATTATGCAAAAAAGACTCTCTGACCACATTACACCCACCCTAATTGAGCTTCATTGGCTCCCCATCACGGCCCGCATTTAATACAAAATTTTAGTCACTACTTTCAAACTCATCCATAATGTAGCGCCCTCTCATCTCAACAGCTTGATATCCAATCTACCCAACAACAGAAGTAGAAGAACAGCAAACCTCAATACCCTCTGCCTCCCAAAGTCCTTCACAAAGGTTAATGCATGTACCAGTAACAGAGCTTTCTCATTTATAGCTCCTGCACTCTGGAACCGGTTGCCAAGTGAACTGCGTGAAATCTGTGATCTGAAAGATTTCAGAAAAAACCTTAAGATACATCTCTTCCAATCACACTACAACTTAACCTCGTGAATTTCACTCAGCTGTGTGTAAATATGTATATAAGGATCCTGTGTAAAGTCCTAACAATCAGTCACTTGTAAATATGTATATAAGTACACTGTGTGAACCCTTAACATAAATAAATCAACTGTAACCCTGTAACCCCATGTTTTTGCTGTGCTCTACCTCCCCTCCCTAATCACATTGTATGCATCCATAATTCTGGCCGGTACAGCCAACCTTATCATGTGTAACAACCGCTGCTGATCACTGGAAGCAGCGGGATACAAATGTACGCTAAATAAAAATAAATAAATAAATTTCTAAATGGGGTGTGTCAGGGCCGGTGAAAGGATATTGGGTGCCCTAGGCAAATCTTCAGACTTATGCTCCCCCCTTCCTTAACAGTCATGATCACTCAAACACCACCCCCTCCCCCACAACAATACTGTAAGAATGCATAATTGGACATCATACTTTTAAATAATGAAACTTTCCTTTGTATGCATGTGTGTGCCCACTCTCCCTGTAGGCAGGGCTGGCCCTAGAGTTGGTTTAAAGTGTTGTTGCTAAGGAGAACCTCAAGCTTTACACCCCCTCTTGCTGTCAAAATCTATTATTTAGCTTTGAATTCCCTGCTTTTGCTGTCTTCTGGAAGTTGCTGCCCTAGACAACTGCCTAGTTTGCCTAGTGGTTGGGCTGGCCTGCCTGCAGGCAAGAGTATACACTCTTCATTCTTTGAATTAGTGAGGCTGTCAGGATCTATCATTTCACTTTGACTGCTGCTGCTCTTTGCTGCTCTTCAGAAGCTACCACCGTATGTGACTGCCTAGTCTTGCCTAATGGTTGGGCCAGCCTCAAGGTGTGTTAGGGGGTATAGATGTGATTTGTGGTGGATGTTTATTTAGAAACATGGAAGGTGTAGGTAGGATATATGGGAGAGTACATTACTGGGATAATTTTAGAAAAGAGTGCCCATGTCAAAGCTGAAAAAGGTATCCATTTTGAAGGCAATTCTAGAACTAGCCAAATAACGTTACATGCCATCCATATTTGTAAATCATGTATTTTCCACGACATGCCTGAGGATGGGCATTCATGTGCATAATGTACATTTTTTACATTCTCTCCACTCATTCCCTCTTTGATCCCCTTCAGTTTGGCTTCCACCCTCTTCATTCAACCAAATAGCCCTTGCCAAGGTCTCAGTGACTTATTTTTGGCAAGGTCTAAAGGCCTATGCTCAATTCTTATTCTTCTTGACCTTTCTGCTGCCTTCAATACTGTTGACCACTCTCTTCTCCTTGCTACATTATCTTCTCTTGGCTTTAGAGACTGTTCTATCTTGGTTCTCTTCCTATCTCTCTAATTGCTCCTTTAGTGTCTGTTCTCAAGGTACATTCACATCTGCTATCCCTTTTTCAGTTGGTGTTCCCCAAGGGCCCATTCCTGGCCCACTCCTTTTCTCCCTGTATGCACAATTGCTTGGTTCCCTTATCTCATCCCTTGGATTTCAGTATCACTTCTATGCAGATAATTCTCAAATTTATATCTTTTGCCATCCCGGGGCAGCGATCGTAAGAGGAGCCCTTGAGGCAGACAAACAAGGCACACTCACCCTTCCTCTAACCAGCTCCTGAACCACCCGAGAGCACCAATGACTGCCACCAACAAGAGAAGGAGGTGAGACTATGTCTATCTGCCATCTGCCTGTTACTGCATCTCTCCTTGGTACGGGGTTTCCTCCCTGCTGCATGTGCTGCTAAACTCCACCCACAAAAAAAGCCAGCATGCAGAAGGCATGCCCATGCCTGGCGGGCCTGTCCCTTAGGGCCTCGCCAGAGTGCCCTTTGGCGTGGCCCATAGGTGGGGAACATTGGCGGGGAACAGAACGATAACCACTGTTCACTGAACAATCTATATGAATCTCTCCTTTCGAAAAAGATCCTCAAAGGTCCCAGAACAAAGGTAACCCTTTCCTATAACGATTAAAACCCCACCACAAACGCATGGCTTTTCCAAAAGACTCTGTAGAATCTCTGTGAAGCACTATATCTGCAAATCTTCACACTGCACACCTACAAAACAGCTAAAGTCTTGTATATATAAGTCTGACTAAGCTTTAGCAATGCTCCACAGAACTGTCCTGCATATTGTTACCCATTAAAATCCCTACAGTGTCTTGAATGCTCTAGGGGTTGTATCAAATATCTCTCAAGATTAAATCCTTCAACCAGCTCTTCCACTCTTAATTGAGCCATTGTAAACTGCATAAGGCTACTAGTGAAAACTCCACATTGTATTATGATTATCCCACTGTTGTAATATATGCCTCCACCAAGGTTAAAATACTGACACAGATCATTCACCTACCCTTTAAACCAGTGCAAAACTGTGTAACATTGCATGATAAGTACAGTATACAGTATCGTCCTGATTTTTTCCTTAGATTATAACATACAACACTATCAGGGTCCTCAAATCATTCTGCTTCTTGCTCAGTATCAACCTAACTACCAAATGACTCAAAACGTTCAAACCATGCAAAGTCTACACTTCCATTATGGACTCCAGAAAAATCTGCATTTGCTTACTTCACCTCATCCTCCTATCAACTTTGCTAACAAATGCTCTCATTCACAATCATGATACAAACCCCTACAACATCATCCCCATCATACATAACCCCATAAGATACAATTCAAACTACCAAATAAATTACTATCCACCCAATAATAAGCCACATCAGAAAAACATCAAATACCGAAACAGGTTAATACAGATCCAACATATACAGATACAACAAAAGACAAACCTATACAGTCCCCCCACTCAATTAAAATGAATACTTATCAATGTAACACTATAAAATAAGATACCAATAATTACTGATGTACTCAAGGATGAAAAACCACACATGTGCCACTGAGACATGACTCTCACCTGCTGACAACATTTTAATAAACCAATTACAAATTCAGGGATATGACCTATTTAACTGCCACTGGGAATCAAAAAGAGGAGGGGGGTACTCATATTAAGCAAAAAAAAAAAAAACCCCTCAAACTTACTCCTACAACATCAAGAAACTTAGATGGAATGGATTTCTATGAAATAGGGAACAAGAACATATTGCTTTGTCTCATATATAGACCACCATCACCTGACCACAACAACCTGACCCCCATACTAGAATCAGCATGCGCAGCCTCACTGAGAAAACCCCACATCCTAGGAGACCTTAATCTCCCACCCCTCAACCGGAATAACACCTCCACCTTCTTAGAATCAATGACAAACATGGAATTCCACCAAATTATACACTCTCCAATACATAACAAAGGGGAATTCACTCAAGCTACCACACCAAACCATAAACCACTACATGTACACTCCCCCTGTAATAACTGAAGTCCCATGGTCTGACCACCATCTGTTAACCTTTCATATACCATTAAACACCTCTCTTACCACAACAATGGACACAAAAACACTAACTAGGCGTTTTACCCACTTCAATAGAGAGGCATTTCTAGACAACATCCTGCCTCAGCTTATAATTGATTCAACTGACTCCCCTGACATCGATACCGCTCTAAACATATGGAATCGCTCTATTCAAAAAGCTGCTTCCCCCCATCACATTCCCTAAGAAAACCACTAAAAGCAATAAAAAATGGTACACACATGAGCTAACTAAACTAAAGAGGCAATTAAGAAAACAAGAAAAAAAGTGGAGGCTAACCGAAACGCATAGTAAATGATATGATGGCAGATAAAGACCAGTATGGTCCTTCTAGTCTGCCCAGTAAGATGGCAAGAATAGGTGCACCTGCTGCTCCATGCTGGTAACCCCTCCCGATGTCCTCCTTTAGGGGTGAACCCACCGCTCCGTGTAGGACAGCACTGTTTGTTGAGAAATTAGATAGTTAAGTTTATTTTGATTTTATCCTGTTGCTGTAAAGGGATCCACTGTGTCAAGAAAACAAACAACTCTACCTTAATATACTCACTATCTACAATGACACAATTAACAAAACAAAAAGAGATTACTACACAAAATCCTAAACTGCTCTCTCAACCATCTTAGAGAGCTCTTTGTCATCGTTAGATCTCTAACCAAGACAAGCCATACTGAATCAGAAGTATACAGCATAAACCCACAAACACTAGCTAACTATTTTGCATCCAAGCTTAAAAATAAAAACGCTAGCCATACCACCCCTTCCGTAGACCACCCAATAAACCTCGTCACATGGGATAGCTTCTACCCAGTAGACCAAAAACATCTACTAAACATAACAATCATTAACACCACAACCTCCCCGTTGGATCCATGCCCAGTATCATGGATAAAATCCACAAAAAAAGAACTCGCTCCACATATCATCCATATTATTAATCAATCACTCTTCCAAGGAATTATGCCCGCTGACCTTAAAACTACATCCATATGTCCTATACTGAAGAACAAGACACCTGATGAAAAAGACCCAAGCGCATACAGACCTATAGCCAGTATTTGTTGACAAAATAATAGATAAAGTCATTCAATTACAACTCCAAGATTACATTGACCTCAATGCACCATTAGACACTCACCAATTTGGTTTTCGACCATTCCATGGAGTCAAAACCTTGCTGCTAACATTAATGGACCACCTCATCAGAGGCACAGACAATCCTAATCGTGCATTCATTCTCCTGTTTATTGACATTGCTTCAGCATTTGACAACCTTAGCCATGACACCCTCATATCGAGATTAGCACAAATAGGATTATTACACTGGTTCAAATCATGCATATCAAACCGTAAACTTCACATCCGAATAGGCCACGACTCATCAGAGACATTCCCCCAAGAACAAGGAATACCCCAAGGTTCTGCCCTCTCAGCTCATTTTCAACCTATACCTGCAACTAATTACCAACATCTTCAGAAAATTCAACATTGGGTATTACATCTATGCGGACGACATTATGTTGTCCCTCTCTATAGACATAAACAAACCTACCTATCACAATATATCAGACTGTATTATTGAAACAGAATCACGGTTAAAGTCCAACAACCTTAATATTAACTACAAGAGAATGAAAGTCCTATACATATCAAGAAATCAAACCCTTCCCCTTTTCAAATCATCAAGATTAATAATATTGTACTCCTTCTTAAGCAAGAGGTGAAATACCTCAGCATAATAATAGACCAATCCCTCAGCATGCTCTCACATATAAAAGAAACAGTAAGGACTATCTTCTTCAAACTGAAAACTGTTCAACATCTTAGACCCCTTCTAGACATCAACAATTTCAAATCTGTAGTCCAGGTCCTTATCGCCCCACATTTTGGCTACTGTAATAGTCTATTATAGCGTCTACCAATCAAAAACATAAACTTACTACAGAGAGTACAAAATATCACTGCTAGAATTGTCTGTAAGGCCTGCCTAACTGATCATATAGCCCCCATCCTATATGAGCTCCACTTGCTCCCAGTTGTAAGCCAAATAAAATATAGGTTACTAAGAGTAACTTTCAAACTTATCAATAACATCTCCTCATCATTCTTATCAACCCTTATTCATACTCAACCAGATACCTGATCCCACAGGCAAAATGATATCCACTCGCTTGTAAACCCCAACTCTATCCACAAGACAAAACAAACCATGAGCTCCAGAGCCTTCACATATCTCACCCCCAGTCTCTGGAGCTCACTCCCACTCCCACTACGATTGATTGATCAAAGACCTCCAAACATTTAGGAGAGAACTCAAAACTTATCTCTTCCTTGCACACTATGGAAACGCAAACATAGACCCTCCCTCACAAGCTACATCACAACACCCCCTCCGAGAGACATGTACATTCCACACCCTCAAACTCAATCATCATAATCAGAGATTATATATATAGTTTATTAGCTTCTTGTTTTACGCAAATGAAAATTGTAAAATATGTTAACTGCAATTACAAAGCTTACTATGTAAAAAGTTATACCACCATTCTATGTAAAATGTTCTGTTCTTTATAAACCACTCCTGATCTTTTGAAGCGGAGGTATAGAAGAATCAAATAAATAAATATCTCTTCACCTGACCTTTCTCCTTCTCTCCAGGCATGTATTTCCGCCTGCTTATCCGACATCACCGCCTGGATGTGGCAGCACCATTCAAAACTGAACATGGCCAAAACTGAGCTTCTGGTTTTCTCCCCTAATCCATCCTCCATCCTTCCTTCTTTCTCCGTCACTATTGATAATGCTTCTATGTTTCCTGTTTCCTCTGCTCGTAACCTTGGGGTCATCTTTAACTCCTGCCTGTTATTCTCATCTCATATCCAACAAATTGCTAAATCCTGTCGCTTTTTTCTCTTCAACATTAACAAGATTCACCCTTTCCTCTCTGCCTCTACTACTAAGACTCTTGTTCATTCCCTTCTTATCTCTTGGCTTGACTATTGCAACCTCCTCCTTGCTGGTCTCCCTCAATCTCATCTTTTCCCTCTACAATACATCAAAACTCAGTTGCGTGGTTAATTCTTCACCAGCCATGTTACTGTCACATTATTCCTCTTCTAAAGATCCTTCACTGGCTCCCTATCCATTAACGCATTCAGTACAAACTACTTATCTTGACACACAAATGCGTTCACTCTGCTGCTCCTCCTTACCTTTCCTCTCTCCTCTCCCTATACCTCTCCTTTTCCCTGTGATCTCTGTTCCTCTTCTATCTTCCTTCTCTCTATGCTGTTCTCTTCTTCCACCAACTCCAGGCTTTGTTCTTTTAACGCTGCTGTTCCGTTTACCTGGAACAACCTGCCCTTGTCCCTGCATCAAATCTCTTCCTTTGCCCTCTTCAAGTCCAAGCCCAAGACTCACCTTTTTGAGACTGCCTTTGATTCTTATTTATTTATTTAGCTAGGCTTATGCACTGCTTTTCTACAAGTCAAAGCAGTGTACTCTGTGTATATGTTTATTTTTATTTATATTCTCTTATATGCTGTGCTATTCTGCATCAGTGCAGTTTTTACATTGAACAAACTGAAATTACATTGAACAGGGCATTATAACTTGGAGATAGCTATTTTACAGGGAACATGGGCTATGGAGGGTTAAGTGGCTTGCCCAAGACCACAAGGAGCACCTGTGGGACTAGAAACCCCAGTCCTTCCAGCCCAAGGTTGCTGTCCTCTAGTGGGATTTGAACCCCCAACCTTCTGGCCTGAAGTACCTTGCCCCAACCACTAGGCCACCCCTCCACTCCAGTATATATATATATATGTGTGTGTGTGTGTGTGTGCGTGTGTGTGTGTGTATTTCCCTTGTCCCCAAAGGGCTCACCATCTTTGTTTTTGTACCTGAGGCAACAGAGGGTTAAGTGGCTTGCCCACGGCCACTTAATCTTAATCCCCTCCTTTGTGTTTTTTAACTCCTAGTGCCCTTTTTGCCCTTATTCCTATAGTATTATTCTGTCCTGTATGTTTATCTTCTAGATTGTAAGCTCTTTAAACAGGGACTGTCTTCTTTTGTGTCTGTACAGCACTGAGTATGCTTGATAGTGCTTTATAAATGCTTAATAATAATAATAATAATAGTAATATTGTAGGCAGTTGTTGTTCTATAAGTTTACATATTTGGCCAATGGTGCATATTTTTGGAGTGGGCGAGCATAAGTGTTCTTACATGTGTTCTTTACAAATCTAGGTGTGAGCATTTATACCAAGTCTAGGGCAGGCATAAGTGCTTATATCTAGGTTTGCGATGTGTTAAAACTTATGCCCCTATTTTATAAATGAAAGGAGGTGTATGTTTTTCTTTATAGAGTAGGTGCACTTTGCATGCCTTGGAAAGCATGTACAACTGAGCAATCGGTATAAAATTACCCTCTTTATGCTGATTTTGCAAGTTGAAAAGGTGTACACTTGCATTGTGACACAATGAGGTATTCCCCTATTTGCAGAATCAGACTTTCGGGTGGTTCAACTATAAGTGTCATAGGAAGTGATGGGAGGGGGTGTGCACATGGGGGGGGGTTATGCGCAGCGAGTGCATGCGTTTGTGTTTTTCTGTTTATCATGGTAACTGTCAAGGGCTTCATGTGCACTTGTGCGTGTGTCATGGGGACTGTCAGAGGCTACATACATATGTGTACATATTAGCCTACAACAATCCCCATAGCACATGTGTATATGCCATGGGGAGTGTCCAGCTGCATGCATTTATATGCACATTTGTGTGTCATGAGGAGTGCTGGGGGCTGCATGCAAGCATGTGTGTGTGTGTGTGTGTGTATGCAGGACTAGGAACTGCATGCATTAGCATGTGTGTGCAGTGCTATGTGTGCATTTGAAAAGAGTACACACAGTTTGACAAAACAATACATTTCTCCTTCCTTTGTTTCCAAAATTGCTTGTTTGTTTATTTATTTAACCAGTTTTTTTTTATACCGCTTTATCCTTCAATCAAAGCAGTTTACATTAGAACTTAACTGTATACAAGGAACACTTAAACAGGGGAAGGGTAGACCAGTAACAAGTTAACTTATGTTCAATGCAAGATATATAGCATGAACTATGTACAATTCAAGCCTGTGGCATTAAAGAGTAATTGTTAGTCCGTGTCCCGGGGTCAACAGGGGGTAGTTTGGATATTTTCCTCAGGTAGGTGGTTAAGTAATGTCCCAGGTGGTTTGTGTAAAGTAGAGTTTTCAGCTTCTTCCTGAAGTCTTTGATATCTGTTATCGCTCGCATGTCATCTGAAAGCAAGTTCCGTATTGATGGGGCATATAGTGAAAGCGCTCTTCCAAATGTAGATTGTTTGGATTTTTGGTATCATGGGGTGTCATGGTCATATTTTGGTGTTTCTCCTGGTTTGTGTGCTTGTGTCTCTTATTATGAGTTCTTCTAAGATGTTGGCTGATAATTGGTGGATGGATGATTTTAAAGATGTTTAAGGTTGTCTTGGATTTCATGCGGAAGCCAATGTAACTGGGCGAGTATAGGGGTGATGCGCTCTTGTTTGCCACTGTCATGATTCATGCTGCTGTGTTTTGTGCTATTTGGAGTGGCATAACGGTTTGTTTTGGGAGCCCTTGATAGTGTGTTGCAGTAGTCAAGTATGGGAGTGATTACTGCCTGGCAAATGGTACAGAAGTGATCTTGATTCAGGATCGGTTTTAGTCTCCTGATAACTTTCATTTTATGGTAGGCGGTTGTGGTGGTTCACTTTACGTGAGATTACATAGTGAGGTGCTGGTCCATGGTGATTCCTTGGTATTTGATCTCTTTTTTTTTTTTACTGTTATGGGCCTTTGCCGTATGTTGATTGATTGTGGTGGGATGAATGAGGTATGCCTTGTGACAAAGAGTGCCTCTGTCTTCTTGTAGTTTATAGAAAGGTTTTGTTGCTGAGCCAGGTGATCATATCTTCCACACACGATGTTATGGTTGAGAGGTCAGGCTTGTTTATTTCAAGCGGGGCGCATATCATGATGTCGTCAGCATATAATCGAAACTTAATTTTGTGTTTTTTGATGATCTCACAGATGGGCTATATGTAGATGTTAAATAAAAGTGATGAGAGCGATAAGCCTTGTGATACTTCTTGATGTATGGGGGAAAGTGTAGATCTGTTCATTCCGCATTTGACCTGTTATTGCCAGTTGCTGAGGTAGGATTGAAACCATGCTAGCATACTGTTATGTAGACCAATTTCTTGGAAACATCACAGCATGTTGCTATGGGAAATAGTATCAAAGGCAGAAGATATGTCCATGAATATGAAGAGAAATCCCGTTTTGATGTTATCTATTCCTCTGATGATACTATCAAATAGTGATGATAAAAGAGTCTCTGTGCCATGGTTGGATCTGAACCCATGTGGATGTGGGTCCAGTGGTACGTGTTGGTCTATGCAGTCTTGTAGTTGCCTTTGAACCACGTTTTCTATGATTTTACTGATAAATGGCAAGCTAGAATTTGTTTGGTATGCAGCTGGGTCATTTTTGTTGAGGGATGTGTCTTTGAGTGTAGGTCGTATGGTAGCTTGTTTGAGTGATGATGGCATATATCCTTGGTTTAGGGACCAGGTTGCCATTTTGTGAATGAAGTGTTTGAATTGTTCTTTCGTTGACTTTATCCATGTGACAGGACATGGGTCTGCAGGTGATGTGGTAGTATTAAGAGAGGATATGATGTCTTCTATTTGCTGGGTAGATGGAACACTGAATGTTCCCCATGTTCCTTTGCAGGTTGAATCCATAGGTTGGTATGTTGTAGTCATTGTGATTATCTGGTTCTGTGTTTGTCTCTTAGGTAGTTCACTATGCTTTCAGGGTGTATCTTAGAAGTGGGGTACGTGCAAATATGTGTGGTGCAGGGTGGGGTGTCTGTGTGTGTGATGTTTTAGTGGGTCTCCAGTAAGTGTCCACATGATTGATTTATTTATTTTGACAGTTTTGTATACCACCTTATCCTTCAGTCAAAGTGGTCAACAAGACATTGGGAGGCATACATTCAACAGGAGGAGATACGATTCACATTTGTAAAAAGCTATCTACTTATAGTTCTAAATAGGGATGGGCGGTTGGGGCTAAGTGGTGAGGGTAGCTAGTGGGCCACTTGGGTGGTATCTAGTGCTTGGCAACTTAAGGAGGTTGCTCATAGGCCTCAGTGAAGAGATGGGTCTTGAGAGCTTTGCGGAAGTCCTTGGTATCATTTAGGGTCCTTAAGTCCATGGGGAGGGAGTTCCATAATGCAGGCGCCAGTAGCAAGGGAGCTCTCTTAGATGTTACTTGCTTAGTCTTGTGATAACCTGTGGGTAAGGTGATCCTGTTGGTTCTTCTAGGCCTGTTGCTGACATCCTTGGTTATTACATCCTGGAGCACATCTGCAGAGCGGTGGTGGAAGATTTTGAAAATGTTCAGGATTGATTTGAATTTTGCCCTTGCAATTATTGGGAGCCAGTGCAGCTGTCACAGGACGGGGGTGATGTGTTCAGATCTTGCAGTGCCCATGATGATGCGTGCTGCAGTATTCTGCACCATTTGGCGTGGGTGAATAGACTGCTGGGGGAGGCCTTGGTATAGTGAGTTTCCATAGTCTAGCAGTGGGGTGATGACTGCTTGGCAAACTGTGCAGAAGTGGTCTTGGTCAAGGATTGGTTTGAGTTTTCTGATGATCCTCAATCGGTGGTAGGCGTTTGCTGCAGTTTTAGTAATGTGAGATTGTAGGTTCAGAAATCTGTCCAGGGTGATGCCCAGGTACCTTACTTCGTCCTTGATTGCTATAGTTTTGTTTAGAATGCTGATTGTTTGGGGCTGCTTGAATGTGGAGTCTCTCTGGTAATGAACATAGCCTCTGTTTTATCAAAGTTGACCATCAGGATGTTAGCTGTGAGCCAGGTGTCCATGTCCTCAAGGCAGCTTGTCATCAATGTCATGTCAGGTGATTGCAGGTTGATTGGGGCATATACCATGATATCATCAGCATACAGGTAGTAATGTAGTTTGTGGCGTTTGATGTTGCATATGGGTTGGATGTATATATTAGAGTATAGATGAAAGAGCTGAACCTTGTGGTATTCCATGCGTAACGGGGAACTGAAGTGATTTCTTTTGAGCACATTTGACTTGCTGCGTCCAATCCTTCAGGTAGGAGGTAAACCATTTTAGGGTGTTCTCTCTTATTCCGATCTGCTGCAGGCGCTGTAGCAATATGGTGTGGGACACAGTGTCAAAAGCCACTGAGATGTCCATGAACACTAGCAGGAATCCGTTCTTTATCTTGTCCATGCCTTTTAGGAGATTGTCGAAGAGAGAGGTAAGCAGAGTTTCCACATTGTGCTGTGGTTTAAAGCCATGCTGGTGGATGTCAAGTGGAGCGTTCAAATCTATGTGATCCTGTAATTGTCTCTGCACGGTGTTTTTGATGATTTTTGTGAGGAATGGAAGGCTAGAGATGTGGCGGTAGGATTTTGGATCAGAGGGGCTTAGCGTGGTGCTCTTGAGGATCGGGCGTATCGTGGCTTGCTTGAGGGATTGCAGCATATGTCCTTGCTGGAGGGATTCCTTAATGATTTTGTGGAGGTAATGGGCTAGTTGGCTTCTAGTAGTTTTGATCCACGCCACTGGGCATGGGTCAGATGGCGAGGTCATTGTGTTAAGGGCGTTCACTATGTCCTCTATTTGCTGTGTTGAGGGTATGCTAAAGTTCTCCCAGGTTTGCTGAGGCTCCGTCACTTTCAGGTTGCATGCCTGGGCGAGAGGGGTGCTCGTTTGGTTGGAGTTCTTTGCGTGATATAAAATAGTTCTCTTGGTTTGTTAGCTGATTGCGTTATGAGATTTGTATGGTGCTGTTTACATCTATTGATTGTATTGGTGTATGCCAGCTGTAAGATTTTGTATTGATATAGGATGTTTGGGGCTTTTGTTTGTCTCAATTTTTTTTTTAGTTTTCTTAGGAGTCTTTTAGCTGTCCTGATTTCCTTAGAGTACCAGGGTGCCATTTTTGTTTTGTGTGTGGTTGCATGTTTTTTGGGGGGGGGGGGAGCTCAAAGAGTCATGATTGGCTGTGTCTCATCATGGTTGCATGGGCTGTATGAGGAATCTTCAACTGGTATTATCTATATATTTGTATCTAGTGTCAGATAGTGTGTATGTGTGTGTGTGTGTGTATGTATGTATGGTGCAGCAGCGGGTTGCCAGTATGTATGTATGTAGTATGGGGGTTGGCTGTCTGTGTGTATGTGTGTGTGTGGTGAAGGGGTGGGGTGCCTGTGTGTGTATGTATATATGGTATAGGAGTAGCTTACCTACACTTGTATGTGGGGTGGGATGGGTTGCCTGTGTGTGTGTGTGTGTGTGTGTGTGTGTGTGTGTGGTGTATGTGTGGTGCGGAGTGGGGTGTCTGGGTGTGTGATGGAGTGGGATACGGGAGTGAGTGCCTGTGCATATATGCATGTGTGCTGCAGGGATGGAGTGCCTCTGTGTGTGTGTAGTGCAGGCGTGGAGTGCCTGTGTGTCTTCTAGAGGTCTGGGGGTTGCATCTTTTGGTATATAGACATGGTGTATCTATTTTATAAAATATTGGTATATATCACAATTCCACCTACGATCTGATCAAGCTATGTTCCCAGGAATGCCTTTGTGTGTGGTTCACATATAAGTATGACTAGTCTTTCAATCTTGAATACTTGAATATGGCCGCACAATTTTTTAAGAGCCATTTTCTACACATAAAACATGTGGAGCCCAATCCTAGAAGGGCACATCTGGGCCATCTGGATGCCCCCGAGGAGGATGGGCCCTTTAGGACCCAATTCTGCACCGCGGGAGTAAGACATTCCAATGGGTGTAGGATCGGGTCCTGAGATAGCCCAGCATGCCCCTGCATCCCTGTGGGGACATCCTCCCTCAATGTTGGTTCCACCACTGCATTGATGATCCCCTGTCACCTCACTGCCTAGCCCTTGGTGGGGCCGGCCGGGTCCGGATCGGGCAGTGGGAACCTACATTGCACTGATCCTGGCCTTCAGGGGGTTCCAATGTCCAATCGGGGTCACTTCAGCTGCTTATTCCACCTCCTTAGTGGAATAAGCAGCATGTCTCACCCCCAGTCACAGGGCATACAGGGTTGTGACCTGAATTGGTCCTGTCTGTCCTGCCACCTCAGCCCCCGCTCTGTCCACTGTCCGCCTCCTCCTGCCCTCCACTAGCTCTGCCCGTATTGTGGTTCTGGCTGTGCGAGAAGGGAGGGATGCGGAATCGGGGCAGGATGGCTAGAGGGATTGCACGTCCCATCGGGACATGCAGCCCACTAGGCGCCTTGTGGAATTGGGCCCTTATTGTACACATGTACATTTGTACCTGCTCTCAAACTGCTGTAAGTGTACATGGGTTCATTTTTTAAATGATTTTTGCAGGATTTATGCAGCATTTTACCTAGGAGCCTATGGGAGTCATTCCAAACAGTGAATAGCGGGGATGTACGACTGGTTTGGATGTACAACCTCCGCTATTCGATGTTAGCCTATTCTGGTCCAATAGCTCTCCGCACATATAGGGCCTATGTGTGGAGAGCTCCAGAAGGTGGGACGAGGTGGCGACAGGGTGGAAAGTGGACAAAGTGGAGGCGGGCCCATGACCCCAGATGTATAGGGCCTTGTACAGTCATGGCCCTGTATGTCCAGCAGCACAAAGATGGACTTTGGATTTATATCACCCCCGAGGTGGAATAAGTCTGATGACTGGCAGAGATCGGGCCAGGAACCCCTCACCCTCACATAGTGCAGAGGCAGGTAGGCCCCTGCTGCCTGATCCCGGCCCTGGCATCTCCCTTCTAGGGTCGGGTTGCAGGGGAAATGCATGCTCATACTTTTTGGCTAGCTGTGTTCCTGTATGGTGCCCCAATGCTGTGGCAATGAGATACTATGACACCGGGGCTCCAGCAGGAACATAGGGAAGGATAGTCAGGTAAATAGATGGATGTTCCCCACTGCAGAATCGGGGCCGGTCTGGTCCTTCCAAGTGACCCGATTCTGTAACTGTGGGGACGTATAGCTCCTGCGATTGCAGAATCGGGTGACTTTGAGGCATGTCCACTTTTTGAATGTCCGGATGGCCTGGATATCCCCCGATCTGAACTGACCTCCACATATCTTTATAAAACAGGCTGGAAATAAGTGCCTTCTGGCCCTCTAGGAGGTAATTTTATAATGAATCACAGAAAGCTACATCCAATTAAAAGCATAAATCATGTATTTTCAGCCACTTATGCATGTGAATGGGCACCTACATGTGTACTTTAGGCGATCACTGTTCTGTAAGTACACACATTGGGCTGATCACATGTACTCTCACTGTGGATGTGCATTTGAATGGAGCTTGGCTGAATTTGAGTGGAGCATAGGTAGAGTACAAATTTACATACGGAAATTATAAAATACTAAAATTTGCTCACATTCTTGCAAAATCTAGGCACAGACATTTACACTCGCCATAGGGCAGGCATAAGTGCTCATGCTTAGTTTAATGTATGTTTTTTTTCCCACTTACACCCAAATGGACCACATAAATAGCAGATACAATTTGAAATGTTTAAATTTGTATATTGTAAATTATAGTTGAATATTCAGTAGCGCTACTGGAATGGACAGTGCCACTGAACATAGATATAATTAGAAATCATTTGCGTAAAACATTTCAAATTCTACATTCTCTGAGGATGAATTTGGGACTCTTCACTGTAAGTCATGAAAAACTCATGCTTCAATAAACTGATTAATCTTTAGAGTACCATAGCACCTGTCATTATGTAAAACATCTGATGGAGTAGATTCTAGTGGTGTGCAGAGCCAAAAATAGTTCAGGTCTAGCTCATTTAAAAGACATTTGTCCAGATTTGTGGGCATTTTTCATAATTATAGGCATGCATTGTATGTGTGCAAGGAATTAAAACTGCACACCATTGAATTGTGCATGCTTTAATTCAGTTATATGTTCATACAAACCAGCACCGTACCTAGCCCTGTGCAAGCGGTGCAGCCGCACAGGGTGCAAAAGGATTAGGGATGCATGTTGGGCTGCCGGCCTTGCCCCGCCTCCCTATGTTTCCTTGCCGCAGCTGCCACTTTTTTGTTTTCTCAGAGGCGGCAGCAGCAGCAGCAGTAAGACAAACCTGTGTGTGTAGGCAGGTTGCGTCCCTCCTTCCCTTCTTTGATGTACGTCTCAGAGGAGGGAGGGACCAGGCAAGCCATTCAAACACGGGTCTTCGCAACTCAGTGTTTGCATGGCTAACCTTATCCTTCCCTTCTCTGATGCGGCCTACATCAGAGAAGGGAAGGAGGGACCAAACTTGCCTACAAACACGGGTATGCCTCACTGCTGCTGTCGCCGCCTCTGAGAAAACAAAAAAGTGGTGGTGGGGGGGGGGGGGCAGGCACAACCGGCAGGTGGGGCGCGCCAGATGTGGAAATAGCACAAGGCACAATTATGGCTTGGTACGGCCCTGATTCAAACAATTTATGCACAATTTAAGGAGGGCATATTCATAATGATTAACATGGTTAGCAGACCTGCTAATTGCTATAATCGCAGCGAGCAGGATAATCAGCTGTACATAGCCATTTTGTGCCACTGAATATCCCCTCCTAACTCCACTAAACAACTCATTGCTAACTGGGTAGCATAGGGGCATTACGGGGCAGTGCTTGAGACAGCTGGTCAGTGGCAATATTAAGCCACTGGCCAGTTATCTTAACCAGGCTAAAGTTTGGTATTTTAAAGGCTGGCTTAATTTTAGCCAATTTAGCTAATCGGACAGCGAATGAATATCACTGCTGCCTAGCTAGCTAAAACATTATCTAGGCAGACTGGATATTCAGTATTGGATGGATATGACCCTGATATTGAATATCCTGATCTGTGTTAAAATGGCGATGGCCAACTGCTTTAAATGCGCTGGCCACCATTGCTGAGTATTGGTCCCTAAATTTTTACGTGCCAAAACAATGCATTCAGGGCCTGATATTGAACTGGGACTGCTAAGCACCACTGTGGCACATAGCCATCTACGCTGATCTCTAACCACGGATATTCAATGCTAGGGTCATATGCGGCCCTGCTATTGAATATCCAGGGTCACCACATGGCCTCCGAAGCCACAGAAGCTAACCAGGTAGCAGCGATATTGCACCTCTACACGGTTAGCAACCGCGGGTAAAACTAAGCCAGTTTATACACCGTCTAGTTTTACCTGCAGTTCGCTAACCGGGTAGTAGTGCAATACCACTGCTACCTGGCTAGCGACTGTTGCCACCCACAACATGCCCCAGAATGCCCACAACACGCCCCAATGCTAAGTGGTTAGCATCAGGGCATTTAGTGCCATAGATGGGGATATTCAGCAACACTATCCATGTTAGTGTCGTTGAATAGCCTGTTCAGCAGCATTTACATGGTTTACAGGTCTGTAAAATATATAAATGCCTTTCAGTATCGGGCTTTCTGTTCATTAGTGTGCCTTAAAAGTATTTAGTGTGTGCTAAATTGATTTAACATACACAAATTGACTTGTTAAGTGCCATTGAGTTGATGTCGACTCATGGCGACCCTCTGGATAGTTGCCCTAAACTGTGTTCAGTCTTCAGTCAGGTTGCTCATTGCTAATAGAGTGACACCCATAGCTGCTGTTACTGTATCAATCCATCTTATTGCTGGCCTTCCTCTTGTGTGTTGATCTTCTAACTTGCCAAACATGATGTCTTTTGTCCAACAATCTCTCTCTTCGCAAGATTTGTCCAAAGTATGAAAGTCAGTCTTGTCATCTAAGCTTCTAAAGAAAGCTTAGGTTTGATCTCCTCTAGTACTGACTGGTTTGTTCTTCAGGCAATCCATGATATACACAGCCATGCCATAATTCAAAGGCATCAATTTTCTTCCTATCTTTATCAGTGTTCAAATTTCGCATCCATATGACGTTATTGAAAATACCATGGCTTGAACAAGTCGAATCTTAGTATGGAGAGAGAAATCACTGCTCTTGAGAATCTTATCTAGGTCCTTCATAACCATTCTGCCAAGAGCAATGTGTCGTCGGATTTCTTGACTGCTTGTTTCTTCTTTATTGATAGTCAATCCAAGTAAATTACAGTTGTCAACTATATCAATTTCTTCTGCATCAGTGATGAACTTATTGATTTTACCAGTTGTCATCATCTTTGTCTTCTTTACATTAAGGTGCAGGTCCATTTTAAGACTATGTTCCTTAATCTTGAGAAGCAAATGTTTCAGTTCATCTTCACTTTCAGCCAGTAATGTACTATCATCAGCAAAGCGAAGATTGATGAGTCTTCCACCAATCTTTACCTCGGTTGTTTTCATACAGTCCTGCTTCTCTGATTATTTGTTCTGCATATAAATTAAACAGTAGGATTTTAAACCATTCTGTTTCCCCTTGTTCTGTTCAAACTGTTGCTTCCTGATCAATGTAAATGTTGTGCAAGAGAACTATCGGGTGTTCTTATTTACCCATGCTTTTTAATGTGGCCCAGAGTTTCTCTTGGTTTACACAGTCTAAAGCCTTGCTGTAGTCGATAAAACACACATAAAATCCTTTTGGTATTCTTTTTTCTTTTCAAGAATTCATCTCACATACGCAATGATGCCTCTCTTTCCTCACCCTTTCCTGAACCCTGCTTGTTCTTCAGATAGTTCTCGTTCAAGGTATGGGTGTAGTTTCTGCTGAGTAATCTTGAGTAGAATCTTGCTGACATGGGGGATCAGAGCGATTGTGCATTGATGTCCACAATCAGTTGGATTACCTTTCTTTTGTATTGGTATAAACACAGATCTTTTCCAGTCATTTGGCCATGATGTTGTCTTCCAAATTTCCTGGCAGAGCCTTGTATGGTAATAACCTCATCCAATTGCTGTAATACTTCAATGGTAATGCCATCAATGCCTGGTGGTTTGTTCTTTGATAAGGCTTTCAATGCTGCTTCAACTTCTTCTTTCATTACCAATGATTCCTGATCATAAGGTACAGGTTGAAACAGCTGTTGGTCCACTTGATCTTTATGGTATAATGACTATTTTTTTCCACCTTTTCTTGATCTTCTCAGCATCATTCAGCATGGTTCTTGGAACATCTTGTAACATTCCAATTTGAGGTTGGAATTTTTTCTTTAACTCTTGTAGCTGTATGAAAGCTGATCTTGTTCTAATAGTTTCTGATTCAATTTCCTTGCATGTGTCATTGTAGTACTTCTCTTTGTCTTGCTGCATGTTGGAAACCTCTGAGTTCTGTGAGTGCCTTTCTTTCTCCTCTGGCTTTATCTTATCTGCATTTCTGGGCAATTTTCAAAGTTCTTTAGTAATCCATTTTGGCCGTCTTTGCTTTTTCATCTATTGTAGAGACTTCTCACTTTCTTCAAACACAACCTTCTTGATGTCATCCCACAACTCTTCTGGAGCTCTGTCATTGGTATCTAAAGCAACAAATCTAAATGCAAGCAGTCTTTAAATTCTGGTGGTATATTCTCAGTCATATTTTGCTACATTCATGAGTGGCTTGCCCTTTTTCAACTTTAGCCTGAGTTTGCATACTAGTAGTTGCTGATCTGTACCACAGTCAGCTCTAGATTTTGTCTTTACTGATATTATAGAGCTTTTTCATCGTTGACTTCTACAGATGTAGGGAATTTTTTTTAATTTATAGAATTATTACATTTTTACATCCAGACAATATACCATGAATGAAATGAAAAATGGAAACATCAAATAGAATTAAGGAAAAGATAGAATTATCACAAACTCATTTCCATAAAATTCAGATCTCAAAATAAGGAAATAGGGGAGTACTAGAAAATAATCAAATTACATAATGCCAAGAATATCCTAGCCATTAAACACAAATTATCCAAATAAGCAGAAGGGAGACTCACACGTCAACTGTATGAGAAGGTATGACAACCTCAACATTACTCGCCTCTCTAGTCTCCAAGAAAGCCAACAGCTGCTTGGGCTCAAAAAAAAAATACATCTTAAGTTTAAAGTTCATATAACATTTAACAGGAAATTTAAGCTGAGAAGGAAGCGCCCAAGGAAAAAAAAATCCTAGGGCGAAGAGCCAAAAAAAAAACCTCCTTCCTTCTCAACTATGTAATTCATAATAAGTCAGGAAATAGCCTTACTCTAGAGCCCAAGAAACTTCATTAGCATTTCTGAAATACATTCTAAGGATAAAAAAACTTCATCCATTTCCAAAACGAATGTGGGAAGCAGGGTAGTTCTTTCCATTACAATCTCCATTGAACTCTCAAGGAGACCTGTAAAATCCCCCAACCCCAATGAGAGGGGGAAGGCACGTCTCCTCCACTCCTACTAACCACATTAAGTTCCATCTTAAACGTCCCACAATCTCTATTCATAGAGTAATTCATGGTCGCCAGTCCTTCCCATAGCGTTACCAATATATATGCCGCAGGTCTCACCAAAACTGGTAACACAGGAAACTCTTCCCTCATCACTGGGACTCCAGGGCCAGGCCTCTCCATTGGAACCCCCAGCTCTCTCCTCCAAACCCCGACCTGCTTCCTCAGAGGGGGATTTCAACTCAGTAGATGCACCTCCAATATCCTCCAAAATCGGCACACTCATTAAGACCAACTCCGGGGACACAACATCTGCCAAGGAGAAGCTTCTTGGATGCGGCGAAAGTGACCGCTCCCAAAAGGAAAGCCAGACACAAAAAACGCTCTGGGGCAAAACTCCTCCCGTTGCCCCAGCCAAAGACGCCGCTCCAACGCGGGGCTTGAAACCGCACTCTCCGAGCATTCACTGACACAAAGAACTTGATTTCTCGCCCGGAGGTAGGGCGGCCTGCTTCTGCTTTCTCCAACCCATCCTACGGTAGCAGCTCCAGAGGCTCGCGAAACTCAAGGCAGCAGCTCCGCGCACACATCCGCCATCAGGAATTTGATTTTTGTACAATCCATTGGATGAAGTCCATGTATACAGTCACCGCTTGTGTTGCTGGAAGAAGGTGTTTGAGATGACACCCAACAGATTGAGTTGTACAAGTTCCATTTCATTCTTGACCACCTCCAACTTCCCTTGGTTCATGCTTTGTATGTTTCATGTTCCAATATGTAAGGCATCTTTGCAGCTTCTGGCTCTCATTTTATGTGCAGCTACATCAGCAGTCAAATATCCCGACGGCTTTGATCCAACCACAACGTAAATGCTGGTTTTACTCTGATAAGTCTTCAGCTCCTTCCCCAGTACCTTCCGACCTGAGGGTCTCATCTTCCAGCACTATATTGCAATTTGTTTTGTTGTGATTATTCATTGGATTTTTGTGGCAAGATACAGAAGTAGATTGCCAGGCCTTTCTTCCACATAGGTAATTCTAGTGTTGTTGCCGTTGTCATAAAAATGTGATCCTCTGGGGGCGGAGCCTGATGTCCAGCGGGGGGGGCAGAGCCTGATGTCCAGCGGGATGGTCGCATAACGCTGAGGCTCCCGAGAGGCCTACTCAGAATCCTGAATTAACACCGTACATACTTGGAACTTCTACTCTGATCTTGCCGGGGCACATTGGTGAGATGGCGGGGACCAAACCCACGCGCCTGGAATTTGGATCTCCAGCGGCTTCTCACGGCAAACGTTCCAAAACTGAACCTCCGTCCCCGCAGAAGGGGCTGGCCTTGCGCGAGGGCCCCGAAATGCAGCAGGAAATCCTCGCAGAGATTAGAGGGGTCAAAAACCTCGTGCAGTCAAACGGTGAAGCACTCCGAGCGCTGCGGGAAGATTTTGGTGTGCTGCAAAGCAAGCTAGAAGGGCTTTCTTCGCGTCAGGACAAAATGGAGAGCATATTGGACTCCCATGCGGCCCGGTTGTCCAAACTCGACAAAGTTGAACGTCAGGTGCGGGCCTTGCAGAAAGAAGTGGAAGATGGCAATAATAGAGCGCGCCGCAACAACATACGACTCGTGGGCATACCGGAGGGAGCGGAATCGGGAGACATGAAAGGGTTTTTATGCAAAATCCTCCCTTCCCTGCTCCAAATCACCTTTACCAAAGATTTGGAGATCGATCGTGCTCATCGTGTACCCACAAGCATAACGCTCAACAGGAAGACCCCGCGGCCTATCATTTTTTGACTTTTGAGATATCAACACGTTGAGCAAATTCTAAATGCCTCTCGGGCAAAGGGCCATATTGAGTTTGAGAGCCACAAGATCTCCTTCTATCCCGACTTGGCTAAACCCACGGTCGACCGCCGAAAGCGCTTTCTGGAATTCCGGCCGAGGCTTCAACAACTACAAGCACGCTATGGCCTGATGTACCCGGCCAAGCTCCGAGTCACGCTTCACAATCAGACAAGAACATTTGAGGACCCTGATCTACTAGCGGAGTTTTTGGATTCCAAAGAAGCCGACTTGATGCGCTGACTTCCAGAATATTCCTGCAAGTATTCTCATATCCGCTGTACCTGCCATATTGGATCTGCCGCAGCCCAGCAAAGAGTCTGGCGAGGGCAGTTTGTTGCCTTACTTTTGATGATATCTGTGACCCGACTCCATCTACCCACAGTAGCCTCGATGAGTATCAGAGACAGTGTTAATTATGGACTCTGGTGTTTCTTTTCTTTTTTTTTTTCATGTCTTTCTATTTCCTCTCTAGGGCCTCCTCCCGCAGACATATGGTCGCCATATTCTTTGGGGGTTTTGCTTCTTCTCTAAGATACTTTGGTACATACTTTTCAATATGGGGTGTATTAGCCAGAATACTCGGTGATTATGTCATTGTTGCACAGATTCTGATTATGTTGTATGTTTTCAAGCGCCCTTACTTAAAATGTCTATTACTGATTGATGGCACCATGTAAGATTTTCTCATTGAACGTAAAAGGAATCAATAATCCGATAAAACGGAAGAAAATCCTAAGCTACCTAAGTCAGGAAGCTGCGGATCTGATTTTTCTCCAAGAAACGCATTTAAATTCGAAGGAAACTCTTAAACTCAATATTAAACCTTACATGGTGGCCGCCTATTCCCCAGCCGTTTCTAAGAAATGTGGGGTTGCCATACTGGTTAGGAAATCTTTGCATGCTACTATTATTGCGACTAGTTCAGATACAGAAGGTAGATGGTCCAGAGTTCACCTCAAGATAGGTAGCCTTGAAGTTACATGTATATGCCTTTACGCTCCTAATGTGGATGACCCTGCCTTTTTTGCTACCATTGCTCAGGTTGCGCAGGCCTCTGCTAATACTTCATTGATAATTGGGGGGGATTTCAATCTAGTCCTTGATCCCCTGATTGACAAACAGCCTCCTAGGACAAGTGGTCCCCCCAAGAGTCACACCACGCTTACCTCCCTGATCAAAGATCTTGCTTTAGTTGATCTATGGAGGATACTACACCCCACAGAGCTTGACTTCACCTTCTTATCTTCACCTCATAAATCCCAGTCTCGCATAGACTTCTTTCTAATATCAAAACTGTTAGTTCCTCAGGTGGACACTGCAAAGATTCACTCCCAACATATTTCAGATCATGCTGCCATTTCCTTTCAATTACACACTACTGCACCCCAAGGGAATTCGGGGGCCTGGTTCTTTGATAGAGCCCTGTTACCTCAGCCAGAGTTCCAGTTAGAAATTCGAGCAGCCATACAGGATTACTTCCATTTTAATCTACCCCAGGATACTGTGAATTGGGCTTGGTGGGAGGGCTTCAAAGTGGCCATTCGAGCAACGATCACTAGCTATCAAATCCGCCTGCGAAAACAACGCAAACAGCAGCTACTCATACTAGACCAACAAATAAAAGCAGGCGAACGAGTTCTAACTTCACGTACTGATCCATGTGTATTAATTCGATTACAGCGTCTCCGTTTTCAATATAATTCAATCCTCTCAACTGCAGCTTCTAAGAGTATTGAGCTTCAGCGAGGGACATATTATCGTGAAAATAACCGAGCCGGTCGACTCTTAGCCAACGCCTTGAAGGGTCAAAAAGAAGCCAAACGCGTAGCGGCCCTTCGAGCTCCACAGGGAGGGGGCATAGTGACCACAGACTCCGACATTGTAGAGCTCTTTCGGGATTTCTATACCCGCCTATATCAATCTGAATGTGAGTTCTCGTCAGAGACATTCGAGCGATTGCTTTCTGGCATTCAGCGGCCGACCCTCTCTGAAGATGATAGGGATGCGATGGATGAACCCTTCTCTACTTCAGAGATCCAATCTGCCCTAAAACGAACAGCCTCGGGCCGTGCCGCAGGGCCCGATGGTCTCCCGACCGAATTCTACAGAACGTTCAGTGCAGATTTAGTTCCCTATTTAAAACTCTATTTTACTGCCCTTGCGGTAGATACATCCTCTTTGGGATCCTTTTCTGCAGCTAATGTGGTAGTATTTGAGAAAGAAGGCAGAGACCCGCTACTAACCGCCAACTACCGTCCAATCTCCCTACTCAATGCCGATTATAAGATCTTCGCAACGATCTTGGCCACCCGGCTATCTGACAGGATGGCCACCCTAATTCACCCCGACCAATGCGGTTTTATACCCGGCAGATCAACTGCTGACAATGCTCGGACCTTGTGCCATGTGCTATCCAGTGCTGCCAATCTAGATCATCCATGGGTGGGTCTTTCCCTGGATGCCGAAAAAAGCCTTTGACCGCCTAGAATGGCCCTTCTTATTTGCAGTTCTCCGATGGTATGGCTTTGGGGAGGGCTTCCTCCGATATCTCCAAGTCATGTATACTCAACTCGTCGCCAGTATTTGTGTAAATGCCATCAAGTCTCAGCCATTTAATCTCCAAAGAGGCACGCGTCAAGGTTGCCCCCTATCACCAATGCTCTTTGATCTAGCTCTTGAACCCCTAGCCCTCCTTATTAGACAGTCCGCACGTATTCGAGGTGTCCCCTTCAGTCATAGGGAGATTAAACTCTCTGCATATGCAGATGACCTTATGCTTTTCGTATCCCTCGATTCGGTTCCAGCTGTCTTGGATCTGATTGACGGTTACTCACAATTATCGGGCTATAAAATTAACTGGACTAAATCTGTAGCATTCCCACTGAACCGCTGGGTACATGAGGCTGACATGCAGGCCTTTCCCTTCCTTTGGCAATCCCGCATGGTGAAGTATCTCGGGGTCCATTACTGTTCTCCTTTAGAAGACACTATCAGTTTTAATGCCAAAGAGGTAGTCTCCAAAGTCCGTGAGCTCACGAATCGTTGGTCTCCCTTATCTCTTACATGGTGGGGCCGCTTAGAAACTGTGAAAATGATGATAGTCCCCAAAGTGAACTACATTTTAGAAATGCTGCCATGCTTACTCCCGATACATACTTATAAAGATATTGAGGGCCTTCTCGTCCGTTATCTCTGGCAGGGCAAGCCACCAAGGATAGCTAAACAAAAACTACAGTCTGCAAAGGAAAGAGGGGGTACCAGATTTCCTGATTTTCTTAGATATCATCAAGCCTTCCTACTTAAGCAAGGTGCCCGATGGCTAGATGCCTCAACAGACAGCAGACCAGTTTGGCTTGACATAGAAGAGGAGCTTAGTAGCCCAATTCCGTTGACCCATCTCCCCGGTATGTCCTATCAAGTAGACACCCGCCATCCACCAATGACTGTCGATACTCTTGCGGCCTTTAACACTCTCATTCTATCACTGGGCCCGAACGTATGTCCTCAGGACGGACTCCCGCTATGGAATAACCCCAGAATTCAAGTCCTAAATAGAACGATAGCATGGAAACCCTGGTACTCAAGGGGGATCTGGACACCCCAACAGCTTTTCTCTGCAGCTCGTTGGAAAACCTTCTCTGATTTACAAAAGGAATTTGCGTTACCAGCGAAACACTACTTTCAATTGATGCAGCTTCAACACTGCCTCAAAAGTGCTCGAATCATGCCGCCCTCTGCCCCTACTGAGGACGGGCTATTAGAGATAGTTCACTCTATTAGTAGTACACATGGGGTAGCCTCTAACTTTTATAAAATATTATGTCAGGGTACAGACACGGCCACTTTCAGAGCCCAACAAGCCTGGGAGCGCGAACTGCAAACCACTTTAACCCCTGTGCAATGGAGCGTTTTCTGGAGCAAAGTAGTGCGGGTTTCCCGGTCTGCCTCTGTTACCCAAACTCTCTTCTTTTTTGCACACAGATGCTTTTATACCCCAGAAAAAATAGCCAAATGGAACACAAATGCTAGGGACCAGTGTTGGTCTTGCCATACTGCTGTGGGAACTTTCGCTCATGTTATTTATGAATGTCCTCAACTACAGGTTTATTGGGGGCGGGTCTGGGGTTGTATTCAATTTATCTTACACCTTCACGAACCTCTCTCTTGGAAGATCGTGGGACTCCGCTCTGTGGCGGAGGTCCCCTCTCTTCCTAAGAAGGGTCGCTTTCTCCTTGATTTCATGCTGGGTATAGCCATATGCTTAATCACGAGGAATTGGAAGGATAGCTCTCGACTTACTGTCAATGAATGGTGGAACCTCGTCTGCTTATATAGTAAATATGAGCAGATACCTCGGAGAGCTATTCCCCATGCCCAACCTCACTCTTGCTTGTCTAAATGGCAGATGCTTAATGATTATGTACAATCTGCTCATTGCTCCAACATGCCTGTATAATGTGCACTCATCATGTTTCAGATCACCGTTAGGTTTTGTAACACAATAATGTAAGTACACGCCCGCTTTGGGAATGATTAGTTTTCTAGAGAAGAAGCAGGGGGGAGGGGGGTGGCAGGGGTTTACTTTGGTGTATGTATTACACTTTATGTATCTGTCTTTTAGCTGTATGTCTTCCTTTTCCTTTGTTGTTATAAAACGAAAATAAAGAATTTAAAAAAAAAAAAATGTGATCCTCTGCTGCCAACATCATCCCATTCTGCTGCTGCCCAAATGGATGATTTGTTTTGGTCTGGCACCTCAACTGAGACCTATCTATCTTGGGACACCCTGCCAGTAGTTAAGCTACAGATAGCTTAGCTCTCAGCATCACTGATGTACACACCCTCACAGCACGACAAACTGCAAAACAAGTGAGGGGCGAATTAGTAAATCAATCTAGCACCCGCTAAAAAATCCCTATTAAAACGTATGTGTGATACAAAACAAATACTCTAAAATAGGGAGACATTTGTGAAGAAAAACCAAAACCTATCCAATTTTTTCTTGCTTATGGACATCTCTATTGCCCACCCATAGCAGATTTTCGTCTTTGAAAGCTCATGTGTCAATAAATTGGTTAGTCCATAAGGTGCCACCTGCCTATGTCATTTTTGCTACTATAGAGTATCATGGCTACCCCTGCCCCATGATTAATATGTCTCTTCTCTTTTTTAAAGACTCTCATTTAAAAAAAGAAAAACAAAATAGAACAAAAGACCAAGAACACTTATTTTGTCTTGGCTTTTAGAATAAAAGGCATCACCTTTACAGTTTTCTTTTGGCCAAATAGTTCTTTCCTTCTGAAAACTGAAAATTTCAGAAAATTGTCATAAGTACCAAGAAATCCTATGATGTGTCTGAGTAATATGCTTATATGAACTCGGGACAAAAATGGAAAACGTGGAAATGTAGTTCACTGGTAAGAATATTAATTTTTACCACATTAACACTCCCAAAAATTGCACATGCATTCACAAACACACACATACCTTTTTTCCCAGGGCTTATACTGTACATCTTCAACAGTTCAAATATCTTCAAAAACATTAGCTTCAAATGGCTTTCTGCTACAGAATATCTGTTTATAAGAGAAACCAATGTAAACTGAAGACACACATGCCTTCCTTTCAGGAAAAATATTTCAGAGAGTTCAGAAAAATAAATAATTCAGACATCGTTTTTCTACCAGTCAAAATGGTTTACATGGTACTGGGTGAATATAGTGAACTTTTGCATGCACTTGGCTTACATAAAACATTGTGAATAACAGGAGATTACAAGAAGTTTAATGCAAGGCATAAAACATATTCACACAGTTAGTATAGGCTAGAAGTGAAATAGGAGAGGGGTCGCTATTAGGAGGGGGGTTAGTTGGGACCTCTAAGGTAAGAGATTCAGGGAGGAGGGGTGGGAGAAATCCTGTTGGTTTGTGAAAGTCCATGTTGCATTACATTTTGTTGGGAGTCAGAGCTGAAGTGTTCCCAGAACAGGTGGGTTTTTAATCTCTTTTGGAAGTCTCCAATTGACTTGAAGTTTCTTAGTGTGGGGGGTAGTGAGTTCCAGATGCTGGTGGCGTAGAGTGTTTGGTTTGGTTGCACTTGCAAATCTGGGGTAGGAGGTTGAGGAGATTTTGTATGCACTGCCTTCTTGGTCTGTTGGTCTTGGGAGTGTTGATTAGTGTTTGAAGGTGCTCAGAGAAGTTGTTGTTTAGTGCATTGTGGATGGTGGTCGTGAGGACCTTGTATTTGATTCTTGAGGAGTTGGGTAGTCAGTAGAGGAGTTTGAGGATTGGTGTGATAACGTCTGTCTGGATACTCAGCAGCTGTTTCGTGTTGCAGTGTTCTGGGTGAGTTGAAGTAGAAGAAGAGCGTGCTTGGATAGGCCTTAGTATATTGGGTTGCAATAGTCGAATAGGGGGTGATGGTGGATTGGCACACTGAGAAAAAGGTTTCTGTGATGAGGAGGGAACGTGGGTTTCACAGAGTTCTGAGCCTGTAATAGACAAACGTGGTGGTGTTCTGAACTTGGGCTTGGAAACTCAGTTGTTGATCCAGTATGATGCCAGGTATCTGATTTCTGTTTTGACATGGAGGTCTGTTGCCAATCCTGATGGGGGGGGGGGGGGAATTGGGGTCTCTTATGACGTGAAGAATTTTGGTTTTATTGAAGTTGACTGACAACTTGTGAAAGTGAAGCCATTTGACTATTTTGGTGAAGCAGTCTGTGATTTTCGAATATTTGGGATTGGATGTGGAGAAAGATGTATAGATCATGTCATCAGCGTAAATTAGGTAGTTTCACCTTTGCAGGTGAAGCAGAAATACTATGAGCAGGGCAATAAGGCCAGGCACTTGCTAGCACATAAGCTTCACCAGAAATGTGAAAACAGCCATATTGGGATTCTCAAGGGGAAACAAGGGGTACTTTTATGGAAAGGGGGAGAATTGTGGAAAGATTCGGGGAGTTCTATGCAGTACTCTACCGGATGGGAGGGAGTGAAGAAATGGAAGTTATTTGGACTCTATACTGCTGCAGAACTTGACGAGGGAAGCGGAAGAACTATTAGAGATATCCAGGAGAGGGAAATTAGGGAGGTAATCAAATCCTTGGAGAATGGGAAGTCCCCAGGCTTGGATGGCTTTACAGAACAATTCTATAAAACATTTGTGGATGGGCTGGTGAGACCGCTCTTGCATTTATTTAACATGGTCAAGGAGGGGGACATTTGTCTGACACTATGGCATGGGCGAGAATCTAGGTTATACGTAAGGAGGGCAAGGACCCCACTGATTGTGGGGGCTATTGCCCAATCTCCTTGCTTAATCTAGATGTCAAGATTCTAGCTAAGGTGATCGGAACCAATAGGGTGATTGGGACTCTAATCCATCCAGATCAGACGGGCTTTATGCCGGGTTGTCAGGTGGTAAATAATGTACGTAAAATCTTGAATTTTGTCTAGGTGACCTGACAATGAGAGGAGACTTCTCTTTTTCTATCTATAGATGCAGAGAAGACCTTCAACCGGGTCAGTTGGGAGTTCAAATTTTGCACCCTGGGGAAAATGGGCTTTCTGGGGTAGGTAAGGATTATGTATGTGGCTCTTAAGGCCTTTGTCAATGTCAATGGTTTATTCTCAGAATTCGTTTCACTGGGGAGGGGGAACTCGGCAATGGTGTCCTTTGTTTTCAGATTATGATGGGAGATTAGTGTGGGGGGACAGGATTGCCATATTATGCTGTTTGCAGATGACTTCCTCTTCAGTGTAGGGCGGCCTCAGAATTCCTTGCCCTTGATTGTCTGGAATTATCCAGGTGGTTGTCAGGATTCAAAATTAACTTGCAGAAACCGTTGGAGCAGGAAGAAAGCCTTCAAGGGAGGTTTCTTTTTACATGGTCTAAAAAGGATGTGAAACACTAGGGATGCACAGCTCATGCTTGATTCGGAAGGTCTTTATAAGGCTAACTATGGGGTCTTCTTAGTAAGGTAACTAGGGACCTGGAAAGATGGCAGGGGTTTTAGCTATCTTGACGCATGGCCACAGTGACGGTTCTACTTTTTCCAGACTTTACCAGTGGTGATTCTGGTGGGACCTTCTGGATGTTAGAATGCAAGATCTTTTGCTACATTTGTAAGGGCCACTCTCCATAGGTTGCGAGGAGGACCTAGATTCTGAGTAAATGACAGAGGGATTTGGGTGTGCCCAACCTTCAATGATATTATGTGGCAGCTCTGGTAAACAGTGGACTGATATTGAACAGGCATGTCTAGGGGGTTCCCCTTTGGGATATAGAATCTGACCACCCTCGGGAGCCTTTGAGATCTGACGGGGGTTCCGGTGCAGGCTCCTGGAAGAAAAGTGAGTCTCATTTTTGATCCCCATATGCGGCAATGTTGATTTTCTTTGGGGGTATTGTAATGAGGAAGATCTATCCCTTGCTTTGAGAGCACAGGAATCTGTTAGATCCAGATCAGATTCTGACAGGCAGGCAAGCCACATGATCCCTAGTTGTCAGGAGCAACGTAAACAGACCCAGACACGAGGTCTACAGCCCCGCCCAACTAGCAAACATTTCCCAGTTCCTGATTCACATAGCTTTCACCTGAGCAGGGGAACTGCTAATCAACAGTATACGAAGTACTCAGAACAGTCAGAAAGGGAAGACCTGCAGAGAGACTCACATGAAGAACTGCAGGGAGACTCACACAGAGACTTGCAGGGAGACTCACCCAGAGGACTGCTGGGAGACTCACACAGAGAATGGCAGAGAGCTGTTGGGAAAGCCCATGATAAAGTCCATGATAGAGTCTATGAGAGTTCCAGTTCAAGATGGAGGAACAGGAAGGAACCGAGAGAGAGATTCAGAGGAGAAATCAGCTGTGAGAGCCAGTTACCTGTGACGCAGTTTGATTCTCAGAGGCAACGTGTTGTACAGAGTGAGTGGAAGGAAGAGAGAGAGAAACCGTATGTATCTGAAGAGTGTGACACTTGGAAACAGTTACAAGCCCTAGAAAGGGGGAAATACTGTGGGGAGGATATCTGTATGTCTGAAGGGGAAGAACTTGAAAAAGCAAAACCCCAAAGGAAACTTCCAAGGGAGAAATCCTTTCATAGCAGAGCAGAGCAGTTCCACTATCCACAGCAAAGCACTGAAGGTAGGACACGAAGAGGCTTTAAAGGGAAAAGCTATTCTAAAAAGTGTGTCTCTCCTCTCTCCTATTCTGAGTTATATGATAACAGTTTGCCTTACCTTAGAGAGGGCTGGTCCGATAAGCCTGTTGAGGACACAGCACTGAAAAGCTTACAGACGTTCTGTTATAAAGAAGATGTTTGCCCAGCTAAAACACAGCAGGAACCAATGTTAATAGATTCTGCTAGTGAGCTTTCTGTTGATGAAGCTATGGATTGTACATTAATATTATCAGACAGAATTACTTTTTTGTGCTGAAGCCAGAGTCTGCGCACTGCTAAAGGAAGCTGTGAAAAGCACGAGAGAGACGTCTGAGTATAAGAGTAACTGTATGCTGAGATAATATAGTTGCCTGTGATTATAATTCCAATAAGAAGCAAGAAGCTGCATTTAATTTCTTTTGTCTATCTGCCAGAGTATATGGCTCTTGTCCTGAGTTTTGTTGTATTATACTTTTGAGAATCCAACCCCGGGAGGGGAATAAATCCTTATTTGAATACCTGACCCATTCATGTCACAACTACTCCTTTCAGCGAAGAGGGTCATCCAGCAGCCTATCTGTTCGCCTAGGCAGCAGACTAGCCCCTGCCGTGACATAAAGTGGCATGGTATTTAGGATTTTTGAAAAAAATATATACACTACCAAGGACATTTATTATAACGGATACAACTTGCTGAAGAAAAAGACAAGTTCAGCAATCCTGAAGGAAAAAAAAAAAAAAAGGGTAAAACTCGGTTTGGATTCCCAGCAGCTGGATTCCTAGTGACTGGATTTCCATTATCCTGACCGGGAAGGAGGCAAGAAAAAGACCTTTCTCAACACTAGACCCTACACCGTGCTAAGGTACTAGTAGGTGGGCATGGGTGGCCGGGATTGGTGAGAAAGGAAGAGGAATTTGTACCATAAGAGGCAGGCAAGAAAGGAAAATCTGTGCCACACTTGGTGGGTCCTGTTTTTCTATTTTCTCTACAGGTACACTTCAACGCAGGAGATGGATCCCCAGGAGATCAAGGATTGGATGGAAGCCCAGTGGAAAGCCCAGAGCGAACTGGCGAGGCTCACACAGGAACGGACTATGGCAGCGCTAGCCGCTCAGCAACAGCCGCTCCTGGAGCTTTTGGGGGCTCTGGTGAAGAAGACGCATGCAGCTGAGGAAGCTGATACCACAATACCCCAGGGGGTAGGACTGCAAAATTGCAGTGCATTAACACTGGGACAATTGACAAGTCATGACAATTTTGATGATTTTTCTGACGCTTTCGAGCGAATTGCAGAGGCGGCTAAATGGCCGGTAGACCAGTGGGCTGTTAGGTTCACGATGTCCCTATCTGGAGAGGCATTAGCGGCCTACAAAGCGATGCCCGCCGATCTAGCATCCAGTTACCCAAACGTAAAACTTGCTGTAAGGGATAGATTGGGATTAATTCCCATCCATTATAGGCATCTTTTTAGAGAGGCAAAACGTATGCCCAAAGAAACGCCTAAGGCACTTATGCAAAGGTTGAAGGGGCTGGCAACAAAATGGCTTGCTCCTGAAAAGGCAACGGTGGAGTCATTAATGGACGCCGTTCTTTTGGAGCAATATTTTGAAGCCGTGCCTCCAGAAATAAAGGCTTTCTTAATGCTACAAAAATGGAACTCCACTAAGGAAGCGACTGACCTCACCGAATGCTATTTTGAGGCGGAGTTAGCCGGGACTTCCAGGGGTAATGTTTTAAAAGTGGCAGGCATGGAGAGAATGTGGAAATTAAGAAGGGCCTATAATTCTGAAATGCCCGATGAAAATGGGAAAAAGCGTGCTTCCATGAAATGTTATCACTGTGGCAAAATTGGACATCTACGCAGAGAGTGTAGAGAGCGTACTGCCCTGGTGTCGGGAGGAGAGAGATACACTGGGGAGGGATTTTTGCTCAAGGTGCGGGTAGAGGGAGTAGAGGCTTTGGCGCTCCTCAACTCCGGAGCAGACCAAAGTATGGTCTCCCAGCAGATGTGGCAGACTATTCAAGCCCATAATCCGTCCTTTCTGAACCAATAGAAGGACAAGTTAAAGTAAGATGCGTACATGGGGCATCCTATTTTTATCCGCTGTATGAGATGTGTGTGAATGGATTAGGTACTAGGGAAAAAGTGCATGTAGCCGTAGTCCCCCGACTCCCTTTTGAGGTGGTCTTAGGGCGTGACTGGCCCCCATTTGAGAAGGAAATAGAGAAAGGCCTTAAGGAGAAGTCAGGTTCAACCCAGATAGAAACTCTAGGAGAGGGTAAGGTGCAACCAGAGACCCTGAGAACTGAGGCTATTGCACAGAAAATCCCTAATGCTTTGTTTGAAAAACTCCAGAAGGATAGTATCCACTGCAAATCACGGATAGGGTTTGGGTCCTCAGCACAAAAGAAGTTTGTCTTGCGGTTTACCAAAGCATCCCCGCCGGCTAAAAGTCCAAAAAGGGCTTCTGAAGCCGCCGCAGGCTATGATTTATTTAGTAGTGAGGATACAGTAGTCCCTAAGGGAGGGAAGGCCCTTGTTGATACTGGGTTGCAGATTCAGATCCCTGAAGGCTGTTATGGCCGTATAGCCCCACGATCCGGCCTGGCCATCAAGCATTTTATTGACGTCGGAGCCGGGGTGATAGACCCCGATTACCGCAAGGTAGTGAAGGCCCTTCTCTTTAATTTTAGTAAAGAGGATTTTTCTGTGAAGAAGGGAGAAAGAATTGCGCAGTTAATATGCGAACGCGTAGGCTTCCCCCATAGTCGAAGAGGTTCCCTCACTGGCTTCTACAAGTCGCGGAGCAGGAGGGTTTGGCTCTACGGGGTTGGGGGAAGTAAAAAACCTGACAGCCCTGGCAGAAGAAAAGAAAGAAGAGGATTTAGGTCCACAACCCGCGGATTGGAGGGATCGGCCCGAGCTGGGAACAGGAACAGATCTGTCAGAGCACCAACATAAAGAGTTAACCAGGGTGTTAATGAAGTTTTCGGACGTATTAACAGCGGTGCCAGGGGAAACGCGTATAGTGGCACACGAAATCATCAGAACACCAGGGAAAGTAGTTAGGCAACGCCCATACAGATTGCCTGAAGCAAAAAAGAAAGAGGTTATCGCCCAGGTTAAGGAGATGGTAGGGATGGGCATAATCGAGGAATCTAAGAGCCCTTGGTCCAGACCAATTGTGTTGGTCCCAAAACCTGACGGAACTCTCCGTTTTTGCATTGATTTTAGACAAGTCAATGCTATATCCCAATTCGATGCTTACCCGATGCCGAGAATTGATGACTTGTTAGACCGATTAGGACAGGCTCGGTTCCTAACTACGCTAGATCTCATGAAGGGATACTGGCAGATCCCATTAACCCGGGATTCTAAGCCAAAAACTGCATTCAGCACTCCAATAGGGTTATACCAATTCCGTCGTATGCCATTCGGGCTACACGGTGCGGCCGCGACGTGTCAGAGACTTATCGACCAAGTCTTGAGACCGCACCAGGAATGGACTCCAGAGGCAGAGGAAGCTTTTGTCTCCCTTAAGGAAAAACTTTGCAGAGCTCCTGTCCTGAGAGGAGTTGATTTTAGAACGCCTTTTATAGTTCAGATGAATGCCTCTGAGACCGGGTTGGGGGCAGTCATGTCTCAAAGGTTTGATGGTGTAGAACACCCAGTTACTTATTTGAGCAGAAAACTGTCTAATGCTGAAGAAGTACTACACAGTGGAGCGCGAATGCCTCGCCATTAAATGGGCGGTGGAGGCATTGCGGTTCTACCTGACAGGGCTAAAATTTCTCCTGGTCACGGACCATGCGCCGTTAAAGTGGCTTAGCCACATGAAAAACAACAATGCCCGAATGACAAAATGGCACCTGGCCTTACAAGCCTTCAATTTTGAAGTGCAGCATTGGGCGGGAAAGCTACATGGCAACGCAGACGCTTTAAGTAGGATTATGGGCTGTCCGACTAGGTAGTCAGCAGCCCGTAATATCTTAAGGGGGGGGATATGTAATGAGGAAGATCTATCCCTTGCTTTGAGAGCACAGGAATCTGTTAGATCCAGATCAGATTCTGACAGGCAGGCAAGCCACATGAACCCTAGTTGTCAGGAGCAACGTAAACAGACCCAGACACGAGGTCTACAGCCCCGCCCAATTAGCAAATATTTCCCAGTTCCTGATTTACATAGCTTTCACCTGAGCAGGGGAACTGCTAATCAACAGTATAAGAAGTACTCAGAACAGTCAGAAAGGGAAGAACTGCAGAGAGACTCACATGAAGAACTGCAGGGAGACTCACACAGAGAATTGCAGGGAGACTCACCCAGAGAACTGCCGGGAGACTCACACAGAACAGCATAGAGCTGTTGGGAAAGCCCGTGATAAAGTCCACGATAGAGTCTATGAGAGTTCCAGTTCAAGTTGGAGGAACAGGAAGGAACCGAGAGAGAGATTCAGAGGATAAATCAGCTGTGAGAGCCAGTTACCTGTGACGCAGTTTGATTCTCAGAGGCAACATGTTGTACAGAGTGAGTGGAAAGAAGAGAGAGAGAAACCGTATGTATCTGAAGAGTGTGACACTTGGAAACAGTTACAAACCCTAGAAAGGGGGAAATACTGTGGGGAGGATATCTGTATGTCTGAAGGGGAAGAACTTGAAGAAGCAAAACCCCAAAGGAAACTTCCAAGGGAGAAATCCTTTCATAGCAGAGCAGAGCAATTCCACTATCCACAGCGAAGCACTGAAGGTAGGACACGAAGAGGCTTTAAAGGGAAAAGCTATTCTAAAAAGTGTGTCTCTCCTCTCTCCTATTCTGAGTTATATGATAACAGTTTGCCTTACCTTAGAGAGGGCTGGTCCGATAAGCCTGTTGAGGACACAGCACTGAACAGCTTACAGACGTTCTGTTACAAAGAAGATGTTTGCCCAGCTAAAACACAGCAGGAACCAATGTTAATAGATTCTGCTAGTGAGCTTTCTGTTGATGAAGCTATGGATTGTACATTAATATTATCAGACAGAATTACTTTTTTGTGCTGAAGCCAGAGTCTGCGCACTGCTAAAGGAAGCTGTGAAAAGCACGAGAGAGACGTCTGAGTATAAGAGGAACTGTATGCTGAGATAATATAGTTGCCTGTGATTATAATTCCAATAAGAAGCAAGAAGCTGCATTTAATTTCCTTTGTCTATCTGCCAGAGTATATGGCTCTTGTCCTGAGTTTTGTTGTATTATACTTTTGAGAATCCAACCCCGGGAGGGGAATAAATCCTTATTTGAATACCTGACCCATTCATGTCACAACTACTCCTTTCAGCAAAGAGAGTCATCCAGCAGCCTATCTGTTCGCCTAGGCAGCAGACTAGCCCATGCCGTGACAGTATTCACTCAATGGAAAGGTAAAGGGTTGACACATTTGGGCCAATTATTTGACAAGGGGACCCTGAGGGCATTTGAAGAGGTATGGGAGGGATTTGGGTTGGTGTGAACAGATTGCTTTGGATACTTCTATATTCAACACTACTTAAATCTGGTAGGATGGGGGATGATATTGGAAAGGGGAAGACTTTCCTTTAGGCCCTTTGTGAGGGGAGGTGTGTAGGATGGAGTATAATCTCTAAGCTATATAAAGTTTTAGGAGGTTCATCTGGACAGAGGCCTTGACAGCCCAGTGAGAGTGGGATCTGTGGGTGGAATTGGAGCCCAGCAAGTGGAAGCACATCTTCCTCAATATCTGCAAGACTCCTATTGCAACTAATGTGGAAAATGGGCTGAAGGTGGTGTTACATTGGCACCTTATGTCGGCTTAGATTAAATTCGAGGGGAGGACCCCGGGGCATATTGGAAGATTTCTGGATGTTGAATAGTAATAAGTGGTGGCTGTGCCTGGTAGTGAAGGCCTACTGGGAAAAATGCATAAAATGTATGGAAGCTATTATTGGGGTTCCACTAGACCAGGATCTCAAGGTCTTCTTGCTACATGATTAGAAATTGGGTGTGGGAAAGAAGGTATGGGACTTCTTGAAATATGCAATTGTGGTGGCAAGGGGGGATTGCTCCCCTTTGGAAATCTGCTGTTACTCTGGACTTATTTGGCTTTCATGAATGCCTACATGGATATTACAGCCTTCAGAGACGTCTTGTTCTTTGAAAGGGATAAATTGAACATCTGGAGAATACTTGGACATTATATTGGGATTAGTGGAAGGGGAAGGGGAAGAGGAAAAGGGAGAAAGGGGAGAGTTTCTTGAGTTTTTAGGAGTTTGCTTTTTGGGTCATAGAGGGGGGAACGGGGGGAGGTTGGGAGAAGGGGGATGATTATGCCGTGTGGGACAAGTTGTGTTGTGCTATCATGTTTTCTTGAAAATTAAAAAAAAATAAGTTATAAAAATAAATTAATTTGCAAGGTCCTTTCCATTGTATGCTATGTTTTCAAATACAAGTTCAAATAAAGGGATTTTTTGTTCTTTTGCAAGCCACCCTTTCCTTGAGAGAGTGGTTAGTGCATACAACAAATGAAAGCAGTGAGAGATAAAGCAGGAAGTTGTTTTTCTAGTATTTTCTGTTACACTTCTACAGTACATTAAATGCTCAGAGCTCACTGCAGAATTTGCACAGATAAGATTTTTTTTAACTTCTGTTTCTTTTCACTGTTTGGTTGGTTTTGCTACAGATTTCTATAGTCTATTTACTACCTGTTTTGACCTTTCTTAGTACTGCTTCATCACTTAGATGTATCTAGGTAGTTTTATAATGGAAACAAAAATCCTTTCTTTCTTGTCTTCCTTCAAACGAGAACTGAATTGCTAATTACTACTTGTACTACTGACTTGTAGAAAAGCGATATATAAGCCTAGCTAAATACTACCTGTCTATAGCTTTCTTGTTCTACAATCTAATGGCAAGTAAATTAAATTCTTAGTTATACGTTTTGGAGAATCTACTGTAGCTTCTGTGTATTCCTTGCCTGTCTTTTATTAATCAGAACTTTCAGTTTATCCTCAATCCAAACAAGGTCTACTGGCCTAGGACACTTAAAATCTCACTGTTCTTAACCCTCACCCACCCACCCTCCCATTCCAGAGCTGGACATAGTCAGTCATCTTCAATTAAGTGGAAAGCACATCTGTGTTGTAGTTAAAACTTCTCTATAACACACATAGTTCCTGACCTTAAAACCCTGATGATGGAAATGGACTTGGATATTTTGGCCATTACAGAAATGTAGTTTAATGAATCTCATGAATGGGAAATAGCCATAGCTAGCTGTAATTTATTTAGAAGGGATAGAAGGGCAGAAAGGATGAGAAGTGGCCTTCTATGTCAAAAAATATCAAAGTAGCTGAAAGGCAAGGGATGTGAGAAAAGAAGAAGCCCTGTGGATCGTTTTGGAAAGAGATGATGGCACCACCATTCATAATTGTAAATTCTCCAACTTAAAGAGAAGAAATAGATAGATACTTGATCAATGATGTTGCAAAGATGGCAAAAAAGGGAGAAGTGATGATACTGGGCGTATTTACCAGATGTGGATTGGAGTATCCCATGTGCAAATCTGTGATGAAGTAGAAAGATCATGGATTCCTTTCAGGAAGCATTAATTAGGCAAATGGTGATGAAACCCACAAGAAAAGGGTCAACGCTGGATCTCATACTCACCAATGGAGATAGGGTACTCATTGTCTGGGTGAGTGCCCTCTTGAGCAGCAGTGGTCACCACATGTGTGGTTTGATGCAAAGGTCAAGGCAAAGTCCAATCACAACAAATTCAAAGTCCTATATTTCAAAAATGTTGCCTTTAGTAAAATAGGAGAGTATCTGAAGGAGGAGCTGAAAGGCTGGAAGGAAATAAGAGAAGTTAAAAGGCAGTGGAATAAACTGAAACTATACAAATGGCAACAAATCTATATATATGGAAAGTAAATAAAAACAAGGGAAGCATATATGTTTCTCCAAAGAAATGGCTGTGAAAATAAAGACAAAAAACACAACTTCCACAAAATTCAGAAAATCACAAAACGAGGAACACAGAAAAGAATAACAATAAAAATAAAAGAGACAAAGAGAGAAATCTGGATGGCAAAACTGACCATGGAAGAAAAGATGGCTCAGACATGAAGAAGGGAGCCAAGAGATTTTTTTCTGGCATATTATGGAAAGGAGGAAGGATGAAAATGGAATTGCAAGATACAAAAGTGCTGAGGACAGATTTGTGGAAGTTGACATGGAAAAAGTGGAAATGCTAACCTAACACCTCTGCTCTGTATTCATGACAGAAAATCCTGGAGAAGGACCATGCATGACTGACAATAGTACTAATGGGAATGGAGTAACCACACCATTCATGGAAGAACTTGCAAAACTGGAAGCAGACAAGGTCATGGGATCAGATGAGATACATCCCAGGATACTGAGAGAGGTCAGAGAGCACTTTTAAAGGATTGTATCTTGCAATTACATTTTCATCCTTCCTTCTTTCCCTAATATGCCAGAAAAAATCTCTTGGCTCCCTGCTTCATGTCTTAAGCCATCTTTTCTTCCACGGTCAGTTTTGCCATCCAGATTTGCCAATTCCATAGGAGGCTCTGCAGGATTGGAGGAGGGCTGATGTGGTACCTCACCACAAAAGTGGTAGTAGAGAAAAGGTTGCAAACTATAGGCTGGTAAGCCTTTACCTTGGTGGTAGGAATAGTAATGGAGGACTGTGCTGAAAGAAAGGATAATAAATTTTCTAGAATCCAATGGATTGCATGTTCTGAGTCATCCTGGTTTTCCTAAAGATGATCATGCCAAATTAATTTGATTTCTTTGGCTGGGTGACCATTGAACTAGATCAACTGCATGCAATGGGTGTGATATACTTATATCTCATCAATGGCTTTGATACTGTTCCTCATAGGAGGCTTATGAATAAATTCAGCAGCTGAGAGGATGGGTCCTAAGATGGTGAAATAGATCAGAAACTGGTTGACTGACAGACAAAGAGGGCAGTGGAAATTGGAATTCACTCATAAGAAAGGAAGGTGAGTAGTAGAGTGCCTCAGAGGTCAGTTCTGGGACTATTAGTGTTCATTGTCTTTGTGAGTGATATTGTCAAAATATTGAAAGGAAAAGTTAGCCTTTTTGAAAACGATACAGAGATTTGCAGCAGAGGGGACTCCTCAGAGAAAGTAGAAATCGTGAGGAAAGAGCTACAAAAATTAGAAGAATGGTCTAATACTTGGCAGTTAAGATTTAATGTGAAGCAGTATGTGTTAGAAGGAATGGGAAGTTGGTATGCATGGACCACAAGAGGGACCTTGGGGTGATAGTGTCTGAGGATCACAAGGCGGTTTCTTGTATGCTCCTTGGGGCATCTCTTGGGGCATGATGCTACATGAGAAGTGGTTCACTTCCTATCTGTTTGGATTATTTTTCTCTATTTTGACTAATCTCTGCCACTCTCCCTCACAGATGCTTCCAGTTAATTGCATCCCTGTCTTCTGGGACCACTGCCTATGTCTACCTTGGGCCTCCTCTAAGCACTCACCAACAGGGTTTCCTTTTGCCATTTCCATCAGCTCTCCCTTTGTTCTCTTCCCCATCTGCATTTAACGTCTGTCTACTGAATGTTTATTTGCTTGCTTTGATATAAATCTGTCTTTCTAGTTGATCTCTTCCTTGTCCATTCTCACCCTCTTTGCTGTCATGAAAACTTGACTTCAACCGGGAGATTTCATCCATCTTCAAAATGCATGACTTTTTTACAGGATAGGCTCTCTATCCTTCAGTCCTTCTTTCCCCCCATTCATTCGCCCCTTTCCCCTTCCCTACTCCCTTCCCCCTTGTCTTCTCTCTCTCTTCTACTTGGTCTTCCTTTATGTCCATTTCTTTGACCTTCATTGAACTAGCCTTTCTATATGTCCCTCTGCTTCCCACTGGATCCTTGACCAGAACACCTTATGTCTAGATTTGCCCTGTTCTCTCTCCCAGTATCCTTCTTCTTCTCAATCCCAGCCTTTCCACCAGCTACATCCTATCCCTCTGGAAATATACAGTTATTCAACCTCTAAAGAAGCCTTTTCTTGACCCATCTAATCTAACTAATTTTCTCTCTATCTCTATCCTAACTTTTCTTTCTAAACTTCTTGAGCATATTGTCTTGTCTTTATCTTGTCTTATCTTTGTTTTCTTGACAAAACCCTTGCCCTATATTCTTGCCAAGGCAGTTTCCAACCTGGTCAAAGCAGAGTCCCTTCTGTGCACACTTCTCAATGATATCTCAACCTCCCTTGACCACAGTAATTCCATTATTCTTGTCACACTCAATCTCTCTTCTGCCTTTGATTTGGTAGATCACACTCTCTTGTTCCATTGGCTTAATTCTATTGGCCTACATGAGTCTGCTCTGAATTGGTTTGCTTCCTATCTCTCTGGTCACTCCTTTCAGGTTTTCTTAGATTCCCATTCTTCCTTCTCTCTTCCATTGCTATCAGGGATGCCTCGAGGTTCACTTTTGGCCCCAACTCAGTTCAATATCTTTCTTACACCATTGCCCCTCCTTATTCAATTCCTTTGCCTAACTCCATTTGTATATGCTGATGATATTCAAATCCTTTTCACAGTACAAGGTCAGCTAATGACATCTTCCCTCTGCAAACCTGTCTTGAAGAAGGACACCACTGGTCTATTTGGTCTCTCTCCAAATTTCATTTTTTTAGTATTTTGCAAACCATGTAGAGAGACATTAGTTTTTGATGCAGTCTTTCAGGTGCAGTTAAATAAATGAATATGACAAGGCAGTAGCCAAAGCCAGAAGGATACTAGGTTGCATACAGAAAGTAATAACCAGCAGAAAGGAGGAGGTATTAATGCCTTTGTACAAGTTAATTTTTGAGGCTTCACTTGGAGTATTGTGTTCAGTTTTGGAGTCCATATCTCACAAAGGATATAAAAAGACTTGAAACAGTTCAGGGGAAGACAACCAAAATGATGCCAGAAGATGCATGAGAAGAGATTTGAAGTCCTAAATATATCTAGAGCAGAGGAGGGATGGAGAGGATATGATAAAGACATTTAAATACTTAAAGGGTGTTAATGAACAAACAAACCTTTTTTCAAAGAAAAGGGAAGCTGTAGAACCATAGAACATGAAATGAAGCTGCAATGAGGTTAACTTAAAAGCAACATCATGAAATACTTTTTCAAGAAATAGGTGTGGATGCCTGGAATGCCCTACCGATGGAGGTGGTTGGGACAGAACAAGTGATGGAATTCAAAAAAGCATGGGACAGCCATAAAGGATACTTATAGAGCAAGAGGATGGAAACAAAGCAAACTCAAATAACTTTTACACTTCAACAAATAGAAGGGGCTAACCTCTATTGTGACGCACCTCCACGTCCCTATTAGGCAGCCGCCTAGGGCCGTGAGGCGCGAGTTGCCTTCTAATGTAAGAACAGTCTGTAGTCGAGTGTTATAGGCAAAAATAAACAGGGATTTATTCCCCTTCCCTTAAAGACTTCCTTTTTAACAGCAACAGAGGATAAACAAAACAACTGTTTCTTCACAGCAAAATAAACTAGTTTCTCCAAGTAATTATCACAGTGTTTCAGCTTGCTTGTTCAACATAAAGATTCAATCTCATCGGAGAAACATAGTGTGCAATCCATGGGACTGGATTCCAAATCACAGCTAGCGTTTTCCCACTGCATTGGCTCACAGTCTGGGTTTTCAGGTGGGTAACAATCCTTACAGCTGGTATTATCCCAACCCCCTCCTTGTGAGACACCGGTTATTCTAGCAGGAAACTGCTCTATATAGACAGTGTTCTGGGCACCTGTACCTTGGGCAGTTTCTCCTGGGAATTCTCTCTCTTTCCAGTAATAAGGATTTTCCTCTAAGCTTCTAGCCTTTGTTTTACTGGCTGTGCCCACCTCTTGCCCTCTAGGGAAAATAGAGTACTTAGCTTTTCCTCCGTGGCAGTTAGCTTCCCCTTTTCCCTCTGTTATCCGGGCTTCTCTCTTTGGGCAGTGGAGTGCTCTTTCTCGGGACCTCCAGCCACCAGTAGTCTGGGCAGTTCTATAGCCACCTTCTGGAGAGACTTTTTTCCTGCTGCTCCTTGCTACCGGGACACACCCACTGCTTCCTGGATCCAGCAAGCTCTCCTGTCTGTGACATCTGCTTTCCACCTGGTTGCTCACTCCTCCCAAGACACTTCCCTCTCTGGCCTGAGAGACTCCTGCACTCGTCTCAGAGACTCCTGCTCTGCCACCTCCTCCTGCTGGGATTTCCCAACAGCTTTTATCTTCCTGTTTCTTGCACGCTGTACGTGCTTCCCTGAACAGGTGCTCCTGATTAGCTTTTTGGTTTTCTGCTGCGTCATGACTAGTGTGTGGAAACCTTGCTCCACTACTCTTTTGCTCCTTGTAATCTGAATATGCTTGCTGCCTATGCGATTCCAAGGTAAGCTCTTCTTTTCCCCTATTTCCATAGGTTCTGTACCGGTCACTGCATCACACTATGCATGTGGTAGGTACAACCCTAACCAAAAGCATAGAAGGATGGACCATATGATCTTTGATCATCATTTTGCTGTATTATTCTTTTATTAACCTTATAATAATTTTGTATTATTTTAACTATTGTATTATTTATGTTAATAGGTTCTTTATACCATATTTATGTTTTTAATTTGTTTGCTTGTTAAAAGGGTCTCTACACTCCTGAAAAAGGTTGCCACTGAAACACACCCATATATGCAATAAAGCTCTCAAGACTCCTTATTGTCTTCCATGGTATACATTACCTTGCTCCATACCTGGTTGTTCTGATACTTCCGAGTATATGTGCTTTGGACCACACTTTGACTTAAGGCATGATTTCTGCCACTTAGCTACTTGTCTTTATAAAACTACGAGTTTATCTACTTGTTTATATTTAGGAGGCTTAAATTAGACACCTTCAACATGAACTATGTGCTCTATTATAAAATTACTCTCTAAGATGGTAATTTTATAATATGACCCCCCTAAAAAAATCACTAAGAGTAATTATATAAAATAACCCCCAGAATGTAGGCACAGAATTTACACCTGGTCTCAGGCAGGAACAGTCTTCCTAAGTTTGTGGGGATATGGACATATTTTTTAACATACATGGGTATCTCTCAACTCTGCCCCACCTCAGTCCAACTTCCTCTTTGTTTATGAACTGAACACATAAAAGTCAAAACCTGGCAGTTTTATAAGTATTTATTTGTGCTGGTATAATGCTGTTTGACTCACAAAGTCTTTTTAAAATGATCCCTTTAGTATTGATTTCATAAATGCACAGGTTGGTATAGTAATAACTAAAAAGAATTCTGATTAAATAATATTTCAGAGCTATGTTCTAATTGTGTTTACAGCAAGATGTTTGCCAGGGATTAGCATCCCAGATAAGTAAGATTTTTTTTTAATCACTTAAAATCTTGCCACAGGCTCCTGCTCCCTTGAATAATGATGCCGCTACTGGGCAAACTCCCTCACACCTCCTCTCACCTCCAAAACTAATTATTTGAAGGATGAAACTCTGCAACAGAAAATGGCATTTCCTTGTTCCGTGTGCTCCATATTGCATCTTACAATTGACTATTAACCTTCTACTCCATTTAAAAAAAAATTAAAGAGGTCAGCATCTAGATATAAAAAGCAAAAAGGAGATCAAGGTTGATTGTTGCAAGGAAACAATCCCCTCAGCATAAAAGAAGTTTGCCTTTGGAGCCCAAATAGTTGTAGATTGGTCATTAGTAATGATGTAATGATGTATTTAGGACTGACCTCCTGTTAGGCATGGAATGTATTATCCCTTTTCAAACATGCAGTATTTCTCCAGTGACATTATCTCCCTGTAGAAAGTAGAGAAGCTGCATGGAACATAGCTGCTGAATCATGTCAGCTTCATATATAAGTGAGAAGCCAAAAATGCTTGCTCATATTTCATTCCTAACATAGCCTCATTTACATAATCTTTCAAACACTAACAAATCAATGGAGGAGCAAAGCATCAGTCATACATAAATAATGCTAGTGACAGTAAGGAAAACTCCTTATAATGGCTTAAATATCTAAAGTATGAATAAATTCTTGTATTCAATACTAGCATCGTGTAAGAAAGTAAAAAGACTCAATTTTGTCATCTACACAATCTTTATTCTTCATTCTGGAATGCAAATTAGTTTGCACATACATAGGCTTTGGCTCACCCCTTCTAAGAAGTTTAAGGTGAGTTACAATCAGCGACAGGTTCTCAGTCTGTTGCTCGAACCATCAAGCTAATTCTTCTGTGCTTCATAGTCCCTTTAAAATGTTGGAGAAATTTCCAGTGATTTGTCATGTCATCTATAGTCATTTTTTCAGTTCCATCATGTCTTTGACACGTGAAGTTACATTTTAAATAGTACATGGAGATAGAATTGAGACACCAAAGCTGTGACTACACAGTTCTGGCGGTATTTTAGGAGAGGTTCTGCCAAACATGGAACCTTTTCTAAAATACAAACAAGGAGGTCTAGGAGGGCACGTATATGTGCCAAGACATGGATCCATTTTACAAATCTACAACAGAGGAAACTTGGCAACCGGCTCGTGTAATTGCCAACTACATAAGGAAGTTGCTTGAAACTTCCACGTATAAGTGCTGGCACTTACATCTGTATGTGGAACATTTTGCAAGCCTGTGGGGGTCATTTTGGAAGCTCTGTTCATGATTTGCAACTCTGAAAATGCCTATTCAGATGTGCCAATCACAGTCACATCCCAAAATCCATTTTAGAAAACCCCACATTTACATGTGTCCAGCGCGATCACTTCTATGTTACAGAGGGGTAGGTTGGAGGTGTGTCCAGGGTGTTCTGAAAGAGTTAAACTTGTATGCCCAATTCTAGAATGGTGCATATATCAATAGGCTGGCAGACACGTCCATGTCCTATACCTGCTCCTAGAAATGAATAGTCATCTGAAAAGTGCTCATTTCATGAATCTAACAACTGTACAGAGAAGAGCAGAATGCCCTCTCACTCCCCCCAATAAATTTTGTTTTTCAAAGAGCATTCCAATAAATAGAGGAGTCTTTTTCTTCGTTACCATGCTGCTCCATGTCTCCATTTGCAAAATGGCAAGCCAGACATGTATGTAGCAAGCTATACTGTGCCCATTCTGAAATACTATCAGGGATACTATGTTGCTGGATCCGTGACTGTCCATTCTAAACATTTACAAGTTTATAACATCGCCTCTAAACTTGAACATGTCAGGGTATAATTCTGCATATCTCCATGGCTTTTCTATCTGAAGAGATGTTTATCTTTCAGGGTGGAGATGGGCTGATTTTAGAAAACACATGTGCCTACCTTCACTGCGGTCCCCTCCCACAGAATTTCAGATGTTTTGATTTGGATGTTACAGCTTGCATTTATACGGCTTTTTTAAAAATGTGCCTTCACATGTGTAAATGCTGCCAATTAACTACAGAGACCATTATCTTTCCTTAATTAAAATTTGTGGAAGGAAATAAACAATGGGGAGTTACAGATAACCCCTTTAATCACTCCTGTAAAAGGCTAGACAAACTGAGCATTTTTTATAAATCTGTACATGCCCTCACTTGGTTTGCAGCTTGTCATGCTGTGAGGGCTTGTGTGCATCAGTGATGCTGAGGGCTAAGTTATCTGTAGCTAAACTACTGTCAGGTTCTCCAAAGATGGACAGGTCTCAGCTGAGATGCCAGATCAAGATATCTGGGCAGCAGCAGAATGGGATGGTGTTGGCAATGGATAATCATACTTCTGTGACAACGGCAGCAACATTAAAATTAAACTGCTCGGAAGAAAGGCCTGGCAATCTACTTCCATAACTTTCCATGAAAACCCGTTGAATAGTCACAACAAAACAAATTTCCCTATAGAGATGGAAGATGAGACCCCCCAGGTCGGAAGGCACTCAGTTGGCTACTGGGGAGGAGCTGAAGACTCTTCAAAGTAAAGCCAGCATTTATGATGTGGTTGGATCAAAGCCCTTGGGATGTCTGACTGCTAATGTAGCTAAACATTAAATGAGTCAGAAGCTGCAAAGATGTCTTACATATTGGGACATGGAACATACGAAGCATGAACCAAGGGAAGTTGGAGGTAGTCAAGAATGAAATGGAACATGTACAACTCAATCTGCTGGGTGTAAGTGAACTGAAATGGACTGGTATCAGGCACTTTGCATCTGATGATCACATAGTTTACTATGCAGTAAATGAAAGACCAAGAAGAAATGGTGTTGCATTTATAATTAAGAAGAAACTTGCAAGAACTGTAATGAAATACAATGCAATCAGTGAACGCTTAATTTCTATCCATCTATGAAGAATGCCCATCAACACAACTATAATTCAAGTATATGCCCCAACAACTGCTTCAGAAAAGGATGAAGATGATGAGTTCTATGAGCAAGTACAAGCTGAAATTGACAGAACATGCAAACAGGATATCCTGATAGTCATGGGTGACTGGAATTCAAAAGTTGGCAATAAAGAAGAAGGCAAATTGGTTGGAAAAATATGAACTTGGCAACAGGAATGAAGCTGGAGAAAGACTGATAGAATTCTACAAGACAATGATATATTCATCTCAAACACCTTCTTCCAACAACACAAGCGGCGACTGTACACATGGACTTCACCCAATGGATTGTTCAAAATCAAATTCACTATATCTGTGGAAGTCAACAATGGAAAAGCTCTATAACATCAAAAAAGACAAAACCTGGAGCTGATTGTTTGCATACTAGTAGTTGGTGATCCAAACTCAAGCTAAAGTTGAAAAAGGGCAAGCCACTCATGAATGTAGCAAAATATGACCTTGAGAATATACCACTGGAATTTAAAGACTGCCTGCAAAATAAGTTTGCTGCTTTAGATACAAATGATAGAGCTCCAGAAGAGTTATGGGATGACATCAAAAATATTGTATTGGAAGGAAGTGAGAAACCTCTACAAAAGGTGAAAAAGCAAAAATGGCTAAAATGGATGACCGAAGAAACTCAGAAAATTGTTCAGAAATGCAGTGAAGCTAAAGCCAGAGGAGAAAGAGAGGCATTCACAGAACTCAACAGAGATTTCCAACATGCAGCAAGACAAGACAAGAAGTACTATCGTGACACACGCAAGGAAATAGAAGCAGAAACTATTACAGAAAGAAGAACATCGACTTTCCTAAAGCTACGAGAGTTAAAGAAAACATTCCAGCCTCAAATTGGAATGTTACAAGATGTTCAAGGACTCAAGCTGAATGATGTTGAGCAGGTGGAAATAATATACAGTTATTATATGATAAAGATCAAGAGGACCAACAGCCGTTTCAACCTGACCCTTATGATCAGAAGCCACTGATGATGAAAGAAGTCGAAGCAACATTGAAAGCCTTATCAAAGAACAAAGCACCAGGTATTCATGACATTCCCATTGAAGTATTACAGCAATCTAATACAGTTGTTACCATATTTACAAGGCTCTGCCAGGAATTTGGAAAGACAATAATCATGGCCAACTGACTGGAAAACATCTGTGTTTATACCAGTAGTAAAGAAAGGTGATCCTACTGACTGATGAAATTATCACACAATTGTTCTGATCCCACATGCCAGCAAGATTCTACTGAAGATTTTTCTGCAGAGACTACAACCATACCTGGAATGAGAACTGCCTGAAGTGCAAGCAGGGTTCAGGAAAGGGCGAGGAACATGAGACATCATTGTAGATGTGAGATGGATCCTTGAAAAGACTAAAGAATACCAAAAGGATATCTATATGTGTTTTATTGATGACAGCAAGGCTTTAGATTGTATAAACCATAAGAAACTCTGGCCACATTTAAGAAGCATGGGTATACCGGAATACCTGATAGTTCTCTTGCACAACCTTTACATTGACCAAAAAGCAACAGTTTGAACGGAACAAGGAGAAACAGAATGGTTTAAAATCAGCAAAAGTGTATGACAAGGCCACATGCTTCCCCCCCTACCTGTTTAATTTATATGCAGAACAAATTATCAGAGGAGCAGGACTGCATGAAGACAACAGAGGAGTGAAGATTGGTGGGAGACTCATCAGCCACCTTCATTATGCTGATGATACCACATTACTGGCTGAAAGTGAAGATGATCTAAAACTTTTGCTTCTCAAGATCAAGGAACATAGTCTTAAAATGGGCCTGCACCTTTATATAAAAAAGACAAAGATCCTGACAACTGGCAAAATCAATAAATTCATCGTTGATGGAGAAGAAATTGAAATAGTGGACAACTTTAACCTACTTGGACCAACTGTCACTAATCAGGGATGCATTGCTCTTGGCAGAATGGCTATGAAGGAGCTAGACAAAATTCTGAAGAGCAGAGATGTCTCTCTCCATACAAAGATTCAACTTGAGCCATGGTATTTTCAATAACGTCATATGGATGCAAAAGTTGGACAGTGAAAAAGATAGAAAGAAAACTGATGCCTTTTGAATTATAGCACTGGCAACTAATACTGTGCATTCAATGGACTGCCTGAAGAATAAACCAGTCAGTACTAGAAGAGATCAAACCTAAACTTTCTTTAGAAGCTCAGATGACAAGACTTCGACTTTCATACTTTGGACACATCATGCGTAGAGAGAGATCATTAGAGAGAGACATCATGCTTGTCAAGATAGAAGGTCAACACAAAAGAGGAAGGTTAGCAATGAGATAGATCAATACAACAGCAGCAGCTATGGGTGCCACTCTGTCAACAGTGAGCCACCTGACTGAAGACCGAACACAGTTTAGAACAACTATGCAGAGGGTCGCCATGAGTCGACACTGACTCGACAGCACATAACTACAACTTACAGGGTACAGCTTAAATACTGATGTGGATAATTTTAGTTATACACATGCGTTCTCTATATGAAATAGGAAATACACGTGTAAATGTTTGACCAGCCCAGGACACGCCCTAACCATGCCCCTTGCAATTCTATGTAGGGAGGGCATCCACATGTAAATTTAACTCTCTCAAAATTGATATTTACTCTTGGATCTTACAGCTCATTGCAGTAGTAACCAAGAAAGAAAACTTTCTAAGTTCATCCAATGTCCAGCTGAACCATTCATGGCAGCAGTTCAAAACTTTAGGCAATACATAAATCAGATACAGAACTTTGCAGTGGGCTACTAATCTGTTTTTTTTAGTTGTATAGCACTTTGCAGAGACATATAAAAGAAAGCCCCCTCATCAGAGATTTCAGTATAATCCTGTGGTTCGCAATGCAGGCTTTAGGACACATCCAGTCTGGTTTTCAGGAGGTGCACAATGAATGTGCATGACATAGAACTGCTTGTACTGCCTCCATTATATGCAAATCTAATGGATATTCATTATGGATTCTCTAAAAACCTGACTGGCTGGGTATGGCACGAAGCTTGGATTGAGGACCACTGGTCTAGTCACAACAGCTTGGAGGAAGAGGAGTGGCTTAGTGATTGGGCCAGATTTCTTCAGGCTAGATGGGCCACAGGTTCAAATCTCACTGGCAGCCAGTAACCTCAAGCCAGAAGATCTGGGGTTTTTGGTCCTACAGGTGCTCCTTGGGCAAACCACTTAACTCTCCATTACCTCAGGTTCAAATACTTACATTGTGGGCTCCTCAGAGATGAGGGTAAAATATGTACCTAACAGTACAGCATTGTTAACCACTTAGACATGGTACATAATAGGCAGTATATAAAAAATAAATAACTTGACAAAAAGTAGACACGAGGCTTTGGATTAAAAGAACAAACTATGAGTAAACAAAGTATGATATACAATGAGATTAATAGTAAAATGATCAACTTTAATTGACTGAAAATAAGGAGAATGAAGTCCTTTAGAAGTGTGTATATATAGGAAAAACAGCCAATGGAGTAGATTGACACTGTCCTTCTAAAAGTGTGCACTGTACCATACTCTAATATTAGCAAGGCCGCGGGGCCCACGTGCTCGCGGCCGGGGCTAACTGCGAGGGCGGCAGCACACGGGCGCCCCGTGCCGTGCTGACGTGGGGTGGGGGAGGCGGTACGTGAGCCCCCTCGGGTTGTCATTGGCTCCCGCGAGCCAAGGGGAGGCTCGGGAGCCAATGAGGGACGAGGGAAGCCGGACGGGGGGTGTATGTGCGGGGACGTGGCGTGGCTCTGGCCTCTTTGGACTTGGCTGCCGGAGACGCCGGACAGGTACTGAGTGCGGGTGTGAAGGCATAAATAAAATTTCAATTTTGGACTTTATGTCTTTAGGACGGGGAGCGGAGCTTAGGGCTGGCTATATAGGGAGCAGAGGACGAGGATCGTAGCGTTTGCGGGGCCGGCGGTTGGGTTTACAAAACAAACAAACAAACAAAAAAAAAAAACGAGGATTCAGGGTTCTGGGCGGCAGAAGGAGTGGGGCTGCGATGCGCTCAGGCAAGGAGAGGGGTGGGGGTCAGGGAAAGGAAAGAGGTGTGAGCAGGGGGAGAGGGATTGAAGGGGTTGCACGGGGGGAGGATCTGCGGGAGCAGGAGGGCCTCGAGCGGGGTGGCAGGCCTCAAGGAGTGGCAGCAAAGAAAAAAGGGCGAGGGGCGGTTAGGGGCAGAGCACCGAGCAAAGGAAAAGGAGCGTGTGGGGGCAGTAGGCCAGTAGTTGGGACAGAGCAAGGACGGAGTGGGGCTGCGGGGGCTATGGGGGGGGTGAGTCAGAGAGTGCTAGTAGTGTGGCTGTGGTTAGTCAGAGCAGAGGGGGTGGAGGACCATTAAGGGGGGCTGCGGGTCAGGGGGTTGTCTGTGGGTCTGTAGGGCGCTCAAATGTGGGGCCCACTTCCCCGGAGGGGGGGGGTCCCAGGAGTTATGGGAGGAAGGGATTGGTGGGGGTTAGCAGGTTCAGTGAGTTGGCAGGGGGATATGGGGGGAGGTTCTTCACCAGCATGGGCTCATTGGCAGGGAGGGGGTCAGGGCTCCTCATGGGTGGAGTGGCTGGGGGCGTGGCAGTCACCGTGGGCTGTGGCAGGTGTCTCATCGCCTTTTGCAGTGTTCTCTCCACAGGTACACCCGGGATGGCCTTATGCGGCGAATCCATGGTGGAGCGTTCGTGACAACATGATGGCGTGGTGACGAGTTCAGATGGACCTCATTGGGCCAGTGGAGCAGCGGCTGAATCAGAGAGCGCCGTCCAGATGGTGGCGGAGAGAGAGGAGACTGGTGCCGCCACGGAAAGAGCGGTCAACGTTACAGGTGAGTTGGCTGTGGATCAAGGCGGGCAAGACGGGGCAGTGGGGGACGGAACTGGGACTAACGGCAAGGGGCGAAAGAAGGTTGGCAGGAAGCAGAGACATTATTGTCATCGCCGTAGAGGGTCGGGATCTTCTTCCACGTCAACGACCGATTCCTCGTCCGGTTCGACACTGGAGGGGGGTAGTGGGGGCAAGGACGGCGGGACAAGTTCAAGGAGGCCAGGAACCGGTGGGGCGCCGCCTATGGTTGTGGCATTTTCGGAGTTATGGGAGGGTGTGCCGCGGAATTTGCGGCGGAAAATTCTGAAGCGGCGCTACATAGACATTTTCCGGTTGTTGGAAGGCCGGAAGCGGTCGGGGGATAGTCGAGGAAAGAGTACGAAAAGGCAGGTCGAGTGCGGAGAGTAGCCCCTGAACGTGGTGAATTGGATGCGGGCATTTTTACGGTTGGCTAGTGTGTGGGGACACCTGCATCCGTAGCAGTATGGTATGCTCCTGGCTTATGTGAACTCCATTTTGGAGGCGTCCCAGATGCACGTCGGTTGGGCTTGGCTCAACTATGATAAGTTCTGTGATAAGATGGAGGAAAATCAGATGTTGTCTTGGGGGACGCAAGATATTAATCTATGGCTGACGCAGATGGCTGTCAGGTCGGGCATTGGGGGGGCAAGTGGTTCGAAGGGGGGGTTAGTTGGTACACAGAGTGTGGAGCGGCCCTTTCGGGGGGCATGCCCCCAGCTGCGCAGAGAATGGCAGGGGGGGGGGCACTGGAGACGTTTGTTGGCGGTTCAACAAGTCTTCATGCCCCTTCCCGGATTGTAAATTCCGGCACGTGTGCTCTATCTGCAATGGGGGGCATTCTGCCCTCAAATGTGTTAAGCAAAGTGTGGCTGGAGCCATTGCGCCTCCTCCCAAACAATAGGATCGTGCGGAGCTTGGCTCCGACTCCTATCAAGATACACGTGTTGCGTCATTGGTTGAGCAGATATCCCAGAAAGAAGGACAGGGTGGTTTTGGAAGATGGGTTTCTGTGGGGTTTTCAGATTCCTGTGGTGGGTAGAGTGCCAGCATGTAAAGCGAGGAATTCCCTTTCTATGAAGCAGTTGGCTCACATTGTGCGGGATAAGTTGGCGTGGGAGATTCAGTTGGGAAGGGTCGCAGGCCCCTTCGAGGAACAGCCATTTGAGGATTTGGTGGTTTCCCCATTGGATATAATTCCGAAGAAGGACCCTGGGAAGTACCGATTGATTCATAACTTGTCCTTCCCCGTGGGTTCTTCGGTGAATGACCACATTCCTAGGGAATGGTGTGCAGTGCGCTACGCATCATTTGACGCCGTGGATTTGGTGAGGGAATGCGGCCCACGGTGCTTGATGGCGAGAGTGGACATTGAATTGGCCTTCTGTTTGTTGCCGGTGCACCCGTCGGCGTTTCACTTGTTGGGATTTCGTTTTGATGGGCACTACTATTTTGATAAGTGCATGCCAATGGGTTGTGCTATATCCTGTGCTTATTTCAAACAGTTTAGCACTTTTATGCATTGGGCTTTTGTGGAGGAGCAGGGTTGTGGAAATGTGGTGCACTACTTGGATGATTTCCTGTTTGTAAGGGAGGCACAGTCTGGGCAGTGCATGGAGTTGTTGGAGGATTTTATGCAGTTGGCACGGGTGTGGGGTATGCCATTGGCGGCCGGAAAGACGTCTGGACCGATGACATGTCTTACGTTTTTGGGGGTTGAGTTGGATTCGGTGCTAATGGTAGCTCGGTTACCGGCAGACAAGGTAGTGCAGCTGCGAGTGTTGGTGGCGAATGTGATGGTCTCCAGTAAGATGACGTTGCGTGAGATGCAGGCATTAATCGGTTCCCTTAATTTTGCTTGTCGGGTAATCCCTATGGGAAGGGTGCTTTTGCGGCAGCTTGCAGCTGCTACAGCTGGGCTTACTAAACCACATCATCGGATCCGGGTTTCGCGAAGCATGAGGGCAGACCTGGGGGTATGGGATAAGTTTCTGCGGGATTTCAATGGTACCACGGTCTTGAGGGACAGAGAGATATCCAGCGCGGATTTGCAATTATACATGGATGCGGCAGGGGGAGTGGGCTTGGGGGTATACTTTGGGGGATCTTGGTGTGCGGAAGGGTGGCCTCTGACCTGGCGGGATGCCGGCATTACGAGTAACATAACCTTTTTGGAGTTATTTCCGATTTTAGTTGTGCTGGCGTTGTGGCCGGACAGATTGCGTAACCGCAAGGTTGTTTGGTGGTGTGACAACGAGGCGGTGGTCAGTGTCCTGAATAATTATGCCCCGCGTTGCAGGCAAGTGGCCGATTTATTGAGGCAGGTGGTATTGGCTTGTCTCCAATTGAATGTCGTGCTTAAGGCTCGTCACATTCCTGGGAGTTCTAACAAGATTGCCGATGCTCTTTCCCGTTTTAAGTGGGAGCTGTTTCGTACCTTCGCGCCGGAGGCGGAGGCGTGGGGGCATCGATCCCAGAGCACTTATGGCGAATTGGCCTCGAGACATGATGGACTTGCTGAAGAATTCGGTGTCGCCTGCAACGTGGGCAGCGTACCAGAGGGGCTGCAGAAGCGTGGTGACTTTCCTGGTGGAGCAGGGATGGAGGCAAGGTCCAGCATTGGATCAGCTCCTTGGTCAGTATGTTTTGGCAGCAAAGGATGCGGGATTTTCGAGTTCCGCGGTATGGAGGGATTTGGCAGGGTTTTCCTTTTTCTCGAAGGCGGTGGGGTGGGGGGCTGCTGGGGGAGGTTTTTTGACACGGCGGTTGCTCCAAGGATGGGAGCGGGCCTGTCCATCGCTGGCTGATGGGCGGATGCTGATAACGCATGACCTCCTAGGGCGTTTGTGTGGGGCTTTGCCGCAGGTGGTATCGTCCTCTTATGAAGGCATGCTGTTTAGGGCGGTCTTTTCAGTGGCCTTTTTTGGTGCCTTTCGGTTTGGGGAATTGGTGGCGGAGTCGGGTCGGGTTACGGAACGGGGGGCTTGCAGTTGCACCAGGTGAAGTTGGTAGAGGGTGGGGTTCGCATCCACCTGGCTCGTTCTAAAACGGATCAGACGGGAAAAGGAACGTGGGTAGTATTGAGAGCAGTGGAGGGGACTCCTACGTGCCCGGTTACCTTGATAAAAGCGTACTGACGTGTCCGGCCGGCGGGCGTGGGCAGCTTTTTTAGGCACGAGGATGCGAGGGTGCTTACGCGGTTCCAGTTTACGGCGGTGATGCGGTTGTTTTTGCAGCAGATTGGCGAGGATCCTAGGCGGTTTGCTCCACACTCCTTCCGGATCGGGGCAGCTATCAGTGCAGCAGTGGAAGGACTGCTGGAGCGGGAGATACAACGGATTGGTAGATGGAGGTCTCAGGCGTTCCTAAGCTATGTGCGTTTATAAGGGCGGTGGGGGGGTCAGTAACGGTATCCTCTCTTTATTTTGCAGACGTGGTTCAACGATCATGTCGCTGTTGGGTGATTGGCCACTTGTTTGTTTACTGGGCTGGTCGGCGAGCAGCAACACGGCCGGTGGGGCCGAATCTCGGACTGGAGGCTTCAGTGGTGACCGTCTCATGGCTGGGCGAGCGTGGACTTCGTTGGATCCAGCTCTTGCCTTTGCTGCGGCACCACGAGCGTGAGAGAGGGACGCCGGACATCCTATTGATTCACCTGGGAGGCAATGACTTGATGTCTTGGTCTTGCCGGCAGTTAATTCATGCTGTACACAAGGACTTAGGGGTGGTGTTGGGGATGTTCACAGGTGTAATTTTGGTTTGGTCCGATATCATTCCAAGGCCAGCTTGCAAGGGGCAGTGGCGGTGGTCGAGAGGGTTGATGAAAGTTAATCGTCAAATTGGTCGATGGGTGGGGGAGCATGGTGGGCACCAGATCTTGCACACCTGGGCTGATGTGAAGTGCGCGGGCCTGTACAGGTCGGATGGTGTACATCTATCCTCGGTAGGGATGGACTTGCTCCTTAACGACTGGCAGGAAGCCTAGGAAGGTATTGTACTAGGGTCAGGTGCTAGTCGCAGCTTACCTTTGGGGGGCGGCTCAGGAGGCTGGTCCTGAGCCGGTGGCGGGATCCCGGAGGTTTCCGGGGTCCAGAGTCGGAGGCAAGCATTAGGGCGGGGGTGGGGTACCCCCGACCCGGACAATCCCTCAGGTTTTTGCTAATAATATGGCGAAGCCGGAAGAGGGAGGGCGAGGCGAAGTAGTCGGGGCCTGGACCCGGCGGAAGCGGAAGCGGCGTCACCTTGCTACTAACATGGCTGGTGAGGGCTCGCTCTGCAGGGGGGGGGGGAATTTATAATGTGTTGGAATGTTGTTTGGTTATTGTTAAAATTAATAAAGCTGCGACCAGTTGGTGACCCAAAAATAGGTTTGGTGTGTTTCATTGGTAAGAACAGGAAGGACTTCTAAGAAGTAAGGTGGGTGTGAGTAAAGGGGCGGGAGGCGATGTGTCCGCCTTACACGGTTACCTAAACTAGTGATTGTCAACCTAGTGCTGCGAGGTTTTCAGGATATCAAAAATGAATATGTATATGATAGTGCATGCAAACCTGTCTTATTTCCATGAGGATCTATCTCATGCATTTTCATTGTGGATATCCTGAAAACCAGACTGGCTGAGTGACTCTGGGGACCGGGTTGAGAACCTCTAGCCTAAACTGAAACCCACCTACTTGGTCTTTTTTTCAGAGTGGAAAATTTATGTCAAATTATAAACACTCAGTCCATGTATATCACAAAGTTGTTATGCTCTTATCATCAAGGGTATGCATATTTGTTTTACTCTGTTATTTATACGAGCATACCACAAATGTATGTAAAGGAGGTCTCAGACTTATTCGGCACTGAACTTGAGACTTATATATGTCTAAATATTAGTACCTTTTCACATCAATGACAATCCTTCAAAAAACAGCTTATTAATTGCAACAGATTCAGACAAAAAGTAATCAACTTATCAGTCTGTTCTTTTCCCCAACACCTCACTACGGCGCCCTTTCCATGTTTCGCTTATCAAGCTTCATCAGGGGCTTAGAGAAAGTGTCAACAAACATGTACAAAACCTCATTAAAATTAATCCTTACTCTTTCCATAACAATATTAAACTAACCTTACTAATTTAAAACCACACTCCCTAATATACCTTCCCAAAAATTCACTATAACTATCTTATCCATATATTCCGTACTTTTTCTGACTTATTTTATCTTTATCTCTCGTTTATAAATATTTTTTATGTGCTCATATGAATCTCACATTGGAGCTGCAAACGCTCTTCACAATCGCGTACCCTCTCACTATGGCCAGTAGGCTCTGCAAAAAACGCCGTGCATGCAAATTCTCACTAGAAAGCCTTGATTATACTCTAACGTTATGGTGACATCACTACGCTGGATTACATATTCTCTCCATCCCAAAAACCACCCCATCTAAAGGGAAAAATGAATCTATATACTTTAGTGACTACCTTTCCATAACTTTGTTAAACTAGTCCTTATTTTTTTTTTTTATTATTTATTTATAGATTTTCAAACTAAAAAATCAAGCAAACTGCTTGTACTGAAAAGATGCATACTTCCGCCCTTCCGTGTAAATGCATTGTGGTTTACAAATCTCAGAGATATGTATTTTTTCAGCCAGGGGTTTTGTCTTCTTTTATTAGTACCTATTTGGTAACATCTTCACCTTTATAAGGGGGCTTTTTCATCATTACTTAGAGTTTCTCGTCTTCTGCCTCCAGGTGTTAATTTTGTAGTTTATCACTTCTATTTTATCACTGTCGGGTCCTCCTACCTTCAGTGTTATTTCTTATGTTTTCTCCCTCATCTCGAGGACTATTGATGCTTCTGTTTGTATTTGTAATTAGTTGAATGTTGCTTAAAAAAAACTAGTCCTTATTTATTAAAAACCCTACTCCCTAATATACCTTTCTATCATTCGCTATCTCAAAGCCAGCATATCAGTGTTATCCATACTATTTATAACTTACTTTGTCTCTATCTCTCTTTAATGGGGTTTTGTACATGTTTCTGTTGACAGCTTTCTCTAAGCCCCTGATGAAGCTTGATAAGCAAAGCGCGGAAAGGGCGCCGTAGTGAGGCGTTGGGGAAAAGAACAGACTGATAAGTTGACTACTTTTTGTCTAAATCTGTTGCAATTTAATGGAGAAAAGAACAGATTGATAAGTTGATTACTTTTTGTCTGAATCTGTTGCAAATTTTTGAAGGATGGTCATTGATGCGAAAAGGCACTAATATTTAGACATAAGTCTCAAGTTCAGTGCCAAATAAGTCTGAGGCCTCCTTTTTATACATTTGTGGTATGCTCGTATAAATAACAGAGTAAAACAAATATACCCTTGATGATAAGAACATAACAACTTTGATATACATTTTTGACATAAACTGAAACCAGGACAAAGCAATATTTTAAGCTAGTTTAATAACAGTTCTTTGTAGTTATGAACAATTCACTAAAAGCATAGTACAATGGCTAAATTCTATCAGAGAAGCAAATAAAGCACATTGAGAGAGCAGAAAATGGAACCCAGTAATGACAGCAAGAACATAGTCTCTTAATATGAAAATCTAAGTTTTGCCTGGAAGCAGGGAGATTTTTCTTAGACATTCCAGTCACCACAAGCCTCCATGTGGGTGGTTATGAAGGATTTATTTAATGAAGGAGATTACTTGAAAATCTACAAGATTAGATAAAATAATCAGGAATCTGCCCCAGAAAAGCAACCTATAAAAGAAAAGCAAGATAGAGGATGAATGTAATTTCTTGGAGGACCAAGTCAGCCTTTCACTTTTCTATTTTTTCTACAATTCTTAACCAAAATCTAGCATCAACAATAAACTTTCAGAAACCTCTGAAATAATAGGAATTAAAATAATTGGATTATTTACAATGAGGAAGTAAAGGCAAATATGTCCCCTCATCTGGAATTTGCCATTGAAAGTTTTTAATTGGTTTTTAATCTGTGCTAACAGTTGACATTGTGTGGGTGCTAACAGTTAACACATGCCATACTGGGTCAGACCAAAGGTCCATCAAGCCAAGTATCCAACAGTGGCCAATCCAGATCACAAGTATTTGTCAGGTTCCCAAAAAGTAGATAATTCCCAGTTTACTTTAATAATAGCTTAAAGACTTTTCTTCCAGGAATTTGTCCAAACCTCTTTTCCCGAGGCTGCGGGCAGGGTCCCGGCGGCCGATATTAACCGGGCGCGCGGCCCGGCGCGGGGACCCTCTGCGCGGCCTTAGGCGGGGAGCGCGCGCGTGGCCCGGGTTGGGCGCGCGTGCGTCTTTTGAATTGATTGGCTCCCGTGGGTCGCGGCCGCATGGGAGCCAATTAGTGCAGCGGATGTTGGGAGCGAGGGGGAGGGTAGGAGCTGAGCAGCCTCCGCGTGGTCAGTCAGGCGGAGGCTGCATTCGGTGCCGGCGTGGAGACTTTGAGGTGCTGCGGGGATCAGTGGCCAGCTGTCCAGGATCCAGTGGGGAGCTCGGCGGTGATCAGCGGCGCCTCGGGCGGAGTGAGTGTGGGAGCATTTTGCCGGCGCCGGTCCAGAAGCTCGACTGAAGGTACTAGGTGTTTCGTGTGGCAGCACGTGGTGGGCCTAGCTGTTTGGAGTCCGGTTGCTGGATGCAGCAAATCCTGTGGCTGTGCTGGTTGCCGGGAGGAGATGCCTGGCAAGGCTATGGCAGGGGGTTTGGCCCCTGCTATGGATGGGGCGAGGGGGACGGGGTCGAGGTCTAGAGGGGGCACTGGGAGGGGTGGGGGGTTGCCTGGGCAGGGCTCTGGGGGTGGGGGTGGAGTTGTGGTAAGGGGTTAGGGGGGCAAAAGGGGCTGGGGAGATGCGGTGCGGGGCCGCAAAGGCGGTAGGGGATCCCGCCCTCTCGGTGGAGCCCAGGGGGTGGGGGAGGGGCGGCAGGGAGGGGCTGGAGCGGGGGGTGCATACGGGCGGGGGATGTGGGGGAGGGGGTAGGGGTAGGGGCTGTGGGGGGGGCGGGGGTTGATGTCGGGGCACCGGGCCCAGGGGAAGGGTTGCGGCCCGATGCGGCTCCGTGGGTTGCTAGCTGCGGCGGGGCAGCGGGGTGGTTCCCGGGCCCCGGTGGTTTTGGCACTCTGGGGGTGCTTCCCCTTGGGAGCAGGGGCTGTCTGGGGGGCAGGGTACTTCTAGGGCGGGGTGGGGCGGTCCTTGGTCTCCGGCCTGGCCGGTGTCGGTTCCCCCCCTGTTTTCCCCTTTTTTGTCTCCGCAGGGGCAGTTTTGGCGCAACCCGCGTGGCCTGTGGGCGCAGCTGGTGGAGAGGGCTGGATGAGTCCTGCGGCAGGAGCCGAGTCGTAGCGTGGAGCGGCGGCGGAGTCAGCCCAAGTGTGCCCAAGTGATGTCGCGCGCGCTGATGGCAAGGACCTTGCAGTTGCTGGTGAGCTGGCTGCGGAGCCAGGTGAGTTGCTGGGGGATGGAGGAGGGTCGCCAAGTGCCGGAATTGTGGGCGGGGGTGCCGCGTACGCGGCGGCGTTAAAATTAGGAAGCAGCGCTACATTGATATCTTCTGTTTGTTAGAGGGGAGGAGGCGCTCGGGTGGGAGTCGGCAGAAGAGAACGGACGATGAGAAGGCCGGTCGGGTGTGGAAGGTGGCGCGTAATGTGGTTAACTGGACGCGCGTTCCTTTTGCGGTTGGCCAGGGTTTGGGGCCGGCACGATCCGGCGCAGTATGGGAGGTTGTTAGCGTACGCCGATTCCATCCTCGAGGCGTCTCAGACGCACGACGGCTGGTCTTGGATGAACTACGACGAAAAGTTCCGGGACAGGATGGAGGAGAGCCGATCGCTTTCCTGGGGCACGCAGGACATTAACCTGTGGTTGACCCAGACGTCGGCGAGGTCCGGCGCGGGTGCTGGGGGCGGGGGAAAGAGTGGCATCGGGGCGGTGTGGGGGCGGCGCAGCCCTTTCGGGGGGGGGCGGCAGCTGGGGGGCCCTCAAAGGCAGTCTCGGCCGGGAGCGGGGACGTGTGCTGGCGTTTCAACCGCTCCACTTGCCCTTCCCGATTGCAAATTCCAGCATGCCTGTTTCTTGTGCGGGGGTCCCCATTCCGCTGTCCCGTGCATTAAGAGGGGCGCCTCTTGCATGGCCGGTCCCGCCCCAAACAGGGCAGTGCGTGGCGTGGGCGCGCCCTTTCCCCGGTTCGTGTGGAGGCTTTTTCGGGTGGCTAAGTCGTCATCCCCGGAGGCGTGAGGCGGCGATACTGGGGTTTGCGTTTCGGAATGGCTTCGTTATCCCGGTGCGGGGGGTGGTGTCGGCGCCGTCTGCTAGGAACTCCCCTTCGGTACGTTGTTGGGCGGAGGGTCCAGGGCAAATTGTTGAGCGAATTGCAGTTGGGGAGGGTGGCGGGCCCCTTCTTGGAGCCTCCATTTTCTAACATGGTGATTTCGCCTTGGGGTATTGTTCCCACGGCAGAGCCGGGCATATTCCGGTTGATTCCTCCTTTGTCTTGTCCGATCGGGGCTTCCATGAACGATTCTCTTCCGCGTTGCTTTTGTACGGTTCGCTACAGGTCCTTCGATAAGGCTGCTTTGCTGGTCTTACTTCCCCTTATTGGGGTTCTGCTTTCAAAGGGGGTATTATTTCGACAGGTGCATGCCGCTGGGCTGTTCTATCTCTTGCGCTTGCTTTGCGTTGTTTAGTACCTTCTGGGAGTGGGTGCTGGTTCGCGCATCTGGCCTGTCTTCTGTGGTGCCTTACCTGGACGATTTTGTTTGTAGGAGCAGCGCACTCCGGGGAATGTCAGCGGCTGTTATCTGTGTTTGTGCGGCTGGCACAGGAGTTTGGGGTCCCCTTGGCAGACGGGAAGACCGCAGGTCCGACGGCACGGTTGACCTTTTTTGGGTGTGGAGTTGGATGCGGTGGTCATGGTGGCGCGTTTGCCACAAGTCAAAGTCGCTCGCTGCGGATTTCGGTGGCCAACGGGTTGTCGGCCTGCACGGTTTCTTTGCGGGAGTTGCAGTCCTTGTTGGGGTCCTTCAATTTTGCCGGCCGGCGATTTCGATGGGGCGGGTGTTTCCAGAAGGTTGGCCTGTGCGACGGTCGGGGTGCGGAAGCCTCATCACCGGATTCGGGTGACGGCAGCGATGTGGGCAGATTTGCGGGTGTGGGGTCGTTTTTTGGGAGACTTCAATGGGATGTCTGTTTTGTTGGAGCCCGAGGCATCCAGTGCTGACTTGCAGTTGTACACTGCTGCGGCGGGGGGTGGGCTTGGGTGTGTATTTTGGGGGGGGCTGGTGCGCGGATCGGTGGCCGGAGTCTTGGCGTGTGGCGGGCCTGACCAGGAATGGCACAGTTGTGGAGCTCTTTCTGATTCGTGTAGTTTGGGCGCTCTGGCCGGAGCGCCTTCGGAACCGGGGGGTGCTTTGGTGGTGTGATAATTCGGCGGTGGTAAGTGTGCTTAACAGATACACTCCGAGGTGCCTGATGGTAGCTGGCTTGATGCGGGAAGTCGTCTTAGCATGTTTCCAGTTGAATGTGGTGGTGGGGGCTCGACATATACCAGGGTGCACTACCGAGCTGGCTGATGCTCTTTCTCGTTTCGGTGGGAGCGGTTCCGGGCGCTGACCCTGAGGCGGACTAGGACAGATCTGTGGTCCCTGAGGCCTTGTGGAACATTGCCTCGAGAGATGATAGATCTGCTGAGGAACTCAGTGTCTGCGGGGACATGGGCTTCGTACCGGCGGGGGTGCAACAGGGTGGTCGCCTTTTTGTTAATGTGCGGGTGGCAGGTGGGGGGATCCCGGGGGACTTGATGGCTCAATCTATTGTGGCGGCCAAAGGTGCCGGGTTTTCCTCGGTCGGCGGTGCGCTCGCATTTGGCGGGGTTTACCTTTTTTGCGAGCGCAGTGGGTTGGGGCCCTTCGCCTGGGGGGGGGGGTTTAACGCGTCGGCTTCTGCAGGGTTGGGAGCGGGTGCAGCTACCGCCACGCGATTCGCAGTTGCCGATCACGCATGGGCTCCTGGTGCGGGTTTGCGGGGCCTTAGGCAGGTGGCTTCGTCTGAGTACGAGGCTTCCTTGTTCGGGCGCTGTTTTGCCTAGCCTTTTTTGGGGCGTTTCGTATCGGGGAACTGGTTGCGGGCTCAGGCCGGGGGGGGGGTGGTGGGGGGCTGCTGGCGCGTCATGTTCAGGTAGTAGAGGGGGGGGTGTGGATCCTTTTGGCCAAGTCCAAAAACTGATCCGCTTGGAAAAGGTTTGTGGGTGTGTCTGGGCGGGGGCGCAGAGCCGCGGACTTGCCCGGTGCGGGCGCTGCGGCAGTATTTCGCTGTGCATCCGGCGGTCGCAGTCTGTTTTTTCGTGCACGCGGATTCTCGGGTTTTAACCCGTTTCCGGATTTCTGCGGTGTTGCGGCTGGTGCTGTCCGCAGTGGGGGAAGTTCCGCTGCGTTTTGCTCCGCACTTCTTTCGGAGTGGGGCTGCCACTAGTGCGGCAGCTGCGGGGTTACCGGGACATGTCATTCAGGGCATTGGGAGGTGGCGTTCTTCGGTTTTTAAAGGGTATGTTCGGCTGTAGGTGCCGGGATGCTGTGGGTTGGGGCTTTACCTCTCTATTTCTTTTTCAGGTGGGGGTGTCAGACCTGGTGGATGTGGGGTTGCTGGCCACTTTTTCGTCCATTGGGCGGGTCTGCGCGCGGCGGACCGCCCTATCGGCGCCAAGTTGGGACTGGACCCGTCGTCGGTGGCTGTTCAATGGCTGGGTGTGCGAGGCATGCGGTGGCCGCAGTTGCTGCCTTTGCTACGACGCCACGGGAGGACGTTGCGGTGGCCGGCCGCCCTGTTGGTGCATCTGGGTGGCAATGACCTGGTGTCCTGGTCCTGCCTGCAGCTGATCCGGGCAGTGCACGATGATCTGGGATTGGTGTTGCGGATGTTTCCCGGTGTTATTGTTATGTGGTCGGACTTCATTCCAAGGCCTGCCTGCCGGGATCAGCGTTGTTGGTCTTGGGAGTTGACCAAGGTCAATCGCCAGATTGGTCGTTGGGTCTGTGAGATGGGTGGGTATCAGATCTTGCACGGCTGGGTGGATGTGGGGTGTTCGGGGCTATATCGGGCTGATGGGGTTCATTTGTCGCCAGTTGGCATGGTCCTACTCCTTATTGACTGGCGGAGGCCTTGGAATATATGTCTGGCCATGATGCACGCTGGTCGCAGCTTGGGGCCAGGGGGGGCGGCACATGAACAGTGTTATGTGCCGGTGGCCGGATCCCGGAGGTTTCCGGGGTCCGGACCAGCAGGCTTCACTTGGGTGGGGGCGGGGTGCCCCTGACCTGGTCAAACCCTCGGCCGACTTTTGCTTAGCATGGCGAAGTCGGGGAGAGGGGTATGGTAACTTGCCGGGTGGCGAGTTATGGCATTAGCAGTGGCAGGCACTTTGCTGAGGTAGGGCTGGTGCAGCCGGGTGCCGCTAATTGGGGGTTGGAAAGTTTTATTGTTGGTTTGTTAAATTGTTATGGATAACAAAAGCTGTGACCAGTTGTGTTCCATGAAATTATGGTGTTATGTCTTTTGTTGGGGCAGGGTAGGGGCGGGGTTGTTGTGGGGGGGGGGGGTGCGAGAAGTAGGGTCCTGGAGCGCCGGGTCCACCTGCCTCGGTTATAAGCCCAGCTACACGAACAGTGTTTATTACATCCTTCAGAAACAAATTCCAGTATTTGATTATGTGTTGAGTAAACAACTGATTTACAGTTACTTGTTCCATTCCACTCATTATTTTATAGACTTCTATCGTATCTTCCCTCAGCTGTTGCTTTTCCAGACTGAAGAGCCCTAACTTTTTAAGCCTTTCCTCATAGGTGTCTCTTAATGTAGAACCTTGAATTATGTAACTGTAGTTTGGTTTGTTCTTCCTTAAGTGCATAATTTTGCACTTGTCCACATTCAATTTCATCTAGATGCCTAATCTCCCAGTTTTTCAAGGTCCTATTCCAATTTTTCACAATCCTATTGTGTTTTAACAACTTTGAATAATTTTGTCATCTGCACACACAGATCACAGCATTAAAAATCTAAAGCTAAAATTCAAATTGCAGGTATGAAATGAGCAGGAACTGTGCTTTGCAGTTTATGCCGTGGTCCTTATCATGCATTAATTACTAACATGTCTCTTGAATTCATGGAAGCTGTTATCGTTTAGTAAACATACCCCTTAGAGAGACATAGCTACAGTTGTGGTCAACATTATTGGCACACTTGCATTTAGGTATATTTTAAATATCTTGAGAAATAATGGAAAATATTCCAACGGTATGTCGTCATAATATTTTAATAGGATGTTCAAAGGTATACAACAAAAAAAGGTGTCTGTGCAACTTAAACGTAGTAATTTCTGAGAAAAACAAAAACAAAATATGACCTGCACAAGAATAATAGCACCCTTCACTAATATTTAGTTGCACAGTCGTTGGCAGTGATGACAGCCTCCAAATGTTTATTGTAGCCATCTATAAGTTTCATATATCTGTCTGCTGGTAGTTTCTCCCACTGTTCAACTGCAGTTTGTTCCAGCTCATGAATGTTTCCAGGATTCCTTTTACCAATGGCAGATTCAGCTCTTACCAAAGTTTCTCAATTGGATTCAGATCAGAACTCATGCTGGCCAGTTTAAAATAGTCCATTTTCTCCTTTCTACGCATGCTTTTGTGCTTTTGGATATATGTTTTGGGCCATTGTCCTGCTGGAGGACCCATGACCTTCAACCCAGACCTAGATTTCTGACACTAGGCAGCACATTTCACTCCAAAATACCTTGTTAGTCCTCTGGCTTTATGATTCCTTTAATACATTCCAGGCCTCCAGTTCCTGAGGCAGCAAAACAGCCCTTCAACATTATGAAACCTTCACTATATTTAACTGTGGGAAGGGTGCTTTTTCTTTATAAGCTTGATTTCTTCACCTGTAAATGTATTGCTGGGTCTGCATTGCCAAATAATTCAAGTTTGGTTTGATCTGTCCACAGAACATTTTCCCAGAGGATTGTGGTTTCTCAAGGTGGGTTTTGGCAAAGATCAGGTGTGCCTTTTATGTCTGGGGTCCTCCTTGGCCTTCACACATGAAGTCCTTCTTTGTTTAGTGTGCTTTATATGGTACAAATTGGAACCACCACTCCAGATTGCTCCAGATCAGCCTTAGGCTCTTGGGATGTTGTACATGGTGTTTTTCCAACAGTTCATACTACCTTTGAAGACTTCTTGGATTAATTTTCCACTTCCCACCATCTCCTGGGAGGTTCTTGATAGTTCCATGAGCAGAAAATGTCTTAACATTGGGAACTGTAGGCATAGGAATCCCAAAGTCTTTGGAATGGCCTTGTACCCCTTTGAAGTTTGATGTTTGGTGATAGTGGCTTTTCTGATGGTCTCAGGCAGCTCTCTTGTCTTCATAATTGTGAAAATGGAACTGAGCGTGAATGTGGCCAGTTTAAACATTAGAGCAATCGTTCATTGGTTGATTCAAGTAATGTGAATACCAACAATTGATCACAGCTGCATCTAATTTTACTGCAGAGGGAATGTGATTCTTCTGTTCAAATTGATTGGATTGTTTATAAGGGTGCCAATAACCATGTCACCCAAAAGAGCCCAACAAAGAGCCCAAGCTGTTTATGACTAATCCTGAGTTCATTGAAAAATGGAATGGCATCCTTAATAAATGTTCGCTGGACCTCATGGTTTTAATAGTAGATACCACCACCAGTACTTTAGGTGATCTGAAACAGGAAATCAAATCTATGTTATCGAGTTTAAAGGAAATGGAGAAATCCACCCAGTATGAATCTAAAATAGAGGAATTGGATAAACAACTACAGAAACTCCATGAGGATATGAAGAAGATTAAATCAAACAAGTTAAAGCACGATTATGGAGATTATACGCAGGGATATGTTTACCCCGGATGAATCCCAAAAGAAAAATTTAAAAATCACCCAAACGTGTTGAATTTGATATGACATCGGATGATACAAGCACCTCGGATTCCAGTAGAAAATCACGAGAGGATTTTTCGGACAAGGGGGGCGCCAAAACCAAAAAGAAAAATGGGGGACGGGGAAAACAAATGGGAAGAGGAGTAAGTCGGCAACAGGATTGATTGGTGGTAAAAATAAGGTGGACGGTTCTGTTAAGACAACTTTAACTTTGGATTCTTTGGTCATAAATATATCTACAATGCAATTAACTAACAACCGTTTGAATGTTTTAAATAAAGGTATGTCTTTCGTCCCAGAAATCAACTTTGATGGTTTTCAGTTTCGCGTGGACATGGAGAATTTATTAAGAAAACTCCAATTAAAGATCTTTTTTGCCGCACAAGCTTCAATAACAAATCACAACTATTTAGAATCGGACATCCGAAGAACTCCATTGCCAATTAAATCCACTTGGACACCCCCGGGGCCATTGCATCCCACACTAAGTTTGTTCAAAGAGTTGGTGTTGACAGATGTATCAAAATTGGAAAAAGATTGTAAACTCACATCAAAAACCTTCACACCATCAGAACAAAAAGCTTTTAAGGAATTACAAGCTCAAACAGTTATTGTTATATGGCGAGCAGACAAAGGAGGAGCTATAGTGGTGATGAATAGAACACAATATTTGGAAGAAGCTGAGCGTCAATTATCACAAGTAGATACATATCGGATATTACAGCAGGATCCCACGGAGCACCTTCAGCAACGGATTAAAGGCACTACTTCTCAGGCGTTAGATATGAAATTAATCACAAAGAAGGAATGGAAGTTTTTGAATGAATCTTCATCTATTGTGGCCAGGCTGTATCTTGTACCCAAAATACATAAAAGTATAATGAACCCCCCAGGAAGACCGATAGTTTTTACCAAAGGATCGGTTTTGGAACCCCTTTCAATCTATATAGATTCATATCTAAGACCGTTAATGACTAACATCCCATCATACATCAAAGACACGTCTCATTTTTTAAATATTCTAATGGACCATTCTGAATGGGCTTTCAGGGATGACATACTTCTTGTCACAATGGATGTTTCCACCCTCTATACAAGTATCCCCCAGCGGGCAGCATATGATGTTATAATATCTTCTTTATGAACTCGAGGGGACTTGTCTTCTGAGCAAATTGCATTCATATCCCATTTGGCCAAACTTACAATTTTTGAGAATTATTTTGAATTTGAAGGCGTAGTTTACCAACAGACATCTGGTGTGGCCATGGGAGCCACTTGTGCCCCATCTGTGGCAAATTTGTACATGAAAGATTATGAGCAATGGTGGCTTGCCATTTCACCTTATAGAAATCATCTAGTATTGTGGAAAAGCTTCATAGATGATGTGTTTGCATTATGGAATGGGTCCGCCACTGATTTGCAAGAATTTATAGGATGGTTAAATGGAGTGGATCCCCATATACAATTTACACATAACTACCATGAACAGAAAGTAGTTTTCTTAGATGTGGAGGTTCAGCAAAGCCCACATGGTTGGGTTACTATGGTACATAAGAAATCGACGGACAGGAATACAATTCTTCATTATAATAGCAAACATCCAAAGCAGTTACGAGACAGCTTACCCCTGTCGCAGTTCATCCGATACTGAAGAAATTGTTCTCGCTTAGATTATAAAAAACAAGCAAACAATTTAATACATGATTTTCAATCTAGGGGTTATCCCGTTACAGTCATAAAATCGGCTTATAAGAGGGCACTTTATAACAACAGAGGGTTGTTATTGCAACCTCGCGGGAATGGAACAACATCAATAATCGATGAAGAGAACATAAACCTGATCACCAGGTATTCCCTATTGAGTGGTGCAATTAAACGTATTATAGCTCAGCACCAAAATGTTTTAAGTACCCTTCCTGGCTTACAAAATAAGCACATACGATGTGTATGGACACGTCAACGAAACCTCAAAGAAAAACTTAGTCCAGCAAAACTACGGAACATCCAAACGGAGCAACACGGAGTAGTTAGTGGTCATAAGAAATGTGGACAATGCACCATCTGTTGCATAACGGAAGATATTAAAGAGTTTGAATATCATGGACGAAAGTATGTTTTGAGGCAATCCATTTCTTGTGATTCTGATTATGTAGTTTATGGCATCAGGTGCCCGTGTGGTTTAATATATATATAGGTCAAACCACAAGACAGCTTAAAGTCCGCATCAATGAACATCGGAGCAGGATTAAGTGTAAAGTACAGGAAGCTCCATTAGTAGCCCATTGTTCACAACAACATCATGTGTTTGAAGAGTTGCACTGTTTTGGAATAGATATAGGAGGCCGCGGGCCCACGTGCCCGACGGCTGGCAGTAACCGGGGGGGGCGGAGTGGCGCGTGCCCCCCCCCCCCGTGGCGGTGTGAGGCGTGCTCCCGAGCGGGAGTTTTGTTTCAAATCTATTGGCTCCCGTGTGCCCAGGCGGCTGCGGGAGCCAATGAGGGGATCGGAGGACCCAAGGGGAGCGAGCGGTCAGACGCCAGTCCTCCGGAATCAGGGAGAAAGGACGGGCGTACCCACCCTCCCTCCCTTTGGTGGAGCTTGGGGCTGGGGAGACGGGGGGTTGCAGCTGGAGGGGGGGGGGCGGGATCCCGGAGGTGTCTGGGGTCCGGAGGCATGGCAATATGCAGGGCGGGGGTGGGGGTGCCCCGACCCGGAGAAGCCCTCGGCTTTTGCTAGTAATATGGCGAAGCCGGAAGAGGGGGATGGAATTGCCAGGGACGGTTCTCGGCGGAGGCGGGAAGGAACTCACTTTGCTACCCATATGGCTGGTGAGGGATTGTCCCGCTGCCGGAACCGTAAGTTAATACAGTTATGGTTGTAATGTTATGTTGTACTTGTTTAATAAAGCTGCGACCAGTTAATTTGCCAATAAGCGATTATGTGGTGGTTATTTGAAGGGAAAAGCGGGGGGGGGGGGCTGTTGGGGTTGAGGGGGACGAGGGCCACGTCCGCCTTACCTGGTTACGGGTTGTAGTAGGTAGGTCTGGTAAATCTAGAGCACAAATGCTACTAATACAAGAACAACAATGGATTTACAAATTACAGTCGGTCATTCCGGGAGGTCTCAATAACATTATTGAATGGGGCGCCTGTATTTGAAACATTCGTAATCATAAATTTAAACCACAATATTAATAACAGCAAAAAAATTCTCGTTAGGTAATCTAACGTCAGAATCACGTCATCAAGAATCCCTTTAAATTTGTGTTTTAAACCCGCATGCGCGGCGTTTTTGTGAAAGCCGGTGAGCTTCGGTATAACACGCTAAAGGCCGTAACTGGCTTTAAGATAATTTCGAAAGTTGAGTTAAGGTAAGAACAACATTCTTTACCAAGTTTATAGATGCAACATCTTAATCGTGTCTAGTTATACTTGATATTGCTGTACCTTTTTGTAGATAGTGCTGATTCAAAAGTGCACACCCCCTGAAGAAGAGCTGAAACGCGCAGATGGTGCCTGAGAGGTGGCATTGGGGATATTGCAAATACTGTTTGGCATAAGCACAATCTTTTCGAATTTCAAACATTGGATCAAATATTAAGATAAGTCCCGACTATTATTTAACTACAGCACTTTGAAGTAGATTAAGAACCACGTTTATGGTCATTGATGCTACAAGAATAAGCGATCCTTGGGTATGCTACCCTGAGTATTGCTATCCTCAGTCTGAGACCATTGGTTCTACTTATGTAACTCGCTTTTTATGAGCATTTTCTACTCCAGACAGTGGTGGTGGTGTAGAGTGAAATCGGGGGTATCTTATATATATAGAGGGATACCTTTCTATTATATCGTCAATAACCATGTCCTAGCAATGTCCCAGGTTTTTATACTGTTTCCTATTTCCTTTTTTAATTGGTCTTGTTTTATTTGATTCTTTTATGTGTCAAATATGTGTGCATATATAGTCCAAAACCATTTCATTGGCCACTTTTTTTTAGGAGATATTGGACATTGAGGCCCTGATTCTATCTGCCTTGCTGGTATTCTACCTGCCGTTACCCCTGCATGCATAGAGCCGCTGCCTGCTGTCCTCCCCTGCATGCTCAGAGCTTCAGGGGGGCAGAGAGTGGGCAGAGCGTGGGCAAGACCAACCCCTGGGCATACAGGGCTGATTCTATTGACGGCCCTGTACTGCCCTTTGAGAAGGCAGCAGGACAGTTTACAATACAATTCTGAAATTAGGGAACTATCAGAAAGGAACTACAAAATTATAAAAGAAAGAGAGAGAGAGAATGGAAAAGGGGTAGAAGGAATTAGGGAGATAGCAGGCATGCGGTATAGACTGAAATTCAGCAGTAGAGAGGGGATTGCAGATCATGGGGAGGAGTGGTCTAGTGGTTAGGACAAGGTACTTCAGGCTGGAGGGCCGGGGGTTCAAGTCCCACCTGGGGACAGCAATCTCAGGCTGGAGGGACTGGGATTTCTAGTCCTATAGGCACTCCTTGTGGTCTTGGGCAAGCCACTTAACCCTCCATTGCCCATGTTCCCTGTAAGTATTAGCATATGTGTCTCATATCCCCTCGTGTTAAATGTATCCCCCAATTGACCGCTTTGACCCGGTAAAAAGCGCGATATAAATACAGCTAAATAAATAAATAAATAAAATAAATGGGTTGCAGGTGATGGCCCACCCTCATACAGTATCTATCATTAAATGCCTCATTAAACAAATATGTCTTTAAAGCAGACTTGAAGACTTATAAGAGGGTTCAGTATGAAGGGCATTCCAGAGGGGAGAGGCTACGAAAAAGAAGATTGTGCGCCTGGTACTTTCCAGTCTGGCGCTGGAGACTAGGGGAATGCTTAACGGGCTGTCGTGGATTGAGCAGAGGGATCTAGCTGGGGCATGAATAGTGATCAGGGAAGGGAGATAAGAGGAAGTGTCAGTATAATAGGGCCTTATGGGTCAGAATGAGAATTTCATAATTGATGCAGTAGCAGATGGGAGGCCAATGTTGCTGAGACAGAAGCGGGATGATGTGGTGGATATGGAACGGGGACAAAAAAGACAGTGCTGGTTTGGGGGGGGGGATCTACGTGGCAACAAGGGAAGTCATTGCAGGAATGGGGAAACCAGTGGATGTGTGCACTAAGTTCCAGGCTTCTGGGCTGTGCCTGCAGTCGACTCTGTTAGAATTAATTGGATTTTCCAGGCTGTGTTCAGTTCCCTGGAATCCTCTTGCTGTTTAATATAAGGTCAGATATGGATAAGCCCTGGTTCAGTGTGAGCATAGGTGTGTCACCAGCGGCTTGGTGGTATGGGCATGGAGTGCTGCTCTCTCAGATCTGGTTTCTTTATTTCCTTGATAGGAGATCTTGAGGGGTGGAGACACAGACCAGGATGAGGAGCTGGATTTTGAGGAGTTTGAGGTACAGTTGATAAATCCTTGCAGTTCATGTTAATTGCAAAATCTTAATGCAGCTTAGTAAATAGGTCCCATAATGCAAATCACTTCTGATCTGTTAGGAGAACCAAACATTTCCCTATTCTTCTACATTATTATTCCAGCATTGACAACAAATTTCCACAAACCCAGGCAACACATTGTAACGCTGATCCAAAGTCTGCTACGGGTTTATAATTAGGGTAATCACATAGTGCCAGTTTGAGCAGAATAGCCAGTTCTAGGTTTATTTATTGCATGCATCAAGAGAAATAACTGGGGAAGAATAACCACATTTGGATGGAACAAAACCAGGACTGAATCAGCTTTCCGTCTTTACATAGAACAATAGGGACACCTTGGGACCCTTTTACCAAAGCGCACTAGAGTTTAGCAACTCACACGCTTTTAGTACAAAAGCTTATACCCGGTAGTTGCAACTGTGGTATGCTTACTGCCAAAAAAATGGCCAGCATGTACCTGGCAATAACTACAAAGAACAATACTCTAACACACTGTTGCAGCTTGCATTATTACCACCAGTACATTAGGTGGCCCTAAGCTAATTGCACAAGGTGTGGGTAGCACATGGTGTATACCTGTGCGCTAACAGGGCAGTGTTCACCATGCCCACTCTCAGCCTCTAACCCGCCCCTTTACCACCCCAATGTGTTCAGTACAGTGAGCATGGAAATGAGCCCGCGCTGTTTTGGCTCCGCACTGTTTCCACAGGCTTCATTGCATACTTACGCGCACTAAAGCTCACACTGACTGTGCAGCGTCCTTTAATAAAAGGGTCCCCTTATTATTTCTGTCAGAAAAAAGTACACTATATTAGGATTGGCACCAACAAATAAAAGTTGTCTCGTTTTGATATTTTCCTTATTTTTCCTGATGTTCTTGTGTTTTGTTTTTCATATTCAATGTGCACATTGTAGAGGTAATTTTATAATAAACTGTGTAAAGTGACATGCCATCAATACATACAAATCATGTATTTCCCATGACCTACGCAGGCGTATGGGCCTTTACTTTAGTTAGGTGCTAATCTTTTTTTTTTAATGCAACATTTATAATATTAGATTACGGATAACCTTCCAAGGATTACAACAAATTGGAAGAAAAGGAAAGGAAAAATTGAATTTCCATTACACCTTATGACTCTCATTCTCAAATGTGGGTTATGGGTATATATGTGCACAAGTGATTTGCGTGCACAGAAATATTTTAGGAAGTCAAACAATATATGCTAACGAATGCACATTCCTATCATATAAGCTTTGGCTAAATCTGTTAAATCTGTATCCTCTTACTCCCGTCTTTTCACTGAGAACTAGAAAAAAATGCCTCTTTTTTTTCCCTTAGTTTTGTTTGGCAAGTTTTAAATTATATAATTTCATAACATTTTTTTAAAAACAACTCTTCCAATCTCATTCCCCAATAATTAGTAGACATCGCTTCGTGCCTGGATCAATCCCAAAAGTATTCTACATAGTATTACTTTATTATTCTAATTGCAAAGTTACATTAGACTATGTGGAGTCTCTGAAACAACATCAAATTAAATTTATCAGTGGCTTCAAGGCCCTCCATCTGTAATTATTGTGGTTTCTGTTCCTTATTACACTGATCAGTAGTGCAGCTCTATTCATCACTACAATCAGTTAATTACCCTTGCTAATGATTTCAACTGTGAAAAGAGAGGATCCCATTTGTAAAGACTGTTTTACATTAGGTTTATTTGCTGGTTAGCCATCATGATGGGCTAACATGCTGTGGGAGGAAGGTGACTTATCCTTCAAGACAGTAGCTCAATTTTTATCTCCGCTTCTCTGCTCAGAAGCACAAGCAGAATTACTTCTCGGCACAAGGTTTAACCTGCCCAGCAAAGTTCTATGCATTCTCTGGGTGAATTTGTCCTTCATTGTAAGTAAATAAAACAAAGCACTAACAGCTCATGTCAAGGGCTCAACAGCGCATACGAGTGGATTTAATAACATGAGCAATTTCTGCATGCAATGTTGCTTTAAAAATGTATAGGTTGATGTTTTGTATAAAAGTCTTAGATTTAAACATAGATGGCTGTGCACAAGGGGACCTAGGAGCGAACTTTTCAAAACAATTGTGGTGCTGAATTCAACAGAAATGACCCTTTCCTGGACACGGTGAAGGGGGTTTCTCAGTACTGGGAATGCTCGAGCACCCGTTACACCTATAGAGCTGGAATCTATGCAAGGGAGTTGATTCACCCTTACCATTCTGGGTTCAAAAGCATGAATTACTTGGAGCATTAGGGAGGTTCAATGAGAAGGCCTGTGTTGGTTTTTCATGTATAAATAGAAGTTTTTATATGTGTAAATGCACTAAACAAGCAACAGAAAGCTATTAACACACATTTTTCAAAGAGGCATGCTGGGGGCATGTTTTGGGTGGGCAAGAAAAGTAAACATTTATTTTTCATTTTACAACAGCAATATATGTTTACCTAAAAAACAAAATGGGTATCAAGGCAAATCCCTTTGAAAATCATTCTATAATGAACAAGTACAAATTCAAACAGCTTCCTGTTTAAATGCAAAGATGTTAACAATTGTTTATGTACTCTGATGTTAAATAATCCGAAATCCATTGTATTTGCTGTTGAATGCTCAAGGGAATGCTCAATTTAAGAAAATCGGTTCCTTAAACACCTTCTTTGTAATTTATATGCTAATAAATTGCACATACACGATTGGATAAATGAAACAGAGATGAGTCTTTAAAAAGACAACTGGTAGTTTTCATTACTGATAACTGAAATAGAAAGGATGTAGTGTTGAGATATCAAATAATTATTGCTTTTAGAGATTATTAGCTTTTCTGTTTGTAGTAAGTCACTTAATAAAATTGTCACTGATAACGTAGCATAGAAATTCCACAAAACGTGACAAAGTGTAAGATCAACAGTCACTGGGCAATCAGTTTGCTGCAGAGAGCCTGTGGACTGCACCACTGTCGTTCATCAAATCATCCTGTATTCTCTTCCACCTTGCTGCTGGGATATGATAACCTTTTTTTGCCTGTTACAGAACATTTTTAAGTGATTAATTTAGTGCATGTTGGTTGTAGAAAAAAAGGGCTACATATAGCAAGTTAAAAAAAATCAGGAAATCATATGGTTGGAGGACAGCCTCAAGATTTCCATTAAAAATTGCTACAGGCTTACTGACAACAGGCATTTTTATTATACGATGTCACCTAATGCTAAAAAAAAGATGGACTATTTCAGACTTCCAGGCAAAGAACCATGATCAAGTCTTTTGACTTCCCCTGCCTTCCAATTTTTTTTTAACAAAGAAGATTAGAACTGTTCCTTTTTAATACCAAAATGAAAGAGATTGATAAGGTTCAGTATATGAAAAGAAAGAAATATATTTCTTATACCTTAACTAAGTGTGACAGGACAAATGTTGGAAATTGAGCAAAGCTGACTAAAATAAGGGAAATCTAGTGTTCAGCAAGAAGAGATTTTTTTTCAGATTTGTGATGTTGAAAGATTGTTTTGTCAGCTGTGGAAAAATCTCATGGCACTTACAGAATGAAAGGCCACATAAAGAGGTCCTTTTACAAAAGTGTGTTGTGTTTTGCATCTAATACGCCAATAGCGCACAAAAACATGGTAGAGGTCATTCACGAACATGGGTTGCGGGGCTGCATGCCCCTGAGGATCCCCCCTGGGACCATGGCCGAATGAGGGGGGTCCCTACTGCCCGATCCAAGCCACGGCAGGCCAGCAATGAGTTGGGAGGTGGATAAATGAGGGACTGGAGCCATAGATGTCAGGGTGCCTGTGAAGAGGACATCCCCATGGGTGGAAGGGGCATGCTGGGCCATCCTCGAGCCCGATTCTAGCTACTGTGGGAATGTTTTGTTCCCGCGGACGAGAATCGGGTCCACACAGCCCCTTCATCAGGGATACCCAGACGGCCCGGACATCCCCCTCCTTGAATCAGGCTTGGTGTGTTAGATGAAACACCACCACTGTTGGGGGCATGGATAACATTTCCCTGATAGGTAATGTGCGGCACTGTTCAAAAATGAGGGTCACTAATGCCACGGGTGCAGTTAAGTTCATCTATTGAGGTGGAGGTAATTGCATCCACCTTATTTGAAAGATGCACCTTTAGTGCACAGTATATACCCAGGTGCTGACAGCATAGTGATTATCACATCCATGCTCCACCCCTAACCCACCCATTTCTTACTGTAACACATGGGAATCAGCTTGCGCTATCTGTCACTGCCACATGCTAACAGTTATGTAGTGAGGGCCAGAGCATGTGGTTAGCATGTGCCATAACCTGTCTAGCTGAATAGTGCACTTTAGTAACACGTCCCCAAAGTTTAGTCAAACTAAATGACTGTGTTGGTGTTTTAAATGTAGGATATGAAATATGAAGGATTGAGCTAGATGGGATTAAATTTGAACTCCCAACAGAGTGTGGGCTATTTGTGTAAAAAAGATCGATCAAATCATGTTATAGGCTGAAGAAGGAGACTTTGGGGCATGTTTACTAAGCTGTCCTAAGGTTTTGCGGGTATTGCACTTTGAATGCAGAAATCAATGCACAGTGCGCACAACAGTAGTGCGCTACTTGTTGGGGACATGTGCAGCATGGTCCTAGCAGGTACCATACCGATTTGGACCATAACACATACCAGCAGCAGTCATGTTAATGGAGACACACTTAACGCCACTCACAGAGACAGCATGAAGTGCAACCATGCTAACTGCAACACTGATTCCCATTTCCCTCCCCATTGCATGGAGTTAACCCAGACTGTCTCTTTTGCCCATGCACCATTAGCATGCACAGCTTAGTCAACATAACCTGTTCTCAAAAATCTCATATCATTTTTGTTGCTCTCCAAAAGATCCCCTTAGGGACTGATGAAAATATTTCGACTCAGTGGTGGTCTTGGTGTTTGTTAAAATAATTCTAATAAGGTAGTATAAGCAAATATTTCTCATCTCCCAAAAGTGTTCACAGTAGAATAATCTTTGCCCCACAGTGTCATCACTCTACAGCATAAATGTTCTCATTTTCCACTCACACGGCAACTCCAGCATGCTGGGAAAAAAGGCTGGCATGACGATGAAAAGAAGATACTAACCTTGGTAGCTGATGTCTCAGGGTTGTGCAAGGCAAAACATTTCAATACAGATTAATTTCAGAACTTCATAAAATTATAAGACCTTTTTGGTCATCTCAAAACTTAGGGGTATGTTTACTAAAACCCCGGTAATGTGCGGGCCGCGCTAGTGTGCGGGTGCCATATAAGGAGTGGACGTTTCTTTCTGAAAAAGCAAAACCGGGATTTAAATATGCGCTAAGGTGCGCGGTGCCCATGTGCGCCCTGCACATTAGCGCATGAGAAAGCTGCGCGGGAGGCATAAGTGGCGCGCTGATGTGCAAGCAGAAAAGCAGAGCCACAGCACAATGGTTAAGACACTTACCAATGGTGCAGGGATGAGGGGTTCAATCCCCCACAGTGCCCAATGAAGACAGCTGGCTGAGGCATTACTTTAGGAGCCAGTGTAATATTGGGCAGCATAAGGCGTCGTGCTATTGCTTTAGGAGGCATTTTAATATTGGGCGGCATAAGGCGGCGCGCTGATATGCAAGCACAGGAACAGAACCACAGCATAATGGTTAAGACACTGACCAATGGTGCAGGGATCAGGGGTTCAATCCCCACAGTGCCCAATGAACAAGGCTGGCTGAGGCATTATGGGGAAGATTGCTTTAGGAGGCATTTTATTTTTATTTTAATTATCACTACTAGCAAACGCACTCTCAAAGCGTGTTAACATAAGGCACCCCATAAGTCACATTTTAAAGTGCACTGTCCGCCAAGGCACCCTAGAATGTTGCTTATAGGGCGCTTTATAGGGTGCCATATGAGGTACCGCAAGGTCAGAGTACTGTTTTTGATGGCAGCACTGTGCAGTTTAAGGAATGAAAAGCATAAGTAGGTGCGCTGACATGCAAGGAGGAGCAGCAATGGAGCACAATGGTTAAGGCACTGACTGCTGATACAGGGGTCATGAGTTTGCTACCCAGTGTGCCTAATACATAAGGCTGGCTGAGGCATCAGCTTTGCAATGTACATTTTGTTTCTTGCAGCACTTTATTTTTATTTTATTAATTGCTGCCAGCAAACATGCCCTCACGTGCCGTAATTGAAGGTGCCGTATAAGGCACCCTATAAGGCACTCCATAGGGCACATTATAAAGTGCACTGTCCTCCACGGCACCCTAAAATGTCCCCTACAGGACACCCTATAAGTTGCGTCACAGGATAATGTATAGTGCACCTTACATGGACGGAAGCCATAAGGTGCCCTATAAAGCGCCCTCAGAGGCACCTTATGGGTACAGTACGCTGAGGGTGTTTTTGCTGGCAGCAAAAATGTGCATTAAAAAGAGATAATGCTTTGGGCAGCCCTATCAAATAACCCCACTGTGGGTTTGAACCCATGACTTCTGGCTTCACAGGCAGTGAAGTAACCATTGGGCTACAGCTCTATAGCTACTAGCAAGCCCCTGGCTGGCTGCAGAGAGCCTGCACATCACCACACAGACAGTCTGTTGTGGTCACCAGGATAGGGTTAGCCCACCTGTACCCATGATGCACTGCACATGCAAATCAGCTCTCCACAGATGAACACAAGATGGGGTATGCACCCCCACAACACCTCGGCCTGGTAGGGGGTACAGACCGTGTGTTTTACTGGCACAGCGTAGCTACACACCATCACATTGTGCGAGTACTGTGCTCACCCTGATGGTGCGGTGAGGCACCCAGCACCAGGTCCACAGCACCTTCCATGGCAGAAATAGGCCATGATGCAGGTTCAAAGCAGTGTTAATGTGCGAGATAGGTAGTTTCTGCAGAAACACCTTGGATATATCTGTCTGTCTCAGTCAGGTGGAGCCCCCATGGACCCCCAGGAGGATTATGTACCATCATCATCCTCCTCCTCCAGGGCTGAGGGTGGCAAACAGGGTCTCCCATCAACAGATCCACATTCTACCTCCCTGCAATGGTGGCAGTAAAGGGGACCATCAACCCCAATCCTGCTGTGGAAAAGACACCCTTCAGGGAAGTCAATGCAGCTCTGTACATATCCATAACACAATAGCAGACAGACATTAGGCCTGTATATGCTAAGCTGCACCCCACCACTATCTGATAGTCTCCTGCAGCAAGCCTTCAGCCACTGCACCCTGCAAGGCACTCCATCAAGACACATACCAGCTGCAAACAGTCTGCTAGTTAGTCCATAATGCATGTTCCTGGTGGAAATGCATGCACCCAGAACTGGGATGGCAGTACACACAACAAGCAGATAAGTCAGTGACTGGCCCCCAAAAGGAAACCCATAAATATCACATGACAAAAATACTATATAGCACTATGGGGGTGCCTAGCCATGCTGTTGTCACTGCACAGTCAGGGTGAGAGTGATCTCCCAGCAGGACATACTGAGGTCACCCTGTCTGTGTAGGTGGTGGCCAGGCACTAAAATGTCCCAGTCAGTGCCCTACGCCACTTATGCCCTGTGCAGATGCACCCTGGCCAGGCCACCCTGTCTGGGCTATACCCATGGTACCTTGCTCCTCATTATGCACATTGGCAGGCCAATACTGGCAACAGTGCTGGCAGTGTGGGCTGTGGAAGGTGTTTGCAGCCACCACACACTGTATAGACAGACACACACTCCGACACCTATGCCAGCATTGTGCTACTATAGAGGTGTCTATCAGCCCTGGCCACCACACTAGTCCCTAGTCCTGGGCACAGTACAGGCATGGATATGGTACGCAATACTGTTAGGGGGCACTCCCCAGGGTGGTAAACACTGTCAGAGACCAGACCTGAAGCACACACCACAGACATCCGAAAGATTGTTATGATGGAGCTCAAACAGCAAACTGTGCTTAACGTAGAAATCGCTATCTGGCAGTAATCATAAAAAACGTTCGATAACTGTGTACCGTATACCCAGGTGTAGGGTGGCATTGCTAAGGTATGCAAGTGCTAGTATTGGGGGATGCACGCAGGGCCCAATGTCCTGCCTCTCCAGGAGGCATTGGCTAATGGGGCCTGTGGGTGTGGGTGTGTCTGCCCTTGTTGGCTGCTGCTTTACGGCAGAGTTTCCCAACTCCAGTCCTGGTGTGCCAAACACTGTTCGGGTTTTCATGCTGTCCCTCATGAATATGCATGAGCTACATCTGCATACCATGGGGGTGGTGCATAGATATGCAGCACAAGCATCTTTATTAGAGGCAGCATGGAACCTGAATGGTGTTTGGCCCTCCAGGACTGCATTTGGGAGACTCTGCTCTAGGTAATGCACATTTCTATGATGTTTGTGCTGTGTGGGGTAAAATATAGGTGTTTGACCCATGCTTATGTTTTCAGCAATAAGGGTTCAGTCTTTACTACCATGTTTTCTGCATAGGTAAAATAATGGGACTGGGTTGGCAGGAGCCCCAGCTGGGATTTGAACCTGTGACCTTCTGGTCCTAAAGGCACTGGCTGTGTTCGCTGCACCACCATCATAGCATGACAACAGTGCATTCCCTGGGGAGTCCATTGGCTGTTTGTCAGACAGGGCCTGTCTGTTGGAGTGCACTGCACACACATGAAGGGGGCTAGGCCACCGTCTGCTGTGGGCAGCAGCCACTGCCCCCTCCACCAACGGTACCCCTCCACCACCATGCTGACATGGCCTTATATTGGAGACAGCATCACAGCTGAATGATATGTGGCCCTCCAGGACTGCATTTAGGGGACTGTGGTCTAGGTAATGCACATGTTTCTGGTGTCTGTGCTCTGTAGGGTAAAATACAGGTGTTTGGACCATGCTTATGTTCTCTGCAAAAAAGGTTGGTCGTTACTATCACGGTTTAGTGGTGGGTAAAATATGGGGAATGGGTTTGCAGGGGCCCCAGCTGGGACTTGAGCTGCTGACCTTTGGCTCCTGAACACACTGTCTGTGTTCACTGCACCACACTGTGGCCACAGAGACAGTGCAGTCCTTGGAGATAGGAAACCTGGCCAAAGAAATCAGAAACCCTGCTCTGCACAATTTCACTGTGGGCTCATTCACCTTGTATGGAGACAAAAGGGCAAATAAACATTAGAAATGGCCTCGAAAAAAAGGGAAATAAAACATAACCAAGCTGGGCAAAAGTGATATCAATGGGCAACAGTAAAAACACTCCCAGGAAAGCTCCAAAAAAAAGAGCTTTTTGAAAGGGTCTACGGAGCGTAGACCCTTCCAAAAATCATTTCCTTTTTTTGGAGCTTTCCTGGGAGTGTTTTTTATTTTTGCCCATTGATATCACTGTTGCCCAGCTGGATTATCATTTTTTAGAATTTTCTATTTTTATTTGCTATTTTGTTCTGTGCACATGTATCACACTGCTCACGTTTTTGAGGTTTCCCTGGTTTTGCTGTACATTGCTGACAGAAATGGTTTCTCTTCACTTTAAATCGGCTCTACCGCGAGGTTTTCACTCACGGTATTTTTTTAGTTGAATTTCAGCCCCGCTTCTGTGCGGGGAGCCTCTCCCCTCCCACTTTCCACCCATTGACCCCATCCCTCCGCCCCTCGGGAGCCTTCCTCCACCCTCAGAATGCCTTTCCACGCCTCTATCGCACATCAGCGCGCCGCGCACTTGTGCGGGCCCGTTAGTGCAGCGCGCACATGTGCAGGGCACAAAAAAGCACTATTAGCGTGTGCTAAGGTACCTTAGCGCACGCTCAAGTGCGCCCCGCACAATTGCGCGGTTTAGTAAACATACCCCTTAGTGCACATAAAATTCGACATGCATAACATTAAAGGTACACACATTATCAATTTATGCATACTAATTTGGAGATTTTAGATTTGTAAAGTTGATTGAATGCATGTTTTTAAAGCACATAAAATTAACAAACTGCGGGTCCAAGCTGCACTAAGCTGCACTAAGAGGCCCTTTTACTAATGGGCGCTAGGGTGCTTCACATGCCAAAAGCATGTGCGTTAGGTGCAGCACCATCACGTTAACCGTCAGGAGCGTGGAAAGCATTTCCCCAGCAGTTAACAGACAGCACTTCCCCTAATATGGGCGGCATTAGCATGGGTGCACACATAACTCACCATGCTTACTCTCTGCCCCAATCTGCCCACTCAGAATCCTAATGCCGGTTGCACAGTTAAGAACATAAGAAAATAAGATATACCATACTGGGTTAGACCAAGGTCCATCAAGCCAGTATCCTGTTTCCAACAGTGAAATCAATGTCAAAAGTACCTGTCAGGGTCCCAAAAGGTAGAATGATTATATACTACTTGTCCAAGGGGTAAGCTGTGGATTTCCCCAGTCCACTTTAATAATGGTTTATGGACTTTTCCTCCAGGAACTCATCCTAACCTCTTTTAAACATAGCTACACTAACAGCTTTTACTATATCCTCTGGTAATGAATTCCAGAGTTTGATTATGCGTTGAGTGAAAAAATATTTTCTCCAATTTGTCTTAAATGTGCTGCTTTATATTGTAGCTTTGTTGCCTTTCCTCAAGTCTTTCTACATTTGGAAAGAGTAGACAACTGATCTACATTTACCCATTTCACTCCATTCATTATTTTATAGACCTCAATCATATCTCCTTTCAGCTGTCTCTTATCCAAGTTGAAGAGCCCTAACCTTTTAAGCCTTTCATCATAGGGATATCCTTCCATTCCCTTTACCATTTTGGTCATTCTTTTCTGTACGTATTCTAATTCTGCTATATGCTTTTTAATATATGGTGACCAGAATGGCACACAATCTTCAAGGTGTGGTTGCACCATGGAGGGATAGAGATTCATTATAATATCTTTGGTTTTATTCTCTGTTCATTTCCTTATGATTTCTAGCATTCTATTTGCTTCTGCACACTGGGTAGAGGGTTTCTACGTATTATCCACGATGATGCCTAGATCCTTTTCCTGGGTGGTAATTCCTAACATGGAACCTTGCATCGTGTAACCATAGTTTGGATTGTTCTTCCCTAAATGCATAACTTTGCACTTGCTCACATAAAATTTCAGCTGCCATTTGCACACCCAGTCTCCTAATTTTTCAATATCCTCTTGTCATTTTTCACAATCCTCTTGTGTTTTAACAACTTTGAATAATTATGTCATCTGCAAATTTGATTACCTCACTTGTTGTTCCCATTTCTAGATCATTTATAAATATGTTAAAAAGCAGAAGGCCCAGCACACATTCCTGTGTACCCCACTATTCACCTTTCTCTATTGAGAAAATTGCCCATTTAGCCCTACTCTGTTTTCTATTTTAACCAATTCCAAATCCACAACAGTACACTGCATCCTATACCATGAATTTTTAATTTCACCAAGAGTCTCTCATGAGAGCCCTTGTCAAAGGCTTTCTGAAAATCCACCTTCATCTACCTGCTTATTCACATCTTCAAATAACTATAAGAGATTATTGAGAAGACTTTCCTTGGCTAAATCCATGTTGGCTTTCTGCCATTAAACCATGACTAACTACATGTTTAGTAATTTTGTTCTTTATAATGATTTCTAACATTTTGTCCGTACTGACGTCAGGCTCACCAGTCTGTAGTTTCCCAGATCAACCCTGGAACCCTTTTTAAAAATTGGTGTGACATTGGCCACTCTCCAATCTAGAGGCACAACAGATGATTTTAATGATAGTTCACAGATTACTGAAAGTAGGTCTGCAATCTCATATTTCAGTTCTTTCAGAACCCTGGGATTATGCCATCTGGTTCAGGTGATTTGCTACTTTAGTTTATCAAATAGCTGTATTACTACTTCCCAATTTATCAACATTTGCTTCAATTCCTCCAATACATCACCTTTAAATATCATTTCTGGCATGGGTAAGTTTCCTACATCATCATCAGTAAAGACTGAATGAAAGAATTAATTCAGTTTCTCTACTATGGTCTTGTCCTCTTTTAGTACCTCTTTTACCTCTCTATCATCTAAGGGCCCAACTGACTCTCTCACAGGTGCTTGGCTATGAATGTACTTGAAAAAGGTTTTATTATGCACTTTTGCTTCTACAGCAAGCTTCTTTTCAAATTTTCTATTTTCCTGCTTTATTATTAATGCCTTGCATTTAATTTGCCATTATTTATGTTGTTTCCTATTTTTGCCTTTGGCTCTTTTTTTCCATTTTTGAAAGATTCTCTTTTAACTATAGCTGTCTCTCTGACCTCACCTTTAATCCATGCTGTCTGTTGCTTGGTCATCCTTCTACCTTTCTTAAAGCATTGAAGACATCTGATCTTGGCTTCCAAGATAGTATTTTTAAATAACACCCAGGCCTGATGTAAACTCTTTACTTTTTCCTAGCATATCCTGATGTAACATTGACCAGACAACACTAGGTTAATTGAAAACTCCCATTATTACTGTTGTAAACTTTGCTAGCTTCCCTAATTCTGTTAGCATTTCATTATCTATCTGTTCATTCTGGCCAGGCAAATGATAGAACACCCCACTGCCATGCCCTTCCCCTTTTTTACATGGAATTTCTATCCATAGAAATTCTGCAGTGTATTTTGTTTCCTGCAAAGCCTTTATCCTGTTTGACTCAATGCCCTCTTTAACGTCTAGTGCAGCCTCTCCACCAATATGATCTACCCTATTATTGTGATATAGTTTATAGCTAGGTATCAGTGTCCCATTGTTTATCATCCTTCCACCAGGTCTTTGAGATGCTAATTATATCTTACTTTCATTCAGTGCTATATATTTTAACTCTCCCGTCTTATTTTTTATACTTCTAGAATTTGCATACAAAGTTTGTTTTTTGTTCATATTAACAGTCTGTCTATCTATGACAGGGTAATTAGGAATCTTTCAATTCTATCTGATTTTTATTTAAAAGGTGCCTGGGTTACTTTTACCTTTATTGGAACACAGGTTACACTGCAGCGTCATTGCATGTCCCCTAGTCTTTCTATATTTTGATGGCGTAAACAATTGATCTATGTTACCCATTCCATTCCATTCATTAATTTATAGACCTTTATCATATCTATAGATTTCTACCATATCTTTAATTTGAAGAGGGAGAGAAATGAGACGACATAAAGATAGAGGAAGTTTGTTCCAGGCATAAGGAGCAGCAAGATAAAAAGATCAAAATCTGGAGTTTGCAGTAGAAGAAAAGGACATAGAGAGAAGAAGACCAGCGGAGAAGCGGAGATGACAAGGAGGAGTGTGGGGAGAGAGGAGAGAGGAAAAGTAATGAGAGGCAGTAGAGAATGCATTTATAGGTTAGAAGAAGTTTGAAATTGATACGGAAATGGAAGGGAAGCCAGTGAAGTAATTTGAAAAGAGGGGTTATGTGAGTGTATTGGGGCTGGTGGAAGATGAGCCGCGCAGCAGAGTTCTGAATAGATTGAAGAGGAGAGAGATGACTCTGAATGAGACCAGCAAGGAGGAGGTCGCAGTAGTCAAGTGGGAGGTAACTAAAGAGTGAACAAGAATTTTGGTTGTGTGTTCAGAGAGGAAGGGGCAAATTTTGTTAATGTTATAGAGAAAGAAACAGGTTTTAGCAATCTGTTGAATAGGTGAGGAGAAGGAAAGGGAGGAGTCAAAGATGACCCCAAGGTTGCGGGCTAAGGAAACAGGAAGAAGAAGAGCATTGCCAACAATGATAGAGAAAGGAGGAAGGGGGAGGAGTGTTTAGGGGAAAGATAAGAAGTTCAGTTTTAGCCACGTTCAATTTCAGATGGCGGTGAGACATCCAGGCAGCAATATCAGATAACAAATAGAGATACAAGCTTGGGGGTGTAAGACAAATGTCAAGTGAATATAGATAGATTTGAGAGTAATCGGCATAAAAATTATACTGAAAGCCATGGGAAGAGATAAGGGCACCAAGGGACTGGGTGTAAAGAGAAAAGGAGAGGGCCTAGAACAGACCCTTGGGTTACACCAACTGAAAGAGGGGTGGCAGTAGAAGAGGAACCATCAGAACAAACACTGAAAGACTGATTGGAGAGAAAAGAAGAGAACCAAGACAGTACAGAGCCCCTAAAACCAAGAGAGGACAATGTGTCAAGGAAGAGGAAGTGGTCAACAGTATCAAAAGCAGCAGAAAGATCAAAAAGAATGAGAATTGAGTCAAGGCCTTTGGGCTTAGCCAGGAACAAATCACTGGAGACTTTGGCAAAGCCATTTCAGTAGAATGAAATGAACAAAAAACAGACTGAAATGGATAAAGGAGGGCATGAGAGAAGAGAAAGTCTAGGCAATAGTGGCGAACTGCATGTTCAAGAAGTTTGGAAATGAATGGGAAAATGGAATTGGGTAGGTAATTAGAAGGACAAGTAGGGTCAAGTGAAGTTTTTTTTTTTAAGGAGAGGAGTGATCACAGCATGCTTGAAGGCTGAAGGGAAGGCTGCAGTGGAGAGTGAAAGGTTGAGAATATGTGAGATGGAAGGGATGATGGAGTTGAGGAGATGTGTGGGGATAGGATCAGAAAAAACAGGTAGTAGGTTTAGAAGAGGAAAGAAGAAGAGAAGTTTCTTTTTCAGAGATATTAGAAAATAATGAAAGGGTGGTAGAAATTGAAAAGAAAAGTTGGCATTGGAGTGGGGGAAGAGGGGGTGAAGAAGAATAGGTAGGGAATTGAAGAGTAATCTTACGGACTTTGCCATGGACATAGTTGGCTAGAGTTTGGACAGAGAGAGAAAGAGGGATTGGAGGTGGTGCTGCCTTAAGAAGGGAATTGAGAGTAAAGAAGAGATGGCAGGGTTTAGAGGCAAGACATAGGCCAATTCTGTAGGTGCACGTCTGAGCCATCCGGACATCCAGAAATCTGGATGGCCTGGAGAGATGCACCTGATTCTGCTCCCATGGGGACTAGATGGCCCCATGGGAGCAGAATCTCAGCACTAGGCCTGGACATCCAGGCCATGCCCCAATTCTGGCACCACAGATGTCCAAGTACTTCCCCAGATAGCACAGTCTGGCTCCTGCATGGAGCCTGTCACAGCCCCTCCTAGTGGCAGCGTGCAGAAAGGAGAGGGCGGACACTTATTGTTGGTTGAAGAAGGAAAAACTTTTCTAGACCAGGTGCATCATGGTCTTTGTAGTCCCACTTCATAAAGAAATAGTTGTGAGCCTTGTGCAGGGTTAAACTTAAATGGTTTTTATTCCCTTTGTTGTGCAAAGGTTCTCCAGGAAGACAAAAACAAAATGTACCTTACTTCAGTGTTTATGCTAAAATATTAACAAAGTCAGTAACTGTTACAGGCGCTTCACAGTTCTTTGCATTCAAACAGGTTTTCAACACCAAGAGGAAAAACAAATGCAAACTTCTTCTTTCAGCTTAGCAAAAGCAAAAAGATATGATAAAGCATGTCCTGCCAGTTACAGTTCTGTGAGAGAATCTAGACTCTTGGAAACACAGAGTGAGCAGTCCATCGGGTGCTCCAACTGCAACAGCTCTGGTTCTATCACCTCTATTTGCATAGGTTCCTGTTCAGCAGTGTTGTCAGCTAGTCCTGAGCTTTCCCTGGATAAGGCAGGTTATAGTTCTGACAAATGGCTTTTTACTATGCCTCTCTGTAAAGGTTTCACAAGCCTTTCCCAGCTTTGTTTCCTATCAGTACGGTTCTCTGGGTTATAAGCTTTTCTAGGAGCTGACTCACATCTTGGAAAGGAAATATAACTGTACCTTGGATCTTTGAGACGTGCTCTGCTGGTAATTTCTCTACCCGGCAGTCTCCTTCTATCACCATCTTCCCTGAGGACTGGCTCCTGGAGCTTTCTGGAACGGGCTTGTCCTCCCTGGAACTTAGCTCTTCCTTGTAAGTACTCCAAGCTTCTCTGCCTTTCAGTATGTGAGGTTCCTCTCTCAGGTCTCCTCTCAGTTCCTCTCTGAACTTGTGTTCCTCTCCAAACTTGTGGTCCTCTCTGAGCTTGATGTCCTCTCTCAGCTCGTAGTCCCCTCTCAGTTCCTCTCTCAGCTCGAGGTCCTCTCTCAGTTCCTCTCTCAGCTCGAGGTCCTCTCTCAGCTCAAGGTCTTCTCTGCTTTCTTCCTTCTTAGCACTGTTTATAAAGCCGTTTCTCCACTGAGCTTCCTGGCTTTCTACTCAGGTGTACCTGATTAGCTCCTGCATTCTCAAAACCTGGGTGTGTCAGCTTAGCTTCTGCAGCCTCGTGCCTGCTCCCTCTAGCTGCACTTTTAGGTAACTGCACCTTCTGTGAGTCAGTTGCTTTATAATAAACAGTGTTTTTTTCTAAGTCTATAGCTTCAATGGCTTCAGCTTCATCACAAGCCACAGTGCTGTGGCATCCCTTTGCTATGGCACCACGGATCCATGCAGGAGCCCTGGTCACCCACACTGCACAAAATTCCCTGTTTCCCACCGCCTAATCCCTGATCAGACCTTCCAAGGACAGGATTGGGTGGCAGCACCTACCTAATTGTGGGGGCCTGACAGTGCCATGCTCTGATGCCAGGAGGACTTATTCCACCTCCAAGGTGGAATAAGTCCCCGATCTATCCCGGTGAACCTGGATGAACAGGCCATGACTGGAATCCGGGCTGTGTGCCACACCCCCAGCACACCCATTTTCCTCCTCATCAACACCCCTACCTGCCCCCGTCCAGAGCTCGCCGCACATCTCCTATGTACATGTGGGGGAGCTTGGGCAGGGAATAGGGGTCCAGGTGAATAGTGGGGATGTACATCCAAATCAGATATACATTCCTGCTATTCGTCATTCGAAATGATCCCCTTAGTCAGATGGATAAAATAGTTTTGTTTAGCAAATGCAATGGTGGCCTGCAAAGAAGTAAGCATGAATCTGAAGTGAAGGAAGTCATAAAGAGAGTGGGATTTGAGCCAAGTGCATTTGACTGAGAAGGCACAGGAGTGTAGGTAGTGGGTAGTAGAAGTTAGCCAGGGCTGAGGTGAAGTGTGCCTCATAGGACTTGCTATGGGTGGAGCAAGAGTATCCAGAGTTGAGGAGACAGCAGTGTTATAGGAAACTACGGCCTCATCAACAGACTTAAAGAACAAAGTGGGAAAAGAAGAGAAGAGACTATAGTGGATAGTCAGTGGATCAATAGCATGAAGATTCTTAAAAAGATAGGAGGAGACTGGATGAGATTGAGGTGGAGAGTGATGAAGAACCTGAGGAAATGGAGGGTTAAGTGACTTGTCCACGACCACAAAGAATGCACACCCTGCCTAATCTTATACAGGTCCCCTTCTCCCCCAGATGCTGCATTTGCACCCTATCTCCCAATGTTAGGGCCACAGTATGGTCTCTCTGCATCTGTTTGCTTTCGTGATTTGGATACCCCGCTCTTTGTACTGTTTCCATTGCACTGAGCTTTGCAGCCGGGTGTAAATTCCCAGTCATCCCATTCTATCTAGTACTGGCCATTTCCTATGGTCCTGCTGGTGGAGCGAGGGCCCATATATTGCTATCTTCAGTGTTTTCATAACTTGATAATGCATTGGTAGTTTGCGATTCTAGGGTGCATGTTGCGAGTATGCTCACTGTGGCATATGTGTTCTGGCCATGTGTGCCCTCTACCATGCATTCGCCACTACTACTGTAGCAACATGACTAGTGAGGTAGTAATTCTCTACCATGGATACTTCCCCTAGTTCTACCATGGCTGCCACACCCCAGACACCTTAAATTCACAGACTAATTGTGCATTTTCCCTTTGCTATTTATGACACTTTAGTAACTATATGCCATAGATTGCTGGGAGTGGGGGGAGCTGGGAACTAACTTCTACTAACGCTTAAGACTCAACACAGTACATGATATCGAAGCAAACTTTGAAAGAAATCCAATTATAGTGAAATTGCCGTAAACATTTACATTGTATCACTTCAAAGCATGCAATTAGAGTTTCCAAATTATTGTAGCTACTATTAGGTAATTCAATAATAATGTGTTAATTGTTTCTATCAATTTAGCACTTGAATGTTAATTAAATGACTAGACATTATAAATAAATCTCAAACTAATATTTAAGTGGGTTTCTTGTTAATTAACGTATAGAACAGTAATACTTAAAATTAAGAATCTAGTTAACATTTAATTGGTATTTAACAAGTTAAGATACTGCAAGTTAAGAAGCAATAGATTGTTAGTAATAAATATTTATAATACTTCACAGTCTATTGAAATCCAGTTAACTTGCACTAGGCATCAATATGTCTTTAGTAATTCATGCATAGCAAGCTATTTAATAGAAACAAATAGCTAATGAAGTACTAAATGCAATTTATCTCAACTATATCTTGTTGCAGTAAGCATGCAATGAATTTGTGCCTACTAATGTTTGAAAATAATACTCTTAGGAGAACCACATTATTTTGTTAGCAAATATTAATAATTTTATATTTCTAATTTGTGGGGAGGGGTTTGTCTATGAATGATGAATTATCAAATGTCTGTAGTGATATACTATGTAATGCATTGCTATGGCAATGAAAGAATGGGTCAATAAGTTCAGAATATATATTTTTGCTACCTCAGGTGAACCCTTAATTACATTAAACTCTGTGGTTTCCATTAAAAAATCTCTGGGAAAAATACGCAAAGGACTGTGAAGGTAATAACTGTTATTTTTTTCAGTTCAACTGCTGTCAGAGACACAAAACCCATCCAAGAAGAGTCAAAGTGTCTTCTGCAGCAGACTGGATAACCTACTGAAGAGGGCTTTAAACTAGATGCATTGGGGATGTGTGAAGAGAGACTCTAGGTAAGTAAAACATTAAATACCTCTGTAGAAATGGGTAAAAAGGGCAACATCTGGAAAGCAGTGTGCATAAATACCTGTAGTATGGGAAATAAGATCCCAGATTTTGAAGCTTTAATGGAAGAGATTGTCTTGGAATTAGTGTCGGTTATGAAGAAATGGTTCACAGAGAACCATGAATGGAATGTAATTATACCGGGCCATAATTTATTATGGAAGGACAGGGTAGGAAAAAAGGGAGAAAGGATGGCACTATATGTAAAAAATCATATAAAAACTATAGAATTACAGGGCTTAAAAGGGAGCGAGGAGGCACTGTTACACTAGAAAAAAGGAACAGGAAATCTATTTGCAATGGTGTTGTATACATATCTCCTTCATGAAGAGAAGAAATGGACAGATTTAATAGAATACATACTGGCATGAGAGAACTGCTACCGATAGATGATTTCAATATGCCAGATGCTGAGTGGCACATCCCTGCTTCAGTGTCTTCTAGTAGTAAGGAGATCCTGGATTTTCTACAGGGAGAATTATTCTGGCAACAGAACCCACACATGAAGGGGGCATACTGGACCTCATGCTTACCAATGGGGAAATTGTTTCTGATATAGTGGGAGATCATCTTGCATCCAGTGATCACCAGATGGTGTAGTTCAGTATTAGGACTAGGGCTGATAAAGAACATTCAAAAGCAAGTGTCTTAGATTTTAGGAAACTAACTTTGCCAAAATGGGACAATTCCTCAAGGAGTCATTAGTAGGATAGGAACAGCTGGGGGATGTAGAAAAATAATGGGCACAACTGAAAGAGGATAATTTAAGGGCAACAAACATTTTTGTTAAAAAGGTAAATACATGTTAAAAGAAAAGGGGGCCACTATAGTTCTCAAAAGAAGTAGCTGAAAAGGTGAAGAAAAAGAGGGTGGCCTTCATAAACTACAAGAGACTACAGAGAGGGGAAGACGAGCATCAATATTTGGAAAAACATAGAAGCTAGGAAAGTAGTCAGGAAAGCAAAGATACAAAAATAAGAATAAATAGTCAATTCAGTAAAATGGACAAGGCATTTTTCAGATATGTTAGCAAGAGGAAGAAGTGCAAAAGTGGTATTATCAGACTCAGGGTGAAGGGGAGGAATATGTAGAAGCTGATGAGGAAAAAGCGGAATTGCTTAACAAATAATTTTGTTCTGTGTTCACAGATGAAGGGCTCAGAGCAGGACCTCAGAAAACACCCAAAAATAGGAACTAAAGTAAATGGGATCTTGAATAATTTTGAAAGACTGTGTTCATGAGGAACTAGCTAAACTAAAAGTTAAGATTGTTATATATACTTGAGTTCTGAGATTAAGTACAATACCAAAAATTTGATGTAACAATATAGCCTAGTTATAGTTAAATATAAACTGCCTTGAATCTATAAAACAGTATATGAAATAATAATAAATAAATAAATACATAAAAGTAGACAAAGCGATGGGACTACTACTACTAGTAAGCATTTATAAAGCGCTACCAGGCGCACGCAGCGCTGTACAATGAAAACACAAAAAGACCGTCCCTGCTCAATAGAGCTTACAATCTAAAAATACAAAGCAAGAAAAGGAGTAGAAAAAAGATAAGAACAAGGGCAAAGAGAGAAGAGCAGGAGAGACAGGACAAAGGAAAGAGGCAAGTACAAGTGTAAGAGGAAGAAAGAAAGGTGAAATAAAAGAAGGGAAGGAAGGAGAACAGCAAAATCAAGAGCCAAAGGCAGAGGCGAAAAGATGACTGGATGGGATACATCCAAGAGTATTGAAGGAACTTTGGGAAGTTCTAGCAGCTAATGTCTAAACATTTAAATGCTAAATGTCTAAACATTTAAATGCTTCTTTACAGTCAGGAGTGGTCCTAGAGGACTGGAAAAAGACACATGTGGTCCCTTTACACAAAAGCAGAAGTAATGATGAGGTTGGAAACTATAGGCTGGTTAGTCTAACCTCTGTGGTGAGTAAACTAATGGAAACACTGCTAAAACAGAGCATAATGAGTTTTCTGGAGTCCAGTGAATTATAGGATTCAAAGTAACATGTGCTTACTAGAAGCAGGTATTGTCAGACAAATATGATTGATTTCTTTGTCTGGGTGACCAGAGAATTGGACCAAGGGAGAGTCCTAGATGTGGTGTTCTTACAGTAGATTTTAGTAAAGCCTTTGACACTGTTTCACACAGGTGGCATAAATGAATTGAGCACTTTAGGGATGGATCATAAAGTGACTGACTGACTAGGTTAGAAATTGTTTGAGTGGGAGGTGACAAAGGGTACAGGTAAATGGAGCTCACTCTGAGGAGAAGGATGTTACCAGTGGTGTGTCACAGGGATCTGTCCTTGGTCCAATTGTTTTTGTTAGTGATACTGAGGAAGGGCTGTCAGGTAAGGTTTGCTTCTTTGTGGATCATACCAAAATCTGCAATAGAGTCGACATCCAGGAAGGAGTAGATAACATGAAGAGGGATCTAGCTAAACTTGAAAAATGGTCAAGAATTTGGCAGCTGAGATTTAATGCTAAAAATTACAAGGTCATGCATTTGGGTGGCAAAATTCCAAGGGAGCAGTACAGTTTAAGGAGTAAAGTACTTCTGTACATGAAAGAATAGTACCTGGGTGTGATTTTTGATGATGATCTTAAAGTGGTTAAACAGGGAGAGAAGGTGATGATGAAAGCCAGAAGGATGCTTGGGTCCACAGGGAGAGGAATGGCCAGCAGAAAAAAGGAGGTATTAGTGCCTTTCTATATAGTTATGGTCAACATTATTGGCATCCTTGCAGTTCAACCCCTTTATACCCAATATCTCCTAAAGATAGTGACCAGTGAAATGGCTTTGGACTATATATGCACTCATATTTGACACACAAAAAAATCAAATAAAACAAGACCAATTAAAAAAGGAAATAATAGGAAATAATATAAGAACTGGGACATTGCCAGGACATGATTATTGGCACCCTTATAGACAATCCAGGGAAAGGTAGGGTTGTCAATCCCCCATAGCAGCTGAGGACTGATGACTTCAAGTTTTCTTGAGAGGTGAAGCCACTCCCCCTGCTAGAGAACCAGCAGTCTCCTTCTGACAAAGCAACTAAAGTGAAAGAACTGAGAAACACAGATTAACCCTGGAAAAACTGAAAACATTTCATAGCCCTCAAAAACTCGGAAGCTGGAAATACACTTCCGTTGTGCTTACATTGTGTGCCCTGTTTTTTGTTTTTTTTTAACACTGATAGCGAGAAGTTCTGCACCGAGTGAAAAGCAGAGTCCCCACACTCAACCCTTCGCAGCCGAAGACGCAGAAATGGTGGAATTCTGATAAATATGGCAGGAAGCGCTCGGAACGCGAAAAGGGTGGGACCCTGGACTGGCCCGGAGAAAGCTCAAGGAAAGACAATTAGCAGGTAAGACCTAATTTCGTTTTCCTTATCGCTTCTCCGGGCCAGTCCAGGGCAAGGTAGGGCAGTACCAAAGCAGTACCTATACTCGGGAGGGACCCGCCAGACCTGCGATAAGAGCCGAGGAGCCCACCTTCGCATCATCTCGGGCCTGCACATCCAACCGGTAATGTCTCGTAAAAGTATGCAACGAAGACCACGTTGCTGCTCTACAGATATCAACTGGTGGCACGAAAGCATATTCCGCCCAGGACGTTGCTAGCGCTCGAGTTGAATGCGCTCTCAAACCGACCGGAGATGGAATGCCCTGAGCAGCGTAAGCTGCTCCAATAGCTCCGCGAACCCAACGAGCAATGGTGGACTTAGACGCTGCTTGGCCTTTCCGAGGACCCGCAAACTGGACAAAGAGCCTATCCGTCTTCCGAAACGGTTTCGTCACTCGCAGATAAGTCTTTAAGACACGCTCAAGATCCAAATGTTTGAGAGCCCGATTCAGAGGAGTCTCCGCGACCTTAGAGAATACCGGTTACGCCACAGACTGGTTAACATGAAAAACCGAGAGCACTTTCGGCAAGAAGGACGGAACCGTCCGCAGTAAAATCCGTTCAGGAAGAAATTGAAGATAAGGCTCCTGACAAGACAGCACCTGCAAATCCAAAATGTGGCGTGCCGAACATAACGCTACCAGGAAAGCCGTCTTCCATGAACATTCCCGAAGATTGTGAGAGCAAAGGGCAGTTAAAGGCGACCGGGACAAAGCCTCCAACACGACGTTCAAATCCCAAGGAGGGACAGGGGGACGCACTGGCGGACGAATAATCTTCGCCGCTCGCAAAAAACGACGTATATCTGGATGCGCCGAAAGACGGCGACGTTGGACGGATCCCCGAAAACACGACAGAGTGGCTATCTGAACCTTAAGGGTACTAAGAGCCAACCCTTTGTCCGGTTTGCCTTGGCATTGCTGAAGGTCGCCATCAGATCCATGATCGGTTGCCCCCAACGCAACGTCAGTTCGTGGTACACCGCCGCATTTAACTCCCATTCCCCGGGATCGAGGAGATGGCGGCTGAGATAATCCGCGTGAACATTCTCTTTGCCAGCCACATGCGCTGCTGAAATCGCCAGGAGGTGAGACTCCGCCCACTCCATCAGCTCCTGACATTCGGAGAGAAGAGACGGAATCTTGGTTCCGCCCTGTCGATTGATATATGCGACCGTCACGGCATTGTCGGAGAATATTTTTACTGCCTTTCTGGAGAGGACTGGCGCGAAGTGCAGTAGTGCCAGACGAGCTGCACGGAGCTCCAGGTGATTGATGGACCATGAACTCTCCACCGGTGACCAAGCCCCCTGAGCAATTTGTGTCTGACAATGCGCTCCCCAGCCGGAAAGGCTGGCATCCGTGGTGACCAACACCCACGAGGGCTCTTGTAAGGGCATACCCGCCGTCAGATGGTCCCGAACTAACCACCAACCGAGACTGTGTCGCACGAGGTCCGGACAAGGCAGACGTTGAGAGAGCGGGTGAAGCTGCGGAGACCATCGGGACAGCAACGCTTGTTGCAAAGGTCGCATGTGAGCCTTGGCCCACGGTACTAGATCCAGAGACGCCGCCATGGACCCTAAGACCTGTAAATAGGTCCATGCCGACGGAGCCGGGAGACGTAAAAATCCCTGCACCTGTCGTAGAAGCTTGTCGACCCGAACCTCGGGTAAAAAAGCTCTCCCGCTCTTGGTGTCGAAGCACGCCCCGAGATAAGTGAGTTGTTGCAGTGGCTCGAGGGAACTCTTGACCCGATTGATTACCCAACCGAGTTGTTGGAGCAGATGAACCACGCGAGCGGTCGCCTCCACCGAAGCCGAACGAGAGTCGGCCCTGATCAACCAGTCGTCGAGGTAAGGATGCACTCGAATACCTTCTTTGCGAAGTGCCGCTGCCACCACAACCATCAGCTTCGTGAACGTCTGTGGAGCCGTAGCGAGTCCGAACGGCAACGATCGAAACTGGAAGTGACCCTGAGGAAGAGCAAAACGCAAAAATTTCTGATGTGATGCTCTGATGGGAACATGAAGGTAGGCTTCCGTGAGATCGATGGACGAGAGAAACTCGCCCGGCCTCACCGCTCGAATCACAGTACGGAGCGTTTCCATTCAAAAGTGAGGAACCCGCAAAGTACGGTTTACTGCTTTGAGATCGAGCACGGGACGAAAAGAACCTTCCTTTTTGGGCACCACAAAGTAGATCGAGTATCGACCGCAACCGTATTGGTCTAGAGGAATGGGAACTATCGCTCGCAGACGAAGAAGACGATCGAGCGTCTCTGCAATGGCTCGGCTCTTTGGACTGGGCACCGAGGGAGACATCATAAAAGTGGGCGACAAAGGGCATGCGAAATCGAGGGCATAGCCTTTCTGAATGACCTCTAACACCCACTTGTCGGTCGTAAGAGTGGTCCAGGCTGCCAGAAAATTCCGTAGGCGACCGCCAACAGGAACGGAAGCCTGGACCGGCGGACCTTCATTGTGGCTTCTTGACGGAAGGCTGGGAGGCCCCAAAGTAGGAGCGGGCAAAGCCTCTGGCTCCACGAAAGGACTGTCCCCGAAAACTAGCACGGCCCCTGGCATAGGGCGTATAGCGTGCCCCCCGAAATCTGCGGGAGTCGCGACCGGAGACCCGAAAACCTCCTGCACCTCTAGATGGCTTAGGCTTATCCTCAGGCAAACGACCTCCTTTAGATTTGCCCAAATCCTTCACAATTTTCTCCAAAGCCTCCCCAAACAACAATTTCCCTTTATAGGGCAATCTACTGAGCCGTAACTTCGAGGAGACATCCGCAGACCAGTTCCGCAACCAGAGAAACCGTCGCGCCGCCACAAGGGACGCCATAGTCTTAGCTGTAATGCGCAGTAAATCATAAATGGCATCCGCCATATACACCGCGGCGGATTCTAATTTTGCAGAATCCGCCGCTTCTGGCGAAGAGTCCCCGGAAGCATCGCCTTGCAACCATCTAATGGACGCACGAGACACATACGCTCCACACACCGCAGACTGCAGCGCCAAAGCACTAGAATCAAAGGCCTGTTTAAGTAGAATTTCCAATTTCCTATCCTGCAGATCCTTCAGAGCCGCTGCCCCCTCTACAGGGATAGTAGTCTTTTTAGTCACTGCGGAGATGATAGCATCCACTTTAGGCATGCGGAACATCTCCTTCACCTCCTGCGGCAGGGGATACAAGCGAGCTAAAGCGCGACTGCCCCGGAGGGTGGCTTCAGGACATTCCCATTCTGACTCAATCATTTGTTTGAGAATTCTGTGCAGTGGGAAACACCGCTGCTCAGTCTTAAAGCCCTGCAACAATGGATCCTCCAAGGGTTCCTGAGCGGCAGGAGGGATAAGCAAGTGAAGTGCCGCCAAGGATTGCGAAATAAGCGCTGACAGCTCTTCTTTACGGAAGACCCGAAAAATATTGGGATCTTCACCTGGAGCAATTTCACCTTCTTCTAATTCGTCTGTCTCCAGCTCCAAATCTGGCTCAGCCAAGACGTCTGTGCCTGCTTGATTCAGCAGAACCGAAGGCAGAGAAGAAAAAGGATCTAAAGGATCTAAAGGGTCCTTAAGAACATTGGGAGCTTGAGAAGACCCTTCCCCTGGATCCTCTGGCAGCTGAGCATGCATAGGGACAGGGCCAGGGCAGGGAACCGCCGAATTGAAATCAGGCTGAGAGGAGCGAAGCAAAAAAGCCTTGTGCATTGCAATGATAAACTCCGGGGAAAAAAAGGAACTCATACTGTCCTGCGGTGTAGAAACCGCTGGCAAAGGCTGCGGCATAGGAACAGAATCTTTGGAAGATTTAGCTCTCTTTTTATGTGGCCGGAGCTGATCTGCCGGCGTACTGACTGAGGGCGACAAAATGGCCGCCTTTCCCGCCTTCTCCGCGGGTAAAGAGGGCTCATCGACTTTACTGCTGGGCTTGTCTGCCATGTGTAAAAATGACACCGACTTTCCAAAAAGTAAAACCGCGCCGAAAAAAACCGGCCCCGATGAAATCCCCACGCTAGAACTAAAGGAAAACTGAGAGGCTGCGCTGAACGCGCCGACGCTATCAGGACTTAAAATAAAAAGAGAAAGAATGAGAAACTCACCGGAGAAACACGCTGTCTACCCAATCAAGTCTCGCTGCTAGCGAAACCGCAAATTCCGGCCCAGCAGAGCAGAGGAATACCTGAGGCTCTCAGGCTCACTCTGGCCCCCGAGACGGAGACGGTGAAAGGAGGCAGTCTCTACCTCACACCGCACATGCAGAAGCTCTCAACGTCTCAAATTTCCTTAAAGGGCAATCGCACCTCAGTCAAAATAGATAAAGGGCTATAAAAGCAATCAGCTCTGCTAGAGCCAAGCAGTTTAGTTTAGTGAAAAAAAACAAAGAAAGAAATGAAGGCAACTAAGGCCATGAGGGAGAAATAGGGATTCGATCCTCCTTAGCTGCTGAGGACTGAAAGACTGCTGGTTCTCTAGCAGGGGGAGTGGCTTCACCTCTCAAGAAAACTTGAAGTCATCAGTCCTCAGCTGCTATGGGGGATTGACAACCTTACCTTTCCCTGGACTGGCCCGGAGAAGCGATAAGGAATAGGAGTTTATGCAATGGCAGTGGGGGTGTACTATTGAGCGCCTGGCCAGAATGACCAAATGGATGATGAAATGCTCAAAGAAATCAAGGAAGCTAACAAAAGTTACAGCGCAGTAATAATAATGGGTGATTTCAATTACCCCGGTATCGACTGGGTCAGTGTCACGTCAGGACATGCTAGGGAGATAAAGTTCCTAGATGAAATAAATGACTGCTTCTTGGAGCAGCTGGTTCATGAACCAACCAGAGGGGAAGCCATATTAGACCTAGTCCTTAGTGGAACACCAGATCTAGTGCAAGAGATAAGGGTGTTGGGGCCACTTGGCAATAGTGATCATAGCATGATCGCCTTTGATTTAATTAGTGGAGGAGGGATAGTAAGGAAATCCACAGTACTACCTTTTAACTTTCGAAAGGGAGACTATGATAAAATGAGGAAAACAGTTAAGAAAAAACTAAAAGGAGCAGTTGCAAAGGTTAAAGACGTACATCAAGCTTGGGTGTTGTTGAAAAATACTATCTTGGAAGCCCAGACCAGCTGTATCCACGCTTTAAGAAAAGTGGAAGGAAGTCCAAAAAACTGCCAGCATGGTTTAAAGGTGAGGTCAGAGAGGCTGTTGTTGCCAAAAAAGCATCTTTCAGGAAATGGAAAAAAGAGCCAAACGACGAAACCTGGAAACAGCACAAGCACTGGCAAATCAAATGCAAGGTATTGATAAGGCAGGCAAAGAGAGAATTTGAGAAGAAGCTTGCTGCGGAAGCAAAAAGGCGAAATAAAGACCTTTTCAAGTACATTCGTAGCAAAAAACCTGTGAGAGAGTCATTTGGTCCATTAGATGATAAAGGGGTTAAAGGAGCACTAAGAGGCGACAAGGCGATAGCGGAGAGACTGAATGAATTCTTTGCTTCGGTCTTTACTGAGGAAGATGTAGGGATGTTACCCATGACTGAAGTGGTATTTAAAGGTGCGGAAGAATTGAAGGAAATATCGATACATCGGGAAGATGTCTTACAACTATTAGATAAACTGAAGAGTAGCAAATCACCTGGGCCGGATGGTATACATCCAAGGGTGTTGAAAGAACTGAAATATGAGATTGCAGACCTGCTATCAGTAATCTGTGAACTATCATTAAAATCATCTCTAATACCTGAAGATTGGAGGATCGCCAATGCAACACCAATTTTTAAAAAGGGTTCCAGGGGTGATCCGGGAAACTACAGACCGGTGAGCTTGACGTCAGTACCAGGAAAAATGGTAGAAACCATCATAAAGAATAAAATTACTCAGCATGTAGATATCTACAACCTAATGGGAGACAGCCAACATGGCTTTAGACAAGGAAGATCTTGTCTTACTAATCTGTTATGTTTTTTTGAAGGAGTGAATAAACAGGTGGACAAAGGTGAGTCAGTTGATATTGTGTATCTGGACTTTCAGAAAGCCTTTGACAAGGTCCCTCATCAGAGACTTTTGGCAAAACTAAAGAGTCATGGGATAGGAGGCAGTGTACTATTGTGGACCAGGAACTGGTTAAAAGAGAGAAAGCAGAGGGTAGGGCTAAATGGCCAATTTTCCCAATGGAGAAAGGTAAATAAATAATGGTGTACCCCAGGGATCTGTGCTGGGTCCGCTGCTTTTTGACATATTCATAAATGACCTGGAAAGTGGGATAACGAGTGAGGTTATCAAATTTGCAGATGACACAAAACTATTTAAAGTTGTTAAAACCCAAGAGGATTGTGAAAAATTGCAAGAGGATCTTGATAAATTGGAAGACTGGGCATCAATATGGCAGAAGAAATTTAATGTGGACAAGTGCAAGGTTATGCACCTAGGGAAGAACAACCCAAACTATGGTTACACGATGCAAGGTTCCACATTAGGAACCACCACCCAGGAAAAAGATTTAGGCGTCATTGTGGATACCATGTTAAAACCCTCGGCCCAGTGTGCAGCGGCGGCCAAGAGAGCAAATAGAATGCTAGGTATGATAAGGAAAGGAATGGAAAATAAAACAAAAGATATTATAATGCCTCTGTATCGTTCCATGGTGAGACCGCACCTTGAATATTGTGTGCAATTCTGGTCGCCATATCTTAAAAAGGATATAGCGATTTTAGAAAAGGTTCAGAGAAGAGCCACCAAAATGGTAAAGGGGATGGAAGGATACTTCTATGAAGAAAGGCTAAAGAGGTTAGGGCTCTTTAACCTGGAAAAGAGACGGCTGATGGGGGATATGATAGAAGTCTATAAATTAATGAGCGGAGTGGAACGGGTAAACGTAGATCGATTGTTTACCTTATCAGAATATAGAAAGACTAGGGGACATGCAATGAAGCTACAGGGTAAACTATTTAAGACTAATAAAAGAAAATATTTTTTCACTCAACGTGTAGTCAAACTCTGGAATTTGTTACCAGAGGATGTAGTAAAGGCTGTTAGTGTAGCTGGGTTTAAAAAAGGTTTGGACAAGTTCCTGGAGGAAAGGTCCATAAACCATTATTAAGAAGTGACCGAAGATATCAATGCTTGACCCAGTACAAGCATTGTGGAACTTGTGTCTCTTGGGGATACTGCTAGGTACATATGACCTAGATTGGCCACTGTTGGAAACAGAATACTGGGCTTGATGGACCCTGGTCTGACCCAGTATGGCATATCTTATGTTCTTATGGCTGTGTGCACTGCACCACCTTGTTGCCACAGAGATTGTGCATTCCCTGGTGATACCATGACTGTTCATCAGACAGGGCCTGTCTGTTGCAGTGCATGGCACCCATCTACACAGGGCTAGGCCATGGTCTGCTCTGGGCAGCTGCCACTGCCCCCTCCACAACCAGTACCCCTCTGCCACCCTGCTGACATGCCCTTCTGCTGGTGGTGCTCGTGGAGCGCAGTCTCAGACCATCCAGTGTGTGGGTAGGTGGCTGCCTATGTTGCGGGTTCTGGGGTAGGGGTGCCTGCATAGCTGTCCACGCTTCCCCCAAGCACTGCCTGCCAATGTTCTGTGCCCTTGGGGGTACCCGCTGGGTACTATCACCTGTGCCACTGTGGGAAGCACATTCGCGCCCATGTTGGGCCCTCATCAATTGCTGTCTGGCTGCACTACTGTTTCAGCATTCCTTTGGGCCACCTAGGCATCACCCTAGTCTGCACTGTGGCCCAGCTGCACCACAGCATGTGCTGCCTGCAGCCCTCTGTGTCCCCTTTTCAAGCATCTGTCCAGTTTCCCGTTCCAACATGCCTGCCCTGCTGTTGCGTAACATGTGCACGCCATAGAAAACCTGCCCAATGGAGAGGGAAAACCTTGCTCAGCGCAATTTCACTGTGGGCTCATTCACCTTGTATGGGGGAGCATAGACCCTTCCAAAATTCATATCTTTTTTTTGGAGCTTTCTCGGGAGTGTTTTTTGATGTTTCTCATTAAAATCACTATGGCCAGCATGGTTATGTTTTTATTACATTTTGTTCAGGTCATTTTCAGTGTTTATTTGCCCTTTTGTTCTGTGCACATGTATCACACTTATCACTTTTTGTAGGTTTCCCTGGTTTTGCTGTACTTTGCTGACGGAAATGGTTTATTTTCCCTTTAAATCAGCTCTAACGCCAGGGTTTCACTGGCGTTAGTTTTCAGCCTAGAATTTCACAGCGTTAGTGTGCAGGGAGCCTCTCCCCTCCCACTCTCCGCCCATTGACCCTCTCTCTCTTCCCCTGGGGAGCCTTACTCCGCCCTCCGGGAGCCTTACTCCGCCCTCCGTGCTCATTTGCACCACTGCGCGCGTTATCGCGCGCTAAGGTACCTCTGCGCCTGATAAAGCGCCATTATTGCGCGATAAGGCAACTTATCGCGCGATAATGTGCCAGAGCACATATTAAGACGGTTTAGTAAACATACCCCTAAGACTGTTGTAGGAAACTGGAGTCTATAATTACAGGGCTTCCTTTCTTCTCTACTCAGGGCCAGTGGAGGACTTGCATTTTTGGGGTCCGGGAGCTTGGACTGTTATGGGGGCCCCTTTGCAACCAGCAATAACCACTGCTATCTTCTTCAATGGGGTTGTTCCATGACAGATCACTATACATTTTTTAAAAATTTAACTACATCTTATTATTATTAAAGACTTATAAAGCGCCGCAACATTCGAAGCGTTGTACAAACATAGAAGAGAGACAGTCCCTGCTCATCAGAGCTCACAATCTAATAAGACAGAAAACAAAATAAGTTACATAATACAAATAACAAAAATTTACAGGACAAAGTAAGCAAATATTGATAGAGAGTTCAAGATAGGGTAAGACAGGAATGGAAAGCAATAGTGAAGAGATGGGATTTTAGTCTGGGCTTGAAAATGGCCAGGGAGGATGCCTGGTGCACAGATAAGAAGACTGTTCCAAGCAAAGGGTGCTGCCAGTTGGACATCTCAGATTTTGATTAAAATTGCTGTATTGGATTCTCAGGCCAAAGTCACTGGTGTGAATAAAAATTTTCTATGCTTTATAGTTTTTGAGCTATGGGAATGAAAATTAGGTAAATATTATATAATTTTATGGGAATGAAAATTAGGTAAAAATTATTATAATTTTATATAAATGTTAACAACACTATTAAGTTATTTATAATTATTTTATATTAAATATATTTAGAATGAAACATTTTTAATTTGAATGTTTTTTCATTTACGGCTAGCCTACATGATACCTTAATAACTTTTAAATTTGTATTTTAACTATTATTTTATATTGAATTACACTATTATTAATATCATTTTTTAAAAACTCCTCCTCGTACAGTAGACCCAAAATCTTTAAGCAATGTGGACTAAAGTCACTTCTAGGGCCCCTCTGGGATTAGGGGCCCTGAAGCTTAAGCTTCATTAGTTTCACAGTAGATGCTCCCCTGCGATGGGGGAGCCAATGCATTTTAAAATGCCACCATGTCACCACGTCTCTTCCCTCCTCCTCCCCCGTCCCGTGGACCCAAAACCGGGTTCCGCATCTCGTCGAGCCGCTCGGTTACGGGCGGCCGGCTTGGGACGCTGCCCACGTGGCCTTCATTAACCAGAGTAGGTCGGACTCAATGCTTCTCAACTACCCCCTCGACTCCCCCCTCCCCCCCCCCACATCCCCCCAACTTCCACAAACACTCTGACACAATACTTTTGGTAAATACTTCTGGTCGCAGCTTTATTAAACCTTGAAATCGATTAGCAATCAACATCAAATAACCATCATTTTGCATACCACAGTGGAATGATGCCTCACCAGCCATGTCAATAGCAAGGTGCACATGCCTCCGCTTTTCCAAATTCTCTCCCCCACTTGGCCCCCAATTTCACCATATAATTAGCAAAAGCCAGCCCAGGGGTTATCCAGGTTCGGGGTACCCCACCCCTGTCCCAGGTTAAACCTGGGACAGGGATGGGGTACCCCGAACCCGGATGAATCCCGGCAGTGGGTAGGTTTTTAACCCAGCGGTTGCCGCAAGGGTGGGGGAGAATGAGCCCAACGCCTAAGGACAGCAGGCGGCCAATTACGCACGATGTGCTGGTGAGGCTATGTGCGGCTCTCCCGGTGGAGGCATTGTCTGCGTATGAAGCGGCATTATTCAAGGCAGTGTTTTGCTTGGCATTTTTTGGGGCCTTCCGTATCAGGGAATTGGTAGCAGACTCCGGGAGGTCAGGTAGTGTCGGGGGCTTGCTGCTACAGCAGGTGCAAGTGGAGAGAGGGTCTGTGCAGGTGCTGTTGGCACGCTCTAAGACCAACCAGCAGGGGTGGGGGTGGTGGGTGGTCCTAAAAGAGATGGTGGGTGTGCCATCCTGCGCAGTGGCTGCATTATGGGAGTACTTGCGCCGGCGACCGGAGGTTGCGGATTTGTTCTTTATTCACACGGATGCACATCTGCTTGATGCGATTCCAGGTTACAACTGTCTTAAGACTGGCCCTACAGCAGATAGGGGAGGTACCGCATCAATTTGTGGCACACTCTTTCCGCATTGTGGCGGCAACAAGTGCAACGGTGGCAGGTTTGTCGGACCAGGAAGTCGATGGTGCTCTAGGGCATTCCTAGGATATGTCCGACTGTAGAGGTAGTCGGGCAGGATCATGGTGGGGCTAATTCTGTTTTTCTTTTGCAGATAGAGTGTGAGGTCCAAATGGCTGTTGGCTGATCGGCCATTTGTTTGTTCATTGGGCAGGTCGGCGAGCGGCTGTGCAGCCTGCAGAGGCTAATCTGGGCCTGGATCCAGAAGTGGTGTCCATATTATGGCTGGGTGAGCAAGGTCTTCGTTGGACACAGTTGCTCCCTTTGCTTCGGCACCACTGGCAGCTGCGGACTGCACCGGACTTGAGGTTGATACATTTGGGGGGCAACGACTTGTCAGCCTGGACCTTCAAGCAACTGATACGAGTGGTACAGAAAGATCTGAAGGTGGTGCTGCAGTTGTTTCCAGGGGTAATACTGATGTGGTCAGATATTATCCAGTGGCCTGTCTGCCGCGACCAGCTGCTGGTCGCGTGTTTTGACGAAAATCAATCGCCAGATTGGCTGTTGGGTTTGTGCACATGGGGGGTACCAGGTAATGCATTCATGGGTAGAGGTGGGCTGTGCGGGATTGTTCGGGAGCGATGGTGTGCAATTATCCCCGGTGGGGTTGGATTTACTATTGAACGACTAGCAGGAGGCATTGGAGTGGGTAGTGTTGATGGATGCTTGCTGGTCGCAGCTTTTGGGGGGGTGGTGCGGGGACAGTGAGGTCACCTGCGCCGGTGGCGGGATCCCAGAGGTTTCCTCCAATACCCCCAATCCCTGATTTAGTGGACATTTGTGTGAGCCACAGATTAATATCTTGTGAGCCCCATGACAAAAAATGATTCTCCTCCATTTTATCTCAGAACTTTTCATCAAAGTTCAACCACGACCATCCTTCATGCGTCTGCGCGGCCTCCAGGATGGAATCCGTGTAAGCTAGCAGCATCCTGTACTGTTCCGGAAAGTGGTGTCCCTATACGCTGGCCAAACGCAAAAAAGCTCTTGTCCAGTTTACCACATTCCTAGACACTTTCTTGATGCGGCCGGCCTTTTCGTCCTCCTTCCTTTTCTTCTTACTATCCCCCAACTGCCTGCGGCCCTCCAACAATCAGAAAATATCAATATATATCCTTTTCCTAATCTTGCACCGCAAATTTCTTGGTACCCCTTCCCATAACTCAGCATACGCCGCTAATAAAGGGACACTGCCTCCCGCTCGGCCTACACCCCCTTCCTTACCGACTACCTCTTGTCCTACCCCGCTACCTTCTGACGTGGACGAGGACAATACAGATGAAGAGGATGGGGAAGAAGAATCTGAACCATGCTGCCGCCAACAAGCATGTTTTCGCTTCCTTTGTGCCTTTTCCCCCGTTCCCACCCCACAGTCCCCTGCTACCCCCGGTTCCTTTTGTGACTCACCTGCGGCCCTCGGTTCCTCCGCCCGCTCGGTAACTGTCACTGGTTCCACTGAGCCGTCCCCCATGCTGCGCTGCTGCCATTCCACTCCACTGTGGCCTCCGCCTCCAGGCGTTGCCGGGTAGGGGATCAACTCCGGCACCTGTGGAAACATAAAAGAGAACACCGGGGGAGGGACCGCCAACAGCCAGGCTGGTTGCCAAGCCCCCAGCCACTCTGCCCCTGATGAACCTTGCCCGCCCCCAAGCCAATGCTGCCAGGACCCCGCACCCCCTCCGAGCTGCTCGCCCCCTTGTCCGGCTACCCTTTCCACCACTGGGTGACTACCCTGCCAACTAAAATGCATAGCCTCTAGACCCGGCTCCCCGATGCCACCCCTGAACCCGATGCCCCCACCCCCCGAGGGCCCCCCTGCTGACCCACGGCCACCTCTTCCCCCCCCCTGCACTAGGTTTCCCCGTAGGACGCTCCAGCCCTCCACTCCTTCTCCTCCCTGACTCAACACCCTGAAGGCCCACTGGCTGAAGCTTCAACCCGCCCCCGTGAGACCCACCTCGCTTCTGGGCCCTCACCCTGGCCCCCCGTGCTCTCTCTCTGCACCCCCCTGTCCCCGGAGGCAACCCCGACCCCCTCGCCCTTCTGCCTGTCCCAGCAGCTCTCTTTCCCCGCAGTAGCCCGTTTGCCTCCCTTGACTGCTCAGCCTCCCCAACACCCCCTGCCATAACCCGACCTCCAGCCTACCTCCCTTGCTGCCTGGTTGCCCCCCCAGCCCTCTCCCCCGTCCCCGTTGCCCCCCCGTCCCCATTGGCCCCCCCTTGCCAGCATTCCTGTAACATGTGTGCTCCTTCCTCCCCCTCCCTGCGCCCCCATGCCTGCTGTTGTTGAGCTGGTTCTTTTCTTTTTGTACCTTTTCCTCTACCCCCACACTTGCCTCGGGGTGTCCTCCGGGCACACAGCAGCTCTGTCTCCTCATTGGCTCTCAACTCACGCCATGCGATGGGGGAGCCAATGCATTTAAAAATGCTGCCACATCACAATGTCTTTTCCCTCCTCCTCCCCCGTTCCGTGGACCCGAAACTGGGTTCCGCATCTCACCAAGCTGCTGGTTAAGGGCTGCCGGCTTGGCACGCTGCCCACATGGCCTTCATTTACCATCATCCCTTGAGGTATCATTTAGTGCAGCTGTACTAATTTCAAAATGTGCAGATGCAGAAAAGTTTAGCATGGCATTTTCTTGTGCTTTTCCCATGCTAGGCTTGCCCTCCGATGCAGAAAGTAAGCTAGTGGCTGAAAAACACCATAAAAACAGCCATGCTAATATGTAGCACACTTGACATGTAAACCGCTGCATAAGTAATTGTGTGCGATGCAGCTCAGGATACTGAAAGGTTCTTGGAGGGCTTTAAAGGATGTTTTTAATAGATCCTTGGAGAGAGGAGAAGTTCCATAAGACAGGAGAAGGGCTGATGTGGTACCTCTTCACAAAAGTGGTAATAGGGAAGAAGTGACAAACTACAAGCCATTAAGCCTTTCCTTGGTGGCGAGAAAAATAATGGAGGCACTACTGAAAGAGAGCATAGTGGACTTTCTGGAAACCAAAAGGTTGCATGATCCGAGGCAACAGGGTTTTTACCAAAGACGATCTTGCCAAACAAATGATTGTCCGGGTGACCAGAGAACTAGATCAAGGGCATGTGATGTGTGTGATCTACCTAGATTTCAGCAAAGCCTTTGATACTATTCCTCATAGGAGGCTTATCAATAAACTCAACAACTTGGGGTTGGGTCCCAAGGTGGTGAACTGGATCAGAAATTGGTTGACTGACAGATAACAGAAGGTGATGGTAAATGGAACTCACTCGGATGAAAGGAAAGTGATTAGTGATGTGCTCCAGGGTTCAGTCCTGGGACCGGTACTGTTCAGTGTTTTTGTGAGTGATATTGCTGAAGGACTGAATAGAAAAGTCTGTCTTTTTGCAGATGACACAAACATTTGCAACAGAATGGACTCCCTTGAGGGTGTGGACAACATGAGGAAAGATCTAATGCTTGCCAGTTAAAATTTAATGTGAAGAAGTGCAGTTTCATGCAGTTGGGAAGCAGAAATCCAAGGGAATTGTATGCGATAGGGGGTGAGAGGTTGGTGTGCATGGACCAGGAGAAGGATCTCAGAGTGATTGTTTCTAAGGATCTCAAGGTGGCAAAACAGTGTGACAAGGCAGTGGCAAAAGCCAGAAGGATGCTGGATGCATATAAAGAGGAATTACCAGCAGAAAGGAAGAGGTACTAATGCCACTGTACAAGTCACTGGTGAGGCTTCACTTGGAATATTATTTAGTTATGGAGACCATATCTCGCAAAGGATATAAAAAGACTGGAAACGGTTCAGAGGAAGTCGACAAAAATGATTTGGAGCCTGAATCAGAAGACTTATGAGAAGAGACTTAGAAACCTAAATATGTACACTATGGAGGATAGGAGGGACAGGAGAGACATAATTCAGATCTTTAAATACTTAGAGTATTAATGAACAAACCAACCTCTTCCAAAGACGGGGAAGCTGTAAAACTAGAGGGCATAACATGAAGCTGCAAGGGGGTAAACCTGAAAGGCAATGTCAGGAAATACTTTTTCACTGAAAGGGTGGTGGATGCTTGGAAATCCCTCCTGATAGAAGTGGTGGTGGGGGGGGGCGGCAATACAGTGACAGAATTTAAAATGGCATGAGACAGACACAGTGGATCCCTTTATAGCAACAGGATAAAATCAAAATAAACATAACTATCTCTTATATCTGAACAAATAGGGGTGCCCTACACGGAGCGGTGGGTACACCCCTAAAGAACGGCATGGGGAGGGTTGACTTGTATGGAGCGGCAGGTGCACCTACTCTTGCCGCCTTGCTAGGCAGACTAGATGGACCATTCTGGTCTTTATTTGTTGTCATATACTATGTTACTATGTAATCCAGAGCAGGAGTGTTTCTCATGTGCTCCTGCCCCTGTGCCACCATCTTGAAAATTGGCAGTGCCTTGTCCCGTGTGGTGCATCCTAAGTTGCACCAGTTGGGATCAGACTGCCATATAAGGCATTTTCTGCCTTATTTAGCAGTATGACCCCGTCCTGTGCATCCCGCGTGGGGCCAGGTGGCATCGTTTTTTAAGATGGTGGCACAGGGGTGGGAGCACATAGGCAACACTCCTGCTCTGGATTAAAGGTACCGAGAGAGGGTAAGAGGGTTCAGGGGGGCCACCGGGTCACCAGGCCTTATGTTATTGATTAGGTGTGACCGGGGCCGCTGGACCACCAGGGTTTTTTTTTTATTGAGTGGGTGAGTGGGGGAATCGGAGGTTCCAGGGATTCATTTTTTGTGTGGGTGGGAGAATTGGTGCCACTGGGCCACTAGGAAGCTTTTTAATAGTGTGAGCAGGTGGGGATCAGGGCCGCCAGGGATTTGGATTTTGTCAGGGGTCAGTGTCAGGGGCACTGGCCCCCACTAAGTATTCTAATGGCATCAGGGACTTTTCCCCAATGCCTAAGCCATTGGAGGGGAAGTGTCAAACTTCCCCTCAGATGACCCTGTTTCTCTGTGACAGCATGCCAAACTTGCACCAACTTCTGTGTGCATGCGTTTGGCTTGCTCTCCCAGTTTAACGTTGACTTTTTGTGCACTGGGTAATTTGACTAATGCATTTCAGCACAAAGAGTCAGTATTAAAATTGTTCAATGAAACCCTGCGGTACAGCTTTAAGCACTGGGCTGTAGCGCAGGGTTTCTGCATAGGCCTGTTAGTGCAGGCCACTGATGCCCATGTTAACTGCACTTCGTAGTGAACTCCCACCCCTAAGCTGCCCAGTCTCAACCCAAACCCATGCTAAGGGGTTAACACAGGATTTTTATCTTGGCTGCATTTTTAGCACAATCACGAAAAAAGAAAAATCAATAAGGTCAAAAATTTCACTTACAAAGATAATCACTGAAATTGCCAAATGCACCAGTGTGAGGGGAAAACGGACATCAGACTGTGTCTTTCTTGAAATCTGTCAGACGGCTGCCTGGGTGAGAATCTTCACAGTCTTGGCAAGTGCATATAGCTATATGATTTGCAAGGGATTGTGGGCAATGTAGTTCATTCACACCAGACACAGCTGCTGACAATAATTTAGTTGTGCTCAAGTGTTAAAGCCAATAAGATATTTATTTATGGGGTTATTTCTCCCAACATAGATATGCTTGGTAGCACATAAATCAGGTTACTTGCTTCCAGTGTTAAACTTGGAAAAACAAAATAAGGAAAACAATATTTTTAACTTATCAGGCAATCAAAAGCAAAAGAAATAAGACCTGGTTGATAACAAACTGGTCTTTTTCTGTAGGCTTAGCTAATATCCTCTTAGCAAGTATCAAACAACAAACCAAAAGCTACAAAGCAAGAAAAAAACTGTTCTTTTCAGGTTAACTTCTTATATCTTCCCACATAGATTCAGAAGTGATTCTCTCCTAGCTCACAAGCAATTAGGTAAGGCTCAATTGCTAGCAGTTATCCAGCTGAAACCCCTTAGCTGGCTTGCTTTCTACTGTGTGGGTCAAATCCTGCTTCAGGAGCTTTTCTGAGTAGATTAAAGAACAAGTTTGTATTTCTTTGTGATGGTTGCTGTACTTTATAACAGAAAATCACCAAAGGAGTTTGGACAGAGAGCAGTCCATATAAACACATTCTTCATCTGCAATCATTCCCCCTTCTTCAACAAGCATGGGTTCAATATCATGGATTGGCACAGATGAATCTCTCAATGGAGCACTTTCAGGAGAATACTTGTTTCCCTGCTGTCTTTCAAGGTTATAGCTAGGGCATAGATCAGTGTTCATACCTGAGCTTCCATTGCTGTTAGAGTTCCTCTCTATATAGCCTGGCCAGTATGTAGTCCAGTTCTTATGTCCAGCCTTCCAATCCAGATCCCTGGACACTGGATCTCTCTTCACATACCTTCTGGCACGGGTCTTAGGGTCCCTTCCACGTGCAGCTGTCTCCCTCACAGGTAGTGTCTGGAGATTCCTAGCTCTGCAGCACCATTCCTCTGGCATTCCCCAGTCCAATGGTGTATGCTGGCCCTTGAAATGCCTCCCAGTATACGTACTGCTCTGGACTCTTCTAGACCTCTCAAAGGCTTTTCTCTTCCTTCTTCCAAAGGGTTTCTTTCCCTCTCTGTCCGTCCGGTTTGGCTTCTGCTTCTGATGATCTTTCAGATGAAACTGATGATCAAGCTCAAGCTGATTCTCAGGATAAGGAGGATTCTCTGTAGAATAAACTCTACCTTTATTCTGCCTAGATGAGTGCTCCCCCCTAATACAGCGCAGCTGTGCTGAATCAGGCCCTGCCCTTTGAGATGAGTGCTTAGGGATTACCTCATAGCCCTCCTGATTGAACACACATTTCCCCACTTCAGCTCCTCTAATGGCTGTTGGAAACCTGGTGCATTCTGGGACTGGTAGTCTTTTATGGGAAAATTCTGTTTTCTTATTTCTACCAGAACTGACAGGTTGCTTGTTCAGAGTCACTTCACCTTTCCTATAGCTCCTTCCTGAGCTATGATAAGCTTCCTTATCACAAATCTCATCCACAGAGTACTCCTATCAGGAGATATATCTAGAAGTCAACAGGGCTGCTGCCTCATGGATCCAATAAACCCCTATAATAAACTATAAGTATAATAAATGAACTGATCATTTTTAAAACAAGTTAAGTGTTAATATCATACACCCATATGAGAAAGCCGCAGACAGAGTTTTGCAAATGAGAGGTGCTAGGTCTAAACTTTCCAAATGGTCTGCATTAGACAAGTATGTCTATACAACATATTAAAGCCCGGTATTCACGGTGCACAGATCACACCGGGTGCATTTGACGAAGCTGTTTTGGACCCCTGTTGCCTGCAGTGTCTAGGGAGGGTGGGGGGTGGGAACTGTTAATATGTTTCTTTTTCTATATTGAAAGTTTGCGGTTTACTTTATGGGGGAGTTTGGAAGGATCGGTCAGAATTTTGTGAGTCCCTTTGGGCTCTGACAGTTCCTACTTGAAGGCTTGATGTAATGCTCAGTTTTATATATTTGTGTACTGTGTTATTTTTCTCTTGTGTTTGTGTAATTTAGTTTAGTATGGTATTTCTTTTTGGTGTGTGGTGTGTTCTGCTGTATTCAATAATCAATAAAGATATTATAAAAAAAAAAAATATATCATACACCCAACCCCTGATTATCATTTTGAGATGTATCAGGCAGCATACTGTATAGCATTTAGCTGTTTCAGGAGTGTATCGTATCTTTTATTGGGTGCAATGATATATGATTAATGAATAGTCCCCAATGATGCACCATCCAGGAATTTAAGCTTAAGTACTCAAACAGTGCATCACTGGGGACTATTCATTAGTCATATGTCATTATTAATCATATTTAGCTCATGCTTTTCCAGTACATCAAGATGAGTTACATTCAGGTACTGTAGGTATTTCCCTATCCCTGGAGGGCTTTACAATCTAAGTTTGTACCTGAGGCAATAGAGGGTTAAATGGCTTGCTCAAAGCCATAAGGAACAACAGTGGTATTTGAACCTTGGCCTTTTGGATTTTAGTTTGCTATAACCACTAGACTACTCCACCACTAGACTACTCCACCACTCATCAAGTAATTTCTGACTCCCAGCCTCTGTATTTTCTTGGCAAGGTATGACTGGAGGTAGACCAGCAGGCCTTTCTTCCTTGCAGTAAGTCTACAGCACCTGGTATTCCAAGATGGCCTCCCATTCAAGTACTAGCTAGGCTGACCCTTCTCAGCTTTTGAGATAAGGCTCATTCAGGGCAGCAACGTCATAGTATTAGACTGAAAGGCTGTCTGAACAACTGAATTCTATCTGTCCAGTAAAAGGAAGGAGGGAGGATGGAGCAAGGGCAGGCCTCAAAATGATCTGGATAGCGATGATATTCAGTCACTATGCTTATAATTACGTTTAGGCCCGCTGGATTGTGGGCATAAACTAAAGAGCATGTTTACTAAGCTGCACTAGCTGTTATTGCAGGCTTAATGGACCTGCTAATGGACCACAACAAGTTAGTGTTTGAGCTAAACAGACAGCGCGGGGTTAATGCCATTCTATCTGCTTAGCAAGTAAGGGTCCGGGAGTGACGCACAGTCATGTCTGCACATTGTGGTTAGCATGGGGGTTAACATCGGACATTCACCATGAATGTTGTAGTTATCACGGGTGCACTTAACGTCACCTCGATGGGTGGCATTAAGTGCATTTGTGCTAATGCCAGTGCACATTAAGGACCGAATCACTGCGTTTTCTGCATAGGCTATGCTTTACATCTCTCCAACAGATAGCACGTGACTTTTGCACATGCCACACCTTGATTTCTACCCTAAATGCTCAGTACCAGCAAAACCCTTGTGCACATTAGTAAACAAACCCCTAAATGTATAATGGTGGCACAGTGACCACATTGTGTATATATTTAGTGAAGCTGATTATATATATATATATATTGTCGGCGCGCCCCCGTGTGGCCAGGCGGTTGCCTAGGGCTACAGGGAAGATGCCGATTGTCCTTTGTTGAAATTAGCCCAGTAGCATGTAGTTGTGTCCCCGAAAGGATGAGAGCCAAGTGCAAAGGTCGCAGGAAATATTTCTTTATTTTTAGAAACAAGGATTTCCTAACCGGTTCAATTCTTTGACATGAATTGATTGAAGTTGACCAAAACAAAATTCAGGATACTTCTCCAAATAACAGCACGCAAGCCTATTATACAGTCCTTGGCATGATACAGCTTTTAAACTTGCTTTCTGGTAAAACTCTATTTTCAGCAGTATTCTGTTTCCTGGTCTCCAGGAGGCGCTATACAACCCTCTGTTACTTCACAGTAGGTGTAGCAAAACTTCCTGGCCCCCTTAGATACTTTCACAAGCAATAGAATTCTTTTCCAATTATAACACAAACTTTCAGCACAGCTTCTTCCCAAGCAGCTTTAAACAGGACAGCTACTTTTAAAAGCACAGCTAAAAAGTAATGGGCTTTAAAATGTCCTTGCAAAAGAACTTCTGGGTTTCTTCCAGACAACACTTCCTTCAGTTCTTTTACTTATCACGAGGTAACACAGATGCATTCACTAATCAAGACCAGCTGGGTTTCTTTCTGCTTTCAAACCCTATTTGGTTCCTTTATACTTCTTTAGCACAGATTGCACAGCTTATTTCCATGTCTGAGACATTGTCTAAATCCACAGTGTCTCCCAAATCCATATCCTCCACACTAGACTCTTCTTGGTCACTGTTTCCCCTGGTATCTTCCTGAGAAGCCTCACTAGCTTGCACAGCCCTTAGGAGCTTCTCCCAGGTACCCTTAACAGTGTGTGAGCTTGTGGGGGAAGGGCAGGAAAAACCCTCTTTGTCTAATAAGCCTTTCAAATGTTGTAAAGGGCTCACCTTATTAGTGCTGCTTTTCCTCCTTATAGATTCCTTACTAGGAGAAGAGTTGAGCCATGAACTCTTGGAGAATATTTCCTCCTCTGAGGACTCCTCCCCTGAGCTTTCCACTGGCCTTGTCAGCTCTTTGCTCCTGGTTCTCAATTGCTTCTGTGCAAGGGATTTCCATGGGTTTCTTGTCCTTCCTTCCTGGAACCCTCGTGTCCTCTGTGTCTGTGTCCTCTCTCTCTGATACGGTTCCTCCTTCTCTCTCCCCTTCTCTCTCTCCTTCTCTGCTGTATAAGTGCAGCTTCCGTTCCTAAATGTTTGGGGCTGTCCTATCCCCTTTGACTCCACCCCCAAACCACTCCCTTCTCCTCCCTCTATCTCCATGGGAACAGGACGTGTGCTTAGGTCTGCACTTCTCTGTGAGAAATCTTTACCTTTAGTGTTGGTGTTAACCCTTTCAGTGCCTGCAGTTTTATGGGTAAAAAAAAAAGGCAGTTTTCCCTTTTTTTTTCTGCCCTCAGCGGCTGCTTCTCCACCACTATATATATATATATATATATATATATATATATATATATATATATCAACAGTACTAAATATGTGGAATGAGTTAAATGTAGTGGTGTTTAACTTACTCTGGTCACCATCACCACTGCATGATTACTACTACTATTTCTAATCATTTGTATAGTACCACAAGGCCTACACAGCGCTGTATAGAGACATGTAAGAGAAAGTCCCTGCTCATCAGAGCTTAGGTTCTAGTCAAGAAAGACAACACAACAACTGGGGACTAGGATATGTCTAGGGGAATGGTAAGGACTCATTAGAGGGAAATTTTAGAAGAGTCGTCCAAGTGCAATCTCGGACATCTAAGCCAGAATGTATGACAAAAAAGCAAGCACGTCCAGGTGCAGACATCATTTCATAAACATGGACATGCCTGATATGGATGTCTGCAAGGGCATCTACAAAGATATCCTCAGAATCACATTTCAGAACTTGGATGTCTAGGATAGCGTAATGGTTAGAGTAGTGAGTTAGAAACAGAGCCACCAGCATTCAACTCCCATTGCTTCTATTGTTGACATTGTGCCAAGTACTGTGGATGATGGATTGCTTTCTTCTCTACACCCTCTGGATGCTTTTCAACTAAAACAAACATTTTTCAGGCACATGGAGCAGGTCTAAAGTTAGATGCGATGCCGGATGTCCATTGCATTTCTGAGACCAGGCTGGGAAATCCAGGATCTTGGGAACACCACAGCCATGCCTCCATGTTCCTAGCCATGCCTCCATTCAGACGTGGGTGTCCTCACACTGGGGATGTCCCTAGAGCTGGCTTCTAAAATGGCTTTGGAGCTGTCTCTGAGCTTTGGACCTCTCTAAGCCCGTTTTCAGACATCAAAAGCATGAATAGGGCTTCTAAAATGACTCCCCCCCCTTAGAATATGATTATAATCTTTATCATTATTATTTATTATTATTTTTATTAAAGTTCATACTACATGCACAGGCAGTCTGTAAAACCAGATTGCTAGCATATCAAGGCACCTATGCATATATGTTGCACCCTTTTTATAACTCAACATATGCACCTATGTTCCTTGGTAATATTATCTTTGGAAAGTATGCACGCACTTTAAACCTGGTGGGTACAAGTATGTGCAGAATTGGTGTATGTGCATATTTTATTAAATATGCACACAAGTGCCAATCCTGCCCCCATTTTTTTATGATCTAATCTCTGGAATGTCTAATGGATCAATAATGATGACGTTAAGCGGAAATTAGGTGCAAACCTCTGGTGATAACAGGGGGGCATTCACAGCAATTTTGGGAGGGCTTCCGTTCAGTTAAAGCAATGTTTACTATTGCATGATAACTGTACAGTGGATAATGTGGAATTCCTTTAGCTACACCGCTTTTTCTGCAGCATTAACAGTAAAATGAGTGATAGCAACTGCCGTGTTAATTGAAAGGCGTAGCCCCTGCTTTTTCCATGTCCATTCCAAGCCCCAAAATGTTCTCCACCTTAGCAATTTAACACGGCATCAGTGTGTGCTAACAGTTACCACACTGTTAGCATGTGGCCATTCTTGTGTAAATAGAGACTTAAATCCTGTACCAACTCTTTTTCATAACAATCGTAAATGCAATGCTACTAAATATAATAAATAGGATGGAAGACCAAGTCACCCACCTTATTTGAAAATGCTTGCTGAATACTAGGTTCATTTAAAGCTCAAAGGACTAAAACTATTGTATAGCAAGCTATTAATTCATTCTGAGGACAATATAGAAGCAGTGGACTCTTTCTGGGAATGTGAACCTACTTCATTATTATTTTTTTCTTTTGAAAATGTTAATTCATAAAATTATACATTCTGAATAATAAATAAGACTGAATACAAAACTGAGCTTCTGGTGCTATTTATCACAATGAGAAGATTCAGTACCATGTCATAAGGGAGATGGGAAATGGAGAAACTCTGAGAGTCTCTTATAAAAGGAACATGTGTCAGGTGAGAAGTAAGGAATGAGAGTGTACAGACATTATGTGGCAAATGGGTCAATTCACACGCAATTAAAATTAAATAGGATAAAATGACAATTAACCAACTACAGTGCTGGTTTCCATTAAATGTTCTAAAGCAATTAAATGTGGAGATTGCTGCAAACCGATTGTTTCCTATTCACTGAACACAGCCTTGACTTCCATAACCTCTTTCATCTGAGCTCTCCAAAAAGAACAATTACCGTAGGAAAAATCTGACACAATTAAATGCTATATTTATTTTGCTTTCTATTTGTTGTCTGACTTCAGTGGAAAATGAAAGTCTCCTTTCTCTTGATTCACTTCCTGGCTTTGCTACCTACTATGAATCTGTCTCAGCCTTTCATTTGCATAGCTTTGTTGGTTGCCTTCCAAAATACACTTTCATCTCAGTTCATATGGTTCTCTGCTGGTGCATTTACTTCATACAATTATCGCTTCTTCATCCTGCCATTCAGTTTCCTATTCTGAGCCATTTTCAGTTTAAGTGGCTCATGTAATCTGATGCACTCTGCTTCCATCACCTCCCAATTCTTTCAACATCATTATTGCACCCTCAATGCAGTCCTTTTTTCTTTCTAAACTAATTAGGTATATTCCTTAGAATAACCGATTGCTTCTCTGGAAAGGAATTCTATGAAAGAGGGTGAGTGAAATATAGTAGATGTCTGAATCTAGAGTGAGTCATAGTATTCCACGTTAACAAAATTTTGTCATAGGCTACTCAAGACAGAAATTTATATTCTGATTGATGAAAGCAGTAGCTCATAAAACTGAACAAACTGCTACTGCTAGCAACACATCTTTTTCCATGGATAGCACGTGTTTTATATTTTTCTTTACACTTTCTGTTCGTATCATGCAGTGTTTCCAAAAAACAAAGTTCATGCATGTTAACCGTGTAAAAATCGAAATATATCTAATTGCAAAGATTGGCACCAGATGAATATGATTCCAGCGTAGTACAGGGGAAAATGAGTCTCTCTGGTCTGGTGTTACACGATGTAGGGTAGGGGTGTATATGTTCAAAAGAGTGTTTAGTTCATTTAAAACAAATGTTTCCTGATTTTTTTAGCATTTTTTGTGTTTGTTTCACATATTCATTTTATAGGCACATGTTGCGTGTGCATTAGAACATTTTTAAGCATGCAAATCAATTGTACATGCATTAATTTGTAGGTACAGTATATGCATATAGGAGTGATTTCTGCACACTTCAATTTTATAGAGCTCAAACAAACTGAATGAATGCTCACGAAAGCACATCACTAACATAGATAAGTTGGACAGGCCTTCTTGTGCACGTGTGCTAGCTAGCGTGGTAAAAAACCCATACTAACAGCTTAGCTACAATGAAGCATGGACTGGGTGGGTTAGGGATGGAGAGTGGATGTGGACTGCACACTGCAATTAGTACAGGGGGAATTACCACTCGCTAAGGGACCTCTTTATTAAACCACAGGAATTGCATTTACAGCTATCTCATGGCAAATGTAAAAATGATATGCAGTAGCTGCAAAAATAGTGAGGTATGTGCAGGGGGAGTGTCCAGCTCCAGCCCTGAAGATACCACAGAGATTTTGCAGCTACCATGGAGGCCCACGATACCTGCATTGGCAGCTAGTGTGCCGTCCCTGCAGATGCAGGGATCGTGGGATCCATGGTAAGTGCAAGGGGAAGACAGAGCAAGTTGTTGCTTTGTCCTCCTCTAAGCAGCAGCACCCTTCTGATCTCCCTGACCCCCCTCCCCGGGTCTCCCCCTTTATGAAAAGGATGCTGGTGCCTCGGATCTACTGATCTAGGGAACCGGCACTCTGCCATAGCCCCCCTTTCCCTTCAGCACCCACTCCCTCATACAGCTCCTAATCCCTATAGGGAAGTATACTGGGGGATCAGGGCACCCCCTTCACAAAAGTCACAACCAGCTAGCTAGTTAGCCCCCTCCCACCTCCCCATTCACTTAAGGAATCCTAGCTAGCCAGTCAACCTCCTCCTCCCTCTCTCCCACCCCCACATTCAATAATTACAACCTAGCTAGCAAGTCAGCAATAGGTTACCTCCAGCCCCCCATCCCCCATAATCCCCCCTAGCCCTTACCTTCATAATCCATGATGATCTAGTTGGACAAGAGGGCAGGAACGGTTATCCCTGTCCCTGCCCCTGCCCCTGCCCCTGTCTTCGGCACTAAGTAAAATGGTGAGAATCAACCAGTGCCACCCCCTAGCATCCTCCAAGGGATGGCACCGTGAAACTGGTGCCATTTTTGTTAATGGCAGTGAAGAAGGCAAGAGTGACCCTCTCTGCTCCTGCCTTCTTCTCTGGCACTAACAATAATGGCTCCAGTCTCATGGTGCTGCACCCTAGTGTGAGGATGCTAGGGGGCAGCACTAGGTGATGGGCACCATTTTACTTAGCGCCAAAGATGGGGGCAGAAGCAGGGAGGACTCTCTGATACACCTGCAGCCAATTTGTGTCCAGCCAAGGCCTCCCTTCTAATAGCCCCTCTTTTGCGCCCTCCAATGAGCCCCCAACCCATCTTGCCTCCCTTACTAATCCTAGGACTTGCTACTTTGGTGTACTGACTTTAACCCTGGCTTCAGAGAGGATTACGGGGTGGGTGGGTAGAGGAGTAGGCAGGCCAACTAGCAAGATGGAAAGTGGTGGGAGCAGGATATTTTTTATTTAGTTTTTTATTTTTTCTTTCTTTCACTTTTGTCTTTCATCCAAGATTTATTTAAGTTTATTTGAAATGAAATAAACACCAAAATTAATTTTTAAAAATGGTAATTTGTATGGATCTCTCACCCCTTCCTACCTCCAGCCTGTGTCTCTGTGCCACACACACACACAGACACACACCCCATCTGTATGGCACAAAGTCCAAAGGGTAATAGAAGCAAACCTCCAGGGCTTCTTCTCTTTCAGTGCCATACTTCAAAATTGCTTCAGAATGCCTACTGAAGCCATTTTGAATTTGGCAGTGGGCTAAAAGGAGCATAGACAGATTGGACCCCACAAATGAGGCAAGATCTGAGAAGGTTATAAAGGCATTAAGGGAAAGATTGAGGGTATTTTTATTTTAAATTCTATACATTGAAGGAGTCATTTTAGAAGCATCCACGCATCTGAAAAGCAGCATGTATGTGTTGAGATTGGTATGCACATGTAAATTTACATTTTAAAACAAAGGCTTCATAAACATAGTTACAGTATGCATACTTGAGGGGGGATATTCAAACGCACTTACACAGTTTGCAGACTTGCAAACCATATAAATGCTACTCTGCGAGATATTCAGTGAAACTAACGTGGCTAGTGCTGCTGAATATCTGCAGGTGCCACCTCTACACCCTGCCATGATAACTGGCTAGCATTGGGGCATGCCGGGGGTGTTCTGGGGTGGCACCTGTAGCGAACCAGACTGGTGATATTGAGCCACTGCCCAGTTAGCAACACTTGGTGAAAGTCAGGAGCAGGAATCCCTGACCTAACGTTTGCCGCAGAAGCTAACTAGGTAGCAGCTGAATATCACAGTTGCGCTGTTGGCTTTGTGGCAATCTGGGCAGCCCGAATATTCAATGCAGGAGACCAGATAGGGCTCAGACAATGAATATCTGAGTTTAAAATTCAGTGCCAGCGGCTACCCGCTTTAGCACTATCTGGGGTCTCACTATGTTTAAAATTCCTAAAGCACGGTAAGGGCATGGAGAGGGAGTGTTTTGGGCAGGCCTACAATATCTGTCTATACCAAAAATTAGGTATGCCTGTATTTACAACTGCTCTGAGGCATGTATAATTCACTTCTGAAAGGGCAGTTGTCAATGTCAATGTGTTCCCCCTTCACTCAACCCCCAACGTCAGTCTCCTTCCTCATGACCCACTGACATTGATCTCCTTCTTGATCCCCCCACAACATAGAAACATGACGACAGAAAAAGACCACATGGCCTATCTAGTCTGTCCTTCCATATCAACCACTACAACAGTCCCCTTTTTTCCTTTACAGATCCTCTGTGTTTGTCCCATGCTTCTTTGAATTCAGATACTGTCCTCAGCTCTACCACCTCCACTGGGAGACTATTCCACATATTTATTTATTTTATTTATTTATTTATTTACATTCTCTTATATACCGCGTTATTCTGCATCAGTGCGGTTTACATTGAACAAACTGAAATTACATTGAACAGGGTATTATAACTTGGAGATAACTATTTTACAGGGAACATGGGCTATGGAGGATTAAGTGGCTTGCCCAAGACCACCACTCTTTCCTACTTCAACCACCATATCCACCACTCTTTCCTACTTCAACCCTTTCACCATATGTTATCCTCCCTATCCCCAAAGCATCCAATCCTCCTGACCCCCCCCCCCCCCCCCCAAAGCATCCAATGTCCCCACAAGCAAATTCCCCTCCAGCATGAATACCCTACCTGAACCCTCCTCTGGCAACACCAACCTCCCCCGCAAAGTCCCCTCCAACATCCTCCCACTTCCTGCAACTCTCCTTCCCAGCCTTATGTGGGGGTTCCTGGTGTCTAGTGGGAGAAAGAACAATGCCCACTTACTTCTGCTCTTACTGTATCAGGTTCCAAAATGGCAGCTATAACATTTAGTGGTGATCTCATGGTACTGCCCCAGTACTGTGGGATTGTTGCTAGGGGTGATCAGTGCCATTTTGGACCCAGCGCAATAAAAGCAGGAGCAAGTGAACATTTCAGTACCAACTAGACACTACGGATCCCTGTTAAGACTGGGGAGGGGGATGGTTGTGGGGGGCTGCTGGAAGGGACTTCAGGAAGGTGTTAGTATTGCCAATGAGACTCTGGGTATTTGTGCCACAGGAAGGACTTGCTTATGAGGGGGATTGGATGATTTGGGGGTAGCAAATGTTGGATGCTTTGGGAGTGGGGTGACATGATGTGGTGGTAGGGTTTGGAGTAGGGATCTGATATGGTGGGAGAGATCAAGGTTAGAGGAGTGATTAGGAGAGAACTGGTGGTGCTGAACAGGAGTAGGGGGAATACCAGGAGCAGCAGTTTTCAGCAGTTCCCAAGCATATAGGAGGGTTTTTATTTTTATTGTCCCAATGTGCAGAAGGTTTAGGGTGCAAGGGTGCTTGTTACTGGCAGCACTGCTGTGCCACAGCTTCCCATCGCTGTGGCACAGCAGGGGCTCCCTTTGGCCAGACCCCATATGCCCCATCATGAGGCCACCCTGGACCTCAGTGACTCTGTCATCCTGCTGCACATACAGGCTCTCGGGCAAGAGGTGAAGCAGGTCTTTGCTGCCATCATCTGGGCCCCAGAACCTTATGGTGGACCATGTGGAGGACCTCAGAACAGAGATGTAAGCCCTGACACAGGCAGTGTTGGGCCTTCAAGGCTGCATCTCTTCCATAATTCCACTTGAATCCAGGAAGAGGGACTCAGGTAGAGAGGGAGGGACTATTGTATGTTGGGGATATGTTTTGTCATGTTGCCTTAATAAATATGCACTACAGTTCTGTCCAACCACTGTGTCCATCTCTTCCATCATCCCCTCCTACACCTGAATGCCCTATGTCCCTGCAACCTGCGGCACCGAGGATGCATCCATGTGGGGATCATCTGTGTCCAGTCACCTGCACATATGAACAACAATCTGAGTCATGAGGATCAGTCCTCAAAAGGACAGGCTGCAGGTTGGAGTGCTTCTTGCTGAGAGGGGCTGACTGTACCAGTATCCTGTGCACCAGTGTACCCTTGTGAGAGGCCTACAGTTCCCATGCAGCCATTGGCTGTGATGGCAGGAGAACAAAGTCACGAAGGGACACAGCACAGGATCCAAGGAACATGCAGGTTGCAGAAGGGGCAATACAAACATCTCTGGCAGTTGTGTGAATCACTATGGTTGCAAATGCACAGCCCCACAACCCTATTACCACCCCCCACACATACAGATGCCAGCCTGTGGAGCCACAGTGCCCCATTTCCTGCTTCTCCCTGCCACCTAAATGACCCTGCAGATAATTGCACACACATGCAAAATGCCACAGGTGATAGCAACTGCATCCCAAGGATGCATACCCTGCAATACCCTTGCATATGAACCCTCACTAGAGCTGCATGGGCAGGGATTAGGGATAAAAATATGTAGGAGTGTCAGGTGCCACCCTGGATCTCCATCGACAAATGGTTGTATGCCATGGTCCCTTTGTTCTTGGCTGTATTAATGCACTCTCGCCCCTTAGATATCACATGAAGTGATCATCCCTATACAACAGCAGTTCAATGCCATAGCTATACATACCACAATGCATAGCTGTAGCAAAACATGGAAGCGCTGGGGATCCAAGTCCACTTTGCTGCCCTACCACTGGTCTTTGCAACGGGCTCATGTAGTTCATTCACAAACATACCCTGTGGTAGAGCGGGTTCACAAAATCCATGGTGTAGACCATGTATCAAGATACCCAGCTGCAATATCTGCATCAGGATCTGTCCCCCTCTCACTCTCATAGGCCAATATGAAGACAAGCACTGTACTGCATACAACCATTGCCAACATGGCCTGGTAGCTACCTAATAGACATAGGCAACAGGTGCCCATAAATGATGGCCAAAAGGGCACATAGATGGCATATCCTCCCAAAAGGGCCATCTGTTACAAAGAAGTCCAGCGGTCGATAGTCTAGACCAGGGGTGGACAATTCCGTCCCTCGTGCACCACAATCCAGCCTGGTTTTCATGATGTCCCTAATGAATATTCATGAGATCTCTTTGCATCCACTGTCTTCCATTCTATGGAAATAGGTCCATGAATATTCATTAGGGACATCCTGAAAACCAGGCTGGATTGTGGTGCACGAGGGCCGGAATTGCCCACCCCTGGTCTAGACCAACACCAAAACACCCTGGCCACCTTGTAATCCAAAACATTTCTGTAGGTGTCCATGTTGGCGATTCTAAAAGTGGTTCTAGGGACATTCATCATCTTTGGACGTCCACTCAAATGGTTGATTTTGGATATAGAGATGTACATCTTCAGGACATGCAGATGCAGATCTCCAGGATGTACTAAAAAGTGGTGGCATATGCGCAAATGGCAGATTTTGCAATGTTACCCTGACACTGACGCCATAGTTCCTGCACTAAGTGCAATATATCAGCAGGAAGGAAAACTTTTATCCTGGAGAGGTCAAGCTCCTGATCTGTGAGGTCCTCGGCAAACATCACATACTCCTTGGAGATTCAGGCACTAACTATAGCACCTAACAGAAAGAGCAACTATAGTGTGCCAACTGTACAAAGCCGAATGCCATTTCCAATAGCACTAAGATGTGGAGGATGTCAAATGCAAATGAAGGGAGATTTAATTAATTTATACATTCATTCATTCATCCATTTGTTATACCGCTAATGGTGGACCTGGAGAGTATGCATCTAAGTGAAATACACAAGCCATACAACTGCAGAAACATATATACAGTGACACAAACTAACAAACAAAAAAATCAGGAGTAGGCAAGGGAAGAAACACAGGGAAAGGAATGGAAGGTAGGACAACAATAGTTAAACCAAAGATAAAGTGGTACTGATACTAAGAAAGGAATGAAGACACAAGGGAATGCTGTGCAAGCTCTTACAAGTGTACCTGGAAAGCCTGTTGGAATAAGCACATCTTTACCAGTTTTTTTTTAAAATTTTTGAGAGAGGTTTTCTAAGCAGGCTTCAAAAGGAAAGGAGTTCCACAGAGTTGGGGTATTGCACATGAAGGTGGCATTCCTGATCTATTCATGCCGTAATTGTCGGTAAATGGGTGTAACTAAGAGGTTAGCTTGGGATGACCTCAGGTGCCTCTGAGGCATACATGGAAAAAGAAGTGAGAATAAGTAGTATGGGAGGACGGTATAAAAAGAGCGGTGCAAGTGAATGGTAACCTTAAACTTAATGGGGGATCGGTAGCCAGTGTTCCCAAACCAAAAGAGAGCTAACATGATCCCTTCACTTGGCCCCATGAAGTAGCTTCACAGCGGTATTTTGAATGAGTTAAAGGCACTGAATTGGCTGCAAATCAACCCCTGGTGATAGGATGATTGCTGGGGAGGCACGGAGATGGCACATGGTGCAGTGGGGGTGGCACATCAGGACTATCTGGAGCTGAGGCACCCAACAGGGTCTGCCACCCTAGGCGACCAACTAGTTTGCCTAGTGGACAGGATGGCCCTGCCTAGGAGACGTGCAGATCTGAACAGTACTGTAATCACATTTTGTACATCCCAGCCATTCGCACGCTCGTTTCAGATGTCCATCTCTTGTAAAATTACCCCCCATATAGAATTATGAATTGAAACATCTTTGAACACATTTTAACAGTTCTTCAATCATTATTAAGGTTCAATCATTATTAAGGGAACGTTTAAACTAAATGTCTGCTGTGTTTTGTTGGCATGCAAAATAGAATTTTTACATTGTTCTATTTTGGGGCAAAATGTACTTTAAATCTGAGATGAACTAGTTTTCAAACCTTTTGTTTGTCTTACAATTCAAGTGATAACATAACTTACATTCGATAAACAGCTCTTTATAGATTTCTTGCTTACTTCGGTTTGATGAGAAACACAACTTTAAAAAAACCTGACATGCAAACAAATATGGATTTCTTTTTTTTTTTCTCTTTTGTTTTGCAAGCCAAGACAATACAAGTTCCAGAAAAATATTTCAGTCTACAACAGTCATTATTCATTCATATGCCCAAATTTCTCCCTCAAAGTGAGCTCCTTGTCAGCAATCTGCTATTGCCGCTGCAGTCAAACCCCTTAGGAATTCATCTGTTCTGTGAACGACTGTCTAGTATGTTCTTTTATTTATATATTTTTCCCTTGCACCAAAGCGGAATAAAATTATAGAAGTCTTTGCAGCTGAATATCCTGACTTTTCCTTTTACTGGTAGCAGATATGCAGAGCTAGAAATATTTAGAATGCCACCCTCAAGAGACAGATGGGCTACCCTGTTAACAAGATATGATTTTTTATTGCCCTTCAGCCAGCATGCATGGAACATTCATCAAAGATGTAATCTGAGAACGGTGCATATGATGTATTCAGAACAACAAGGGGTAAACACTAAAGGATTGTTAAATGGCAATAAAGATGTATTTCAGTGAACAAGCTTATTAGAACGGTAATTGCTGTTGTACGTAAAGTTCAATATGAAAATTGGAATTTACTAGTTTTGATTCCAATTAAACTAAGAATAACTGACTAGACTTTCAAATTGACAAGAGTAATATTTTATAGACCTACAGAAGGCAAAAAGGCGGGTGGGGGTGTCATATCACTGAAGCATCTCTTTGCATTGATGTGGCTCTCTCAAAGATTAACAGGTGACTCGAGAGGAGGAGTGCTCATGCTGTGTCTAACTTTTCTCTGCTTCTGTTTCCTTATTAAAATATCGAATGCCACAGACTAGCAAAATTCTCTCTTCTCTTCTCTTCTCTTCTCAAAGATATCTTATATGATATCAGTGAAGCAGTGCTTGGGTTCTTCTTGCTTTTTAATACTGCATAAATAGTCCCTGTATAGATGTTGCTTCAGACCAGTAGCACTGTGCACACAGGCAGAATTTCATTTCCTTTGTTTTGGGGTATCTTTTGCCCTATATTTCATTTTGTTTGGCCTTTTTCCCCATTTTGTTTAACTCGGCTATTCGAGCGCTAAGCAAAACAAAATAATGGAAAAAAAACAACCCTATGACAATTGTCACCTTTTTCCAATGTGTTTTGAAATGAAAATAAGGAGTCCATTTGCTAAATCCTAGTAAGGCTGTGCACTTAATATGTATTTGTAACGCACATTGAAGCATGTTTACTGAAGTGCACTAGACGGCAGCACGGCCTTTAGTGCGATTTTATGGGCATTTGGGCCACGTGTTAACAAGGAACGTGTGGCCCAGAGGCGAACGCGTGAAAAATCCTGCACTAGCAGCATAGCACTTGACTAGGCAGGGTCAAGACGAAGATAGGGCAGAGACGTTGGAATCGGGGTATATGGCTGTGGCACGCATGGTAGTTGTGTGCTAGCTACATAACTAGACTACTAGCACGGCTGCAGCTAATGAGAGCATCTGACCAGGCACTAGCTGCACTTGCCATGCTTATGTGCGCCCCCATGGGGTTCAGATGCGCAGTTAGGACACAAGTGTTAAGAAATATGAAGGACAGAAGCAGGACAAACATGTTGAAACAATGGGGGGGCCATTAGGAGATGTGAGTTGAATACATAGAAAAGAAAAATGTACGGTTTATAGAAGTAACAATACCCAGTGATAGTACAATTCATGAAAAACACTTGGAAAAAACTGCCACAATTGATAGCAGAGCAAGATGGCCAACATTTATGTCTAGGTTGTGAGTCACAGAATTGCAGCTTTTACTTCCAAATTTCTTTTCTTCTTCAAATTTCCTCATAGTCAAGCTCAAACACAAGGGGAAGCTGTTAGAACATCTTTCTAAGGCCACTAAAATTAAACAACGCGGCTCGATGGATAAACACCTGGTCTCGATCGTGCTACCTGCAAAGGAAACTACTTCACTGAGCCCAGTAATGGGAGGTGGTGCTCTGCCACCGAGCTCTAAACTTGAGCAATTATAAGTTCCCTTTCGCAGACCCCATCCCCTATGCTGTGTGTGTGAGGGGAGAGAGTGCCAATGTCTCTGAAGATTTCCCACTTATTACCTTTGGAGCTCTTGGAGTTTACAGTCCTGGAACAAAGCAGCAGAAGCAACTAGAGAGTAAGGAGAAGCCACCGACGGTCCCTTGGGAGACTCTAAACCATTTGCTAATGCCACAAAAGGAGCAAATAGAGCAGCTGTTTGGGTCAGGAAAGCTCCCGTCCAAGGGAAAAGTTATATCCTCTGCAAATACTGTTTCAGCTTTTGTTATTTTATTTATTTATTTATTATTAGTATTTATCTCACACCTTTCCAGTACATAAGAACATAAGATATGCCATACTGGGTCCAGATCAAGGTCTATCAAGCCCAGTATCCTGTTTCCAGCAGTGGCCAATTCAGATCACAAGTACCTAGCAGATTCCCAAAAGAAACAAAGATTCAACAATGCTTGTACTGGGGCTAGCAGTGGATTTCCCGGGTCCTCTTTAATAATGGTTTATGGACCTTTCCTCCAGGAACTTGTCCAAACCTTTTTTTTAAATTCAGCTACACTAACAGCTTTTACTACATCCTCCAGTAACGAATTCCAGAGTTCGATTAAGTGTTGAGTGAAAAAAATATTTTCTCTTATTTGTCTTAAATGGGTTACACTGTTGCTTCATTGCATACCCCCTAGTCTTTCTACTTTTTGATGGCATAAACAATCAATCTATGTTTACCCGTTCCACTCCATCCATTAATTTATAGACCTCTAGCATATCTCTCCTCAGCCATCTCTTTTCCAGCTGAACATAAGAACATAAGATATGCCATACTGGGTCAGACCAAGGTCCATCAAGCCCAGTATCCTGTTTCCAACAGTGGCCAATCTAGGTCATACGTACCTAGCAGTATCCCCAAAAGACACAGGTTCCGCAATGCTTGTACTGGGTCAAGCATTGATATCCTGGGTCCCTTCTTAATAATGGTTTATGGACCTTTCCTCCAGGAACTTATCCAAACCTTTTTTAAACCCAGCTACACTAACAGCCTTTACTACATCCTCCGGTAACAAATTCCAGAGTTTGATTACATGTTGAGTGAAAAAATATTTTCTTTTATTAGTCTTAAATAGTTTACCCTGTAGCTTCATTGCATGTTCCCTAGTCTTTCTGTATTCTGATAACGTAAACAATCGATCTACATTTACCCGTTCCACTCCGTTCATTAATTTATAGACTTCTATCATATCTCCCCTCAGCCGTCTCTTTTCCAGGTTAAAGAGCCCTAACCCTTTTAGCCTTTCTTCATAGGAGTATCCTTCCATCCCCTTTACCATTTTGGTGGCTCTTCTTTGTACCTTTTCTAATTCTGCTATATCCTTTTTAAGATACGATGACCAGAATTGCACACAATATTCAAGGTGTGGTTGCACCATGGAACAATACAGATGCATTATGATATCATTTATTTTATTCTCCATTCTTTCCTTATGATTCTTAGCATTTTATTTGCCTTCTTGGTCGCCACTTGGTATACACTGGATGGAGGATTTCAATGTGTTATCTACGATGATGCCTAAATCTTTTTCTTCAGTGGTGGTCCCTAGTAACCATAGTTTGGGTTGTTCTTTTCTACAGTAGGTGAATAACTTTGCACTTGTCCACATTAAATTGCATCTGCCATTTGAACATCCAGTCTTCCAATCTATTAAGGTCCTCTTGCAATTTTTCGCAATCCTCTTGTGCTTTAACAACTTTGAATAATTTTGTGTTATCTGCAAATTTGATCACCTCACTCGTTGTTCCTATTTCCAGGTCATTTATGAATATGTTAAAAAGCAATGTACTCAGCACAGATCCCTGGGGTACTCCACTATTCACCTTTCTCCATTGGGAAAATTGGCCATTTAGCCCTACCCTCTACTTTCTATCTTTTAACCAGTTCCTATCCCATGACTTTTTAATTTTGCCAAGAGTCTCTCATGAGGGACATTGTCAAAGACTCTGAAAATCCAGATACACTATATCGACCTACTCACCTTTGTCTACCTGTTTATTCACACCTAAAAAATATATATATCAGATTAGTAAGATATGACTTTCCTTGGCTAAAGGCATGTTGGCTTTCTTCCATTAAGTCATGACTATCTACATGTTCAGCAATTTTGTTCTTTATAATGGTTTCTACCATTTTGTCTGATACTGATGTCAGACTCATTGGTCTGTAGTTTCCCAGATCAACCCTGGAACCCTTTTAAAAATTGGCATTAAATTGGCCATTCGCCAATCTTCAGGTTCTACAGATGATTTTAATGATTCACAGATTACTAATAGTAGGTCTGCAATCTCATATTTGTTCTTTCAACACCCTCGGGTATATAGCATCTGGTCCAGGTGATTTGCTACTGTTTAGTTTATCAAATAGTTGTAATAGGTCTTCCCAGTTAATGGATATTTCTTTCAATTCTTCCGATGCATCACCTTTAAATACTATTTCAGTCGTAGATAACATCCCTGCATCTTCAGTAAAGACCAAAGCAAAGAATTCATTCATTCTCTCCACTATGGCCTTGTCCCCTCTCAGTGCCCCTTTTACCCCTCTATCATCTAATGGTCCAACTGACTCTCACAGGTTGTTTGCTATCAATGTACTTGAAAAAGTTTTTTATTATATGTTTTTGTTTCCACGGCAAGATTTTTTTTCAAATCCTCTCTTTGCCTGTCTTGTGAATGCCTTGCATCTAACTTGCCAGTTTTTATGTTTCCAGTTTCATAATTTGGCTCCTTTTTCTATTTCCTGAAAGATGCTTTTTTGGCTACAACAGCCTCTCTGACCTCACCTTTAAAACATGCTGACAGTTTTTTGGACTTCCTTTTTCTTAAAGCATGGAATACAGTTGTTCTGGGCTTCCAAGATAGTACTTTTAAACAACACCTATGCTTGCTATAAATCTTTAACCTTTACAAATGTTCCCTTTAGTTTTGCCTTAACTATTTTCCTCATTTTATCATTGTCTCCCTTTTGGAAGTTAAAAATTAATACCGAGGATTTCATTGCTGTCCTTCCTCCATTTATTAAATCAAATGTGATCATGCTATGAACACTATTGCCAAGTGGCCCTACTACTACTACTGAGCATTTGTATAGTGCTACAAGTCGTATGCAGCACTGCACAGACATGTAAGAGACAGTCCCTGCTCATCAGAGCTTACAATCTAGTCAAGACAAACACAGAAGGTGTAGGCAGGGATAAAACAAGGGGAAAGAAAAAGGATATCAGGTGAATCAAGATCCGAAAGCAGCAGCGAAGAGGTGAGTTTTCAGCCTGGATTTGAAGAGGGTTAGAGAAGGTGCCTGGCGGACAGACACAGGTAGTTTGTTCCAGATGTAAGGTGCAGCAAGATGAAAGGAGCGAAGTCTGGAGTTAGCAGAAGAGAAGGGCACAGATAGAAGAAGTTTGCTAGAAGAGTGGAGTTCCCGAGGGGGGTTGTAAGGAGATATAAGAGAAGAAAGGTAGTGAGTAGCCGCAGAGTGAATGCATTTATAGGTCAGCAGGAGAAGTTTGAACTGGATGCGGAAATGGATAGGGAGCCAATGAAGTGACTTGAGGAGAGGAGTAATATGGGCATGACGAGGCTGGCAGAAGATTAGCTGCACAGAAGAGTGTTGAACAGATTGAAGGGGAGAGAGATGATTCAAAGGGAGACCAGCAAGGAGTAGGTTACAATAGTCAAGACGGGAGGTGATTAAGGAGTGGATAAGCATTTTAGTAGTGTGTTCAGAAAGGAAAGGGCAGATTTTACTGATGTTATAGAGAAAGAAACGGCAGGTCTTAGCTATCAGATGGATATGTGTGGAGAAAGAGAGAGAGGAGTCAAAGACAACACCCTTTTCTCTTCCACTATATCTTGTGATCCACTAAGGACTAGGTCCAACATGGTTGCCCCTCTTTTCGGTTTATGAACCAGCTGCTCCAAGAAGCAGTCATTTATTTCATCTAGAAACTTGATCTACCTAGCATGTCCTACAGTAACACAGACCCAGTCGATACCAGGGTAACTGAAACTTTTGTTAGCTTCCCTGATTTCTTTGAGCATTTCATCATCCATTTGTTCATTCTAGCCAGGTGGTCGATTGTAAACCCCCACTGCCATCACCTTCCCCTTTTTACATGGAATTTCAATCCATAGAGATTATACAGTGCATTTTGTTTCCTACAAAACTCTAATCCAGTGTGACTCAATGTCCTCTCTAGCATTGAGTGCAATCCCTCCACCAATTTGATGTACTTTATAATTGCAATATAATTTGCATCCAGGTATCAGTGTCTTATTGGCTGTCCTCCTTCCACAAGGTCTCTGAGATACCAATCATATCTTACCTCTCATTTAGTGCTATAAATTCTAACTCTCCCATCTTATTTTTTAGACCTCTAGCATTTGCCTACAAGCATTTTAGAGGTGGTATTTTATTCATATTAATCTGGTTATCGGTAGATAGGGGTAACTTGAAATCTTTAAGCTCTGTCTGCTCTGTACTTAAGGGAGTCCAAAGGAAGGCATGTTCCCTTACAAAAGCCAAGAAGGAGCACAAAAGAGCGAGGAGACCAGCATACCATCTCAACGTGGAACAGACATTATTGATAATACCCCAACACTAGCAGTGTTTCGGCAACCTTTGCCTTCGTCAGGGGGTATGTAGTTAAAAACTGTCTATCCACTTGAAAATACAAACATGTGCAGAGTCAATAATCCTTTTGCTAAAGATATCACACAAGTGTCAGTGCCTGAGTGACTGCTGCCCCTATTATCTAGATTAATAGCTGTTTGATCTCCATTTTAAATGTTAATGCCAGTAGCCTGGTTCCATTTCAGTTAAGGTGGAGCCCATCCCTTCAGAAAAGCCTCTCCTTTGCCCAGAATGTTGCCCAGTTCCTAACAAATCCAAAGTCCTCTTCCTTGCACCATTGTCTTATCCACGCATTGAGACTCTGGAGCACTGCCTGCCTTTTGGGTCCTGAGCGAGGAATGGGAAGCATTTCTGAGAATGTTACCCTAGAGGTTCTGGATTTCATCTTCCTACCTAAAATCCTAAATTTGGCCTCCAGAACCTCCCTCTCACACTTTTCTATGTTATTGATACCAACATGTACCAAGACAGCAGACTCCTCCCCTTGTCTAGATGGTGTTTGAGGTCTCCTGCCTTTGCACAGGAAGGCAGGTTACCAGGTGATTCTCATATCCACCAACCACCCAGTCTGGTGGATCGAATCACCAAATATAATGGCTAATGATCGAATCACCAGCTGAGGCCGGCATAAAAGGCTTCAGAACCCTGTCCTGTTGAGGCTAGAAGCTAGACTAAGAACACCTGCTAACCTGATACTGTAAGTACCACTGAAGGGGATATTCAACCAATGCAGCAGCCCTATATACGAGATTATGCTGCTGAATATCCTGACAGACAGCCTCAAAACTATCAGGGGCAGTCCATGGATGGGGTGAAGGCAGAGCCAACATTGATCCGTATGGTGACAATATTCAGTACCATTATATGGCATATTGTCACTGCCTAGTTAGCATTGGTTCTATGTGGTCGATCTGGATATTCAATGCCGATGGCTGGGTATAGCCCCGCATTGAATGTCCGGGTGTAGAGTTCAGCGGCTATGGCTAGCTGCTTTAGTAGTGCTAGCTGCTGTTGAATACCCCCTCCCCCTTCCCCAATGAGTTTATACACATTTTACCTGATAAGAGTTAACATTTTCAGTAAAAACCTCAAAATCAAAACAATTTTTTTTAGTTACAATGCAAATAACAAATAAAGGCTAAGAAAAGGACCTATTATTATTTCATTATCAGTGCTCTTCTAAGATAAGCTGAAGAGGACTTAAAAAACTATCCACAGAATACTCACAATCACACTTTGTACTGCCAAGTTAAAAAGAGTTATTGAAAGACAATCAAAATCAGCCTTTATAATAACAAAGCAAATGTCTACCCTTATCTTATATAACTGCAAGGTCGCTGAATGACAGTACACATATATTCCTTTGGAAAGACACAGACAAAAAACTTTACTTGTTTTTAAATCGATGAATAGACACTAAACCACATATAAAACAGCCCTTCTCAAATAGTACATTTAGTCAGGGAATAGTTACAATATCCTCAGGGCTGGCGCAAGGATCAGAGGCACCTAAGCGGACCTTCCATCCTGCCACCCCTCTTTGGGTGTACAATGGCGGCAATGGCATTGAAACTGTGAAACAGCACTTTTCTAAACTCTCTGGCACTGCACTGTGGTTCCTGCCTTGTATTTTCTGCCTCCCCTTCAACATAAATTTCAGGTTTGCATAAACCATACGTCTGAATCAGAGGGGGGGCGAAAGTCACATAATAGAAGGCAGAAACCATGACGTGGCACTGGAGAGAGTATGTAAGCACCGTGTTGTGGTTTTAATGCCATTGTGCTGCTACAGGCCCAGGAGAGGGGTGTGGCAATGGATGCCCCCAAAGCCCATCACTCTAAGCAATTGCCTAGTTTGCCAAGTGGTAGTGCCGGCCCTGGATATCCTCACATCAAATATTCAATGCCCCTCTGACTTCCAGTCCCCTTTCCCCTGACTCCAGAATTATCTCTAACTGGAGAATTTAGAAGAAGACAGGAATCATCTTTACCTGCCTCTTCCCTGGTGATAATATCTGACCCTAGCTTGTGGGCATTTAGGAGCAAGGCTTTCTAGTCAGTGGGCTTAAATAGGGGCTCATTTTTTAAAACTTAAGAGGCCTGGTACTGGTACGGGTGGGAGGGGGTTAAGTAGACTACTGATCCACAAGGGAATTTTACTCCTCTTTTTGGGGGGTATTAGCCTAACAGATATCACAGCCCTATTGGAGGACCCACAGTTTTGTGATGGTATGTCTGCTTTAATGTTAGGCTACTGCCACAGTTATCATGCAAATGCAGAGGCTATTTAGAGTCATTATTTGAGCAACTAATGCCATAGTGTCCTTACTGGAGTACTACACTATGTGGCTTGCCTACAAAGCCGCGGTAGCGGTTCGCGATCGTTATCGGAACCCAATGGGGCCGTGGCTCCGATAACGATCGTGAACCGCTACCGCGGCTTTGTAAACAAGCCCCTATGAGCTGGAGTGATACTGGCATTTTCTAGAACAGGGAATGTGTCTTTCTACTCAATTACATCATTCTGGGAGGTGACGTCCTTGGGAGGGAAAATCCAAGTCGTATATAAACTACTCCCAAAGGCAAAGCTCTGTCTTGGCATACAGCCACTGTAGCATATAGGCATAAGGTGTTTGCCCTGAAGGGGCAGTTGAGGATGGTTATTCTCTAAATCCTTCTACCATCCTGAGTGGTGCTACAGGCATAGGAGAAAGCGAGGACAGATAAGATAAGAAAGTTCTACTACTACTACTACTACTCATTTATATAGTGCTTCTAGGTGTACACAGCGCTGTACAGACACATATAAAAACAGTCCCTGCTCATCAGAGCTTATGATCTAATCAAGACAGACAATACAATAGACAAGAATAAGGGCACAAATAGGAAAGAGTAAGCAGACACAAGGAAAACAAGGGATCAGATTCCAAAAACAGACACAAAGAGGTGAGCCTTTAGCATGAATTGGAAAAGGGGAGAGATGAAGCCTGATGTACAGACACAGGTAGTTTGTTCCAGGTATAATGAGCAGCAAGGCGAAAGAATCAAAGTCTGGAGTTGGCAATGGAAGAAAAGGGCACAGAGAGAAGCAGGCCAGTGGAAGAGAGGCGTTCATGGGAAAGGGTGTAGGGAGAGAGGAAAGGAAGTGAAGAGCAGTAAACAAATGCATGTATAGGTCAGAAGGAGAAATTTGAATTGGATACGGAAACAGAAGGGGAGCCAATGAAGTAACCTGAGAAGAGGGTTTAAATATCAGGGCTAGCAGAAGATTGGTTCTGTAGAACCCATACCAGCACACCCACTGTCTTTTTAAGGGAGCACCTGTGGATCAGCATCAGGGACCTGTATCTACTGTATGGAAGCCACCTGCTCTGGGGAAGAGAGAAATCCAAACAATCGTCAGTAACCAGTGATACCAGAGTCCAGAGTGAGATCGAAGATGTGAGATCGAAGATGGCTTTGGGGACCTATCCCTGCATCGCAACCAGTTCCAAGTACACTGGGGAAATATAGTAACATAGTAACAGCATGTTCCATTTAGCCTGCCCAGTAAGGTGTCTGTAGAGTTCACCTGCCGCTCAGTGCAGGTTACTCCCCCTATATGCCTTTGCTTAAGGTTACACCTGCCGCTCCAGGCAGGCCACCCCTCTCTATTTATGAGGTTGCTTAAGCTTGCTTTGATTCAGTCCTCTTGCTATATAGTGAACCTCTGTGTCTGTCTCATGCCTTTTTAATTCTCTCGCTGTTTTTGCTCCCACCACTTCCTTCGGAAGAGCCTTCCAGGCATCCACCACTCTATGCATCTTCATTTCATGTTCTCTCATGCTACAGCTTCCTCATCTTTGAAAAAGATTTGTTCATTAATACCCTTTAAGTATTTAAACATTTATATCATATCCTCTGTCCTTCCTCTCCTACAGGGATATATATTTAGGTCTTCAAGTCTTTGCTCATATGTCTTCTGGCGCAGGCTTCATATCATTTTGGTCACTTTCCCCTGTACTATTTCAAGTCCTTTTATATCCTTTGCAAGATGTGGTCTTCGAAACTGAACACAATACTCCGAGGCTCACTAATGATCTACACAGGGGCACTAATACCACCTCTTTCCTGATGATTATTCCTCTCTTTATGCAACCCATCATTCTTCTGGCTTTGTCCACTGCCTTGTTGCAATGCTTCCCCACCTAGAGACGCTATTACTCTGAGGGGAAACCACAAGAGGTTGTGCAAGTGTAAGAGTGGAGACAGTTGGACTGAATTTCTAGTCTTAGACAAAGAGAAATGAATCATAGTGTGGCAAACAGATTGAGAAAAAAAAATCATTCTCTACAATCATGCAACTGATTTTGGAGTAAAGAGGAGCTGACTGCTATATCATAGTTATATATTTTCTATCTCTGCCGGTTGCTATTGTTGGTGTATCAGTGACCCTAATTTAAGTAAACCCCTGGTTCAGAACACAAAATCTGGACTGGATTCATTTATTACATAAGGGAAGAGGTGAGTGGAGTGCAAGTCCAAGGGCCTCCCAGGGTATGCTGGTTCCCCTTCAATGAATCCTACAATTTAATTCCAAGAGTAGAGATTAAGGGGCCTTTTTACTAAAGAGTGCTATGGTGTTGCACCTAACATGTCAAAAGCTGTGAAACAATGGTGTGTTAGGTGCAACACCTCCATGTTAGCTGTCAGAGGAGTGGAAAGCATTTCCCTGACAGTTAATGTGGAGCCCTGTCCCATAGCGTGTGTGGTGTTAGTGCTGATGTACCTAACGCCACCTATTGAGTCCGCATTAGGTGATCCCGCACTAATGCAGTTAGCGCACGGTGTGAACTCCACGTTAACTGCACAGAGCATACCATGCCCATTCTCTTATCCAACCCTGCCCACTCATGTCCCTAACATGATTTAGACAGTGTGGGAATCATCCCACACTGTCATGGCCCTGTGCTAGCTGGCAACAAATGTCTCAACACACATTCAGCATGCACCAGAACACGCTTTGTCAGCTAATATCCTTTAGGAAAAAAGACCTCCTAAAACTATGAAAAAATATATAATTCCCATTGGAGGAACTGCACACAGAGGACTGGTTATACATTGACGTGCTGAAGGGCTTCCAAATATATAAATACACCTATCTGTATATGTGAACAAACTCTGATGAGATAAACTTTGAAAGAGTTGTAAAAGAAATATTCAGTTAAAGGGAAAATTAAGAAGTGATCTGTATGAAAAGTAGAAGTGGGATTAAAGATATCTGTGGGTGAGAAAAATTCAGTAAGAGAAAAGTATCACTGTAATGAAACCTGATTTAAAGTAAGGGAATCAAAGAGAAATACATTTTCTAACTGACACATGATGATAAATAATTATTTTTATTAATTCTGTAGTGAGTCTTTTTGAGATGGATAGAGTGAAAGTAAACAAAGTATCAATCTTCCCCTGTCATTCTCAGACAGAAAGCAAATTTTAGCCATTACTATCAAATAGTAATGACAAAAAAGTCACTGACAACCTGACTGGGATTCACCTGACTCCTGAATGAGATTTTATTAGGAATGACAGCTTTATTCTAAATTCAGTGAAAGAGAAAATCTTTATGGAAAAGTTGTGTTAGGAAGAACTGTCTGTGACATCTTAAGGAACATGTGGCTACACTTTACAGAACTGATGCAAGAAGACTTGCTATTGCTAATCTTATGGTTGTGGAGGTTATTTTAGAAGTCCTGTTTGCGTTTTAAATATGGATGTGGCGGCAGAGAAACATGGATGCTGGATCCATGTATAGGATGCCATTTTAGAAAGGTGAAGCAGAGGCAACAAACTATGATCCAAGTCCATGAGGTGGCCCGCTTCCAATTGGTACTAGACCCCTCCTCTGGCTTTCTTCTCTCTATGCCCTTTTCTTCTTCTGCAAACTCCAGACTTTGATCTTTTCACCTTGCTACTCCTTATGCATGGAACAAACTTCCTCTATCTTTACGTCAAGTCTGTTCTCTTCCCCTCTTCAAATCCATGCTAAAGACTTACCTCTTTGAGGCCGCATTTGGATCCTAATCCCTTGTTCTTCTTGTGTCTCCTCCCCTCCTTGTTTCTCTTGTATTGTTCTGTCTTGATTATATTGTAAGCTCTATGAGCAGGGACTGTCTTCTTTATATGTTTGTAAGATCCTCCTGTGCTTGTGCCCCGTGCAGCCACACAGAGGCGGCCCAAGGGGGGTGCGGGGCCATGTGCGGAGACACGGTGCGGGGCCTCATTTGCGTAAGGTGCCTCATTTGCATAAATATTTGCATAATATTACCATGCACTAACTTTTAGTAAACATGCCTCTTAATGAGTATATGGATAAAGAAAGACTAAAAGATTTCTATATTGCTATAATCCAGTACCAACCGTCAGGCACATTAGGAACTACTACAAACATTGCCCATTTAGAAGCCATAGCAAACCCGCCGTATCCTAACAGCACTACCAGGATTCACAAAGCACCATACCCTACCTATCAAAAGGCAACACTGCAAATATTAAACCAATACATTTCAGAGAACAACAATACATGACCTACTGGGGAAAGAGAACAAGTGTCAATGTCAAATAGGAATTACATAAACAGAATACCTCAGCTCAGTTACGCATGCAGAACATAAACCATCACCAAACAACGAATCACAATTTAGAAACAGGAAGACAATAATTAAACTGGGAACCACAAAAGCCAAACTTGGAATGTACAACACTGTAGAAATAAAACCATAAGTTAATTTCCTCTTGTACTAAACAAAGTGCAGACATTAATGATGCACATTTCCCAGAGCTGACATATTCCAGTTAATAAATTCAAAATAAAGAGATATTTTTCTACCTTTTGTGCATTTTTTTTCAGTGGCAATTGCTCCAGCCACTTTCTTCTGGTTTCTTCGTGTCTTCTGCTAACTCTCCATCGTCTGCTGTCCATTTGTCCTTTCTTCTCTCTTCTAGTTTTTTCCATTCTCTCTCTACATCTGCTTTAACATACTAATCTTTCCCCTTTTGCTCTTTCCTCATTCCTATTTCATCCACTCAAATTTTACCCCTCCATCCATAATCCCCACTTACTCTCCCAATATCCAGCCAATTGTAGATTTGTCTTCCCTCCCACACAAAATATTTTTTCCCTCTCCATTTCACTCTCCCAGCTCCATCCCATTTTAATCCTTCCCCAACATCATGTCCCTTCTAGTTCCAGCCCCACCCAGCATCCGCTCCCTTCTAGTCCCTGCATCAGCCCATTTCCAATCCTATCCCAGCCCCATCAACTCATTTCTAGTTCTTTCCTAGCCCCACCATCAGCCCATGTCAAATCCTAGCTCCCCTCCCCTCCACTCAGCCCATTTCCAATCCAAGCCTACTTCCAATTCTAGCCCCTCCATGAGTCCATTTCAATTCAAGCCCCTCCATCAGCCCATTTCCAGTCCTAGCTCCCTCCCCTCACAACCCATTTCCATTCCAAGCCCCCTCCCCATCAGCTATATGCAGTTCAAGCCCCCCTTCCACTCAGCCCATTTCCAGTCCTAGCAACCTCCAGCACATTACCAGTCCTAGCCCCCCATAGCCCATTACCAGTCCTAAGCCCCCCATCAGCCCACTTCCAGTCCTAACCCCCCCATCAGCCACCTTGTAGTTTTAGCCCCCCCATAGCCCATTACCAGTCCTAACCCCCCATCAGCCCACTTCCAGTTCTAACCCCCCCATCAGCCCACTTGTAGTCTTAGCCCCCCATAGCCCATTACCAGTCCTAACCCCCCCATCAGCCCACTTGCAGTCTTAGCCCCCCCATAGCCCATTACCAATCCTAACCCCCTCCCCCCATAGCCCATTACCAGTCCTAACCCCCCATCAGCCCACTTGTAGTCTTATCCCCCCCATAGCCCATTACCAGTCCTAACCCCCCCTCAGGCCCACTTGTAGTCTTAGCCCCCCCATAGCCCATTACCAGTCCTAACCCCCTCCCCCCATCAGCCTATTACCAGTCCTAACCCCCCATAGCCCATTACCAGTCCTAACCCTCTCCCCTCCCCATCAGTCCAGCTAAGTTTAAAAAAAAAATGCAAACCGGCTGCTGCTGCCACTGCCGCTGTGGCAGCGGCAGAATCGACCATCCCGCGGGGCCCCCCCTGCCCTGCAGAGTTCTCCGTGCAGTCTTAGCGTGGGCTTTTCAGAGCAGTGCGAAGGGAGAGTTTCCCTTTCTCGCGGCTCTGTTAATCCCGCCGATGGCAGCCCCGCGGCGGGATTAACAGAGCCGCGAGAGGAGAAGCTCTCTCTTCATGTGGCTCTGACAGCCGACGCCGAGACTGCTTGGAGAACTCTGCAGGGCAGGGGGGGGCCCGCGCCCGCGCCCGTGGGAAGGTCGATTCTGCCGCTGCCATGGCGGCAGCGGCAGCAGATGGTTTGCGTTTTTTTAATCTAGCTGGGCTGATGCAAGATGTTTTTTGCACTGGGCCCCCGAAACGCAGGGCCCTGTGCAAAAAACATTCTTGCTCAATGGACGGGCCGGCCCTGCAGCCACACCACTTGGTACAGCTCTGGCTGTATTTTCTACAATCTTGTATAGAGGCACTGACAATCTTGCTTTAATTCCTACATGATTGGAGCCATTGTACAGCATTGGTTGGTGTGGAGAACATGTGAGCAGCTTAAGGGATATAAGAACTCAGCCCCCACTGTGGCACTCGAAGAGCATGCAATTTCCTGTTTTGCTGTGATTCCTAACTGATTGGAGATATTATACTTCGTTGGTTTGCATAGGGAACACGTGAGCAGCTTAAGGGCTATAAGTGCTCAACCCTCACCACAGGATATGCACTGCGGATGCATGCCTGTGGGCACATGCTCCGAAGGGGTATATCCAAAGGGGCAGGCGTGCCCCTTTGGAGCCCCTTCGGAGCACGTTGGAGTATTAGAAGGTGACGAAGGTCTTGTCAATGGGGAAGCGAAAGAAGAGACCTCTACTTCCATAGTTATCTACGACTAATACAGCAAAGGTGGTAGGTCCCATTGACGTGTTGTTAAAGACTATAGGCCCTACCATTGGTGACCTCTTTATCGTCTGTGAGTACTGTTTCTCCTCCTATGTCTCCTGACTTGCAAAGGGTTTTATCTCTACCCAACAATGGAGCGTGTTCTGGGGAGAATGTTTCCATTCTCCGAAATGTGAGCGATGCCTCTACTAAAGTGGACCCTCTCCCCTATGTCTTTCTTAGTTTGAGTGCTTCTGACGTTGCCTTGCCCCTTCCGTTTGATTTCTCCATGGTTCAAGAAAGGCCTCAACCTCTGAAAGATGTTACCTTGCAGGATATTTGGCAAATTGTGTCCACAATTGAGTTATTGTTTCAATCATCATTAGTAAAGTTATTGAAGTTTATTAAAGAGGTGGTGGCCGTTCTGACAGGGCAGGAGTCTAGACTTTCTGATGTTGAGTATTTTAAATGGAGACTCTCAAATGCAGACCCTTCAGGCAGCTGCGGTCTCTTCAGTACAGAATTCTTTAATTCTTCATCGGCAAAATGAATATTTAGAAAATGCTTATCGAATGAGAAATCTTCATTTTTTGAACTTCCCCCACACCCACTATCTTTCTCCTTCTATTTTATTTACTAAATATTTGAAAGGTGTTTATTTTCTAACACACAAAACATGTACTGTGACGTGCCCATCCTCCACTACCCCCCTACCATTCCCATATCAGCCCACACTCCCAGCCCCAGCACCTGTACTACTCCAACCTCCCAACACCCTCACCCCTACCCTTTAGCAATAACCTTGCCTAACTCCCTCCCTCCCACTAGTCTAGAAGCAGCTACCTATCCTCCAAGCAGCTAGCATCCCTACCCACCCTCCACGAGGCAACCCCATAAACTCTCCCAATTCTCTCAACATCCCATATCTTCCCTAAAAGGGTGCCAATATCAAGAAGGGGTTACTCCTTTCTGCATCCTCTCCTCTGACTTCTGCTCCTTAGTACCTGCCTAGATCTAACAGAACTGTTACCCTCTGCCTGCACAGAACTGTTACCCACTGCCTGCACTGAACTGCTACCCACTGCCTGCACTGAACTGCCTGCATAGCACCACTACCCTCTGCTTACTTAGCATTGCTCCCATTGCCTGCATCCTACTGCTACCCATCGCTGGGCATAGAACTGCTACCCATCGCTGCAAAGAACTGTTATCCATTGCTTGCATAGTACTGCTACCCATTGTTTTGCATACTGTTGCCACCCATTGTTGCGTTGAATGGCTACCCATTGTTTTGCATAGTGTTGCTACCCACTGTTGCATAGAACTGTTATCCATTGCTTATCCATTGTTGCATAGTACTGCTACCCATTGTTGCATAGTACTGTTATCTGCTGCTTACCCTCTGCTTGCTACCCATTGCCAGTGCTTGCATTGAACTGCTACCCACTGCCGGCTTGTTTGCTTATCACTTGCTACCCGCTGTTTGCCTAGAACTTGCTACCCATTGTTTGCTCAGACCTTGCTGCCCACTACCATGGCCCCACATCTCATTGTCCCCCTCCTCATTATCCTCCCCAACTGCCTCCCCTCCTACAAACACCCTCCCTCCTCTTCCCCTTACCCTCTCCCTACCTTCCTCACTTCTTTCTCCATTTTGCCCCCTAACCTAGCACCTGCTCTTGAGCTTCTTCACACCATCCCCCGCATTCAACCAACCCCCCTCTCTTTAAGGCAACCCCACCCTCGCTTCTGCTGTACTATCTCCACTTTACCCCACTCTCTGATACTCCTTCTCCTTCTCTCATCAGGTAATATCAACCCCAACCCTAGCCCCCCCCCCCCGATTTACTTCTCACACTAAAAATAAGTTCCTCACGTACCCTATCCAGTCTCATCCACATCCTGCTCCTCCCTCCTTCCACCCTCCCTCATTCATACCACAATCACTCATCCATAGATACCAACTCCAACCCTTCCCCCCAAAATAATCCCTCACATAATCTATTGATACCATCAATTTACATAACCTACCCGTTACCATCAATTTACCCCTCATTTCCCCTCCCTCTTGTCCCTCTTGGAGAGCACATTCACCCAGGCACACCCACCCACACCCTGCTCCTTCTAAATCTTGGCATTACCCTAGAAATAGACCCCTACGCTACTCTGATAAGAAATCTACATGTAACTTATCCAACCTTATCCACATCCCTCTCCTCCCCCCTCCACTCTCCCATTTTCATGCGCCCTATGGAACGCATGCTCAGTCATTAAACCCCCCCCCTTTTATTAATGACCTTTTTATCTCCAATGCCCTACACCTTCTTGCCTTTACCGAGACCTGGCTCCCCCCCCCAGACGACACCGCATCCATTGCCTCTCTCTGCTATGGGGGCTACCAGTTCTCTCATACACCTCGATCTACTGGTCGCGGTGGTGGTGTTGGCCTCCTACTCTCTCCCTCCTGCCAATTCCAACTCCTCCTGCCACCCCAATCACACTCCCCCTCTTCCTTCGAAGTCCACTCCATTCGCCTCCTCTCACCACTTCCCCTCCGAATAGCTGTTATTTATCGCCCACGGGACAAATCCAAATCTACCTTCCTCACCGACTTCGACTCCTGGCTTTCTGCCTTTATGGATCCCTCCTCCCCCACTCTTATTCTTGACAATTTCAACATTCATGTCGATGACCCCTCTGACCCCTATGCCTCAATGTTCCTCGCTCTTACCTCCTCGTTCAACCTCCAACTTTGCTCCACTGCCCACACACATTTACACAGCCACTGCCTTGACCTAATATTCTTCTCCAAATCCTCTCCTTCAAACTTCCACAAATCAATCCTTCCCTCATCTGACTTAACATTTACTCTTCGGCTTCCGCCGTCCCAACCTTGTCCTGTCTCCTCCGACCTATTTAGAAACCTTCATAATATTGATCCCCTGACTCTCTCCTCCACCATCTTTCCATCTCTTTCCTACATTTTATCCTCCAAGTCCGTCAATGAGGCATTATCCTCATACAATGCTACATTATCCTCAGCCCTTGACACTCTTGCCGCTCCCACCCCACGTCCTGTCAAACGATCTACTCCCCAATCCTGGCTTTCACCCATAATCCGTTACCTACGCATCTGCGCCCGTTCTGCCGAACGAACTTGGTCCAAATCCCGCTCCCCAGAAGACCTTCTACACTTCAAATTCATGCTTGGCTCCTTCCAGTCAGCCTTAGCACTTGCTAAACAAGATTACTACATCCATCTGACCAACTCTCTTGCCTATGATCCTCGCCGTCTCTTTAATACCCTCAATTCTCTCCTCAAGGTCCCCCCCCCACCCCCAATCCCGCCCTCCCTTTCTGCCCAAACCCTAGCCGACTACTTCCATGACAAAATCCACAAGATTTCTCTCCAGTTCCCTACCACCATCTACCTCCTGTCCTCCCCAATTCTCCTCCTCCATTCATACTCCTTCTGCCACCCTCTCCTCCTTTCCCCCGATCTCTGAGGAAGAAACTGCACTCCTTCTGTCCTCCTCCATACCCACCACCTGTTCATCAGACCCTATCCCCACCCATCTCCTATGTTCCATCTCCCTCACCATTGTCCCCTCCATCACTCATATCCTCAACCTTTCACTCTCCACTGCAACTGTCCCCGTTGACTTCAAACATGCTGTTGTCATACCCCTCCTCAAGAAACCCTCACTTGATCCCATGTGCCCTTCTAACTATTGACCCATCTCCCTCCTTCCCTTCATATCCAAACTATTATAACGAGCAGTCCACCGTCACTGCCTCAACTTCCTCACCTCCCAGGCCCTCCTGGACCCACTTCAATCCGGCTTCCGTCCCTACACTCCACTGAAACAGCACTTACAAAAGTCACAAATGACCTGTTCCTGGCTAAATCCAAGGGCCTCTGTTATATCCTCATTCTTCTTGACCTTTCTGCTGCCTTTGACACCGTTGACCATGACCTTCTCCTCATCACCCTTTCTTCGCTTGGCTTCAGGTGCTGCGTACTGTCCTGGTTTTCCTCCTACCTCTCCAATCGCTCATTCAGTGTTTGCTCTGGTGACTCCTCTTTCTCCCCTACCCCACTCCATGTAGGTGTACCCCAGGGATCTGTCTTGGGCCCCCTCCTCTTCTCTCTCTATACCAAAGGCCTTGGCGTGCTTATCTCCTCCCATGGCTTTCAATACCATCTCTATGCCAATGACTTCCAAATCTACCTCTCTACACCTAATATTTCTCTAGTAACCCAGTCCAAGATCTCCGCCTGTCTTTTGGACATCGCTGCCTGGATGTCTCATCGCCGATTGAAATTGAACATGGCCAAGACTGAACTTCTTGTCTTTCCACCAAGCTCCTCCCCCCCCACTTCCCCCTCTCTCAATCCATGTGGATGGATCTATTATCCTTCCTTTTCCCTCGGCCCACAATCTAGGGGTTATCTTTGACACCTCTCTCTCCTTCTCCGCTCATATCCAGCTTGTAGCGAAGACCTGCCACTTCTTTCTCTACAACATCAGCAAAATCTGCCCCTTCCTCTCTGAACACACTACCAAAACACTTATCCACTCCTTAATCTCCTCTCGCCTCGATTACTGCAACCTACTCCTCGCTGGTCTTCCCGTGAGCCACCTCCTTCCCCTTCAATCTATACAAAATCACGCTGCTCGACTAATCTTCTGCCAGCCTCGCCATGCCCACATTACTCCTCTTCTCAAGTCGCTTCACTGGCTCCCTGTCCGCATCCATTTCAAGCTTCTCCTGCTGACCTATAAATGTATTCACTCTATGGCCCCTCAATACCTCTTATCTCTTATCTCTCCCTACATCCCCTCTTGAAATTTGCGCTCCGCCAACAAATTACTCCTATCAATGCCTTTCACCCGCACCACGAACTCCCGACTGCCAGGAGTCGGCCTTGACTTGAAGGCACACATTACATTTCCAGATATTGCTTATCATAATGATTTAGTTCATTCAAAAGAAATTACAGAGAATGGTGCTGAGCTTAGAGTCAGCAGAGACTGCAATAGCATGAAATAATATATGGGATTTTGAAAACAATTAGATTTATCTTATATACATGAAAGAAATTGATTTAGATGGCTTTTCAATAGCCCAAAAGCCAAGAACAATATATTATACAAAATCATTACTCAATAAGATGGATAGTGAGAGTTACTGGAAAAATTCACTAAAAGTTAATTTTTAAAAATCCTCATAAAATAGGAAAAAATGTGCTTAAGTAAGAAGGAACATAAACTATAGAGATAAAACTGTGCATTTAACTGATTAATGGGAAGACAAATCAAAAGGGACTGACCTAAATTTTACTATGCACTTCCCCTGGCCAAGGGTTTCTCTTTATATTCAAGACAATCATTGACCTGGAAGGAACACTTATCCACATATTTTGCAGTATTTTTTTAATGTATGCATGCTTATACTCTTTGAAACTTGCTATGGGTAAACATGCGTCTGGAAATTTGCACTTTTCATTTTGTGGACAGATTTTCAATGGAAATTATCACACCTTCGAATAGATTTACTAAACATGTATCCGAGTTGCCACATGACACATTATTTTACAGTATCAGACCTCATGTATCAGTGAGGGAGTAATTTACGTCATTTATTTATTTATTTTATTTATTTACATTCTCTTATATACCGTGCTATTCTGCATCAGTGCGGTTTACATTGAACAAACTGAAATTACATTGAACAGGGCATTATAAGTTGGAGATAACTATTTTACAGGGAACATGGGCTATGGAGGGTTAAGTCATTACATGCCTTTGTAATAAATTATATATAGGACAGACATCTTGAAAATTTAAAACTAGGATCATTGAACATCTTTCAACCATTCACAGGGGGATTAGTACAGCCCCTTTAGTGGAGAATTGGCAAGCAATGAGACATGTATTGAAAAATCTCCGTTGTGTCTTTGAACTTGTGATAGTGGTGGGAGATGGGTCCTTTTCCCAGTGATTGGTACTGAGAAAACAATTGCTGACTTTTGCTGGGACACAGTCAATCCCAGGGGTCTCAATGGTATGGTGGAATGGCAGTGGTTCTATTTATTATTGATTAGTATATTGGCCATTGTGCAGAAGGTAGATACTTTCCTAAATATGTCTTTTTATCAGGATAAATAGGGGACAATCCAAGGAACATACAGTGTTAGGGTTTTCCTTGCGATATAATAAAAGGTAGGATTAATGGTTCATTGGTTGATTTTGAGTGTGTTTGAATTTGATTGGTTGGAGTAGTGAAATGATTGATTGGTCCCCCATATGGAACAGATTTGTGATTGGTGGATTTTTATGAATGAGAGTAGAGTGTGATTGGTTTATAGTAACCCTTAGTTTTACTTTGGTTTGCAGCTTCAATTTTGTGAAAACTGTCTTTCAGCGAAACCAGTCAGGAAGCTGCTTCCAAAGCACTAAGAGGGTCATTCTGAACTACGAATAAGCCACCTGTACATGTGGGATTGATGTGTATCTTGCGAAAATGTCCAAAACCATATTCATAACCTTCACAGCTCTACACATACATGGCACTTAAACGGGCATTGCAGAATGTGGGCGGGAAACATATGAAGCTATTCTGGTCACACCTGTGTATGTCCACAGGCGGCCCCGCAGACGTCCAGGTTATACCTGTGAAAACAAAATATTTCTGCTCCTCACCCCAATACAGCCAATAGTGGTGAATAGTTGATAACTTATACCGTGAAATGGTATGACTGCAGTCTGGAAAACCACAGCATGCAGTGTTATGGAACAGAAAGCAGAGGAAAGGGTGGATGTATGTCAAAGCAGCAGAAATAAACACCCCCATAACTGTATGCAGTAGGGCACTGGTGCTCAAACCGGCAATGCTGGCATAGGTTGTGTGAGCTAAAGGGGCACAGTTAGGGCACCCTATCAATGCCCACGTCCTGGATATGATACTGGTGACAGAGTCCTAGGACCCCATGTGAAAATGTAAGCCAGCTGGAGTGTTGCGCTCCACACAGAGGATTTCTACAATATGCTCTATGCAATGTGTACAGTTTCCTGGTGCAGATAAGGTCTTATGTAACTCCTATTGGAACACTATACTGGGGATATCTTACGCTGGTGGCTACATGACACATATCTTTTGTACAGGTCACTATTGTGTGATTGTTTACATATGTTGGCCTATGATGTGAAATGTGCATACGGGGTTTGGCTCTTGAGGGACATATACTGGAAGGGCTGTTTGGGCCTACTGCAGCTCTGTAGCAGATTGAGGTCCACCATTGTAGTTATCGTGTATGTAGGAAGCCAAATAGAAATGTAGCGAGCAGGTATGATACTGGGTTCCCTATCTACAGTAGCTATGTTCCACTATCCATCAGCTAAGATATTCGGTGCTGGGCATTCTTTTGGCTGTTTCTGTGGGGCTGCAAGTGACACTGCATGTGTGTGCGTTGGGGATCAGATTGCTCATCCACATATCTGGGGGTACAGGTATGCCTAGCAGGTACCTGGACCATAGGACTGTCTGCAGCCTCACCAGATGCCAGTGCATACAGGCAGGAATACACAGGAAGGTTCTGCAATCACTTCCCTGTCAGACACTTCCCCGTCACTACACAGGGGACCTCAGAGGGTGGGAGAGCAATGGTGCAAAGCGCAGTATGCCATTCCCAGGTGCACCAGCAGCAGTCCCTACAAATATGCACATTTGCAGGGAGCGACGATGGTGTCTCTGGGCATGTCTGTGTGGTGCTTGCACTGTTGACTGCTGTCATTCCAATGTAGTAGTTTAGTAGTGCAGGGAAAGTGTTTGGGTAAGTTCCTATGGGGGGGCCTGTTCTGATGGGATCATGTCCTTACTTAGCATTATATAGTCATGTTCTGAGTCGTTCACAATGTGCATACCTCGGGAGGGTGTCTACCGCCATGTTTGTAGTGCTGCACTGCATCTTGTGCCAGTAGGTTCACTCTCTACCCATTTTCCTGCTACTGTACACTGCGCATGCTTTGTAGTGATCTGGGCATGCCATGGACAGGTTTCTATTATCTAACTTGCATCCACCACTGAGTCTTGTCATCTTACATTGTTATTCAGTCTCAGAACAGCTGTGTCCTTGTCCACAACAGCTTCACAGCTGCCCATTTTGTAGGGGGGCATGGCCATTCGTGGGTACATTGCGGAGATGGGCAGTGTTGCAGACATACATCTTTTTGGAATATGGTGAGCACAGGGATGTACAATGCCATTGTTGGTGTATACCCATCTTCGTACAATGCAGTATTGTGTGCGGACCGCGCCTAGCACGTCTACTGTATGTGGGTGATTCTATGCACGTGACTGCATCTATCCCCACGTCTGTGGAATTGGGTTCTATTTCTGCACATTTCCATTTGGACATGCCCACTGCCTGGACATCCATGTTTTCAGAATTGGCCTGCACATGAATACACTGCGATGGTGAGATTGACTTTTAACCCTGGGAGTACCGATGGGGTCAAAAGTGACCCCATTGCAAATTTCATGCCGCATATCTCGGAAACTAGTTGTTCAAGAATGCAATCTTTTTATGACTTTTCACATGTCAATATTCTCTTTATATTGCACCATGAGAGGAATAGTTTTTATCTGCTAGGTGACGCTAGTGATGAATTGCAGCACAGAGTACCAGTGGGGTCATTTTTGACCCCAGTTGCTTACGTCCGGTTTGGATTGTGATACAATTTGCAGTTTTGTGAATTTTTTGATCTGACAAAGGTATTTATCATTAATTATGTAGCATTTATTTTTTGTACTCTTATTTTATGAAAATTACACATTTTCTGTAATATCATACGTTCTCTCATTATTTCCGATGAAATCTAAAGGCTTTCAGCTCGTTCATCACGATTATTGTACACCTATAGTAAAATTGATTTGCGTTTTATTCAACTTTATCTTTGTTTATTTATTTTAGGTTATTGTTTATGATGTCAAAACGAAAGTATTCAGCTACCCAAGTAAGAGAAATATTGCGACGAGATGCTGACAGTGATGGCTCTGAGTCATATGATGATGCAGCATATTCAGCAAGCGAAGAAGCATATCAGCCAAGTTTGGGCGATAAATCTGATGATGACAGTCATGATTCAGATGGAGACAGCAGTTGGTCGCCAAGTGAATGTGAGACTGATGTTGAGCTGGTAACATCGCCTGTAGCAAAGAGTCAAGTTACAGGCGCGGCAAAGGTCGAGGCTGTGCTGGACGGGGAAGAAGGCAGGAGTCCTCGGTGTCAGTATCATCTGTGAGGAATCTTAGGGGCTTGTTTACAAAGCCACGGTAGCGGGTCGCGGTCGTTATCGGAGCCGCGGCCCCATTGAAATCAATGGGGTCGCGGCTCCGATAACGATCGCGAACTGCTACCGCAGCTTTGTAAACAAGCCCCTTAGTTGTGGTTGTAGAGGAGCTAAGAGGTCATCAACTATAAGCACAAATGTTGCCATTGAAGCCTATGTATCTAAGGATGCCAAATCATGGAACAGGAAACCTATAAAGCAAGCTGCTGGAAGATACGCCAGAGCTAATGTCATGCCCGTACAACAAGGTCCTACAAGGTATACTGTATGAAATGTTGATGGCCCTCTCGCAGCATTCCACTTGTTCATGAGGAAGAACTTATTGAATGAAATCATGATGTGGACAAGCAAACAAGGAAGACACATTTACGACGACACCTGGAAAGATTTGACAGACAGAGAATTTCAATGTTTTCTTGGACTTCTGATCCTCTCAGGCGTGTACAAGTCACAAAATGAATCCATAGTTCAGTTGTGGAAACTTGAAGATGGTCGTTCTGTTTTTGGCAAAAATATGGCCCGTAACCGTTGTCAGCAAATTTCTTGTGCTCTCAGATTTGATGATGCAACCAACAGACGTGAACAATGAGGCGTGGATAAGCTTGCTCCAATCAGACACGTTTTTGATACCTGGGAAGCAACTCTAAATGACGCCTTTGTTCCTGATGAAAATGTTACCGTGGATGAAAAATTGCTTACATTTCGTGGCTGTGTTCCGTTCAGACAATATATTCCCAGCAAACCTGGGAAATATGGCATAAAGCTATGGATGTTGTGTGACAGTGCAACATCATATGTTCTGCGTCTTCAAGTATATACAGGAAGGGAACGCGGACAAAACAGGGAACAGAATCAGGGTGAAAGGGCTGTTCTGCAACTCACTGAAGGATTGACGCGATCTAGCAGAAATGTTACTGTTGACAATTTCTTCTGCAGTTTATCCCTGTCACGGAAATTGCTAGAAAAACAAATGACACTTTTGGGGACAGTTCGAAAGAACAGAAAATAATTACCTCCAGAATTTGTAACAGTAAAGGGCCGAGATGTATTCACTTCACTGTTTGCCTTTTGCGATGACGCCACTCTGGTTTCCTATTGCCCGAAGAAAGGAAAAGTGTTTGTTCTTCTGAGCAGTTTGCATGATCAAGAAGAAGTAGATAACACACGTCCAGACAAAAAACCACGCATGATCTTGGACTATAATTCTAGTAAAGGTGGCGTAGATACGGCAGATCAAATGTTGCGCATGTATACCACAAAATGAATGACAAAGCGCTGGCCAGTGACAGTCTTCTACAACATGTTGGACATCAGTGCTTTGAACGCCTTCATTGTTTGGATGTCACTAAATCCAGAATGGCAGTCCTAGTCTATTCCTCTTGGAATTAGGAAAGCAGCTGCTTCAGAATAATTGCAGCCAGCATTGAAGAAGCCACTGATGCTGTTTGCAATGTCAGGATCCCAAAGAAAAGGGCAAGGTATCACTGCTGTTCCAGAGAAAAAGACAAGAAAAGCAACATAGTTTACACCTCCTGCAAGCGCAATGTTTGCAAAGAACATTCAGAAATTGTCTGTGTCACATGCAAATGACTGTAGTCCTTTACTGTGTTCATCAAGTGCATGCAAAAACTGCTTTCATGGCAACTCTTCTTCATGTAATTTTATCATAAAGCATTCAATTTCAAAACATTTAACCTTCATATAATAAATAATTAATTCGGAATAATATTTTGTCTGTTTAGTTTAAAATTTTCATGGTTAACAATTAAAATTCGTCGTGGGGTCATTTATGACCCCAACGGTATTCAGTGTGTGCAAAAAATCTTGGTAATTCCACGGTTAAGCATAGGAGTCTGAGACCTTTTACACTTTTTGTATCCTAATTCGGTATGTGAGTGAAAGAATTAATAACAACTAACAAAAGAAGAATAAACAATTCTGCAATAAGAAGAAATGGTTGTTTCAGTTTATCAGATGGAGTGAAAAGGATGCAAACTATACGAAGTGTTATACAGTAAGAGATTTATTTACCTGAAACTTCCCTTTTGGGAAGCTGATTTTAGGACTCATTTTTGTGTATTTTTTCACACTTATTTTATAAAACATGTTGATATACTTACACAGTAGATACATGCATTTACACATTTTTTGGAGTGGGTGTGAATTTGTGCATGGGTATCTGTGCACTACTGGGGCTGATTTTGTGTACCTATTTTGTAAAGGCATATACTGTAGGCGTCTATGTTGCCTTTAGAAAACAAGTGAATTTTTAGACTTTTCACAAAGCATCCTGTTGTGAAATTACTCCTCATATGAGTAAGTAGTACCACTTGCACAAACAAGTGGCAGATCTTCTGAATCTGCATATCTGCATGCAGCTGATTAAGGAGTCATCCTTCAAAATGCAACCTTTTTGCAATTGGAGGTGGTTTTGAGCACCAGAGTAATGAGCACAATTCTCCCCAAAACATTCCTTCAAACCCCTGGTCACAAAGGGAAGTCAGTCAAGAGTTATGACCGACTCAAAGTAGGTGTAAATCTAAGAGGAGAAATGTTCTGAGATAAATGAATACTGGCATTCTAAAATATAGAATACAACAAACTTTGAAGGACCATCCTGTCTACAACTAGAACATGCCTCCTTCACATCTGAGGATATATGTTGCATATACATATAAGTAACACCTTTTCTGAAATCACTACTTATACGTGCATGCAGATTTATATGAGTAAATTGGCTTTTTACACATGCAAATGGTGCATAGGTCTCTTAAAATTGTCTGCATGTCGTTTAGACTCAGTCCATTGTAGTTTTCACTTAAGATTCAGCCTGTGATCTTGGTCATTCTTTAGTGAGTTCTTATTGTTAGGACAGAGAGCCAGAGTGATCTATGCAAGGTTTTGTTTGGACTGTAAGCAGGACAAAAATCTGGATGCAGCTGATATCACAGTATTAGAGATCTGCTGGAATTTAGCAGGCAAAGATTTCAGATTCCAAAGCAAATAAATCTGTGCCTATTTGAGCACCCACATGTGAAGGGACTGTACTGGACTTGGTGCTTATCAATGGGGAAAGTGTTTCTGATGTTATAGTGGCAGATCATCTCACATCCAGTGATCACCAGATGGTATAATTCAGTATTAAGACTAGGGCTGATAAAGTCCATTCAAAAACGAGGGTCTTAGACTTTAGGAAAACTAACTTTGCCAAGATGGGGCAATACTCAAGGAGTCATTAGCGGGATGGGAACAGCTGGGGGATGTAGAAGATAGATAAATGTAAAAGGAAAAGAAGGCCACTATGGTTCTCAAAAGAAGTAGCCGAAAAGGTGAATAAAAAGAGGGTGGCCTTCATAAATTACAAGAGATCACAGAGAGAGGAAGACAAGCATCAATATTTGGAAAACTTAGAGAAGCTAGAAAAGTAGTCAGAAAAGCAAAGATACAAAAGGAAGAAGAAATAGCCATTGCAATAAAATGAGGGGAAAAGACATTTTTCAGATATGTCAGCGAGAGGAGGAAGTGCAAAAGTGGTATTGTTTATGTTTACGTTTATATTTATTAAAACTTTATATACCGCCCAATACGATTAGCATCTGGGCGGTTCACAATACATAAAATCATTAAAAGAGAGCTTCCAAAAACCCCGTCAATTCACCCTTCTCAGCGTGAACAGAAGGAATATTAGAAGCTCCCTTCGCTGTACCAACAGGCAGATATTGTGCCCGGACCAAAGGTGGAAACTGGTCCAGGGGAAGTTTGAGAACCTCTCCAAAATACTTCCTCACCATTTCCAGAGGAGAAAGTAAGGGTGAATGTGGAAAATTTAGAAAACGCAGGTTACAACGTCTAACCTGGTTCTCCAAATATTCCATTTTCCTAGCATGCACATTCCTATCGACTACCTGGGCATCCCAAACTTCCTGCAAATGCCCCACATCTTGTTCAAGCTTGGACAGTCTCTCCACCTGACTAGACTGGTCATTAGACAGAGTTCCACACATAGTCTTAACCCCAAGCAAGTCATTAGTTACAACACCAAACAACATCTGAAGAGAGGATGAAAGTGAAACCAAACCTTCCCATAGCGTCTCTAAAGTTATAACCGCGGGTTTCACCAACAAAAACTTCATCAGAAGGTCTCCTTCCTGCATGGCATCCACAGCGGGAGTCTCGAACAACTCCCCCTCCTCCATTGCTCTCTGCCGCTGCTCCAATATCACAGGGGAAAAACCAAGAACAGACGCTCCTCCCGAAGAACCCCTCCTCGGCGTGCTCGCCGGCACCCTCACGAGGGATCCAGCGTCCGCTGCACCAACACTTCTGGGTCGCGGTAAGGGGGGGAGAACGCATCTCCGGCGAAAGCCAAACCCCCGACACGCTCAGCGCCGAAATCTCCACAACCGGCACTACCGAAGACACCGCTTCTGCTCCGCTCCGAAAGCCACACTCCCCCAAGGTTCGTTGACCCGAAGAACATGGCATGCCCGTCCCGGGAGGATCCACAGCCTGCTTGCACTTTCTCCGCCCCATATCATCAGGCGGTAAGCTACTCGGGATCAGGAGCCAAGAGAGAGAGTTGCTTCAGCATGCAGAGTGTCCCGTCACCATCTTTTCATGCCCCCCTTCAGTCATGGAAGTGCAAAAGTGGTATTGTTTATGTTATGTTTATGTTTATTAAAACTTTAAATACTGCCCAATACGATTAGCATCTGGGCGGTTCACAATACATAAAATCATTAAAAGAAAGAGAGCTGCGAAAAGAGAAGCAGAAAAGGAATGCCATAAAATCTTAAGGAAAGGAGATAGAAGCAGATAACAGTTGGGGGACACAGAAGGCTAACATGAAGGGAGAGAGGGAACACATTGACAATGCAGGAGGGCGTAGGAGAGAGGGAATGAGGAGCTAATGTGGTAATACTAAGGAGGGGAAGAGGACAGAGCTGGGAAGGGGAGGTTGAAAGCAGAACAGAAAAGGTGGGTTTTTAGTTTAGCTTTAAAGGATAGGTAGGAGGTTTCTAGACGTAGGGAGTGGGGAAGTGAATTCCAAAGCCTTGGACCAAGAAAAAAGAAAGCTGAAGATCGAGTTGATTCTAAGTGTGCTTGGGAGGGAGGGGGAGGAAACATACGGTTGGCATGGATGGAACGTAGGGGACGGTGAGTGGTATGGAGGTGAACTTGGTCTGCAAGATACAAGGGGATACCAGAATAGATCACCCTGTGTACAAAAATAAGGACTTTAAACTGAACAAGAAAGGAAACAGGAAGCCAGTGAAAATGTATTAACAAGGGGGTGATGTGATCGAAATGTGAGGCCTGAGAGAGAACACGAACGGCAGTATTTTGGACCCGTTGAAGATGACAAATTTGGGATTGGGGAAGCCCGGCAAGACAAACATTACAATAGTCGAGACGAGACATGACAAGAGAGATAAGGAGGGTGGCCATAGAAGAGGGGGTGAGAAAAGGACGTACAGCACGAAGTTGTCTTAGAATAAAGAAGGAGCGTTGGACAACGGAGAAGATATGTTCTTTAAAGGAAAGGGAAGAATCGAGAGTTACACCCAAGTACCGCAAAGAGGAAACGGTGGGGATGGGTGAGGAAGAGAATAGAGGAGAGAGTGTAGGAGGGGGATTACCGAAGGTGAACCAGATAGCCGAAGTTTTCGAGAGATTAATGTGCAGAAAGTTGGTTGAAAGCCAGGAGGCTACAGAAGAAAGACAGGTGTTGAAGGCGGTGATGTCAGGCGCAGCAGAGTCAGTGTGAAAGAGGAGAAAAATGTCATCAGCGTAGTAATAAGCAGAAACACCGTGCTGTTGCATAAGAAGAGCAAGGGGGGCCAGAAACACATTAAAGAGAAGAGGAGCAAGAACAGAACCCTGGGGGACGCCACAGGGGAGAGGAGTTGAGGGTGAAGACCCTGAACCAGTGTGAACTGAAAAAGTGTGACTAGACAGAAAAGAGTGAAACCAGCGAAGAACCAGACCAGAGAGTGACAGATGCAAGAGTGAAGGGGAGGAATGTGTAGTTGATGTGGATAAAGTAAAATTGCTCAACAAATATGTTTGTTTTGTGTTTATTTAGACAGATTTGTATACCACCTTATCCTTCAATCAAAGTGGTCACATTACATCACAATTGGAGGGTTACATTTAACATGAGAGAAATTAACAACAATATATAATGAACTTGTATGTCTAGTTGGGATATGTGGGTGTTTATATATGAAGGGCCCCAAGAAGGACCTCAGAAAATACCCACAAATAGGAACAAAAGTGAAGGGATCTTGAACGATTTTCAGAAGACTGTGTTCATGAGGAACTAGCTGAACAAAAAGTAGACAAGGTGATGGGGCCATATGGGATATATCTGAAAGTACTGAAGGAACTTGGGGAAATTCTAGAAGCTCCTCTGTCTGACCTTTGTAATGCTTCTTTAGAGTCAGGAGTGGTCCCAGAGGACTGAAGAAAGGCACATGTAGTCCCTTTACACAAAAGTGGAAGTAAGGATGAGGCTGAGAACTGTGGTGAATAAATTAATGGAAACACTGCTAAAACAGAGGATAGAGAGGTTTGTGGAGTTCAGTGGATTGCAGAATCTGAGGCAGCATTGGTTTACAAGAGGCAGGTCTTGTCAGATAAATGTGATTGATTTTTTGGGTGACTACAAAGTTGGACCGAGAGACAGCCCTAGATGTGGTATACTTAAATTTCAGAGAAAGCCTTTGACATCATTCTGCATAGGCGACTTATATAAAAATTGAGCACCCTAGGGATGGACCCTAAAGTGACTGAATGGGTTAGAAATTGGTTGAGTAGGAGGCAACAAATGGAACAGGTAAATGGAACGCACTCTGAGGAGAAGGATGTTTCCAGTGATGTACCATAGAGATCAGCCATTGGTCTGATTCTTTTTAACATTTTTGTTAGTGATATTGCACAAGGGCTGTTGGGTAAGGTGTGCCTCTTTGCAGATTATATCAAAATCTGCAATACAGTAGACACTCAGAAGGAAGTAGATAACATGATGAGGGATCTAGCTAAGCTTGAAGAATGGTTTAGAATTTAGCAGCTGAATTTTAAAGCTAAAAAATGCAGGATCATGTATTTAGGCTGCAAAAATCCAAGAGTTAGGTATAGTATAAGGGGTGAAGTACTTCTGTCCATGAAAGAAGAGCAGGATCAGGGAGTGATTGTTTCTGATGATCTTAAAATGGCTAAACAGGTAGAAAAGGCGATGGTAAAAGCCAGAAGAATGTTTGGGTGCGTAGGGAGAGGAATGGCCAACAGAAAAAAGGAGGTTATGGTGCCTCTGTATAAGTCTCTGATGAGATGTCATTTGGAGTATTGTATGCAAATCTGGAGACCACACCTTCAGAAGGACATAAACAGGATGGAGTCGGTGCAGAGGGTGGCTACTAAAATAGTCAGTGTCTTCATTATAAAGCAAAAGGGGACAGACTTAAAAATTTTAATATATATACATTAGAAAAAAGGCAGGATAGAGGAAATATGATAGAGACATTTAAATACCTCCATGGCATAAAAGCACAAGAGGAGAGCCTCTTTCAATTGATAGTAAGCTCTGCAATAAGGGGACATAGGATGAAGGTGAAAGGGGATAGAATCAGGAGTAATTTGTGGAAATATTTCTTTATGGAAAGAGTGGTAGATGCGTGGAGTAGTCTCCCAAAGGAGGTAATAAAGATGAGGATAGTATTTGATTTCAAGAAAGTATGGGACAAACAGAGATCTCTAAAGATAAAAAAGGGGCTATAGAAGTTGATATGGAAGGGCAGACTAGATAGGCCATATGGTCTTTTTCTGCCATCATGTTTCTATGTTTAATACAGAATCTGAGGAATTCATGTGGATTGGATTTACATGTGCATCATCAGATAATGAAAGAACACTGGCTGCAGAGAGTGTTGAAGAAGTGGTTGTTAGAGTACCAGCTGGTAGGGAGAAAAGAAAAGGAAATATCTTTCCCAAATGGAGCCCCTATTCTTTTCTACCATTCAGATAGCATTGCACTAGGTCCGAAATGCATCAAAGCAAGCCACCATGAAAGATATAATGCAGAATTCATTAACATTGTCATAGGGCAGATGGTAGCGGAGGCATCAAAGGTGCTGATCCGGTACATTGGGAAGTGATAGCCCTGGATGACTATCTCCTAAAGATGGTTGAGAAGGTGGAGCAAGAATGTTGTTGGCACAGGGCCCCGCGCCAACAACATTCTGCACATTGCTCACCTTCTTTAGCGGCACTCAGCAGTTTTAGACCCCTCCACAGCGCTGAGAGCCAGGACACAGGAAGTGTCCTTTGACCTCAGGCGTGCCTGCGATCTTCATTACAATATAGCTGCCGAAGTGAAGGGAACAATGCTCTTCACTTCGGCGGCTGTAACGAGCTGTGCTGAGCCTGCAGGGAGCCGCTGAAGCCTGCTGCAGGGCTCTTCAGGGAGGGGGGCTTGGGCTGGAAATGGGCTTGAAATGGGCTGAGGAGGGGTCTAAAACTGGAATTGGGCTGGGGGCTATAATTGGAAATGGGCTGAATGGGGGGGAGGCTAGGATTGGAAATAGGCTGGGGGGCTATAATTGGAAATTGGCTGAATGGGGGGAGGCTAGGATTGGAATTGGGCTTGGGGTTTATAATTGGAAATGGGCTAAATGGGGGGAGGCTAGGATTGGAAATGGGCTGAGGGGGGCTAGGAATGGAAATGGGCTGAGTGGGGGAGGCTAGGATTGGAAATGGGCTGAGTGAGGGCATGGCTAGGACTGCAAATGAGCTGATGGGGAGGACTAGGACAACAAATGGACTTTTGGGGGGTAGGATTGGAAATGGACCAATGTAGTTCTGTAATAGGATTGGAAATGTCCGATGGGGGGGGGGGCTACTTTTAGAAATGGCTGATAGGGGCAGCTTGGAGTGGAAATGAGTTGATGTGGGGGGCTCGGCCTGGAAATGAGCTGATGGGGAGGCTCAGACTGGAAATGGACTGAGTGTGGGGGAGCTTGGACTGGAAATAGGCTGAAGCTCCTCCACACTCGACCCAATTTCCAGTCCAAGCCCCCCCATCAGCTCACTGGAATAGGATTGGAATTGGTTTATGGGAGGGATGGTATTGGAAATGGCTGATGGGGGGCCTAGGATTGCAAATGAGCTGATGGGGGGAGCTTGGACTGGAAATGGGCTGATGGGGGTGGAATAGGACTGGAATTGAGCTGATTGGGGGGGGGTAGGACTGGAAATGGGCTGATGCGGGGTGGGGGGAGAATGCAATTAGAAGGGAGCAGATGCTGAGTGGGGCTGGAACTAGAAGGGAGCTGGTTTTGGGGGAGGACTAGAAGGGGATGGGGCTGGGGGAATGAGGATGGAGGGGGAAAATATAATATGTGTGGGAGGGAAGAAAAATCTACAAATTGCTGGGTATTGGCAGAGTAAGTGGGGATTGAGAATGGAAGGGTGAAATTTGAGTGAATGATAAAGGAATAAAAAAGAAATTGGGGAAAGAGCAAAAGGGGCAAGATCAGTATGTTAAAGCAGATGTAGAAGATAGAATGGAAGAAATCTAGAAGAGAGAAGAAAGGACGAATGGACAGCAGACAATGGAGAATTAGCAGAAGTCAGAAGAGACCAGAAGAAAGTGAATGGAGCAATTACAATTGAAAAATAAAATGCCCAGGCAACAAAAGGTAGAACAATACTTTATTTTGAATTTATTAGCTGAAATATGTCAGCTCTGGGAAATGTGAATCACTAATGTCTTTGCATGTTTGTTTAGTACAAAAGGAAATTAATTTATAGTGTTGTACATTCCAAGTTTGGCTTTAGGGGTTCCCAATTTAATTATTATCTTCCGATTTCTAAATTGTGATTCTTTGTTTGGTGATGGTCTATGTTCTCCATGTGTAACTGAGCTGAGGTATTCGATTCTTGTAGTTTCTGTTTGACAGTGCCACTTGTTCTCTTTCCCTAGTAGGAGATGTATTGATTTAATATTTTCAGTGTTTCCTTTTTAATAGATAGGATTTGGTGCTTTGTGAGTCCTGGTAGAGCTGTTATGATACGGCTGGTTTGCTATGGGTTCTAAATGGTCAGTGTTATAGTACTTCTTAATGTGCCTGGCGGTTGGCACTGGAGTATAGTAATGTAGAAATCTGGTAGTCTTTCTTTATCCCGACACTCATTAAGAGGTATGTTAACATTATGCTAATACATATGCAAATGAGACTTCTTATGCAAATGAGGCCCCGAAATGAGCCTCTGCACATGGCCCCGCACTCCCCTTGGGCCGCCCCTGCATGCAAAACAACCTTTAATAGACAGGTGATCTCCACTGTCTAATCAATTGCATCACCAGCTGCATGCAAAATTAGGAAAACAGAAGCTGGGACTAATGTGTATTTCACCACTGACATTTGGATTAGTCAAGATGCTATACATGCCTATCACTCCCTCGCAGTATACTGGAGGCAGCCAGCCGAGGCAGAAACAGGCTGCATGTCTAAGAGGGCAGAAAAAGCAGGAGGATATCGATGGGCTACACTACACAGCCAGATAATGGATGGAAGCCATACATGGATCCATTTCTTAGTAGCAATAAAGGCAATGCTGCAGGGTTAGCCCATGGGCCACAAATAGAACATCATGCATACAAGTTTCTTTGTAACAGATGGTGGGACATAGCTAAAGCAGTGAATATGGGGGTGTGTGTGTGTGGGGGGGGGGGGTTTGTGGGACCAGATGTCTTGCAGACTTGCTGCACCTAGCTGTCAGATACTTCAAAGGTCTGGGGAGCAAGGCATGCAGCAACCTTATCCTGAGGAATCTCTTGAGAAGTGCCAAAAAATAGTTTGGTATTTTCACCAGCGTGTGAAAGATGGACATGAACTGCATGAGAAATAGGAAGCAACAGAGACATCTAGGCACTAGCTCAAGCAGGATGTTAGCACCAGGTAAAATTCTACAGCCCTGCATCAGATGTCATCAGAGACCCCTAGGTCACTAGAACTGAACAAATATTACACAAGTGATGGAAGTTCTAAAGCTCTATAAGGATGCCATGGTGGAAATGAGTTCCATAAAGGCTACCCTGAGTCTTCTCATTCTGGTAGTAAATATTTTATAGTCCAAGTTAGAGGGTTTATGGTAGTGTCAGGGATTCACAGCGAAGGTTTTGGTGCAGCTTTTTGCATGGTCAAGAAGGAAAAAGATAGCAAGGAGGCGGATGCTTATATGCTAGTTCTTCTCTGTGACCCATGGATAAAAGGAACTTTCACTATGTGTTGTAGCTCATTGACTTACTAGAAGGATATGCCGGTGGTTGATGTGTGAGTGCCAGAGAAAGAGGGTGGTGGCAGTGGTGATGCTGCAGGAGAAATACCAGGCATACTGGCAAGCAGTGATGCTATCATACATACCGCCCTGTCACCTACCACTCAGTCTTCCTGGCTTTACATGACCTTGTCTCATGAGCCTCAGCCAGAGGCAATCTTTGGTGACTGAAGCTCCAGCTACAATGCTGAGCTGCAGAGATTAGCCTGCCACAATTTGAAATCTTGCACAGATTCAGTGGCATGCTACCCTGCAGAGCCTATTAAGGCCATTCATGCAGATCCCTTGGCATACTGGCCACACAAGTCAGCAATTTGCCAGGTGGCCAAGATTGTGCAGTATTTCCTGTCCTGCCCTCCAACCAGTGTGCCCAATTAATGTATATTCTCCATGCCAAAGAATATGACAGTTCCCCATTGTTCATGGCTAGCACTGGACTTAATGGAAAAGAAAGATAGTATTTCTAAAGACAAATATCCCTTTTTTGGTTTCCCTTCATTGCCATGCAACTAGGAGGAGGAAGGAGAATAGAGTTGTATGGTGGAATAAGCAGCACTGACTTGACGATCAAGCCTGGGGATCCCCCTCCAGGACTGGGGCCAGGTGTGGGGAGTCCCTGCCGCCGAATCCAGGCCCTGGCTGGCCAACCGTGAGTCAGGTGGCGGGAAAGAGGGGAGGGGGGCTGGACCATGACTGCCAGGGAAGCCTGCGGGGAGGACATCCCACAGGTAGGCAGGGGCACATCAGTCCATCCTTGGGCCTGATTCTGCCTGTCGCAGCAATATTTTCTCCCGCGGTACTGAATTGGGGCCTAATGGCCCCTCTCAGAATCAGGATCCATATGTCTCTCCTCTGCTACCCACTTTGACATGTAGCTCCTAACAACCTGAGAATAGGAGGAAATGAATCCAGCATGGTGGGGGGACACCTGCAGCCTACCACCATCAATGAGTCTTGAGCTCTCTCTTCAAAGTTCTTTTAAATTTCCATTATAGTCTTTGTTTTGAGATTCTAGCAGAGGAATACAGCTACTGTTATGTCCTTGACTGAAGAATGATATTTCCAGCAATTTTTTCCTAGAAAAAAGGGTGCTGGTACTCATACGCAGGGATCTTTCATTAATAGATGAGAGCTATGGGTCAATTTTAGCAGGCAATGAAAATGGTACTCGTACTCTGTACCACGGTTACCCCCTCAAAAAAATCCCTGGTTATTCCTATCAGGAGGGTGAGCATGGAGCACTGATGGAGGAAGAGATCAAGCTTGCAATCATTATTAAAATGAGGACCAAGAAATCCACTGCATAGCCATGGGACAAGCAGCATAGAATATGGGTGCCTTTTGGGAACCCGACAGATACTACTTTCCTGGACTGGCCACTGTTGGACATAGAATACTGGATTTGATGGACCTTTGGTCGGTCCTAGGATGGCATATCCTATGTTCTTATTATCATGAGGTGACAGATTGCTCTCATATCTACCACCCTTCAGTTGTCAAATATGAGTTTCCTTCTGCAACATAAGCCTTTTATTATAGGGGCTTCAAACCTATTTGCAGCTGTTTAAGACTTCCTCAGCTCTTCTGGTCTGTTACAGTCCATGCTGCAGCCTCACTTCTACTGTTTTTGGGGCCTTTACCTTGATACATCCTCTGTTTTTCCTTTACATCCCTCAGCATGTCATCTAAGTACTCCAGGAAAGCTTCTTCCACCCTAGAGGTATTCCTCTGTACTTAGGATTCCTATGCTGAGACCAATGTCCTCAATGCCAGGACCTTATCTTGCATACAACTTAGCTGAACTCACCCCATCCTTGTGGCTTGGGCTCCTACCAAGTCTTCTGCTGTTGTGTTGGTTCTCTTCTGTTGTTTTGGGGCCTTACAGCAAATAATTTGTGATATTGGCTCCTGACATAATTTAGGGCCTTCCAGCCAATCTGAGTGCTCTGCTTTGCTAGTTCTCGTGGCATAATTTAAGGCCATCCAGATGATAAGATGCTGTGCTGATTTTCTATGTATAATTTATGACCTTCCAGCCAATCTGGGTGTTGTGTTGTTCTCCTTGCCATTCTTCCACTATCTTGAGGTGTTCATTGTTTTATTTGAACCAGGGCTGGCCCATCATTGTGCAGGAATGTTGTTCGCATGGAACCTGTGCCTCAGGGGGTCCCACGGCAACTTCATGACACACATGCTGTTTGGCTCCCATTTACAGGGCCAGCTTCAGAGGGAGCAGAGGAGGCCCAAAGCCCAAGCTCACCACTGCACAGCTGCTAGATTGAAAAGCAGCGCATTCCTTCATTCTGGCAGCTGTGTTCTCTTGCAGCCTGCTGGCTTGCCGGAGGTTAAAGGGCATTGCCTGTCTCCTGGTACTCAGTGAGGCAGTGGCTGCACAAGAACACAACACCAGAGTGAATGAAATGCCGCTCTTCACTTTGGCGGATGTGCAGAGGTGAGCCATGGCTTCGGGCCTCCCCAGCTCCCTCTGAAGCTGGTCAGACAGGTGCATGGGGGGGGGGGGGGGCTTGGACTGGAAAGGGGTTGATGGGGGGTTAGGACAGCACTGAAAATGGGCTGATGGGGAGCTAGGACTAGAAATAGCTGAAGACAAGGCTTGGACTGGAAATGGGCTTATAGGGGTGCTAGGATAGGACTGGAAAGGGCTGATGGGGGGCTAAGAATGGAAATGGGCTGATGGAGGGCTAGGACAGGACTGGGAATGGGCTGATGGGGGCCTAGGACTGGAAATGGGCTGATTGGGGGGAATTGGACTGGAAATGGGCTGATGGGGGTAGCTAGGACTGGAAATGGGTTGATGAGGGGCTAGGAAAGGACTGCAAAAGGGCTGATGGAAGGCTAGGACTAGAAATGGGCTGATTTAGGAAGGACTTGAACTGGAAATGGGCTGGTTGAGGGGTTAGGACTGGAAATGAGCTGATGGGGAGCTAGAACTTGAAATAGACTAATTGGGGGAGGCTAGGACTAAAAATGGGCTGATGTGGGGGGATGGGAGAATGGAACTATAAGGGAGTGGATGCTGGGTGGGGCTGGAACTAGAAGGGAGCTGATGTTGAGGGAGGACTAGAAGGGGGTGGGGCTGGGGGAGTGAGGATGGAGAGGGGAAAAAGATATTTTGTGTGGGAGGGAAGAAAAATCTACGAATGGCCAGGTATTGTGAGAGTACGTGGGGACTGAGGATGGAAGGGTGAAATTTAAGTGGATATTAAAGGAATAAAGAAATAACCGGACGCACAGTATGTAAAAGCAGATGTAGAGAGACAATGGAAAAAAAAACTAGAAGAGAGGACAAATGGACAGCAGGTAATGGAGAGTTAGCAGAAGACATGAAGAAACCAGAAGAAAGTGACTGGAACAATTGCAACTGAAAAATAAAATGCCCAAACAACAAAAGGTAGAAAAATACTCTTTTATTTTGAATTTATTTACTGGAGTATGTCAGCTCTGGGAAATGTGCATCACTAACGTCTTTGCATTTTGTTTAGAACAAGAGGAAATTAATTTATAGTTTTATTTCTCCAGTGTTGTTGTACATTCCATGTTTGGCATTTGGGGTTCCCAGTTTAATTACTGTTTTCCTATTTCTAAATTGTGATCCCTTGTTCTTTGTTTGGTGATGGTCTATGTTCTGCATGTGTAACTGAGCTAAGATATTCTGTTCATGTAGATTCTATTTGACAGTGCCTCTTGTTCTTTTTCCCCAATAGGAGATGTATTAGTATTCTGTGAGATGTATTGGTTTAATATTTGCAGTGCTGCCTTTTGATAGATAGGGTTTGGTGCTTTGTGAGTCCTGGTAGTGCTGTTATGATACAGTGGGTTTGCTATGGGTTCTAAATGGGCAGAGTTTATAGAACTTCCTAATATGCCTGGCAATTGACACTGGAGTCTAGTAATGAAGAAATCCTGTAGCCATTCCTTATCTTCACTGCCCATGCAAATGGTAATCAGATATCATTAAGAGGCATGTTTGCTAAACGTTAATGCACATTCACAATTATTAATGTGTGTTAAGTGCAGGAAAACCCATTTATTACTATTGGCGCAGTGGCACTTAACACATTAATATTTAGTAAATATGCACCTACGTCATTGCCAGGAGATAAAAGAAGCTTGTGAAGGGTTCCTTTGAAAGCCGCCTAAAATTTTAGATGGGCAACATCTACATTTTAAAATAAAATAAATTAAATTTATGCAAATGAGGCCCTGCAATGAGTCTCTGAACATGGCCCCGTATCACCCTTTGGATTGCCCCTGCATTGAACACTGCCTTCTGATGGTGGTTTCTGGTACTCATCCATCTGTTCTCTTTACCCCTCTTCTGGTGGTTCTGGGGGGCTTATGACACCCTTGATGACTTGTAGTAACACTACAAATACATGCCATCAAGTTTCAAGCAGATTTGATTGAAAATAGATGGAAAATCTGACTGTTGCATTGCTTAATAACTTCCTCCATAGATTTTAATGGGGCGAATGGAACAAATACACCATTTTTTCGGTTCTCAAAGACTAAGGGGTAGATTCTGCTCTGCGTTTAGTGGGGATGTACGTCCACACTGGATGTACATCCCTGCTAAACACTTGCCCCCGATGCTGGATCCTAAGCTTTCCGCACATATGGAGGAGATACGCAGGGAGCTCTGGATGGGGGCTGGAGGCATGACCCTGACCCCTGACATACAGGGCCAATTCCAGTCTCTGCCCTGTACTTCCGGGGGCACCAAGTTAAATGGGGGACTTATTCTACCTCAGAGGTGGAATAAGTCCCCCCCCCCCGACATTGCTGGACAGTCACGGAAGGGACAACTGGACAGGTATGCAGCTCCATGGGGTTTTCCGCAGCCTGATTCCAGCCCTGCCAAGCCAGATCGGGGGTCAGGCGGTGGGGAAATGAACAGTTTCAAGGCTTGCTGGCAATTGGGGGCTCCTTCATGGTATCCCAGTGCCATGGTAAAGGGATGTCACTGCACCAGGGCTCCATGCAGGAACTTCGTGTGATTTGTATGGGGAGGGGTCTAGATGTGCAGCGGGCCGTAATCAGGGTATGTCCTGCCCATCCAGACCCATGCACCTGATTCTGCTCCCTCGGGAATGTCTAGCTCCTGTGGGTGCAGAATAGGGTGCAAATCTGGCCCGTCCAGAGTTTTTATGTCCGGAATTGGCCTCCACCCAAACAGGTGCATTCTGATGAAAGAAAAGAGCCTAAAATCTTTGGCGCATACATAGTTAGTAGTCACCCACAGCAGAAAATGTCCTTGCTATTAATTATTCAGATGAAACAGATCAGTGTGAGACTAGAACTGCTAGAGTAAATAAAAAAACGAAATACTTGCATATCATGAATAGCAGAGGGTATTCACTAGGGATGTGCATTCATTTGAAACAACATGGGAAATAAAATTTTCTATTTCATTTCATATCGTTTTTAATTTGAAAACAGCACAAAAAAATCCAAAATTCATTTTCCCTGGCAGTTTCTTCACAGTTGGCTTCAAAGCAGTAACTTTGGGGTTGAAAAAACATAAGGACATAAGCCATACTGGATGTCCACCAGGAAGGAGACAGCAACTGCCACGTAGAAAACCGTAGCTACCAAGACAAAAACGTGAGCAGTAAACAAGACTTTTTTTGGTCCTTATACATTAAAAAGAAGGGGGGGGGGCAGACCCAACACAGGCCGTGTTTCATAGGTACTTCGTCAGGGGTGAGGCACACCACACACTCAGGCCAAGGATTGGCACAACAAGGACCCAGCAAATGATGTGTATTGCACATAGGCTAGTTAAAAAGTAAACTGGACACAGTCAGAAATCAAATCGTCCACAAGGGGCGGCAAAGGACAGCTGTAGGCAAAAACCTGCAAAAGCCCCCAGAGGTTTTGAATGCATGATTCCTCTGGCGGCTTTTGCAGGTTTTTGCCTACAGCTGTCCTTTGCTGCCCCTTGTGGACGATTTGATTTCTGACTGTGTCCAGTTTACTTTTTAACTAGCCTATGTGCAATACACATCATTTGCTGGGTCCTTGTTGTGCCAATCCTTGGCCTGAGTGTGTAGTGTGCCTCACCCCTGACGAAGTACCTACGAAACACGGCCTGTGTTGGGTCTGCCCCCTTCTTTTTAATGTATAAGGACCAATAAATGTCTTGTTTACTGCTCACGTTTTTGTCTTGGTAGCATAAGCCATATTGGGTCAGACTAAGGTCCATCAAGCCTAGTAGCCTGTTTCCAGCCAATCTAGGTCAGAGATACCTTTCAGGTTCCCAAAAAGGTAGAGAGATTACATGTTGCTTATCCGAGGGCAAGCAGTGGATTTTCCTAGTCCTCTTTAATAATGGTTTATGGACTTTTCCTCTAGGAACTCGTCAAAACCTTTTTTTAATCCTGGCACAGCAGCAGACTTTACTACATCTTCCGGTAAAAAATTTCAGAGTTTGATTACATGTTGAGTAAAAAAATATTTTCTCCTAGTAGTCTTAAATGGGCTATATTGTAGCTTCATTGTGTGTCCCCTAGTCTATCTACTATTTGAAGGAGTAAACAATCAATCTATGTTTACCCATTCCACTCCATTCATTATTTTAAAGATCTCTATCATATCTCCCCTCAGCTGTCTTTTTTTCTAAATTGAAATGGCCTTACCTTTTAAGTCTTTCCTCAGAGAGGTATCCTTCTGTCCCCTTTACTATTTGGGTGGCTCGTCTCTGTACCTTTTCTAATTCTGCTATATCCTTTTAAAATATAGTGATCAGAATTGCACACAATATTCAAAGTGCAGTTGCACCATAGAATGATACAGAGACATTATAATACCTTTTGTTTATTCTCCATTCCTTTCCTCATGATTCCTAACATTCTGTTTGCTTTCTTGGCTGCTGCTGCACAATGGGCAGGGTTTTAACATATTATCTAAGATGATGCCTATATCCTTTTCCTGGGGGTGGGGGGTGGGGGGGGGGTGGTTCCTAATGTGGAACCTTGAATCCTGTAACTGTAGTTTGGGTTGTTCTTCCCTAAGTGCCTGACTTTACACTTGTCCACAAAAATTTAATCTCCCATGTGGATGCCCAATCTTCCAATTTATGAAGGTCCTCTTTCAATTTTTCACAATCCTCTTGTGTTTTAACAACTTTGAATAATTTTGTGTCATCTGCAGATTAGATCACCTCACTCACTATTCCCATTTTCAGGTCATTTATAAATATGCTAAAAAGCAGCAGACCCAGCACAGATCCCTGGGGTACTCCACTATTTACCTTTCTCCACTGAGAAAATTGGCCATTTAGTTCAACTCTCATTTTTCTATCTTTTAACCAGTTTCTGAACCACAATAGTACACTGTCTCCTATCCCATGACTTTTTAATTTTGCCAAGAGTCTCTCATGAGGGACCTTGTCAAAGCCTTGTCAAAGGCTTTCTGAAAATCCATATAAACTATATCAACTGACTCATCTTTATCTACCTGTTTATTCACACCTTCAAAACAAATATAACAGATTAGTAAGACAAAGCTTTCCTTGGCTAAATCCATATTGGCTTTCTCCCATTAAACCACGACTATCTACATGTTCAGTGATTTTATTCTTTATAAAGGTTTCTACCATTTTGCTCAGTATTGATATCAGGCTCACTGTTTTATAATTGCCAGATCACTCCAGGAACCCTTTTTAAAAATTTGTTTTGTAGAAAGGGCAAGATGGCGGTTATAAGGAACAGTATGTGAGCTGCTCCCTTTGGTCTTTCTCTATTACCTACTCATGGGCAAGCGAAAGGCAAAGGTTGCTGCGAGATCCTCTTTGCCTTCTGTGAGGCAACTGAAGATCCCGGAGCTCCTCACCTCTGTGGCATCTGTTCTTCCAGGTGCATCAGCTGCTGTGTTGGAGCCATCGAGAGAAGACACCTTCCTTAGCCACAACATCTTCTTGAGCCCCAGTGGAAGGCACTTCGAGTTGCTGGTATGAGGCTCCAGAGGCCCTAGGGTCCTCAGCCAGGAGGCTTACCATGTGGGTGTGGAGCCTGGCCCAGCTGCAGGGGAGGGCCCCGCACCAATTATGGCATCTCCCGAAAGTACCTCATCGATGGCCTCGGAGACAAACTTTGAAAAAACATCTGGCATGGTGGTAGTTGCAGTGTCTTTTCCTTGCCTCCCTTCTGTTTTTATTGAGGGGTTGTCTCAGGGAGTGGAGCTGCAGTCGGCTGTCACCAATATACAACAAAAGACTCCCTTAGTGAAACCCCCAAAGGTGTCTTTGGATAGTTTTTGGCAAGTGATGGCGTCCATTGACTGTATGACTACTGCTATGTCTACTTTAACTTTAGATAGGCATGCACAGCTATAGGGCAAGGAAGTGGAACTCTCTGTACTGGATAATCATTTGAAGACACTTGAGGACTCTGTTGCTCGGTCTGGTGATACTCAAATGACTTTGGTTCAGGATAAGATATTAACTGATCGTAAACTAGAGAGCTTGAACAATGTAGTTCGAGCCCTGAACTTAAGATATGTACATTTTCCTAAATCTATTTTGTTCTCTCCCCTGCCCATGTTGCAGAAGTACTTTTTAGAAATATTGCAAATTCCTGATAATGTTCTTCTTCCGACAGCTAAAGTATTTTATCTCCCAACCAGGGCTGTGGTTTTCACCCCAGGCTTATGCACTCTGGGAGGGGGATCAGTTCAGGATGTAGTTTGAGGTACAATCTTTGGATGTTACAGGATTGTTAGATAATTCCCAGTCCGATACCCTACAGCATGGAACATTATTGGTTACTTTTGTTTTTCCTCAGGATAAAGATCATGTGTTACGTTTGTTTTTGTTTTTATTTTTGGGGGCTAAAATCTGGGTGTTTCCTGATCTAGCTAGATCTACTCAGGAATGGAGAAAAAAATTATGAAAAAGAGACAGGCTGTTTTAGACTTGGGGGCTTCTTATACTCTCTGTTTCCCTTGTAAATGTGTAGTTTGGTTTGGAAATAATCAGTATGGGCCTGATTCTGACATCTATGTATTGGCCCTCTGTGCGCCCGGTCAGAACTGGATCCACAGAGATAGCCGGTATTTTGATCCAGCGGGGCATGTCTAACCACTCGGGATCAGAATCGTGACCTGGCCTGTATGTGAAGGCCAGGACCGCGATTCAGTCTGGCCTGCACATACAGCTCAGTCAGGGCTTTCCAATGGAGCCGCGGCTCCATGGCGTCTGGTTGCCATGGCACCGTGGCTCCATTGAAAAGCTACGATCACTGGCCGCTGGCTTCAAAGCTGATTTCCCCACAGCCCGACCCCTGATCTGTCCTCTGCCCCCCCCCCTGCCATTACCGTGCTCCGGGCCTGCCGCCCACCGCCGACTAGGGGGACTTATTCCACCTCCGAGGTGGAATAAGTTCCCTGTTCAAGCTGCTGGCCCCGGAAGTACAGGCACCCAGTCCAAAAAACGTGGTTCAGCAGGAAGGATTCTTTTATTAGAAAATAGATATATATTTCACAGCAAAAAGCCCAAATAGCCCGACACAGGCTGTGTTTCGACTTCACTTCAGGGGATTTAGGCGTGCTACATTCATAAATACACAAACAAAAATATCATAAAAAAACACAAATATCATTAAAAAGTATCATAAAAAATATTAAATGAAAAATAATAATATATGACAAATAAAACATTGTAAAACTCCAGCATACCCTCATATCAAATCATATCTACATATAAAACTCATTAAATAATATGAAAATGAATGAAAATGATAAAAATAATAAAAACATATGTACTGCAAAAAAAGCCATTGAAATAACTATATATTTTAAAATTAAATAATAATTTGACGTCCTTAATAAATAATGAATAAATAGACAACTAAATTATGAGTTTATGAAAGGGTGTGCAAACATATATCTTCCATATCTATACCTTAGTTATTAGGTAAGTTCAATTTGATTGTTCTGTATACTGAAAGGAGGAAGAAGAAAAGGTCATTATATTATCACACAGTGATGGTTAAAGAACAGGAGCAGGAGTGAGTGTATGAGCTGAGTTCTGATCTGTCCTCTGCACCCCCCCTCCCCCGCCATTACCGTGCTCCGGGCCTGCTGTCCACCGCCGACTCGGAGGTGGAATAAGTTCCCTGTTCAAGCTGCTGGCCCCGGAAGTACAGGGCCACATTAGAATAGTCCCTGTATGTCTGGAGCCGATGTCCGCCCACTGCCCACACTAATGCCGCCCACGAACCACCCCTTTCCCGCCCCCGTCTACCTTCCCCGTACAATGCACAGGGAAGGTAGATGGGATCCTGAAAGGGCCCGAATAGCGTGGATTAACGTCCCAGTGGGACATCCATCCCTGCTATTCGAGTTTCAGAATGACCCTGTATGGGCTAGATTCTGTGCCACGAATAGTAGGGATGGACATCTCAACAGGATGTCCATCCCTGCTATTCATGCCTTCTCCAGCCACATCTAACTTCCCCACTGGTTGTGTGGGGAAGCTAGATGGAGGCAGGGAAGGGGCAGCTCAGGGGCAGAGTCTGGGTGGGCAGTGGACGGTCACCGGTCATGGACGTACAGGGCTGATCCTTATGTTGGCCCTGTACGTCCAGAGCCGGCAACATGTGCGGGGAACTTATTCCACCTCCGAGGTGGAATAACTTCCCTGGACGTGTTTTTTTTTTCAATGCCGGGGCATGGATGGGGCAAAGGGGGCTGGAGGACATTCACCGCAGCCCAACCCTGGACTTAGGAGACGTGCCCATGGGATCAGAATTGAGATTCCCTCGGTACGTCTGTCTCAGGCCAGACATACAGAGGGGATCTACATATGGAACGGAATGAGCCCTTATATGTTTTTCCAGCCCTCTTAGCTTGTTTCTTTTGGGACTCTAGATGCCTACTTGCCTAGACCTCTACTCCAGTAACTTGGGGCCTTCAATTACTGTAAGTTTGACTCTGGTCTGCTCCTTTTTCCTGAGCTATTTTTCCTTTTTAGATATCACTTCTCCTGGTGTTTTCTTTCCTACTTGCTCCTCTCCCTATTTTGGAGCTAATATGTGCATTGTATTTCTTTTTATTGCATTTTTGTCTTATGTTTGGTTTGTTTTTCCTCACGCTTTCAGTATTGCATTGATTGCATGTATACTTTATTCATAAAGCAACTTTAAAAAAATTGTTACATTGGACAGTCTCCAATTTTCATATAGTACAGATGATTTTAATGGAACATTAAAGATTACTAATAGGTTTGTAATCTAAAATTTTAGTTCTTTCAGAACCCTGGAATGTATTCCTATCCGGTCCAGGTGATTTGCTACTCTTTAGTTTATCAAATAGTTTTAATACATCTTCCCGGTTCATCAATAGATCACCATTAAATACCATTTCAAGCTTGGGTAACGTCCCTACATATTTATTTATTTATTTATTTATTTAACAGCTTTTATATACCGCACTTTTGTCATCAGCGCGGTTTACATTTTAACAACTTTGTACTTAAGCATAAAAACGTATGTCAAATTTACAAGTAACAGGAAATGAGAACATGGATAACAGGGGTTAAATAATAACATATATTCACAACTATTTACAATAGATTCTCAAATGTATGAGCTCTTAAGATGGGGGTCTATGAGGTTTTGATCTAGAACGGGTAATGAAGTTTCGGGAACTAATTTGACTAGCCATGGTCATTGGTTTGTGTAGGGGGGGAAGGGAACCAGTGCAATGTGAGAAGTGTTGTAGGAAGAGGTGTGTTTTTAGAGATTTTCTAAACTGGGACAGGTCTTGTTGTGATCTGATGCTGGGTGGTAGCGCATTCCAGCATCTGGGGGCAAAGGAGGAGAATGCTCTTGTAGTAGTTGTCTGAGTGAGTTTTGTAAGGTCTTTTGGGACTGTTAGCATGTTCTCTGTTGTAGATCGTCTAGATCTGGTGTTCTGTGTGTGATGAAGGAGGTCAGATAACGAGGATGGTGAGATTTGATGGAATGCTTTGAAGGTCAAAATGAGGGCTTTGTATAGAATCCTGCATGATATCGGGAGCCAGTGAAGTTCGAATAGGATGGGAGTAATATGTTGACTCCTTGATGCTCCATGAAGAACCCTGGCAGCTGTATTCATGGCCAATTGAAGGGGATTCAGCGTGCTCTTGTGCAGGCCGTGTAGTACGATATTTGCATAGTCGAAGTGAGGAGTGACTAATGCCTGGAAGGTTGTGCGGAAGTCGCATGGTTCAAGCTTAGGTCTGAGGTGTCGGAGTGTCCTGATTTTATGGTAAATGGCTTTTACAGTATTTTTTATATGTTCTTTGAATTCAAGACGCTGGTCAAGTATAACACCCAGGTAACGTATTGAGGTTTTGAGTGGTAGATCAGCATCTCTTGTTTTTAGAGTTGGTGGGGGAGAGAAGTCTTTGTTCCTTGTGACAATCAGGACTTCAGTTTTTTTGAAATTAATTCTGAGATTTTGTGAGAGCAACCAGTCTGAGATTGAATTGAAGCAGTTGATTAGTATAGTGTAGTCAGGTTTTAAAACATTGATTGGAGTGAATAAGAGCACATCATCCGCGTAGATGAGACATGATATTCCGAATGAGCAGGAGATGTTGCAGATGGGCTGCATATAGATGTTAAATAGCAGAGCTGAGAGGGAGGAGCCCTGTGGTACTCCTTGCTTCTGATGGAAAGGCTGAGATGTAGTGTTACCAATCCGTACCCGTTGCCAGTAATCTTCCAGGTAAGATTTGCACCAATTCCATGCTGTTCCTTGAATCCCTTTTTCATGGAGACGGGCAAGAAGCTGGTCATGGTCAACAGAGTCAAAAGCTGCTGCTATGTCTAGGAAGATCATTGCAAGTCCATTTCTGATGTTATCTGTTGTATTGATGAGCGTGTTCATTAGGGAAGTTAGGAGGGTTTCAACTCCGTGGGCTTCCCTGAAACCATGCTGGTTTGGATCTAGTGGGGCTTCAGAGTCAATGTGTTGTTGGATTTGTCTCAATATGACTTTTTCCAGGATCTTGGCTAATAAAGGAATACTTGAAATTGGGCGGTAGGAGTCTTCCTTTTTTGGATCCAGTTTATTGTTTTTCAGTAGGGGGCAGATGGAGGTCTGCTTGAGGGCTGATGGAAATATCCCGGAGCTAAGAGACTGGTCAGCTAGGACTGATATGTATGGGCTGAGTTCTGTTCTCAGTGATTTGATCCAGTGGGCTGGACATGGATCGTTAGGGGCGGTGGTGGCGTTGATGGATGTTATAATTTCTTTGATTGTCTTTGGAGTTGGAGATGAGAAATTATTGAGTATGAATTGGATGTTGGAAGGTTGTGTGGTTACACTTGTGGTTGATGTTGTGATCTTGATCGCCTTGGATTGGATGTAGTCAGCATATAGTTGTGGGTGTATATGTTCCTGTTGTGGTGAAGAAGGCTCATTGGTTAGGGATTTTACTAGTTGGAAGAGATCTCTCGGTTTATTAAGAGAATGGCTAAGGAGCCTTGCATGGTGTTCTTTTCTCTTATCCCAGGTTAGCTGCCGATGGGATTTCAAGTGATCTAAGTAAATGGATTGGTCATAAGGATTTAGGGAGTATCTCCATTTCTTCTCTAGTCTCCTCAGTTGTTGTAAAGAGGTTCGTAGCTCGGAGGAGAACCATGGGGCGTTCTTTTTCTTGGGAATAGGAGAGTTGGTAGAGGTCTTGTCATCTGTGATGGTAGGCTGGGCTGATAGTCCAAGGGCGATGTTCCAGTTTGATACAATGTCATCAATGTCGTCTGGTATTATAGAGAGTTTCGGGATGGTTTGGGAAGTAATTATGTCTATGTTGAATGGTTTGAATCGTGCTGGTTTTGATGGTGGATAAACATCTGATGGTTTGTTTGGAGATGCCACAGATGGTATGATGAATGTAATAAGGTTATGGTCAGACCAGGGGACGGGGGTTGAAAGGGGCTCAGATTGATTTAGCAGTTTCAAGGCTGATGATGGGGCAAAGATGAGATCAAGGAGATTTCCTTGTTTATGGGTGGGGATTTTTACAATTTGACCATAGTGTAAGTTGGTCATGGCATCAAGGAAGGAGTTGGATACTGAGGACAGTGTGGAAGCAAGGTTAAAGTCTCCGAGGATCCAGTTGGGTTTGTTGATATCTAATGGGTTGATGGCAAGATCAATTATGGTTGAGAGATCATCAGCTGGAGCATTTGGGGCTCTGTAGATGAGGTTTATGGTATTGGTGTTATTGGAGATGGATAGAGTATTTGTATGGTTTGTTGCATTTGTAGAGATGATATGGTATTTCAGATCAGTTCTTGCTATTATGCATACTCCTCCTCCTTTTCTGTTTTCTCTATTACAGGTGTAGATGGAGTAGTTAGGTGGGGTAAGTTGGTTCATTAGGACGTTATCAGTATTAGAAAACCATGTTTCTGTGACCAAAAGGATGTCTAGTGTAAGGTTTGATATAAGGTCAATGATGGCAGGCCATTTGTTGCGGGCTGAGCGTGCATTAATGAGAGCGCACTTGAGATTCTGTGGAGTAGCTCTTAGATTAGATCTCTTGTTGTTTGTCGCCTCAAGAGGTACATAAAGAAGGTAGGTGTGTCTATTGTAGTGTGTACTTTGTGGGTATTGTTGTTGGTTTTGGTGGGGTTTCCTATTCCTGGTTTGGTGCGTAGGGATAGGGTTGGCGTCAGATGTTAGGGCAAAGGAGGTGTGTAATATGCTAGAGAGGATGGAAAGGAGCAGGAGGGAGAAAGTAATGGTGGCCATGATGTAATCCTGAGCTGGTGGATAGAGTGTAAATACTTGTATAATAATAGTAGTGCAGTGAAGGGGGTACAGGTATTTTGAGAAATCAAAGTTAAATAAGGTAGTTAGACATGAATCTCTACACAACAATTCTAGCTACGAGATACTTTGCAATATAATCGAAGTTACAATATGGAGTCTGCAAGGAGAATACTTTATAGCAGTTTTAGTTACACAATAGATGTTAGCAGTATAACTTACAGATATAATATTCTGCTCTAGTGTCCTTTGTTGCTTTTAGTTACTTGATTTGGTTTCTGCTGGGTGATCTGGTGGTAGAGCTGATCATCTGGTGTGCTAGGTAGAGTTTAGTCTGATATAGACGGTCCACGCCTAAGGATCACGCCAAAGGGCCCTCTGGCGAGGCCCTCAGGCGCGGGCCCGCCCGATCGGCGCCGGCTTAAAAAACAGCCGTGTAATGCCCCGATTGGGCACAGGAGCAGAGGGGAGGTCCTTGGTGCGTTGCCTCCGGCCCGCTCGATCCCTTCAGGAGAGCGCTTGAAGAGGGCCAGAGGGATGGAAAAGGCCGCACGCCCGATTGGCGCCGGCTTAAAAAACAGCCGTGTAATGCCCCGATTGGGCACAGGAGCAGAGGGGAGGTCCTTGGTGCGTTGCCTCCGGCTCGCTCGATCCCTTCAGGAGAGCGCTTGAAGAGGGCCGGAGGGATGGAAAAGGCCGCACGCCCGATCGGCGCTGGCTTAAAAAACAGCCATGTAATGCCCCGATTGGGCACAGGAGCAGAGGGGAGGTCCTTGGTGCGTTGCTTCCGGCCCGCTCGATCCCTTCAGGAGAGCGTTTGAAGAGGGCCGGAGGGATGGAAAAGGCCGCATGCCCTATCGGCGCTGGCTTAAAAAACAGCCGTGTAATGCCCCGATTGGGCACAGGAGCAGAGGGGAGGTCCTTGGTACGTTGCCTCTGGCCCGCTCGATTCCTTCAGTAAAGACTGAAGCAAAGAAATTTCAGTCTCTCCACTATGGCCTTGTCCTTTCTTAGCACCTCTTTTACCCCTCTATCATCTATTGATCCAACTGACTCTCACAGGTTTTTTGAAATGAATGTACTTGAAAACGTTTTTTATTATGCATTTTTGCTTCCACGGCAAGCTTTTTTTCAAATTACCTCTTTGCCTGCCTTATCAATACCTTGCATCTAACTTGCTAGTGTTTATGTTGATTCCTGTTTTAGTCATTTGGCTCCTTTTTCCATTTCCTGAAATATTTTTTTTTTGGCTAGAATAGCATCTCTGACCTCACCTATAGGCCATGCTGGCAGTCATTTGGCCGTCCTTCCACATTTGTTAAAGTGTGGAATACATCTAGTCTGGCCTTCCAAGATAGTATTTTTAAACAACGCCTCTGCTTGATGTCAACTTTTAACTTTTGCAGCTGCTCTTTATTGTTTTTTTCTTAACTATTTTCCTCATTTTATCATCTCTCTTTTAAAATTAAAAGCTAGTGCTGTGGATTTCCTTGCTGACCTTCCTCCATTTATTAAACCAAATTTGATCATCGCAGAGCTGTCAATTACACAGTTTCAGGAGTAAGATTTTAAGCCAGTCCTGGATTTCTGACAATCTCATCCTGATGCATTATGGAACTTGCAGCATCAGTTCCAATGGGTAAAATCAGGGACTACAAATACTATACTGCATTGCAATATAAATTTAAAGTCAGAACTGGCAAAAATTCTCACTCCTGGACCTGGGTAACTCTGCTATTGCCAAGTGGCCCCAACACAGTTACCTCTTGCACCAAATCCTGTGTTCCGCTAAGGATTAGGTCGAAAATAGCTTCCCTTCATATTGGTTTATGAACTAGCTACTCCCTCCCATGTCCTGTTGCGACATTGACCCAGTCAATATTGGGGTAATTGAAATCACCTCTTATTACTGTGTTGTAACTTTTGTTAGCTTCCCTGATTTCTTTTAACATTTCATCATCCATCTGTTTATTCTGGCCAGCCGGATGGTAGTACACCCCCACTTCCATTGCCTTCTCCCTTTTACATGGAATTTCTATCCATAGATACTCTACAGTGTATTTTGTTTCCTGCAAAATCTTTATCCTGTTTGGCTCAATGTCCTCTCTAGCATATAGTGCAACCCCTCCACCAATTTTATCTACCCTATCATTGTGATATAGTTTGTACCCAGCTATCACAGTGTCCCATTGGTTATTCTCCTTCCACCAGATCTCTGAGATGGCAGGTATATCTAACCTACAGGTGCTCCTTGTGACCTTGGGCAAGCCACTTAAACCTCCGTTGCTTCAGGTACAAAAACATAGATTGTGAACCCTTCGGGGACAAGGGAAATATATATGTATATAGTACCTGAATGTACACCACTTTGACTCACAGAAAAGTGGGATATAAGCCTAGCTAAATAAAGAACCTTTCATTTAGTGCTATACTCTCCCATCTTATTTTTGAGACGACTTGCATTTGCATACAGGCATTTCAGAGGATGTATTTTTTTCATATTAACTATGGAAATATCACTTTACCCAGAAGCCTCATGGACCATATCCAATGTGCCTTAGATCTTGCTAAACCTTGAGTTTCATACCCTTGTTAAAGTTCTCCAAGTTTGCTAGCCTTTGTTGCAATGTAACAGTTGAGTTTTAATGTAAACAACTTTGACTTAACGATAAAGTGGTATAATCCTGTTAACCATACTCTTTTATTTATTTTATTTTATTTATCAGATGTCAAGGGTAATTTGGAATCTTTCAAATCTATCTACTCTTTACTTTTATCTTTATTGGAACCTCACTATCGGGAAGTCCTAATTTCCCTCTTTTACTAGTATTCTTCAAGGATACATTATTCCGAACCATGAACCTTTAGGCAACTGTCATCTTTCCCCCATTATCTAGTTTAAAGGCTACTTTATCCATTTTTAAAAGTTAATGCCAGCAGCCTGATTCCATCTTAGTTAAGGTGCAGCCCATCCTTTCAGAAAATCCCCCCTTTCCCCAGAATGTTGCTCAGTTTCTAAACAAATCCCAAACCCTCTTACTTGCACCATTATCTCTTCCATGCATTGAGACTCTGGAGCTCTGCCTGCCTTTTGGGTCCTGTACCTGGAACGAGAAGCTTTTCTGAGGATGCTGCCCTGGAAGTTCTGGATTTTAGCTTCTTACCTAAAAGCCTAAATTTGGCTTCCAGAATCTCCCTCCCATACTTTCCTATGTCATTGGTACCAACATATACCAAGACAGCAGGCTCCTCATCAAACCTTGTTTAGGTGGCGTGTAAGGTCTGCTACCTTTGCACCAGACATGTTACCAAGGGATCCTCATGTCCACCAGTCACCCAGATATCTACATCCTTAATGATCGAATCATCAATTATAGCGACCATCCTAATCCTTCCTTTATGGGCACCTGGCCCTGGAGAAACCTCCTTGGTGAGAAAGGGTTATATATCACCTGGAGGAACAGGTCTTAGCTACAGGATCACTTCCTGCCACACCAAGGTGATAAGCTCCTTTTATGTGATGTCTCTTCCATGGCAACAGATAGGCATGTAGGTCTTGTCTATATACTTCTCTATCTGCCTTTGCTCCTCCAAGTCTGCCACTCTAGCCTCCAGAGATTCAACTCATTTCCTGAAGCAAACAGCTCCTTGCACCTAGTGCACACATAAGACCTCTCACCAACTGGGAGAAAATATATGAGACACTCAATGCAAAAGACTGGATAGCTTCCATCTCACTGCTGGACTGCTGTCTGTCTTAGTTTTAAGGATTTGTTCAACTATTTAGGTTGTCAGCTTATTTCAAGTTGCTAGTGAAATAGAGATACTTATACAATGCAACTATACCTAATATGTTTAAGAGATTTTGTTCACCTCAAGATGACTTTCAGGTCCTTAATTAATCTATTTCTAATATGGATAACCAGTTAAACCTGAAAATGAATTAAACCACCTTAAGATCCTATAAATCTAGGATTATGCCTGGTATTGGTGGGAGACTGGGGTGAGTGGGTAGTAAAGAAACACTAACTGAAAGCTGGCTTTCAGCGCTCTAACTGACTTTATAAAACACAGAACATTAAAACAGACACAGATTTTATTAGCTTTAACCCAAAGAATTCCCTTTAAGCCAAGAGTCTGAGAAATTCCCAGCAGGTAAAAACTTACAAGTGTAGATTCCTTTCTGGCAAGAACAGCTTCTCCCAGTAGTTCTTTAGGCATCTTGAAGAAGAGCCATGTTCTAGCTAGCGTTCTCTTAACTTAGCTAATGATCTTCCTTCCCATTTCCTGATTGGTCCAAAGTTTGTCTGCTCTGGAGCCATATGGAAAATGCCTGGCAAATCTATCAATTCCTGTTGTAGAGATTTATTCCAAAGATTTTTCTTTTGCCATATTCTTCTTCCATAAATTATGTGAAGCTATTTCTAAGTACGCTATCAGAGACATTTACCAAACCTACTCCAGATCCTGCTTGTCCAATTAGTGATGATCAACAAGGATCTGGAGTAGGTTTGTTAAACATCTTTGATGTTTAATTCAACTAAATGTTTGCCCATTACACTATGCTCTAATTGCCCTTAATTTAACTGTTAGTTTGCCTTTTACATTATGCCCTAACTGACTAATTTAACTGAAGTTTTTCTGTTACACTGTGCCCTGCCTTTAATAGATTTGCAAGACAAAAAATCCAATTACCTTGTTTCACAAAGCTTGAGAGCAGACACACGTTGGTCAATGAGGAAACAGGAAGATCATCAGCTATAGAGCAGTTTGGCTCAATCCCACTCCTATAGAGATGTGGTGGTGCTTCTGCAAACTATTCTGCCTTGTACTCTGAAGATCACTGGATTGACACCAACCTCTGAGTGTGAGGGAAAAAACCCTGAAACCTCTAGTGACGTGTGAACTATGTTTTTCCTTTGGGCAGCAGCCACATCTAACTCTTTAATTAACAAAATTGCACTCAAACTTTAGATTCATCGGTTCCAGCAAACTATCGCCTCGTATCAAATTTACCATTTGCCTCTAAACTCCTAGAGAAAGCAGTTTTCACGCAACTCTCCCATCATCTTGACACAACACACTTTCTTCACTCCCATCAGTCCGGTTTTCAGCCAGGCCATAGTGTCAAATCCATCATTACTGCTGTCATGAATGAAATACATTCTTCACATGATCGTGGTGATATCTCGGTGGCGGTGTCTTTAGATCTCTCTGCTGCTTTTGATTTGGTTGATCACTCTCTTCTTCTCTCTAGATTACGGGATAGAGGTGTTTGAGGTACTGTCTATCACTGGTTCCACTCTTTTTTTATACTCTCGTTCTTTTGCTGTGACCTCTGCTTCATCCACCACAGACCACTTTCCTCTTACCTGTGGTGTCCCACAGAGTTCGGTATTAGCTCCACTATTATTTAATGTGTTCCTGGCCCCTTTGGCATTATTAATTCAACAATCAGGTATTTCAGGATATTATTATGCTGATGACATTTTCCTCTTATATCACACCTCCTCCTCCCATCCAGACATCACCCCTCTAAACGAGTGCTTATCCCTAGTTTCTACCTGGTTTTCCTCAAACTGTCTTGTTCTCAACATTTCCAAAACTGCTGCTATCTGGTTTCCTCACAGCTCTGTCTGTCTGTCACTTACTCTGATGCAGCATAGCTGCTGAAAAAGCTCTAATTCTCTCACTCACCCACAGAAGGAAAACACACAGACAGGCTGGTATGCAAACAGGAACTTTTAATGTGCGCACAGGCCCAGACAGAGAAACCAGCAATCTCCACAAAAACTCTGAGCCTCGAGGGACGTCCTACAATACTTATATACTGTACATTTTCAAACTCATTCTACAATCCCATTTGTCTCAGATATTTCCTGTCCACCAATCAGCAGCCCCTGGGGAAGGTATCTGGGTGACCTGTCCAAACCGGTGTGCTCTGGTCTGCTGATTTCTGGGCAAGGGGATATTGTGCTCAAACCTGGAGTGGGGGAAGGGTGCCTGCTGGAATCTTTGTCTCCTCTTAGCAAGCTGATCACTTATGTAAGGGCATTGTGTTCAGACCTGGAGTGGGGGGAAGGGTGCCTGCTGAAATCTTTATGTCTCCTCTTAGCAAGCTGATCACTTATGTAAGAACCTCATGGCTTGGGGGGGGGTTACCCACAGCTAAACCTTATGGCTGCCTCACTCCCCCCTTTTTAAGTGAGACCTCAACCGCTAGGGGCGGTAGAGGGCAGTATTATTGGAGGCAAGCCGCAGAGGGGTGTATTGGGTCAGGGCCATGATAGTGGTAGCAGCCTTGAATTCTACCAGGGTATCAAGGGTGGTGGTAATGAAGTGGTGAAGAATGGGGATACAACATGGTAGAATGGCACATAGCAGTAAAATAAAAAGAACCCCTACCACTAGGATTTTTAGTCCCCCTAGCCAACTGAACCACTTCATAAACCACCCAGGACCCATGGACGGGTCAGTAATATGATTAACTAGATCATGTAGGTCTTGGATAGAGTGTTCAATGGAAACACTTGCGTCAGTGAGTTTAAAACAACACATACCCTATACCCTCTGTAGCAACTCCTGCACAAAAGTTTTGTTCCATGTGCAAAAGTTGCTGTACTGTCTGTAAAAGGTTGTAGGGCCTGCAGAGGCCTCTTTCCTTTTGAACAAAGGAGGGCCATGTGCAAAAAGTCTGCAGAGGCCTTTTTCCTTTGGGGCAAAGGTTCTTTCCCTGGGATCCACCCTTATTAGCATATTAATGGCTTTTATTCTTGCTAGTGTTGAGTCATTCTGGCTACACCCTGCCATTTCCTTTGTTTCATTAATCACTGGCACTGTAGTCTTCAGGGCTCATGAGCACTTTGTACCACCAGCTTTGTTTGGCCTGTTTAACTTGTCCAGGCTTGCCCAACTTGCTCAGGCCTGTTCAATCTGTCTTTTCTTAGCTGGGTCCATTTTCTGTGCACTTCTGCTCAGAGTATGGTTCCCTGGCTTTACTCTTGTTGTGCTGGGCTCTGGGTACTCATTTTCTTAGCCCACATGTTTTTTTCTGTGCCATCATAATGTATTACAGCCTCAGGCAAGGATGCAGCCATACTAGACATACCTATCAGCCAATTTCCCTTCATACTCCAATTTTTCTTTTTCTTTTCTTGTGAATCGGGCAAAGGTAATCCCACTAAGGGCAATGGACAACAACCATTTGAGACAGATAGGGGGCATCAGAAAAGCAGCTTCTGGTACTGTTCCCTAGAGACAACATACATTGTAACATCAATTTTTTGCAGCAACTCAATAATATTGAAAACACATAACATGAAAGTATATCAAAAGCAGCAGTGCTTAATAATGTGATAAAGAAAGCTCTGAAAATAGTGCAGCAAAACCTGAGCTGGTGTGGGTATTGCAATTGCTGAAGCCGAAATGGCTTGTAGATTCCAGTTACTTTCTAAGAAAACAATATTAAAAGGATGACAATACAATCATTCACAAAAGCCCCCCAAAACCCCCAATCAGTCCAATAGTCCTCTTCTCATTCTCAGACAATGTGGTCCTGCCTCTCAGCAGTTCCCCAGGACCTCGCAGTGTGCTTCACCTTTCTCTGAAGTTTAAGTTCTGTTTCTCTCAAAATTTGACTCTCATTCTCATAGGCAGATATCTTGGCCCTTTTTCAATGTGACACACTGATCCAGATAGGGACTCCTTCACACATTCCAGCGGTGTGTAGTTCTGAGTTCTTGGGATGGTCTGTTCCATCTGGACTCTGGCCAATTCTCTCTGCTGGACTCTCTGGATTGCAATTGGTGACATGGTTCCAGGCCTCATTCAGAAAAGCAGCACCAATATTGAATGGAAAAAAAACCTAAATATGCTGGATTAGATTTCACAGTGATATAAACTTAATTTCATCCATATTTATCAAACAATTGTTTAAAAACTTAGTATTGTTTCTTTTCTCAAACCTCTCCTAGTTCATTGCTGACAAGCAAAATTTGGTTTTGTCCAATCAACTCAAGTTAATGTTATCGTTATATTTGTAAATAATTTTACAAATATTTCCATATTTTCTGGGAACTCAGTTCCATCTTTCCACTAAGGGGCTTGTTTACAAAGCTGCGGTAGCGGTTCGCGATCGTTATCGGAGCCGCGACCCCAAAGTAATTACCTTGAATCTTACAGTTCAAAACAAGCATGAAACTGATACTTTTCCATAAAAAAGGTTGGTGGATACCTGGAATGCAATATCATTGTAGTATCAGAAAAATGAATACAGTTGATCAAGGCAGTTTAATGTACCAAGCAGGAAAGAATGCAATCATCAAAACAGCATTTACTGTCTGCAGAATAAATGTCAAAGATGGCATATCATGCAGAAGTATTACTTGTTTAATTTTGTATGTGCAGTCAAAACCAAATATATGTACCAGAGATAAAATTCAGGCTTTAAAAAGACAAGTAAAAAAATCTTCATTTCTTCATAATCTTATAAGGATTTTCTCTCCCTTTTTGTAGGTTGTAACAAATGTGTTGCAGTTAAATGTTCACACATCAGCTTTGCCCTACAGATATTGCTAACAGTAATTTGACAGTCCTTCTTCAGCCTTTGTTTGCTTCCAGCCTTACACAATCAAGATGCTGGTCAGACATCTGAGGATGCTCAAAGGAGGCACCCCCCGTGGTTCTAGAAGCTTAAAACTCTACAAATAAAATTGATGACAAGAGGATTGTTTGGAGGCTAGGTGTGGCTAGGTGAATTGGGGTTCTTTGTCCTCTTTAATGGGTTTCAGGAGTACAGTGCCATTTGTTTGCTAGGAGAAAGACTCCTAGGCGATTTTTATTTTGTCCTCTCTAATGGGCCTCCATTCATCTGCTAGAAGAAGGAACTCCTCTCTAATCTTCCAGTATCTTTCTATAGCTATGCAAACTATCACAGCAGTTTCAACCACCCCTTACTCACTGCTGAGAGGTGTGATCAAAAACCTGGCTCCCTGACTATTGACTATGCATGAAACATAGCAATGAAACTGGATATGCATTAAATAAAGCAATTGTCTTCCTTCACTGCTATACCAGTACTACAGTCTACATACAGCAAACCCCACCCCCCTTTCATTTACAGGGAACAGTCCCTTTTTCATTATCTATCCCCTTCTTGGATTTCTTTTTTAAACATTTTCTAAACTGTCCCTTTCCCTGCAATCAGTAGACCTGGTGTTTTTCACTGTTTGGGGACACAGGGGCGATTTGTTAATAACTTCACCTTTTACTGATAGAGTATCAGACCTCCTTATCTACAGAGGTGTGAAATTACAAATCCAGGACTCATACAGACATGTAATCCTTGCGCTTCGTCCAAACCCAGCCAATCCCCTCGCGGGGGTATGGAAACGTGGATAGGGACACACACCCGCTTCGTACCAATGTACGTACAGTCTCAAGCATACATCAATCAATCCTGAAATATAAAGACCTAATGTCTGGACAAAAACTTTCTTTCCCTAATCTTTCCCTAATGTCACAACTAAATACAGAGACACTCTAACATTTACAGAGTCACTCTAACAGTTTCTACATAACAGCACATTAACTATATGGACCAGCCATGAATCTATATAGGGAAACTGGTCCGGATACTCCTTCACTACAATTTAGCCTCCGGACCCCATGCTCTAATCACAATTTGCAAATCACAATTTACAGTGCAAATCTTCAAATCTCAATTCTAGGAATGCAATGTTCAGTGTAAATTTTCTAATCTCACTTCTGGGAATACAATATACAATATAATCCAGGTAACAGGCAGAGTTTGGTTGCACAAAACACACAGGACCACAAAGGGAAAAAGAAAGAGGGAAAACAGAAAACAGAGACGTCTCAGCAGCGAATATGTTACAAATACACATTACACATTACACACACTCTCTCTAGCTGTAGCATAGGATTTAACTTTTACCATGAGGATAATAGTAACATGAGAAATATAGCTAGCTATTTTTCTAATGTCCACTAGATGGAGCTCCAGGATCACTAGCACAAAAGAAACCCCCAACACTAAAAGCACATGGCAACACAAAAGAAACCCCCAGCAACACAAAAAAAGCCCCCAACACTAGGAGCACATGGGGCAAAGGCTCTAAATAAATCACCCCGATCATCGGAGAATTACGATCAGCGCAATTATTCTTGAAAGGCACACTTAAGGGGGGTTAAGTACTAATATTTTAGGCAATTTTTAATAGCTTTGGCAGCGCTGCACTTTAAATAACTTTAAGGGGCCCGAAGTGGCAAAGTTAAATTTATACTGCAGTTATTTACCGGTACTTGCAAGCGCCCCCCGCCCTATTCCTACCAGATTTACCAGATATCAGATACAGACAGGACGAGCAATGGTTTCAGAGCCTCTAGGACCCTTACTCGGACTGCTCGTTGCGGGTGATCGGGCCGCTACAGGTTCACAGAAATTACCAGATACCAGAATTACCAGATTTACCAGATACAGGAATACTGAACTACCCAAAACAGTAAAACAGTACTCACCAGAACTCTGATCAGACAGAGAGTTTGGATGCCAGTCTATCTAGTCGGTTTTCAATCGGGGGGTCAGCCGCAGGGACCGACCGACCAGATGAGTCAAGGTGTCCTTCCGGAGCACGAAAGGGGGCCCGGGGCACCAAGGACCGTTAATCACCTGGAGGGGCCCGGTCCCTGACTGGCGGAGGCCCGATCCTGCAAAAAGCAGTAGTCTTCCCACCGTGGGTGTGATGAGAGAGGCTTTTCTTTTAATTTAATTTAATTTTGTCCCACCTGGGGTGCCAGAAATGATGCAGCATAGCTGCTGAAAAAGCTCTAATTCTCTCACTCATCCACAGAAGGAAAACACACAGACAGGCTGGTATGCAAACAGGAACTTTTAATGTGCGCACAGGCCCAGACAGAGAAACCAGCAATCTCCACAAAAAATCTGAGCCTCGAGGGACATCCTACAATACCTTATATACTGTACATTTTCAAACTCATTCTACAATCCCATTTGTCTCGGATATTTCCTGTCCACCAATCAGCAGCCCCTGGGGAAGGTACCTGGGTGACCTGTCCAAACCGGTGTGCTCTGGTCTGCTGATTTCTGGGCAAGGGGATATTGTGCTCAAACCTGGAGTGGGGGAAGGGTGCCTGCTGGAATCTTTATGTCTCCTCTTAGCAAGCTGATCACTTATGTAAGGGCATTGTGTTCAGACCTGGAGTGGGGGGAAGGGTGCCTGCTGAAATCTTTATGTCTCCTCTTAGCAAGCTGATCACTTATGTAAGAACCTCATGGCTGGGGGGGGAGGGGTTACCCACAGCTAAACCTTATGGTTGCCTCAACTCCTTCCTCAAGTACTCCAATTTCCTTAGTACCTAAGCTCTGTTATCTAGGTGTCTTTCTTGATAGTGCTCTCACATTTAACGATCACATCTCCCAGGTCTCCCAGCGTTCTTTTATTTGCCTTCGGCGCATTCATGCCATCAGGCCGTTCTTATCCCCTCAAGCTTTGATCACTCTCCTTCTCATCACTAGATTAGATTTTTGTAACTCCATATTTACCGGTATCCCTCAATATCAGCGTCGACGACTACAACTCCTACAAAACACTGCAGCCTGGATGGTTACCCAAGCCTCCCCTCGCGACCATATCACTCCAATTTTGCAACAGCTTCATTGGCTTCCGCTGAACTTCCGGATACGATTTAAGATCCTCACACTGGTCCATCAAGCTATTTACTCCCACAGACCCCAGTACCTAGCCGACTTATTAACTTTTCATACACCCACCCGAAGTCTCCGCTCTATCCATATCAACCGTTTACACCTCCCTTCCCCTTCACAAGCACATTTTCAGTCAACTAAGACAGTCAGCTTTCTTTTATGTCGGTCCCTCCCTGTGGAACTCCCTACCTACTGCCCTTCGACTGGAAGAGTCTTACCCCAAATTCCGCTCCCTCCTAAAAACCCACCTTTTCTCCTCTGCCTTCAGCCTTCCCCCCTAATCTCTTGATTCTCCCCTCCTTTTTATTTCTGAATATTACTATTTTCTTTTTCATTCTCTTCTTCTTTCCTTGTTTATATTGACTGTAATTTCCTTTCTTCTTTGATTTTTTTTTTTTTATGAATTGTAAACCGCCCCGATGTAATGGAGGGCAGTATATCAAATGTTTAATAAACAAAAAACAATAAAATAAAAATGTATTAAAATGAAACAAAATAAAATGAAAAAACCTGCAAACAGGAAACTAAACAAGCACATTTTTTCTTTGCCTGCACACCCCTAGTATTCGCCCTTGCATTCTAAAGAAAGTCAAATATGAAATTGCAGGCCATCTGCTGGTGATCTATATTCTAGCATTCACATCTGCTTATGGATAAAGGTGAGATGGTCAACATAGTGCATTTAGATTTTTAGAATGCATTTTACAGATTCCTCAAAAAATAAGAACGTTATAAGATATGAGGCAAAATCCTATTGTGGGCTGGTGACTGGCTAAAAGATAGAAAACAGAAAGCTGGACTAAATGAACAGTTTTCATAGTGGAGAGAGGTCAGTAGTAGAATGTCACAGAGATTTGTACTGGGATCGGTGCAGATTAACATTTATATTAACAATCTGGAAAAGGACAAATGAGGTTATCAAATTTGCAGATGACACAAATTCATTCAAAGCTGCTAAAACATTAAGGGACCGGGAAAAACTATAAATGGAACCTGAGACTGAGAACCTGGGCATCTAAATGACAGATGAAATTTAATGTGAAGAAATAATACATAAGGAAAAAAAATGAACCAGCATCTCTCACATTATATTCTTTTCCTCTTACAGATAATTATTTCTTTCTCTGTTTAACTTCATTTTGCCCCTGCTTGTTCATAAAGCATCTGAACAATGAATGTAACATATGATATAAGTAATGTCATGGACTGGTCCATCTAGATCAGATTTCTTGCTTAGAAACTCAGCACTAACTTCCTTTCTCATAGATGAGGCAGGACGGACACTGGTGCACAGTTTGCATGCTTTTATCTACAGCTTCTCATGTTTTTCTCATTAGCACCTTGAAATATAACATACAGACCCCTTGTGCAATGTATTTCAAATGCAGTCACAAACAATAAAATTTCCCAGACCCAGCTGTTCTGGCTGTCCATGTTCCAAGCCTATGGACTTTAAATATTTACAGCAAATTTCTATTTAGAGCTGGCTTGTTTGCCTCCACATAGCATAGATCTTAGCGTCAATGTTGTTCTAATCAGGAAATGGTTTTCCCCTGTACATCTGGCTAGTAGCAATCCTAGCCCACATACAGCCCTCTGGAAACACTTTAAACCAGGATGAATTTCTAATGGCACAAGTTACAGTACCTCTTCCAGCTTGTCTGTATGCTGATCAATATAGATCATCTGCCCCAGCACTTTAAGGCACAGGTGAATGCTTCTCTTTGGTGTCTAATCAAAACCCTTCATACAACAAGCATGGTGCTCTTCTGTCACTCCCCAAATCCTGACAGCTCATTAAGCCCTTAAACCAAAATCTGTAACAGCATTCACTTTCCTACAGTACTTCATTTCAGAGCCTAACAACTAAACCTGCATTTCATCTTTGCATTTTCCCTACTAAAGCATGCAAGATGTAGCTTTGCAGCGTTGCTTCTCCTGGGCTCCGCCTGGGTTCTGCTGCCATACTTCAGCCGTGGTTTTTCTTGCTTTTACCAGCAATTGTTAATTGGTCCAGGTACTTAATTGTCTTCATCTGTGTTCTGAACCCTAGATGTTTTCTTTTTATATCTCCCAGACTGCTTATCCCCAATATGAACTCATTTTCCGTCAGCTCAGGACTTCTAGGAATTACAACTGCCATAATTCTCATTATCTTAGTTTTCTTTCAGAGATTTCCTATACCCTTTGAAGCTCCCTCTAGAACTAAACTCCCTCTAGCACACTGCCCAGGGCATCAACAATAATAACATCAGACATTACTGTAAATAAAATCATTCTTCTCTGGCTGACTTCCCATCCTCATCACTTTCCACCTGATTACCCACCCCCAGCTGATTTCCATACCTAGATTAATCCAAGTATCATTCAGACTAACATTATGGAAAGCTCGATCAAAAAACAATTCCAGTAATGCTTATGAAAACTCAGATAAGATTCTAACATAATGCAGGAAAACAACTCTTTTTGTGATTTTGGCTTGATTCTGGAATCTGAAACAAGGAGTCCTGGGATGAAAAAATAGATCTAACTGATTGATTGTAAGCCAAATGGAGTGGAGGAGTGGCCTAGTGGTTGGGGCAAGGTACTTCAGGTTGGAAGGTCAGGGGTTCAAATCCCACTAGAGGACAGCAACCTTGGGCTGGAAGGACTAGGGTTTCTAGTCCCACAGGTGCTCCTTGTGGCCTTGGGCAAGCCACTTAACCCTCCATAGCCCGTGTTCCCTGTAAAATAGTTATCTCCAAGTTATAATGCCCTTTTCAATGTAATTTCAGTTTGTTCAATGTAAACTGCACTGATGCAGATATAGTGTGGTATATATAAGAGAATGTAAATAAATAAATGATATTTCAAGTAGAAAGGTGTGTCTAATAGCAATGTCGCCATTAAAAGTGGAAATCCCATTTGCCAGGGAGCTCTGTTGCCATTCAGCAGGTGGCTCTCATCCTGAAAGAACCTTACCCAGAGGAACCTATAACCTCCAACCAGCAGGTATCAGTAGGTTCCATTAGATCACTACCTTAGTCTGCTCTACTCCTCCTAGGTGTCTTCATTTATTTATAAAATACTACTTAAGTTGTAGAAACTTGCCTTGAGTTAAGGTGTGGACATTTACTTCAACTCCCAATTATTGCCATATCCTTAATAAAATTTTCATTCTTACTCATAAGACCCTCCATGATGATGACCCCAATTATCTCTCTTCACTTATTAACTTAAATGCCCCAGCATGATCACTCCGCTCAATACATGGTAAACACTTGGATATTCCGCCTTAATCTAAGGCTAAATACGAGACCAACTGCCAATCTGCATTCTTCTTTGTTGCCCCTGTGATTTGGAATGGTTTGCTACTTCACTTGCACCTTGAACCAGTATATAAATGCTTTAAAGTGGCCTTAAAAACTTAGCCCTTCAGGGTCTTGCTCTGGTGACACTTGGCAGTGCTGCATACCTCCTCTCCTATTTCTATTTTCTAGCTTTTGAAATTGAGTTCCTTTTCATTGCTCTAATGATTTGATTTTATTGTAAACCACTTTGTTGTTTGCAAAGGGTGGTATACAATGCAATGTGTGCCTTCAAGTCAGTGCTGACTCCTGGCTACCCAGCAGCTCCTGGGTTTTCTTGGCAGCGTGACTGGAAGTAGATTGCCAGGACATTCTTCTGAGGCAGTGGAGGGTTAAGTGACTTGCCCAAGACCACAAGGAGTGCTAGTGGGAACCAAGCCAGTGCTCTAACTTTAGAGTAGTATAACAAATGTAATAAAACCATAAAATCACAAACCATAAGGTTTCTGGAGTCCAACGGATTACCAGATTTGAGGCAGCATGGATTCACCAGAGGCAGGTCTTGTCAGACAAATCTGATTGATTTCTTTGACTGGGTGACTAGGGAGTTGGACCGAGGGAGAGCCCTAGATGTGTTGTATTTAGATTTCAGTAAAGCCTTTGACACCATTCTGCACAGGCGACTTATAAACAAACTGAACTCCCTAAAGTTACTGCTTGGGTTAGAAATTGGTTGAGTGGGAGGCGACAAAGGGTACAGGTAAATGGAGCTCACTCTGAGGAAAAGGAGGTTACCAGTGGTGTGCCCCAGGAATCTGTCCTTGGTCCAGTTCTTTTTAACATCTGTGTTAGTGATATTGTGGAAGGGATGTCGGGTAAGGTTTGCCTCTTTGTGGATGATACCAAAATCTGCAATAGAGGAGACACCCAGGAAGGTGTAAATAACATGAGGAGGGATCTAGCTAAGCTTGAAGAATGGTCCAGAATTTGGCAGCTGAGATTTAATGTTAAAAAATGCTAGGTCGTGCATTTGGGCTGCAGCAATCCATGGGAGTGATATAGTATAGGGGGTGAAGTACTTCTGTCCACAAAAGAAGAGCGGGACCTAAGTGTGATTGTGACTGATGATCTTAAAGTAGGTAAACAAGTAGAAAAGGCAATGGCAAAAGCTGGAAGGATGCTTGGGTGCATAGGGAGAGGAATGGCCAGCAGAAGAAAGGAGGTGATAGTGCCTCTGTATAAGTCTTTAGTGCGACCTCATTTGGAATATTGTGTGCAATTCTGGAGACCATACCTTCAAAAGGATATGAACAGGATGGAGTCGGTACAGAGGATAACAACTAAAATGGTTAATGGTCTTCATTATAAAGCATATGAGGACAGACTTAAGGATCTTAATATATATATTTTCGAGGAAAGGCGGGATAGAGGTGAAATGATTGAAATGTTGAAATATTTCCTTGGCATAAATGCACAGGAGGAGATTCTCTTTCGATTGAAAGCAAGCTTGGCTATGAGGGGACATAGGATAAGGGTGAAAGGGAATAGACTCGAGTAATATACAGAAATATTATTTATGGAAAGAGTGGTAGATCCATGGAATAGTTTCCCAGTGGAGTTGGTAGAGATGAGGACATTGTCTGAATTCAAAAAGGCATGGGACAAACACAGAGGATCTCTAAAGGAAAACGGGAACTGTTGTAGTGGTTGATATGGAAGGGCAGACTAGATAGGCCATGTGGTATTTTTCTGCCATCATGTTTCTAAGTTTCTATAAAACCATGCCTTGATATTTGCAGGAAAGCATGTAAATTATATTTTAGAATCTATACATGTACTTGTGTGGTCCTCCCATGTGTCACTCAAACTCCGCCTATTGAGATGTCTACCAGAAAAGTTGCTACCATCATGCAACACACTTAGCTTTATGCTGGTCTGAAATTTACAAGAGGTCATTAAAGCTTGTAGGTGGCCATATGTATTTCAGTGAATAAAATAACTCCAAGATAGGCATATATATTGTGCCTAAAATTACACACTTCCTTATAAAATGCATTGATCTAGTTACTGGAGACAATATATAGAAGAATTGATTCTGTTCAGGAATTTATACTTGCTACTGGATATCACTTCTGTGTTTGAACATTAAGTAATTTTTAGTTGGCTATTTTCAGTTAATTCAAGTGGTAGGAAAAGTGTTTAGGAATTCTCAGTTGTCAGCTGGAGAGCCACGGGGTTCTGCACTTTCCCCTACCTTATATATCTTCAGCCATGGCAAAATTATTGTCAAGAAAAGGGGCTTGGTTCAGAACCGACTAAGATGATATGATCTTTTTTTTCAGATCAGGATGTAGATAGCATTTGAACATTGGTTGAAAAATATTCTCTAATCCAATAATGGTTGTCTGAAAATAGATTGGTATTAAATGTCTACAAAATGGAGATAGCATTTGTTTCTAGGAATGGAAAGGTTTCATATTTTGGTTTGGGCCATGCAGGGAGAATATTTTTCAGTAAAAGTAAGAGTAAGGTGCAAAATTTGGGTCTGCAAATAAATATCGCTATGTCTCTGAAGGCCCCTATTAGAATGATTGCTCAGGCAGAGACTAGCCCTTGTAAACCGGCTATCCATCACTGTCGAACTTTAAACCCAGATATTCAATATTGGGGCTGTATCTAGCCACCAGCATTGACTAAGTGGGTCAGCCGGAGAGTGCTGCCACTGCCTGGGTAGCTATAATGGTGAAAGTTAGGCCAGCTTTTAAAGTGCCTAACTTTTACCACCATGGGATAACTAGCTAGCAGCTGAGTATCACCACTAGCTGATGTATCCCCGGGTACTGCCTCTGTGATGCCTCAGGAATGCTCCAATACTGTCAAAGCATTAGTGCCGTTGCTTGTCCCAGTCACTCTGATTAACACAGTTTGCAGGTCTGCTAACTGCATTAATCATTTTGAATATCAGCCCCTCGGTCTGCTTTGGAGATTGAAGTATTTGATTCTTCTCCAAGCTTTCTACACTGTGGTACAAGCTTTGCTACTTTAATCTTTGGGTTATTGTAATGCTGCATTCTGGGGCATTTCTCAGGTATAGATGGAACAGAATGCTGAAGCCTGATTGCTTACTGCTAGAGGTCAAAGCCACCATTTTGAAACCAGGTTCACAACAAAACTGAACATTTGGGATTTGCTCCTATCCCCTGTACCCACTACTCCACTACGGGCACCCCCTGTAAGTACAAGTCAGATTGAGAGGTTGGAGAGTGGGAGAAAGGTCTGGTACTTCTATTGCAGGCTAGGAGGGGATGGGAAGCCTCAATGGGGGTGGGGGGGGAGGTGTGCCTCACTAGTTGGTTTACTTAGGGTTGGAGAATGGAACAGGAGCAGGGAAGACTGCTCCTTCCCACTGCACCACCATGGATATTGTAGGTAAGGGCTGGATGAGATTGGGGGAGGGGGTAGGGGCCCAGGGAGGTGGGTTGTTGCTCAACTGGCAAGCCAAGTGTGCTTGTGTTTAAGGGGGTATGGGAGGGGAGACTGACTAGCTAGCCGGGTTTAATCACCTTTAGGGAGAGTGCCCCGTTACCCCCTGGACAGTTTTCTGTAGGGGTTGGGAGCTGTCCAGGGGAGGTGATGCTGGAGGGGAGCACTTAAATGTGCTGGTTCCCTTGATTGGTAGATCCAAGGCATTGGTTTTTGGAAAGCGGAATGGACCTAGGGGGGCTGTGGGGATCAGAAGGGTGCCCCTTTCTCCAGACCTTTATTCCGCAACCTCTGCATGCGTAAGTCAGCGCAGTAAGCACTAGCCCTTCATGCATGCCATTTTCTCATATGCCATGTAGTAGCTGCAAAATCACTTAGCACACTTTAGTAATCATGCCTCTATCTACAGTAGCATTCCTCCAATCCTTACATGTTTTCTCTGGTTCTATAAAGAATTTCAGTGCCATGATCTTTCTAAATATTTTCAGTTTGAATATATCTCGTTGTATTTTCATTAAAATAAAAAAGTATGTGTGCTCTCAAGATGGATATTTAAACAGACAATTTCTTGCTTATTTCACACCATAGTTTTACAATCTTGAGCAATTATCCATACAAAATGTTATAAATAGATCAAAATAAAATACTTCACAAAATTTTTCTGGTGCTATTCCTTGACTTTAATTTAAAGAGGAAAGGACTGAAAAAATGAAGACACATACATATATTAATCTGAAGTGACATTAGATGAATTTGGTTTGAAGTATTTGGTCATAAATTTACAAGAAGAAAATGAAGCATAAAAGAATATTTTAGAAGGCCAGGGGCATAAATCTTATTAAAGATCATGTTCTTGACCTGGTTTATACCACAGCTAATTAAATGTAGTACTAGATCAAAAGGAAAAAAAAAACTTCACAAAAGAAGAAAATTAAAGAGCAAGCTTCTGCTATTTCTAACACATCTTTACTTTCAGGCAAATCATAACTCTAACACAAGCTTTTCATTGTTTTTCATTCTAAAATAAGTTAGCCCACCTCCCTACCAAGTCGGGTGTGGGCTCATAACATGGCTGAGCCCCCACCAGGTTAACGGGGGGGATGGGATAAAGGGGGTGGAGGAAGGACTGATCGAGAAAAGGATTAGGGGTGAAGAAGCATGGAACAGGAGGTTTAGAGTGTGCACAGGAGGTACCTGTGTTGGTGGACTTCAGAACCTGGGCATGTGTAATAGCAGGCAATTGCTACAGTGAGATGTAGAGGAACTGGCAATAAAGACAGATGAAGCAATCAGGGGAGAAGAGGAACAAAAGATGTTGTCGCTCAAACAGCATTTAGAGGGGAAAGGGACCTCTCTCACACCTGTTTGCTCTCAGAAAGGCTTGGAGAGAGAGAGGGGGAGCAGAGGACCTTAGACTTCAGTGGCATGTGAAGAGTAGGTTGCTAAAGGATTCCACAATTCTGGAAGGCAGACTTAGCACAGCATCATCATAAACTGAGGAGTGTAAAGGGAAGGTGAATCAGGGCGGAGACTAGGATGTTACCGAGTCTGATCGGACATCCATTTTGAAATCAATATTCTGTTGATCTGATAACGAAGTTATAAAGTCGTGGAGAGAATAAAGCTGAGGCAAAATTGTTTAAGCTAAGTGAACGTGGAGCGAATGGATAAGTGTGAATGACAATGTTATTGAGTTAATTGTTTTTGTCTTTGTTAAATGAAGGAAAGCACATATTTATTACAATTTTAGAAAGGCTATGTAAATCAGCATACGTGTATGTATTGATTTTAGAAAAGGCAAATTTATTTGTAAATGCGGGTGGCATGCAGGTGTGGCTGACTTATCCTGCTGTCCACGGAGAACTCCTGTTACAGGTAAGTAACTCCGTTTTCTCCTAGGACAAGCAGGATGAGTCAGCCACACTTGCCCTATCGTGTGCCACGGCACAGGGACCTGGACAACCTAACACCTGATGCAGGGACCAGCACACGTACCTTGGGGGACACCGCCGCCAGCTCCGCCACTGCTCGGGATGTGCCTAAGGTCCTCCATTCCCAGACGCAGGGTCTCAGGATGAAGGATGACGCAATCGGAAGGACGCGGCTTTGCAGCCCCTGCGGCAGCCCAGCCCAGGACGTGCCTGGGAAGGCCTCCATCCCCGGCCAGCTTTCCTCCCCCTGGAGTGGAGGAGTGGCCTAGTGGTAGGGGCAAGGTACAGCAACCTTAGGCCAGAAGGACTGGGGTTTCTAGTCCCACAGGTGCTCCTTGTGGTCTTGGGCAAGCCACTTAACCCTCCATAGCCCATCTTCCCTGTAAAATAGTAATCTCCAAGTTATAATGCCCTGTTCAATGTAATTTCAGTTTGTTCAATGTAAACTGCACTGATGCAGAATAGCATGGTATATAAGAGAATGTAAATAAATAAATTTGAAGGGGGCATGATTTAAGCTGCTTTCAAGTATATGTGTATTGCATAGTTTATAAAGGCAGTACATGTAAATTGCTTAAGATTTTCCATTGACATTTGCAGCTGCTTTGGGTCACTCACAACTGTTGACTAACTTTTAGTTTGGACATAGACGGGTGAGAGCTTGCGGGTGTAAAACCACCTTGAATTGACCAAAATTTGAGTTTTGGAAGATGACTCCTTAATCAATTCCCCGTAGATATGCAGGTTTCCCTTTCCAAGATCTGCCACTTACACATGTAAGCAGGAAAAAAATCTTTGCTTATCTTTGTAAGTTGCTTTACTTACATGCTTGCAGGTCTTGAGTGCAGCCACTCTTTTTTTTTTTTGAATGCTTTCTTTTGTGAAATGACTTCTTGAATGTCCACTGTGCCAATACACTTTTCTTTACAGCGCTATATGTTCTTTATAAAAAGATCCATGCTCAGCTACACTTTTATTCATTTTCCAACCTAAATGCCTTATGTAAAATTATCCTGAACATATATAATTGGACATTTAAAGTTGTGTGTATTTTCAGCAGCACTTATACGTGTGTCACTTTGAGAATCCATGGATAAGTTTGGCTGGTCAGCTATATATGCAAAAGCTCTGCTTGCTACTTACAGTATCTATCAGCACTTGGACATATGCATGCTTATTCAGTCCCGGACATAGATCCCCTCTGTACGTCCGATCTGAACCGGATGTACAGAGGGGATCAGAATCACAAACAGTCCTGTATGTGCAGGCCGGGACCAGCTAACTCAGTGAAGATTCTTTAATGGAGCCGTGCCACCATGGCCATTAAAGAGCCGCAATGCCGGCTGCCGGACTTCAGGGCTTCATTCCCCACAGCCCTACCCCCGATCCGGCCTCCTAAGGTTGCGGGGAATGTCTTCAAGACCCCCCCCCCTGCCCAATCCAAACCCCAAGCTGATGAAGAAAAAAGGTCCAGAGAAGTTATTCCACTTCAGAGGTGGAATAACTTCCCCACACAAGTCTCTGGCCCTGGACGTACAGGCCCGACATTAGAATTGGCTCTGTTTGTCCAGGGCTGGGTACCACCCATTGCCCGCCCAAACTCCACCCCCGAACTGTCCCTTACCCGCCCCTGTCTGCCCCATTCAACCAGCGGTACTTCACAAGAGAAAGCTATGAGGAGTCAATATGCAGCTAAAATAAGCACAGGTTCTACCAATACTTAATGGCACAGAGGGGAGCTGGGGAGGAGTAAGACAGGCTGGGACAGGCATAAGGGCTTAAAACTCCAGCAGGTGAGATCAGGTTTCAGGCCATTGGCCAGGAGAAATGTTGTTTTGGCCAGGACCTGCACTACCCAGCCCATTGCAATACCTATGATCTTAGTTCCTTGCAAAGCAAAGTCATTAAGATTTGCTCTAGAATAATTATGACTTACCTTTAAATTTTAATAAATTTACCACTGTTACTGACCCGTTATTAGATATTTATCATCAGTTTTTGAAAAGCTTCTTCTATTTGGTTTCTATACTATAGATATGAATTTTATTTTACCCTAGATTTTGTTTCTAAGCCAGGTATGTATATGTGGCTAATGAATAAAGTTAGGTAGAATAATAGAGATACTATTAGATTGTTACTGTCAAATAGAATTAAACAGTGACATTACTCAAATCTCTAATAGTAATCAGAACATCTTGTGTGTCAGTGACAATTATTCTTGTGGTTCTACTTTGATCTGATAGAACAAAAGTGAGATGTGACTGTAATATAGTTCATATTATACCAGCAGACTTAACAGTGGCACCATTAGAAATAAATATAAATAAGAAAATAAACCTCTAACAGCAAAAAATTATTCTTTTGTTATCCAGACCTCAGTGCTGCCAGTGTCTCCATGTATTTTATCTTTCAGTTTCTTTGTTTATAGGGGCTGTCAGGGACAGCAGGAACTTCAAGATATGAATCTTCACACAGTAAAAAAAAAAATGGTCTTCTGAGATAGAACAATGTGACCTGAAACCCAGAATGAAGCCAATAAACAGAGACAAAGTTGAACTGCTCAGATATCTCATGTGTCTGTACCTATTTCACCTTATATATTTGTTCCCACATCCCCATCCACTCTATCCCTCCCCTTTCCCTCTCTTTCTCACATATGCAGACAGACACAAACCAAATGTACACAAATTCTCTCTTTCACTCTCTTGCTCTCTCATATTCACTCACACACATAGGGGTATATTTACTAAAGAGCATTAAGGGAGCAAAGGTGCCGCTAAGAGGCGTTATCGGGACCCGTGAGTGGTTAACACTGTGGAAAGCTCCGATAATGCTGGATTAACATACGGAAGCTGGGCCCATAGCATTAAGGTAAAAAGAGGTGGCGAGTGGGTGTTAATGGGGCAGAGACTGGGTGGGGATAGTGTGTGCCCCTTTAATGCCTATTTGTGTTACCGTGCATTAGTGGGTCTGGCTGCTGGGAACCATAATGCCATCTGATAGCTCACGGTAAGGGCAATTTCTGAGAGGAGAGAACATATTTAAATGTATGCAATGTACTCCACCCACTGTAGTTCTTAAATTAGTGATAGTAGTGCTCCATTGGCCGTAACAGCATGGTGCCCTATTAATAAAGGGCACTATGTTATTAGCACCAAATTGGCAAAGGAGGTGTCATCGTGGATAACACATTGAAACCCTCTGCCCAGAGGGTTTCAATGTCCATACGCCTGCTCCAGCCTGTCTTACTCCACCCCAGCTCACCTCTGTGCAGTGGCGGCCAAGATAGCAAATAGAATGCTAGGTATCATAAGGAAAGGAATGGAGAATAAAACAAAGGATATTATAATGCCTCTGTATAGTTCCATGGTGCGACTGCACCTTGAATATTGTGTGCAATTCTGGTCGCCGTATCTTGAAAAGGATATAGTGTTATCAAAAAAGGTACAGAGAAGAGCCACCAAAATGGTAAAGGGAATGGAAGGATACCCCTATGAAGAAAGGCTAAAAAGGTTAGGGCTCTTCAACCTGGAAAAGAGACGGCTGAGGGGAGATATGATAGAGATATATAAATTAATTAATGAAGTGGAATGGGTAAATGCCATCAAAATGTAGAAAGACCAGGGGACATGCAATGAAGCTACAGTATAACACATATAAGACTAACAAAAGAAAAAAAAATTCACTCAACGCTTAATCAAACTCTGGAATTCATTACCGGAAGAAGTAGTAAAAGTTGTTAGTGTAGCTGGGTTTAAAAAAGTCTTGGACAAGTTCCTGGAGGAAAGGTCCATCAACCATTATTAAAGGGGCCCCAGGAAATCCACTGCTTGTCGCAATACGTGTCTTCTGGGGAAACTGCCAGGTACTTATGACGTAGATTAGCCACTGTTGGAAACAGGTTACTGGGCTTGATGGACCTTTGTTTGACCCAGTATGGAATATCTTATGTTCTTATGTGTCATATGAGTGATGCGGTGGGGCTGGCTGGTCCACTAGGCTGTCAAGGCAGCTGTCTAGGGTGTACACCTGCAATGTCTGATATGGCTCTGCTGTGACAGTGGCAGCATATACATGCTGCCACAGTCAATAAGGAGTTGTACCATCCCCAATTCCACCATGCTGCTATGTCAGCAATGTGTGGGAGTGGGGGTGGCAGTTGTAGCGGCTGCGACCTTATGCAAAAGAAATCTGTGTCCCGGCCCTGTGTATCAGCTGCAGTGCTGCAGTTGCCACTGTCAGTAGCATGCCAAGCATGTCATCAGCAGGTATAGCAGAGCATATGGTGATCCCTCCCTTCTGAGACCTATGGCAGCACTGAAGCAGTGACTGCCACGCTTGTAAGGAGGGAGGGATTGGCTGGCATGTTGTCTACTATGATCGGTGGACCCTGGTACCTGGCTAGTTTGCCTAGTGCAGTGATGGCTAACCTTTTTGAGCCCGAGTGCCCAAACTGCCACACAAAACCAAAGAATTTCCTCAAAGTGCCAGCACGTCAATTTGCATAAATATTTGCATAATGCTAACATACACTAACTTTTAGTAAACATGTCTCTTAATGAGTGTATGGATAAAGACAGACTAAAAGATTTCTACATTACTATAATCCAGTGCCAACCGCCAGGCACATTAGGAACTACTACAAACACTGCCCATTTAGAACCAATAGCAAACCCGCCGTATCCTAACAGCACTACCAGGACTCACAAAGCACCACACCATACCTATCAAAAGGCAACACTGCAAATATTAAACCAATACATTTCAGACAATAACAATACATGACCTACTGGGGAAAGAGAACAAGTGGCAATGTCAAAAAGGAATTACATAAACAGAATACCTCAGCTCAGTTACACAGTTGCAATTGCTCCAGCCACTTTCTTCTGGTTTCTTCATGTTTTCTGCTAACTCTCCATCATCTGCTGTCCATTTGTCCTTTCTTCTCTCTTCTAGTTTTTTTTTCCATTCTCTCTCTCTACATCCGCTTTAACATACTAATCTTTCTCCTTTTGCTCTTTCCTCATTCCTATTTCATCCACTCAAATTTTACCCCTCCATCCTCAATCCCCACTTACTCTCCCAATACCCGGCCAATTGTAGATTTTTTATCCCTCCCACACAAAATATTTTTCCCCTCTCCATTTTACTCTCCCAGCCACATCCCATTCTAATCCTCCCCCAACATCAGCTCCCTTCTAGTTCCAGCCTCACCCAGCATCCATTCCCTTCTAGTCCCTGCATCAGCCCATTTCCAGTCCTAGCCCCCCATCAGCCCATTTCCAGTCCTAGCAACCCCCCAACCCAATACCAGTCCTAGCCCCCCCCCATCAACCCACTTCCAGTCCTAAACCCCCATCACCCCATTTTCAGTTTAAGCCCCCCCTATAACCCATTACCAGTCCTAACCCCCATCACCCCATTTCCAGACAGCCCCCATCAGCCCACAGCCCATTAGCAGTCCTACCCCCCCAGCCCATTAGCAGTCCTACCCCCCCCCCCCGCCCGCCCGCCCGCCCTCCCATTAGCATTCCTAACCCCCCCAGCCCATTAGCAGTCATACCCCGCCCGCCCGCCCCCCCCGCCCATTAGCAGTCCTAACCCCCCCCCTCCCTCCCTGCCCATTAGCAGTCCTAACCCCCCCTCCCTCCCTCCCTGCCCGCCCATTAGCAGTCCTAACCCCCCCCTCCCTCCCTGCCCATTAGCAGTCCTAACCCCCCCTCCCTCCCTGCCCATTAGCAGTCCTAACCCCCCCCTCCCTCCCTCCCTCCCTCCCTCCCTGCCCATTAGCAGTCCTAACCCCCCCTCCCTCCCTCCCTCCCTCCCTGCCCATTAGCAGTCCTAACCCCCCTCCCTGCCCATTAGCAGTCCTAACCTCCCCCCCTCCCTCCCTCCCTGCCCATTAGCAGTCCTAACCCCCCCTCCCTCCCTCCCTGCCCATTAGCAGTCCTAACCCCCCCCTCCCTCCCTCCCTCCCTGCCCATTAGCAGTCCTAACCCCCCCTCCCTCCCTCCCTGCCCATTAGCAGTCCTACCCCCCCCCTCCCTGCCCATTAGCAGTCCTAACCCCCCCCCCTCCCTCCCTCCCTCCCTCCCTCCCTGCCCATTAGCAGTCCTAACCCCCCCCTCCCAGCCCATTTGCAGTCCTACCCCCACCCGCCCTCCCAGCCCATTACCAGTCCGAACCCCCCCTCCCTGCCTCCCTCCCTGCCCATTAGCAGTCCTAACCCCCCCCCTCCCTGCCCATTAGCAGTCCTAACCCCCCCTCCCTCCCTCCCTCCCTCCCTGCCCATTAGCAGTCCTAACCCCCCCTCCCTCCCTCCCTCCTCCCTGCCCATTAGCAGTCCTAACCCCCCTCCCCCCCTCCCTCCCTGCCCATTAGCAGTCCTAACCCCCCCCCCCCTCCCTCCCTCCCTCCCTCCCTGCCCATTAGCAGTCCTAACCCCCCGCCTCCTCCCTGCCCATTAGCAGTCCTACCCCCCCCCCTCCTCCCTGCCCATTAGCAGACCAAACCCCCACTGTCAAATTTATTTAAAAAAAAGCAGGCTCTGGCTGCTGCCGCGGCAGATTGCAATGTCCCGCGGGGCCCCCTCCGCCCGCTAAGCCCCTCTGCAAGGGCTTTCAGATTCGTGAGGGAGAGCATCTCCCTCGCGTCTCTGTTAAGCCCGCAGGGGCTAATGGGAAATTTCCCATCAGTCCCTCGCGTCTAAAGGGGCTGATGGGAAATTTCCCATTAGCCCCTGCGGGCTTAACAGAGACGCGAGGGAGACGCTCTCCCTCGTGAATCTGAAAGCTCTTGCAGAGGGGCTTAGCGGGCGGAAGGGGCCCCGCGGGACGCTGCATTCTGCCCTTGCCGCGTCCGCGGCAGCAGTCAGAGCCAGCTTTTTATTTTTCTGCGGACCTTCCCGCGTGCCAGCTGCAAGGCCTTCGCGTGCCACAGCTGGCACGCGTGCCATAGGTTCGCCATCGCTGGCCTAGTGGATGGGCTGTCCCTGAGATCAGGATGTCCCCCACTTGCACATATTGAGTGGATATGTGCAAATGGGGCGAAAAATATGCTACTGAAGCAGGAATACTATGCAATATGATTACAACCCACGTTAGAGTAAAAATGACCACCCCACTCTCTCAGCTGCCATATGATGACCATAATCTGTGCATGAACAGGTGATCCTTCCATAAGTAAGTACACAGTCAGTTACAGCCATCAAAGCCAAATGTGAATCTAAAATAGTTATTGTGGTCTGCAAAATATGAGATTATTCCATGACTGTCCAACAAGCACATACCGGGAAATGGGTACATTGCTCATTCTGTTAGGTCGCCCATGGGCTGGAATTTATGTGTGTTTATATATCATGGTTGGCTCCTTTGGATGGACAGATCCCATATGTAAGACATGAATGTCAGTTGAATCATCAGCATATTAATGCAGTGCAACATACAGACTTAACAAGATGTCCCTCTCCCACATCTGCCTAACATGCCTACACAGACAAGTATGGCATAGACTGAGCCTGTAGAGATCTAAGCAAACATAGGCATACCCCAGTTCATGCCCTCATGCATCCTGACAATGACCACATATATACCCACAGATTGATGAACCCACACGGCTGCTCTGTGGCTGCAAGCACATGGCCAGTGTGTGTATGAGAGAAGGGTGACAGGTATTTTCAGGTGTGTTAACTTTATCCTATGTTTCAAGAATTGTATCATCATGTGCAATCGTCAACATTTCGTCCAGCATGAGTCCTCACACTCAGCTGCCACACTGAGAAGCTGCACCACCAATGGCTGGATGGCAGAGCAGATCAATAGCACCAGCACACTGAGCGGGCATTGATAGCACCCGAGCATTGCACAGTGCACTAATAGTGCCTGCACACTGAGCAGGCATTGGTAATGGTGGATCATTAAAGGAGGCTTAAGGGGCAAGTAAGAATGCCAACTTGCACCACTTTTGGACAGCGAGGTCATATGTGTGTGTGTTTTGTACGCGTATCTCCAGAGGACTGTGAGCTTCAGCAATGCACTGTACATGCATGTGATGCCCAGGTTTATGTCTGTGCACATAACATGCTGCAGGTCAGCTATTCAGCAACTCTACATACTGTGAGAGAACCCATTTACAAGCAGAAGGTTAGTTTTCAGTAAGTAGTTGCAACCTGTGGCTATGATGCTGTAAAGCATTCCCAGTTACACCATCGTCAAGGCCCAACCCCGCAGCACTTACCTCCCAACATGGCACTGCTTGTGCAGCTCCAATAATCTCCAGGAACAAGCAGGAATGTAGTCTTCACATATGGGTATCGTCGGTACCGACGGAGCCTGCGTGGGAACGCTCCCCAGCGTCCAATTAGAAAGCTTTTGGGAGCATCCCGCAGCGCATGCGTGCTGCCTTCCCTCCTTTCCCAATTGCCTCTCTCCAGTTCTTCATTTTCCACAGAACCAGCAGGTTATCGTTCCTGTCACCGCAGAAAATTTTCCTATTCTCCTTCTTTTTGTGGTCGCGTCTGCCTTCCCTCGACGCTATACCGGTACCATCGGTTCTTTGTTTCTTTTTTTAAAAAATATATTTTTTTTTTCCAAACTTTTCTTCTTCAGGTGCATGCTCCATTTTGGGCCTTAGTCCCAAAATTTCCTTTACTATGGAAAAACCCGCTTCGGGTTTCAAGAAGTGCACCAAGTGTGGCGGTACCATCTGGTGCCTTAAATGTTTAGGTCCTGACCACTCCATTTTGGAGTGTATGGCCTGTGCCATGATGTCCAAGAGGGGTCGACAAAACCGAGCTGCTAAGCTCAGCACCCTTTTTCCCTCCGATGCAGCCTCTGTGGCATCGACGTCCTCCAGGGCTTCGTCTTCCTCCCATGGATCTCAGGTAACTAAACATAAGTCTGGCCGGTCCTCAAAGGGTAGATCTCCTTCCAAGCATCGAGATGCCTCTGGCGTTGCCCTTGAGGGTTCTGTACCGGCAAAATTGCCCCGGCGGGAGGCTTCGGCTTCCAAAGCATTATCGGGGCTCCAGGATGTTCTCGAAGTGTCAATCTTGGCAGAACTACTTTGTGCCATGCTCTGGGGTACCGGCTGCTTTCTCTGGTACCGATACCCAGGCATCGGCAGCGTCGATAGACCAGAGGTTTCTGGCTAATGAACGCAGTCTGGCGGCTCCCTTGCGGCATCGACACTCTCGGAAACGTGTCAGACAGTTCAACCGGCACCGACCCCGGCACCGGTATTGGTACCGGTATCGACAGCATCAGCATCGACATCCGTGTCTGTATTGCCAGGACCCAGTCATGTTATGCCTTCCGGTATCGATACACTGGTACCGATTCCCCCCGGCACCGACTTCGGTCGGTACAGGTATCGTGCTCTACAAGAGCATCCGGACAGAAGGTACTTTGAATCCTCAGAGGAGTCTGAGGATTCTGACAGCTCCGTCGGTACCGGAGTACTTCTCCCGGAGGAGCCTTCCTCTCCTAAACGTAGGATGTCTCCTCCAGAAGATATCTCCTTTCCGGATTTTATCAGGGAGGTGGCTCAAGGTCTTTCTATTACTGTGGCTCCTGAAACAGAGCCCAGGGCAAAGAAGTTGGAGATTCTACAATATTCAATAGCTCCTAAGGAGGCAGCTACTTTGCCTATCCATGAGATCTTACATGATCTCATGTTAAGAATGTGGGAAACACCTCTTACCACCTCTCCTCAGTCTTGTAGACTGGATACCATGTATTGAGTACCTCCATGTCCTGGCTTCCAGAAGACTCAGCTTCCTCACCACTCTATTGTAGTGGAATCAGCTATGAGAAGGATCAGAAGTGCAATGAGGCATGCCTCTAATCCTCCAGGACGTGAGTGTAGAACTTTGGATGCCTTTGGACGTCGTACTTTCCAGGCTTCCATGCTTTCTGCCAGGATTAGTTCCTATATTTTATATATGGGAATGTTCCTTTAGAAAGTCACAGGAGATTTTGAGATTTTGAGCCCTCTTCTTCCTGATGATAAGAGGCAGGATTTTCTCACACTGATTAAACATGCCCAGGATGTTTCTAAATTTGTCAATCGTGCAGCTTTTGACTGTTTTGAGAGCATAAGCAGAACCTCTTCCATTGCCATAGGTGCACGTAGAATTGCCTGGCTCCAGGCATCAGATTTGGAGCTCTGGGTGCAGGACAAACTGGGCAATATCCCTTATACAGGTGAGAATCTATTCGGCAAAAATTGGAGAAGAGAAAGCCAATGAGTTGGATGCTGACAAATCCACTTTGGATAGATTATCCAAAGCCACAGCTGATCCTGCAAGGAAGAAATCTTTCAAGAAACCATTCTTCTCCAAAAAGAAGAGGTTTTAGCCCTCTTATTCCCAGCAGGGATGTTCTGCTGGTCAACCTGCCCGAAAGAGTCAGCAACTACCTAAACAGAGGAAAGTAAAGACTGCTAAGCCTCAACCGTCTCAGCAGTCTCAGCCTCCACAAGGCCTTTGACTTCCATCTAGAGAACTTAGCCTTCCTGGCTCTCAACAGACCAGAGCCTTCCACCATTCCAGGAAGGTTGTGTCACTTTGCCCCCAGATGGGGGCAGATAACAGCAGAACATTGGACTCTCTCCATTATAAAAGAGGGGTACAAGCTTCACTTTCTGTGCATTCCCCCTCCCACAATGGTAAGACAGTTCAATTCTCAGACCTCTCTCATCAACCTGTTAGATCAAGAGGTCACTATGCTTCTTGCCCAAGGGGCAATAGAAGAAGTACCCATTCCTCAACAGGGTACAGGGTTTTACTCCCCCTATTTCCTTATCCCAAAGAAAACAGGGGGACACAGACCTATTTTAGACCTCAGAGAATTGAACAAATTCCTGTTCAAAGAGAAATTCAAGATGATTTCACTGGGAACTCTGCTGCCATACCTTCAGAGTCAGGATTGGCTTTGTTCTCTAGATCTCAAGGATGCGTACACTCATGTTCTCATCCATCCAGCTCACAGAAAGTTCCTTCGGTTCCTTTTTCAAGGAAAGCACTACCAATACAGGGTGCTTCCTTTTGGCCTGGCCTCAGCACCAAGGGTGTTTGCGAAATGCATGGCTGTGGTAGCAGCATTTCTTCGCACTCTAGGAATATTTGTCTTCCCCTACTTAGACGACTGGCTCATTCGAGCCCCATCAGAGTCAGAGGCCAGGTTTTCTCTATCTTGCACAATGCGTATCCTTCAGTATTTGGGTCTGGTCATAAACATCCCAAAATCCAGCTTAACTCCCACTCAGTCTCTAGAGTTCATAGGAGCTTTGCTGGATACCAGAAAAGCAAGGGCCTATCTTCCCCAGACCCGTTGCCTTCACATGGTGCAGTTAGCTTCTCAAGCAGTGCTAAAGCCTCATCTCACTGCTCGAGAAATGTAACAACTACTAGGCAACATGGCATCTTCTGTGCATGCGGTTCCTTATGCTCACCTCCATATGAAAGCAACCCAGTGGACTTTATCCACTCAATGGACCCAGGCATCAGGGTGCTTGTCAGACAAAATAGCAAACACAAATCGCCTTATTTTGTCCCTCCAATGGTGGCAGTCCACTCAAAACCTGTTGATGGGGTTCCCATTTCAACAACCTTTACCCCAGGCAACTCTCACAACAGATGCTTCACCAATGGGTTGGGGAGCTCATCTGCAAGACCTCTCCACCCAAGGCACTTGGCCTCCACAGGAGACTCATCTACACATCAATCTCTTAGAGCTCAGAGCAATCTTCCTTGCTCTTAGAGTGTTCCACACCCTGCTCAGCTACAAGACAGTCCTCATTCACATGGACAATCAAGTAGCCATATTCTATGTGAACAAGCAGGGAGGAACAGGCTCTCTGTCGCTTTGCAACGAAGCTTTGCGACTATGGGCCCTTGCCAGAGAGCATCAGATTCATCTCCTGGCAGTGTATCTTCCAGGCATCCAAAACTCTTGGGCAGACAGACTCAGTCGAGTTCTGCTTCCACATGAATGGTCTCTACATGCAGACCAGGTGGCCAAGATTTTTCAAATTTGGGGAACCCCGGACATAGACCTCTTTGCAAGTCTATTGAATGCCAAACTTCCCCGGTTCTGTTCCAGAATTCCGGCTCAGGGCTCTCAGGCCAGGGATGCTTTCCTCCTTCATTGGGGTCAAGACTTCCTTTATGCCTTTCCACCCATTCCCCTAATTCCCAAAACCCTGTTCAAGCTTCAGAGAGACAGAGGCAGTATGATTCTCATAGCTCCACATTGCCACGGCAAGTGTGGTACCCTCTGCTTCTACATCTCTCTCAAGCTCCCTCTCTGGAGTTAGGGTCTGCTCCAGATCTCCTGTCTCAGAAGGACGGAATGTTATGGCATCCCAATCCCCAGTCTCTGCATCTCAGGGCTTGGTTGCTGAAGGCCTAGATCTTCATTATCTTAACCTTTCCCAGCAAGTAAAGGATATCATTTATGCTTCCAGAAAACCTTCCACAAGATGCTCTTATGCTTTCAAGTGGAAAAGGTTTACCATATGGTGCTCGCAGAAGGGTCTTAGCCCCCTTGCGATACCTCTGGAATCAATACTGGAGTATCTCCTTCATTTATCCAATGCAGGACTTAAGACTAACTCAGTAAGAGTCCATTTGAGTGCTATTGCAGCTTCTTTCAAGCCTTTAAATGGACAACCTATTTCCTCACATCCTCTTATAGCAAGATTTATGAGAGGCCTTCTTTTAACTAAGCCTCCCATTAGGCCACTACCGGTGGCATGGGACTTAAACCTGGTTCTTTGCCAGCTCATGAAGCCACCTTTCGAACCATTAGCTACTACCTCGTTGAAATTCCTTTCCTGGAAAGTTATCTTTCTCATTGCAATCACATCAGCACGTTGCATCAGTGAGTTGCAGGCACTAGTGGCTGATCCTCCTTATACAATGTTCCATCATGAGAAGGTAGTTCTTAGGACTCATCCACACTTTATGCCAAAGGTGGTCTCGCCTTTTCATCTGAACCAAGCGGTCTACCTGCCTGTGTTTTTTCCAAGGTCTCATGCATCAAATGCAGAAAGGAATCTTCATACTTTAGACTGTAAACGAGCTTTAGCCTTTTACTTACAAAGAACACAGCAACATAGAAAGTCCTCTCAACTCTTTGTTGCTTTTGATCCTTCTCATTTGGGACTTCCAGTCTCCAAGAGAACACTGTCCAACTGGATTGCACAATATATTTCATTTGCCTATCAGAGTAAGAATATTCCTCTGGAGGGCCATGTCACAGCTCACAATGTGAGAGCCATGGCAGCTTCAATGGCTCATATGCACTCTGTGTCTATCGATGACATCTGTCGAGCAGCCACTTGGGCCTCGATTCATACCTTCACAGCCCATTACTGCTTGGACAAGGACTCCCGCCGGGATGCCTTGTTTGGTCAGGCTGTTCTCCAACACCTGTTCCATACCTAATCAGCTCCTACCCACCATCCCTGGAAGGATGACGGAGATCCATGGGGAGAAAGTGGAGCCCTTTCACAGGAACACACAACTTCTGGGGTTCTCTCCCTGGCATCTAAAGCTAGGGAGTCCCCATATGTGAAGACTACATTCCTGCTTGTTCCTGGAGATTGCATAGTTACTCACCTGTAACAGGTGATCTCCGGGAACAGCAGGAATTTAGTCTTCACAACCCACCCACCTCCCCTAGGAGTTGTATCTTTCTATCTATCTCTTTCTCTTTCCCTCTCTCTCTCTCTTTGTCTCAGCTTTAAACTCAACTGGAGAGAGGCAGTTGGGAAAGGCGGGAAGGCAGCATGCAGGTGCAGTGGGATGCTCCCAAAAGCTTTCTAATTGGACGCTGGGGAGCGTTCCCGCGCAGACTCCATCAGTACCGACAATACCCATATGTGAAGACTAAATTCCTGCTGTTCCCGGAGATCACCTGTTACAGGTGAGTAACTATGCTTCGCCTGCTGGTTTGACTGGAGTGAGCTTTGGGGACATTTTTTTTTTTTTTTTTAATTTAAACTTTTCTTATATACCGCCTCTTCCAGAGATCAAAGGCGGTTTACAGTTAACAAGAACTAAACAAGGTTTTACAGGGAACAGTTTTGAATTATTTACAATTAACATTTGAGCAACATCTTGTGAAACTAATTACAGTAATGCAACTTGTAAAACTGATTACAGTCAACTATTTACAGGAACAATTGTATATACAGTATTGTTGATAAATGTGTGATACATGTGTGTGTGTTGCACCCCTCACCTCTGACTGAGCCTCCAGGCCGCTGGATTAATGCCAACTGCCATAACAGCTGTATCCGTGGCAACACTGTCAGCCCACTTGGTGCAATTGCAGCCTATAGGGAACTAGGCTCAAGTAGAGGGCTGGCATCTGTGAATGTCCAATTCAGTCATTTAACTGGTGATCCTGGAAAGATTCTGCAATTTACCTGCATGCATATTGATCTTGTCCTATGCTGCAGTCGCAGGGATGCATGCAACGTAATATACCACTGAACCAATACTTATCAATTTGGGATTTCAACCCTGTAATTTAAATAAAATTCCAAATTGTAACATCTGATTGGTTCCTAAGTCTGATTCCTAATTTAGTTTAAAATAATATTATTCCCTTTGTGTTCCCCTTTCCAAAGGGGTTAATCTAGGGGGAACACAGTATATTTCTTCTGTGACCTTTCTTTCGGAAATAAACTATTCAACATCATAATTGGATAATCTGTGACCATGATAGGATGAACCCCCTAGGTTTATCTTCCAGGAAATGTTTATAGGGAGAAAGTGGCATCATGGATGGAATTTGGGCTTTTGGGTATTTATTTTGTGGTTTAGGGAGTCATAGGGGTGATTAGAATATATAGTAAGGTTTGTTCTAAAATTTCGGAGCATGTAGGAGGAAGTTTGGGATTGCCTATTTGCTAAGAAATAGAGATTGGTTTATGGTGGGTGTCCTTGCTTGTGCACAAGTGCCCTGTTTGTTCCGGGAAGAAACTAACTTGTCCAGAGACAAATCAATGACTTAGGACAGGTGATGGAGCATTCCACCTGAAGTTACCCTCAGCAGCTAGCACCAGTAGTGACTGCTATAGTGATTCAGAGGGAGAAGTCCATTCTTGACTTTTACGGATTCCCCAGCCAGCCAAAGGACTTATTTGTCAAGGAGTAGATTGACAAGGTGTGTTCCGCCTTAAAATGTTTACAGGTACCTCCAGAAAATCAACTTGAGATAGTAAGGGACCATCTGAAGGGACAGGCAAAGAAAACAGTGAAACATATGGCTCCTGGAGAGGTGATTCAGCTAAAAATGTTTTTTATTTGCTCCTCCAAGTGTACGAGGGCAAGGTACCACTGGGACTCAGAATCAAGGAGTTCTATGATAGAAGACAGAGAGCTGGAGAGACTATTCGAGCATATGTTTACATCTTACAAGAAAAGATGAACATTTTGACAAGGGACCACTCCAGATTGGAAGATCCCGATGAAACCTTGAAGGAACAGTTTATTTTAGGACTTAGACATGATACCCTAAGATGTAAAATAAGGAGGCATTTAGAGGAAACTCCATGGTTGTCTTTCCCCAATTTTATGCAAGCTGCTATAAACTGGGCAGAAGAGGAGAAGAAGCCATATAGATTTGGAGAGGTTTCCGCAGTCAGAGCATTGGCAAGATCAACAAGTGAGACACCAATGCGGTTTCCAGGGGCAGAAACAGAAGGCATGATTCCAGTCCTTCAGGATATTGTGAGGGCTGTGAACCAAAATGAGAAGCAGCAGGGGGAGTTGGAGGACCAGGTGAACAGGAAGAGAGGATTGGAGCTTCCCACTGCTTGGATCGTACAGGAGAACACATTTTCTCCAATGAATAGAAGGCCTGCAAGGAGAACCAAAACTGGAGAACTGATGTGTTAAAGATGTGGGGAACCAGGACACATAGCCAAGGTCTGTAGCAGTGAGAAACCTGGTGTTGGCATGTCTGTTGGAAGAGTTGGAATAATGGTAAGAAGGCAGGAAGATGCTTTACCTGGACCAAATGGAGATGGGACTGTAAGATCAAAATTGCCAACTGAGGTTAAGGGGATTAAAGCACCTGAGGTGTTAAAATCTCAGATACGGATCCAATCTTTGGAAGGAGAAGAGAATGAGAAGTGGGAAATCCTGTATGAGATGACTATTGGGCAGAGCCCAGTCCTAGTACTGAAAATTGATGGTATTGACACCTGCTGCATAGTGGGCACTGGGTCAGATGTCTCAACTATAGTGGCTAGCCACGATTATAGGAATTTTAAACACCCAGAAATGTTGAAAGATGCCAGCTATGTGCAGCTCACTGTGGCTAACGGGCCATCTCTACTTGGGTTAGGCTATATAGAGGCCGAAGTACAGATATATTTTCTAGATTCACTATAGCGGTTGCAACCAAATACGAAACAGCTAAGACTACGGTGAGAGTTTTGGCGAAAAGCTAGTTTGGAGTGTATGAATTTTGAGAATGCATCCATTCATACCAGGGACATACATTTGAAGCTGCAATAATCAGAGTTGTGTGAGTGGTATGCGGTAGAAAAGAGTAGGAGATCTCCTTATTATCCTCTGGATAATGCCCGATATGAGCAGTTCAACAGAACACTGCACCGAATACTTAAAAGAAACAGAATAAGTGGTCTGAGTACTTAATGAAAGCCTGTCAAATGCATAACAGTTTGGTATTTTCTCTGATTGGGTATACACCGGCCGACCATTTCCTAAGAAGAGAGACCTTGATGCCTGTGTCTTTTCCATTGCACGAGGAAGAATTCTGTGAGGTGCCTACTGTGGATGAGTGGTTGCAGCATCATCATGAAAAACTGAGAGTAGTGCAAGATGCTACTGGAAAAAATTCAGTTTTATCTAGTCAGAAGAACAAGAAAATTGTCGATAGAAGTGCACAAAGGTCACCTTTGGAGATTGGAACCTAGGTACTTGTGCACAAGAGAGGTCACGCGCCACCTAGATAAGGTCTTAGATAGTGCTGGGGAGGAGTCTGCTGTCTTGGTACGTGTTGGTACCAATGACATAGGAAAATGTGGTAGGGAGGTTCTGGAGGCTAAATTTAGGCTTTTAGGTAGGAAGTTGAAATCCAGAACTTCCAGGGTAGCATTCTCCGAAATGCTTCCTGTTCCACGCTCAGGACCCAAAAGGCAGACAGAGCTCCGGAGTCTCAATGCGTGGATGAGACAATGGTGCAGAGATGAGGGGTTTGGATTTGTTAGGAACTGGGGAACATTCTGGGGAAAGGAGGGGCTCTTCCGAAGGGATGGGCTTCACCTTAACCGGGATGGAACCAGGCTGCTGGCATTAACCTTTAAAAAGGAGATAGAGCAGCTTTTAAACTAGATATTAGGGGAAAGCCGACAGTCGCCCAAGAGCAGATGGTTCGGAAAAATGTATCTTTGAAGGATACTACCAAAAGCAGAGAGGTTCCACAAAAGAGTAAAGTAGCCCAAATGCCCTCAAGTATGGAGCAGACAGAGCTTAAAGATCCCAAATTACTTATGTCTAACAGACAAATTAATATGGATAAAATACATTCTCTAAAATGCTGGTATGCAAATGCTAGAAGTCTAAAAAATAAGATGGGAGAGTTAGAATATATAGCACTAAATGAAAGGTTAGATATGATTGGAATATCAGAGACATGGTGGAAGGACGACAACCAGTGGGACACTGTGATACCTGGGTACAAACTATATCGTAATGATAGAGCTGATCAAATTGGTGGAGGGGTTGCTCTCTATGTTAGAGAGGGCATTGAGTCAGAAAGGATTAAAGTTTTGCAGGAAACAAAATCTGCTGTAGAATCTATATGGATTGAAATTCCATGTAAAAGGGGGAAGGCAATGGCAGTGGGGGTGTACTATCGAGCGCCTGGCCAGAATGACCAAATGGATGATGAAATGCTCAAAGAAATCAAGGAAGCTAACAAAAGTTACAGCACAGTAATAATAATGGGTGATTTCAACTACCCCGGTATCGACTGGGTCAGTGTCACGTCAGAACATGCTAGGGAGATAAAGTTCCTAGATGAAATAAATGACTGCTTCTTGGAGCAGCTGGTTCATGAACCGACCAGAGGGGAAGCCATATTAGACCTAATCCTTAGTGGAACACCAGATCTAGCGCAAGAGATAAGGTTGTTGGGGCCACTTGGCAATAGTGATCATAGCATGATCGCCTTTGATTTAATTAGTGGAGGAGGGATAGTAAGGAAATCCACAGTACTACCTTTTAACTTTCGAAAGGGAGACTATGATAAAATGAGGAAAACAGTCAAGAAAAAACTAAAAGGAGCAGTTGCAAAGGTTAAAGACGTACATCAGGCTTGGCTGTTGTTGAAAAATACTATCTTGGAAGCCCAGACCAGCTGTATTCAATGCTTTAAGAAAAGTGGAAAGAAGTCCAAAAAACTGCCAGCATGGTTTAAAGTTGAGGTCAGAGAGGCTGTTGTTGCCAAAAAAGCATCTTTCAGGAAATGGAAAAAAGAGCCAAACGACGAAACCTGGAAACAGCACAAGCACTGGCAAGTCAAATGCAAGGCATTGATAAGGCAGGCAAAGGGAGAATTTGAGAAGAAGCTTGCTGCAGAAGCAAAAACGCGAAGTAAAGACCTTTTCAAGTACATTCGTAGCAATAAACCTGTGAGAGAGTCAGTTGGTCCATTAGATGATAAAGGGGTTAAAGGAGCACTAAGAGGCGACAAGGCGATAGCAGAGAGACTGAACAAATTCTTTGCTTCAGTCTTTACTGAGGAAGATGTAGGGATGTTACCCATGACTGAAGTGGTATTTAAAGGTGCAGAAGAATTGAAGGAAATATCGATACATCGAGAAGATGTATTACAACTATTAGATAAGCTGAAGAGTAGCAAATCACCTGGGCTGGATGGTATACATCCAAGGGTATTGAAAGAACTGAAATATGAGATTGCAGACCTGCTATTAGTAATCTGTGAACTATCATTAAAATCATCTCTAATACCTGAAGATTGGAGGATCGCCAATGTAACACCAATTTTTAAAAAGGGTTCCAGGGGTGATCCGGGAAACTACAGACCGGTGAGCCTGACGTCAATACCGGGAAAAATGATAGAAACCATCATAAAGAATAAAATTACTCAGCATGTAGATATTCATGAACTAATGAGAGACAGCCAACATGGCTTTAGACAAGGAAGATCTTGTCTTACTAATCTGTTATGTTTTTTTGAAGGAGTGAATAATCAGGTGGACAAAGGTGAGTCGGTTGATACTGTGTATCTGGACTTTCAGAAAGCCTTTGACAAGGTCCCTCATGAGAGACTTTTGGCAAAACTAAAGAGTCATGGGATAGGAGGCAGTGTACTATTGTGGATCAGGAACTGGTTAAAAGATAGAAAGCAGAGGGTAGGGCTAAATGGCCAATTTTACCAATGCAGAAAGGTGAATAGTGGTGTACCCCAGGGATCTGTGCTGGGTCCGCTGCTTTTTGACATATTCATAAATGACCTGGAAAGTGGAATAACGAGTGAGGTTATCAAATTTGCAGATGACACAAAACTATTTAAAGTTGTTAAAACCCAAGAGGATTGTGGAAAATTGCAAGAGGATCTTGATAAATTGGAAGACTGGGCATCAAAATGGCAGATGAAATTTAATGTGGACAAGTGCAAGGTTATGCACCTAGGGAAGAACAACCCAAACTATGGTTACACGATGCAAGGTTCCACATTAGGAACCACCACCCAGGAAAAAGATTTAGGCGTCATTGTGGATACCATGTTAAAACCCTCGGCCCAGTGTGCAGCGGCGGCCAAGAGAGCAAATAGAATGCTAGGAATGATAAGGAAAGGAATGGAAAATAAAACAAAGGATATTATAATGCCTCTATATCGTTCCATGGTGAGACCGCACCTTGAATATTGTGTGCAATTCTGGTCGCCGTATCTTAAAAAGGATATAGAGTTATTAGAAAAGGTTCAGAGAAGAGCCACCAAAATGGTAAAGGGGATGGAAGGATACTCCTATGAAGAAAGGCTAAAAAGGTTAGGGCTCTTTAACCTGGAAAAGAGACGGCTGAGGGGAGATATGATAGAAGTCTATAAATTAATGAGCGGAGTGGAACGGGTAAATGTAGATCGATTGTTTACCTTATCAGAATATAGAAAGACTAGGGGACATGCAATGAAGCTACAGGGTAAACTATTTAAGACTAATAAGAGAAAATATTTTTTCACTCAACGTGTAATCAAACTCTGGAATTTGTTACCGGAGGATGTAGTAAAGGCTGTTAGTGTAGCTGGGTTTAAAAAAGGTTTGGACAAGTTCCTGGAGGAAAGGTCCATAAGCCATTATTAAGGAGACCCAGGATATCAATGCTTGAACCAATACAAGCATTGTGGAACCTGTGTCCCTTGGGGAAACTGCTAGGTACATATGACCTAGATTGGCCACTGTTGGAAACAGAATACTGGGCTTGATGGACCTTGGTCTGACCCAGTAGGGCATATCTTATGTTCTTATGTTTCAAAGGGAGAGATAAATTGGCCTTCTTATGGGAAGAAAAACTGTATAGGGTGATAAAAAAAATGAGATGTTTGCCCAAATGTGTACAAAATTTGAAATAAGGACGGGGTGGAGAAAGTGTTACACAGAAACCAACTGAAGGTAGTGCTCTGGGAAATAGAGGAAGAAGAAGAAACAAGAGTTGGAAACCAATTTCATGATGATTATGGTAGGCAATATATGATGGAAAATGAAAAGTCTTTTGCTATTGAGACAAATGAAGTATTGGAAAATCAAAAAGATGTCTGGTGGACACTTAAATTGGAAACTTCATTCCCTGGATTTGGTAATGGGTTTGATGATGGTATAGCAGCGTCATCAGATCATTAGGAAATCCAGGAGAAATAATAATGAGAAGAATCCCTAAATATTTTGAAGACATTTTTTGTTTTTTAATGAAATCCAATTTAGGTAGGGAAAGAATTCAAAATTGAAAAAAAAATTAGGAAATTTTTGATCAAATGCTGGGGACAGTATTTAAAGTCATTGAGCCGAAAATCAGAGGTAAAAAAATAAATAAAATGAAGGTACCTGGGTTAACTGGTGGTTCAGGAGAATCCACGGGCTGCTGCGGGTATTTTTAATTTTTTTTTGGTGGCCTGATTGCTAGCGGCAGTTAAATTTAAAAAAATGGATGCTGAGGTGGTCACAGGTTTGGTTCCAAGTGTGCCATGTTGCTGTGGCTTACTGCAGGACCCAGCCAGGGGCTTGCAGGAGGCAGAGGAGTTGATTTTGGTTTGTCGGGTGCAGCTGTGGTTTGCGCAGCTGGCCCTAACAGACAGGGTGGTGTGTTGGCTGTGATTGGGTGCAGCCATGGTTTGCACAGCTGGTCCCGATCATGTGTGGGAGTGCCTGGGGGCATCGGGGGGCCACAGGTTTGTGTGGCTGTCCCCAATTTTGGGGGTGGAGCCAGAGAAGTCTTCCCGCCATTGGGAAGAGTGGCAGTGGATGCTATTTTCTTACCAATGTCAGGAAGAGAAGGAGGGGTCCAGAGACACATTGGGTCAATGGCAGGCCAGGAAAAAAAAGGGGGGCAGGTAGTGGCAGCACATGGATTCTGAGGCCCTTGGGCAAGGCCCAGAGTCATGGAGGAAGTCCAGGGTGGACCCTGAGGTTGGGGGGGGGGGATTAGGAAGGTCCCCAATTTGGAGGGAATGTCATCCAGGAGGGAGCTGGAGCCATGGGGAGCATCAGGACAACACATGGCTGTCCCTGATGATGTGGGGGGAGGGCTACGGTTGCTCATGATGCCCTGATGAAGGGCAAAGAGAAGTTGACTGACAATGGGGGAGACCTACAACGGTAATGTCTGTCCCAATGTCAGGACCAGGGAGCCCAGGGGTTTTTTTTGTTTTGGTTTGTTTTGGTTTTATATAAGGAAGCCTAAAGGAAGAGAGAAAGGGCTGTAATGGCAGGGGACTTGGATTGGGTCTCTCTGGGCAGGGAAGTCCCAGAGAAGTCCTGAGGCAGTGGAAGCCCTGGAAATTATAAAAATAAATATAAATACAATTTTAAAAAAGGAAAGAAAGGACAATAAATTCCAGGACTTGCATAAAGAGCCTGATGGCTCAGAAATAAAGTAACAGTGTTCCTAAGACAAATAAAAAGAGGTTGCAATCAGACAGTAGGGCAACCCTACATGTTATTTAATGGGAAGGCTCTGCACAACCTTTAACAGCTGTTTTTTTGGCGATATTGAAAAAAAAAATTCACAGCCAAGATTTACTAAAGTAAGGGCTAGGAAGTATGAAAATATGTTTTCTGAAGCTTCAGGAGGGCTAGAATTTAAATGGGAGCTCATTAAGCTAGAGGGGACGGGGCCTATTCCCAATATAAAAAGTATATTTTTGTAAAATTTAAAAGTTTTAACTACCTGGAAAGTGTCCTGGAAGGTTGGAGAACATGATAAAGTGGGTTTATTGAAGTTTTATGGTGCTTAAAAGTGGTGATTTAAAGATCAAATCCTAGTTCATAAAACATAGGCTTGTGTTATAGAAAGATGTTTTATGTAGAAATTTTATTTATAGTTCCTATTAAAGGTAGTACAAAATAATCTTTGAGTTTAGAAAAGTGCCAGGATGAAAGGGGGGGGGGATGGAGTGATTTCAAATGGTTACAAACTGGCTACAGGTCTCAGCTGTACCTTATACTTTCAGTGACGCAGTTGAAACTGGCAGATAGTAAGCAGAGTAAAGAAGGATTTGACAGGTCAGAAAATTACTGTGGGGTTTAGTAAGGAAAGGTATGAGGACGTTTTTAAGTATTAAGGGACATTGGGAATTTTATTGAGAATAGAATAGGGCTATTTGATGACATAGGGGGATGTTTACTAAACCACTGTAAAGGAACAAGTATGCCGTTAATGCGCGCTAACGGCGCACTTGCACCCTTAGTGCATCCTAAATGTCAGTTTAGCACGTGCTAACGATACCGGTGGCGTAAAGTGCCCTATGGGTGGAGAATAGGGGTCAATGGATGAGGAGTGGGCGGGAACAAGGCGCACTCCCTTAACGCCGGCACCTTAATGTCAGGAACCTTAATGCATATCAAAACCTGTCTGTAAAGGTGCATTTTGAGGTGAGAGGGCCTATTTGAACATCTGCAATGTGTTGCACAGACAGGTGAGCCCTAGAAAGTGACAGTAGTGCTCCATTAGCAGCAACAGCATAGTGCCCAAGTATGAAAGGGCATTATGTTGATGGGGTAAATGGGGCAAAGAAGGGTACATGTGGGTCATGCAGTGAGGGCCGCTGATGCACAGGGTGGACCAGGCAGTTGCCTAGGAGGCACAGAAGAACATAAGACTTGCAAATATGCCAGAATGTGTCAGACTAAGGTCCATCATGCCCGGTATCCTGTGTCCAACAGTGGACAATCTAGGTCACAGGTACCTAGTAGTTTCCACAAAAGAGACACAGGATCCACAGTGCATGTATTGGGCCAGCAGAGGATATTCTGGGCCCCTCATTAATAACGGATTATGGACCGTTCTCCAGGAACCTGTTCAAACGTTTCTGAAACCCAGCCACACTAACAGCCTTTATAACCTCCTCCAGAAATGAATTACAGAGTTTGAATACGCGTTGACTGAGAATCATTCACTCCCAGTAGTCCTCAATGGCTTACACTGTAGCCGCATTGCATGTCCCCTAGTCCTACTACAGTTTGATGGCATAAACAATCAATCTACATCTACCCAATCCACTCCAGGCAATATTTTCTAGACCTCTAACATAACACCCCTCAGCCGTCTCTTCCACAGGTTGAATAGATATAACATTGGCAGGCAGTGATGGTGTCCCTGCAGAGGCAGATGGCTGTGGGGGGGATGTATGGCCATCCATGTATGCCTCTGCCCCCCATCCGGATCTTGTGCCCTAGGCATCTGCCAACCTGCATGTTGGATGGACTGGGACTGCACACCACCTACATGGACAGAAGACAGGCATGTCAGCATGGCATGGGGTGTTGGCGGAGGGGGCAGCAGCATCTGCCTGCAGCAGACCAAAGTCATGCCCTGGTCCTGTGCACAGTGTGCAATGCAACATATGCCAAGGTCTGTCTGATGCAAAGTATGTCAAACTCCAGGGAGTGTTGTAACCATATGTTTATTTATTTATTTATTAATTATTTATTTATATTCTCTTATATACCGCGCTATTCTGCATCAGTGCAGTTTTACATTGAACAGGGCATTATAACTTGGAGATAACTATTTTACAGGGAACATGGGCTATGGAGGGTTAAGTGGCTTGCCCAAGACCACAAGGAGCACCTGTGGGACTAGAAACCCCAGTCCTTCCAGCCCAAGGTTGCTGTCCTCTAGTGGGATTTGAACCCCCGACCTTCCGGCCTGAAATACCTTGCCCCAACCACTAGGCCACTCCTCCACTCCATTTATTTTGGATTTCTTCTATACCGCCCCTTCCTGAGATCAGGGGCAGTTTACAATAAACAACTACATTACATTGAACAGGGTTACAATTTAAACGTTAATAAGTAACAGTTTACAAACTATGTACGAGTAACTATTTACATGTGAAGTACAACTCAGTCTTCGTTGTTAAAGATGAAAAACGTAGATTTGAGAGTGGGTAAATGTGATAATCATTGTGAGGCACTGATTATATTATTTTCTCCATAGTGCTGTGAAAACAGTAGGGTTTTCAGATCTTTCCTAAATTTTTGTACGTCTTTAATGGTGCATAATGAATTTGGATGGACATTCCAAAGCATGGGTGCAACAAGGGAGTAAGCTCAATTACTTGTGATTTGTTTTGTTTTACGGAAGGTGGGAGGGACTAGTAGTGTGTTCTGTGTGTGTTCCCTTAGAGGAAAGGCGGGATAGAAGTGATATGATTGAGATGTTTAAATACCTCCGTGGCATAAATGTTCAGGGAGAGAGCCTCTTTCAATTGAAAGCAAGTTCTGCTACGAGGGGACATGGGATGAGGGTGAAGGGAGATAGATTCAGGAGTGATATGCGGAAATATTTCTTTACGGAAAGAGTAGTGGATCCGTGGAATAGTCTCCCAGTGGAGGTGGTAGAGATGAGGACAGTAACTGAATTCAAAAAAGCATGGGACCAACACAGAGGATCTCTAAAGGTAGAAAGTGGACTGTTGTAGTTGTTGTTATGGAAGGACAGACTAGATGGGCCTTGTGGTCTTTTTCTGTCATCATGTTTCTATGTTTCTATGTTTCTAGATCATGTCATTGGTGAATGTGTAATTAATGTTGAAAGGTATGATGGAATGATGTTGTTGATAGTTTTGAAAGTGATCATTAATAATTTATATGTGATTCTGCTTGCTATTAGATTGTATAGAAAGGGTATTATGTGATCCGTAAGGCGGGCTTTGCATATGATTCCGGCAGTTACATTCTGTGCAATTTTGAGCTTTTTCAGGTATCTTTTGGGTAATCCATGGAGAAGGCTATTGCAGAAATCAAAATGCAGGGTAACTAAGGCTTGTACAACTGATCTATAATCGTGCATATCAAGTAAGGGATGGAGATGTTGTAAGGTTCTTAATTTAAAGTATATTGTTCTAGTCAACTGTTTTATGTGTGATGATAAAGTGAGCGATTGATCTAGCATGATACCAAGGTATCTTACTTCTTTTTTAACTGGGAGACTTGTATTATTTATTTTAAGTGTTAATGTGGGAGTGATGTTTAAATTCCTTGTTAAATATAGCACTTCGGTTTTGTTAAAGTTAATATATAGATTGTTTGAGAATAGCCAAGCTTGGGCTTCAGTAAGACAAGATGCTATTACATTCTGAGCAGTGTTTAGGCTATCTATGGGGAAGTACAGCATGATGTCGTCCGCATAGATATGGTAATTCACCTTGAATGTATTACATATTGGTTATAAGTAGATGTTAAATAAAAGGGCTGAGAGGGCAGATCCCTGAGGTATTCCTTGTTCCTGTTTGAATATGGTGGAGGTTTCTTGGCCTATTTGAACTTGTGTACGGTCAGAGATGTATGATTTAAACCATTTGTAGGTTGTTTCTTTGACTCCAATTTGATCGAGCCTGGCAAGCAGTGAGTTATGGTCGACACTATCAAAAAAAGCAGTTATGTCAATAAAAATGAGGATGAAAGTTTGTTTTATATCATCCATATCGCGTATAACGGTGTCAAAGAGAACTAGTAACAGGGATACCACACCATGGAATGGGTGGAGTCCAAATTGTTGGTCATCTAATGGTGCGTATAGATCTACAAAGTCTTGAAGCTGGGTTTGGACAACTTTCTCAACTATTTTCGCTACAAATGGCATACTTGCTATAGGTCTATAGGATTTAGGGTCTTGTCTATCCAGGGTCTTATTTTTTAGTATTGGGTGAATCGTGGTATGTTTAAGTTTATTTGTCATGTCTCCTTGTTGGAGGGATTGATTAATTATTTGGAGTAGGAGGGGGCTAGTTTGGATTTCGCTGCTTTGATCCAGGCTACTGGACAAGGGTCAAGCTGTGATGTAGTGGTGTTAATTTTGGTTATGGTGTTTAGTAGTTGTTTTTTTTTTGGTCTATGGAGATGAATGTATCTAGAAGCAGGGGTTCTCAACCCTGTCCTTGGGACCCACCTAGCCAGTCGGGTTTTCAGGATAACCACAATGAATATGTATGAGAGAGATTTTCATACACTGCCTCCATTATATGCAAATGCCTCCCATGCATATTCATTGTGGTTATCCTGAAAACCTGACTGGCTAGGTGGGTCCCAAGGACAGGGTTGAGAACCCCTGAGTGTTATTTATGGTGGGTCATTTTTTTTTATTTTATTTAATAAACATTTTTATACCGTGCTTTCCAAAGATCAAGCACGGTTTAGAAAAATTGGATATGAAATGCATAAAAGAGCATATTCATTTACATAGAACTAGTAAAACTATATACATAGAATTTATACAAGTACAAATATAACAAATATCATAACGAACTATATACAGTAGGGATGAACAGGAGGCTCAAAAGGAGCAGTATAGTCAGGAATAGTAATGTAATGGTTACTGCAATGTGGGATTGATGTCATTTAGCGTTAGTGAAAGGGCACTCAAGTTATGGGATGTTGATACTGTTTGTGTGGGGGAGTTAGGCTTTGATCCATAGTGAATAGCAAAAAAGTGTGTTTTTAGGTTTTTACGGAATGTTCTGAGGTCATTAACTTCTCTAAGGTCATCGGGTAATTCATTCCAGAGTATAGGGGCAAAGTGTGATTGTGTGGGTGGATCTATAGTTTTTCTCTTTTTCGGTTTGTCTTCAAAGTAGTTTACTAGGGTTTGGACATTTATGTTAATAGCATTTGAGTCATTCTGGGTTGTGTTGGTTAGAGATTTAACAATCTCAGATAGTTCACGTGGGCAGTTGAGGGAGTTAGTATTTTAGTATGGTGGCCTTTTTTTGCTTTTTTAATTGCTTCCTTATAGGTGTTAAGTGTTGACATATATATGTGTTTGTTTCCTGGGGTTTTGTTGTGTCTCCATGTATGTTCGTGCTTTCTTAATTGCTTTTTGAGTTTTGAAAGATCCTGCGAGAACCATTTTTCTGATGTTCTCCAGGATATGTTTGCAGGCTTGGGAGTCTGGATGGCTGCTTTTTGTATCATAGAGTTCCAATTATCTAGGATTTATTTTAAGTCATTTAGTGTTGTGTTTAGGTTTGGTAGAATTTCATTAGGAAGTTTTCCTTGTTAAAGTGTTTGAATCTATGTTTTTGTGGTTTTGTATTTTTCATTGGTGTGGGGAGGTATGTGTATATAGTGAAATCAATAATATTGTGGTCTGACCAGGGGACTTGTTTTGGTTGGGAGTAAGAGTGGAGGTTTGTTGTTGACATTGGGAGGAATGCAAGATCTAGGATGTTTCCCTTTATGTGAGTAGGCATGTTTATTATCTGATTGTAGCCCATGTCAACCATGGTGTAAATAAATGCCATAGTTTGTTGGTTGCTGAGTGAGTGCAAGTTGAAGTCTCCCAGTATAATTAGTGGTTTTCTTAGTGGGGATGTGCATGCAGATTCAAGGATCGATGTAAGATTTTCATGGTTGAGTGAGGGAGATCTATAGATCAGGCATATAGCTATGCTTCTATTTTCTATTTTAATTATGTCCATTCCTTCTATGTTGGTGCATATGCTTGGAATATCTGTGGGTTCATTTTTGCTGATTATGAGAACCCCCTCCTCATTTATTATCTCTAGGATAATTGGATAGGTCATAGCCATCTATTTTTAGTTGGTTTAGGAATATGATATCTGATTCTGACAGCTACATTTCAGTTACACAAAGGAAATCTGGGCGGTCATCTTTAATCAGATCAATAATGATGGGGATTTTATTCCTTATGGATCTAGCATTAATCGGTATGAATTTTATAGGGGTGGGTGTGTCTAGCATTTGGTGGGTTTTTGTGATCGTTAAAGGATGAATATGGATTAGTCTATTATGCGTCCTGTGTTTACCTGAGTAGAGTGCATTTCTTTAAGGATGGTTGGCTTCATATTTGGTGTGGGATATAATGATGGGTATGGCGAGAGGTTGGTTTGCTTCAGTGTGTTGTGTGTAGGAGTTTGTGTAGGTACATGTCAATAGGAGGAGCAGAAGGGTACAAGCAGTTATGGTGTTTACTATCACACAAACGACATTACTTAACACTAGAAGCCCCAAAGTGCGTCAATTGACGCAAATGCATCTTCAAAGTTGTATACCAGCGCCACTGCTAGAACCATATCAGTCATGTTCCATGACTTTGTTAGCAAGGTCAAGATGTTCAAATATGTGCATCTAAAATTAATGACAGATGCACCACCTAGCAGGAAAATGAATTTATACCTAGAAGCCCCAAAGTACGTCAATTGACGCACTCAATTGTCTTGGATGTGCCAATTGACGTTCTTTGGTGCTTCTAGGTATAAATTTGTGTTCCCACTAGGTGGCGCATCTCCATCACTGTTTACAGTTTTACTCCGACAATACATACAATAAACACACGATAACGTCATGTAATGATGTTACATATTGCACGTATTTAACAAATAAGTAACTTCACATTAATTCACATCTGCATTTCATGCTAAACGCAGTCGTCATGATAATACGTCAATTGACGCACTTTGGGGTTTCTAGGTAAAATTCCTTTTGGGGCTTCTAGTGTTAACAACAATGAAATATGAGTCAATCTGAGGTGGTATTATGGTTAAGAAGCGTTGAGAGGTAAAGTTCACAGTTTGTGCTGGGCGTGGTGTATGCTATCCTTATTCAGTGCTGGAGTGGAGGGGAGGCAAGTAGGTAAATGGGCTGAGTAGGAGGAACAGGTCAGATGAAATCACATTGATTTATATAGCATTACCATGTAACAGTGTTAGCAGCAATATAAATGTGTTGTTTTGTTATATCAATGTAGGCAATAACAAGAGACAAGCAGTATCTATCAATATTATAGTAGTGGGGGAGAGGAATAAATCAGTTATACATTGGTGAGCTGAAAGAGTTCACAGATAGGCTTGTGCTCTGATGAGTAAGGTATGATGTATGACTAGCGGAAAGATTATATTAATCTTGTGAATAACCTACAGAGGCGTTGTAATGGTGGAGCAGAAGGGTGGATAAGGTGTTCTCTTGTTTTAGCGTGGCAGGCTGGAAGACTCTCAAAGTCCGGAATTGGCTGTTGATGTTTTTCCTGCCAGCATTTCCCTTTTAAGCAGTCCTGCTGACCTCCTGAAAGCTGTTTAGTGAGGGGGGCAGGGTGAGATGGATGTTCCTGCCTCCTTCCCCGATGCAGCGATCGGGTCGGGTGATACCAACATTTCTTTAAGGCAGGTGCTTCTGATCGTTGGGCCGATGTGTCTTCAGAGTTTTGGTGCACTGATGAAATCTGCTGTTTTTGCCTCAGGCTCCCGCCTAAGGGCCACGCCAAAGGGCCCTCTTGCGAAGCCCACAAGGCGTGGGCGCGCCTCCTAGCATGCTTCTTTTAAATGACTCCTTGTTGTTGCCCCGATTGGTCTTCTGTGTGGTGAGCAGGAGAGCTGTTCCTTTTTCTCCCTGTGCAGGACGTCAATCGGGAGCTATGGGCTGGAGACTGGTTGGTTACTTTCGCGACTCCAAGCATGCTGCTTTTAAGTTTTATTTATTTATTTATTTATTTATAACTCTTATATACCGCGCTATTATAATCAGTGCGGTTTACAATTGAACAAAACATACTACAATGCATCAGGTCACATTGAGTGTACATTGAACAGGGGTGGTAAACTTGGAAGAACCGGGAAAACTATATACAGATTATGGACATTCTTTAAGGACATTCTTTAAGGACATATAAGGATTGTAAACAGATGCCTATGCTCCTGGGTCAGGGAGAGAAGGTAGGGAACAGGTGATTAACCATTCTTTAAGGGAGGCTGATCAATGGGGCGGGCTAGGTAGGAGGGTAAGGAGATGGCTGTGTGCTTTCTGGAGTTATTATCAGGGTAATGTAGCAGGAACAAGTGGTTTTTGATAGCTTTTATGAATAACGGTAGATTAGAGATAGCTCGGATTTCTGCTGGAACGGCGTTCCAGGCCATAGGTGCGAAAATGGAGAAGGTTCTACTGGCTGTTGTCTTAGTACATTTTGTCACTAACTTAGGAACTTCAAGGGTATTCATCAATGTAGATCTCCTAATTCTGTTGGCTGGAGTGCTGTGTAGAAGTTTACTGATGGGCGTGGGTGGCTGGTTCTTGAGGGCTTTAAATGTCAAGACGAGAGTCTTGTAGTGGATTCTGGCCTGCAGGGGTAGCCAGTGTAGGTTCTTCAGGACTGGCGTTATATGGTCTGACCTTGATAGCCCTACCATAACCCTTGCAGCAGCGTTCATGGCAAGTCGGAGCGGACTTAGAGTCGACTGTGGAAGTCCCTGAAGGATGATATTAGTGAAGTCGATACGAGGGATAACTATAGCTTGGAAGATTGATCGGTATTCAGGGAAGTCCAGTAGTGGTCGGAGATGGCGTAGTGATCTCATCTTGTGATAAATCGCTTTTGTGGTGTTTTTGATATGTGCTGACATGTCTAGCCTCTGGTCAAGGATAATACCTAGATAGCGAATTGTGGGTTTTGTCTTAAGTTCCCTGTTGTTGACTTGTAGTGAGGGAGGTGGCGTAAACTTCTGGTTTCTCGTGACGAATAGAACATCCGTCTTGCTGTGGTTAATTCGTAAGTGACTCCTTGTTGCTTCCCTGATTGGTCTTCTGTGTGTGGAGCAGAAGGGCTGTTCTTTGGCATCACTATGGCTCCATGCACACAGTTGGTGTGTACATGAGTGGAGGGTCAGAAGTTTGGGTCTGGGCTGTGGATTATGCATTGCATGTCCCTGTGCTAAACTTTAGCCACGGTGCAGGTACAATACCAACATGTGCAACCCCCAATGAATCGGCCAGCGAGGGCACAAACACCCATCAGTCACACAGACAGGTTCCACTATCCTCAGCTGGATGGAGAGTCAGGCTGACAACGCTGGCACACTGAGCAGGCATTAACATCAGAGCACGCCCTTTGGCGTGGCCCTTAGGCATGAGTCCGTGGCGAATGATCCAACAGCTGTGAGTTGTAATCTTCCATTTCCTTCCTCTTGCCTTTTCTATTCCTTTGTCTATCACTCTGTCTCTTATTCTGTCCTATCTTATAAATGGCATTCTTTTCATATTTTCTGTAACATTAATATTGTATTGTAAACCGCTCTGATGCTTTGGCCTGAGCAGTATATCAAATGTAACAATAAATATAAACATAAACATGCTATTAGCTCCTGCACAAGGAACACACATTAACAATGCTTTAGCTGATATCGGGACCAATGTGGCAGGCAGGAATGCCAACCATCCCCATTTTTGCCAACCATCCCCATTAAGAAGGGACCCAGGATATCAATGCTTGAACCAGTACAAGCATTGTGGAACCTGTGTCCCTTGGGGAAACTGCTAGGTACGTATGACCTAGATTGGCCACTGTTGGAAACAGAATGCTGGGCTTGATGGACCTTGGTCTGACCCAGTATGGCATATCTTATGTTCTTATGTTCTTATGTTTGCACAGCATGGCAATATGAGTGTGTGTGCGTGTATGTCTATCCATTGTTTTCTGACTTTCTCCACCTCACTGAGCTTCGCAGTGCCTAAGTTGTTTCCAGCATTAATCTACAAACGTGCATGATAAGGAGCAAGGTATTTTGGGTATGGCCTGAACCAGGGCAGATTGGCCAGGATGGGTCTGCATCAGAGGTAAGGTCAATGGCTGAGATGCTGTAGTGTCTGTCATGTGCATGCCCTGGATGGCCACAGCAAGTTCTATTGACAGGGCACTCACCCTGACTGAGCAGTGACCATGGCACTGTTATGTATCCAATACTGCTTTATAGTGTCTGTTTCTAGTGATGTGGATGCACCTTCTGTCCTGGGGGCTTGATCACTTAGCCAACTGCTCGTGTTGTATATCCCAAGCCTGGATACACATGGTTCTGTGCACATGCAATGTGTACTGATCAGTGGATTGTCCGTGGTTGGTATGTACGTGGTTGGTATGTACATGGCTGGAAAACCCAGTGATGGGCAGCAGGTGCAGTCTGACTGTGCTTGCTGTGGGTGATTGTTAGACCTAGGTGGTCGGGATCGGAGATGCTCCACTTTTACTCCCTAAGGTAATGGTAGGCCCAGTAGGCCTCTAGTGACAACTCCCTGCAAGCCTAGATACCCCCACTGTAGGTGGCATCAGCTGTTTACACTGGGTATTAACATGCACTATTCTAGGATGGTCAGTCTCCAACAGGGGGAGGTCACAGGGCCAGATGTGACTGGTGCAGCAAGGTGACTAGCTACCACACAATGGTAGTGATGGGATCTGCAGTATAATCAACAGAGACCATTTCTAGCACTACAATTCCTGGGGACCAGATGATGGACGGCCATTCTCACCCTCAGGGTGATCACTGAAATGTGAAGTAGCTCAGTTTGAAGCTGTTATGTGATTGCAGTACACACTGTCAGTGCATTGTACTGAGCAGATGTGGATATATCTGTCCATTCTCCATTTGGTGATCAGCTGCAGACTGCTGTTCTGTGTGTGCAACGCATCATGGGTACTGGAGGGGGTTAACCTATACCAGCGCGCATACTGCAGAAAGTTTAGGCAGAGACCTGCAGGCTCTTCAATTCCAGACATTGCAGGCTCAAGAGGTATAGCATACTGGTTAGTGCAATGTCCCCAGGGGCTTGATTGCTACTTGTTCTTTTTGTGAGTGCTACTCAGGTAATTTTCATGCCTGTGATAGTCAGGGCTCTCCTGTGCCTGATCTTCACGTCACCACTCTCACTCTGTGCTTCTCTGGCTGCAAACATCCTGCCGCTTCTGGCTCGGCTGGGGGACACGTCTTCCTTATCCTCTGCCACACACTGACATTGCAGCACTTTACATTGGCATCACCCTGTGCATCCTTACAGCTGCCTCCCACATGCTTGTTCACCTAAATGGCTGCCACATAGGATGCCTACCAATATGGCAGCTCCCACCTTCCCTTTCTTCCATCAACTTTACATTGACTTTCCGTGGTGCACTATACAGTGTTAGGGTTACAGCTGTTTTCCTGGCTTTAGATGCATGCTTGTCAACTTGAGGCACCTTAAAACCCTTGGCCATCTTATGTTCAGGTGCCTATAACCTTAGGGCATCTTAACTTCATGCGCCTTAACTCATCAAGGTCTCTTAACCTCAGGTGCCTTAAAACCTTTAGGGTGCCTTAACTTCATGCACCTTAACCTCTCAGAGCACCTTAAACTCAGGTGCCTTATTGTTGAAGCACCTTAAACCTCTTGGGAACCTTAACGCTTGTCACCTTAATGTGAGATGTGCCGTTACATGTTAGATGTTAGATGGTTAGGGTGCCCTGTTTCATGCGTTACATGGCCTATAGCTCCCTTTACGCCGGACCGCCCCCACCCCGCCCATAGCCTTATATGGCTTTGAGAACCTTAGCGCTGCCCTTACCGCTGATGACTTTACCGCAGTTTAGTAAACATACCCCATAGTGAGAATATGGACACCATTCCTTTTCTTTAGAAAGCAGGTGAAGGTGAATGTTTTTAGTCAGTTGGTAGTGGGATATGAATGAGATCGGAAGTGTATGAAGTGTTGTGAATGAAGAGGTCTCTTAATTTCAGGGAGGGGTTTTGGTGGACAGAGAGAGTTTGAGCTAGTATGAGAATAAGTTTGACAAAAGAGAATGTTCTTATTTGATTTTAAATATAGGTTTAGTCAGGGATAAAGCAAAGGCTCTTGGATTTACTTTGACGAGTCAAAACTTGGGACAATGAGTAAGGAGGGACAGGGAACCTGAAGAGGGTTTTTATTTTTTTCCTATAAATATTCCAGAGAGTTTATAGGGAACTGTTTCTTTCACACAAAGTACCATTGAATTGTGTAACTCCTTGTTTATTGTAAACCGCGCTGATGCTGAATAGTGCGGTATATAAGAGACTATAAATAAATAAATAAAATAAAATAAATATCACAGAGAAAGAAAGATTTAATAAGGTATAAAAACTGAAGGAAACAGAGATAACCAAGTGAACTAAGTATCAGATATTTTTTAAAGAAGGTTTATCCTTTAAGGGAAACTTCAGCTTTAACTGATAAAAAAAGGAGGGGGGGGGAGAAACCACAGGGTAGAGGTAGGGTGTAGAAGAGATAAAGTAAGGAAAGGTTGTGGGCTGTGAAGAGAGTGATTGAATCTGTATGTAAGAGTGGTTTGAATGAAAGAAGTTTGTAGTGGCGTAAGGAGTCTTGTGAAAAGTACTGGCGTGAAATGAAAGGAGTGAGTCAGTGAGCATGGACTTTTTTTTTACAGCAAGCTTGCTATAGGGAATCTCCATATTTTTATCTCCTTAGAAGGGGAAGGATAGTGAGAGGTAGAAGATGATTTAAGTGAAAGAAAATAACAGAGAACCCATCCAAAGAAAAGATTTCAGTCTGGATCCACTTGCAAGAAGGAAAAAGAGACGAGCTCCTATGGAAGTTCTTAAGAATAAAAGGAAGATTGGACCCCACCATTTGGACCATTGACTATGGTTGGGATAAGTACTTTATGATTTTAAATAATATTTGAGCTCAAATATAGGAAAAAGGGAATTTATAAGTTTATCCTTCTTAAAGAAAGTAAATTTTCTGGTTGTCTAAAAATGATATGAATTGTCTTAAGAAAACATATGACATAAAATAAGAGACTCTCTTGGAGAATAGTAGTTTATGAAAATTTTATTGGTATGATTGTTGTTATTATTGAACATTGTAATATACCACACTGTTACAATGTAATATACCACTGAACTAATACTTACTTATTTGGGATTTCAACCCTATAATTTAAATAAAATTCCAAGTTGTAACATCTGATCGCTTCCTAAGTCTGATTCCTAATTTAGTATAAAATAATATTATTCACTTTGGGTTTTTTTCTGTTCCCTGAATAGCAGGGATAGACATCCCAATGGGCTTCCTCGCTGGTATCTAACTTCCCCGCCGGTTGTATGGGGAAGTTAGATGGGGGCGGGGAGGGGGCAGATCGGGAGCGGAGTTAGGGCTGGCGACGTGTACAGGGAACTTATTCCACCTCTGAGGTGGAATAACTTCCTTGGACGCAGTGGATCAGTGGGCCTGGGGAGTGGGAGGGGGAGGAGGACATTCCCTGAAGCCCGACCCTGGCTGTAGGTGGCTGGATTAGGGGGCCTGGCTGCGGGGAATCAGCTGCAGGAGCCGGTGGCTGAGATCACAGCTTTTAAATGGAGCCGCGGTGCCATGGCAACCGGACGCCATGGTACCGTGGCTCCATTTAAAAGCCCTGACTGAGTTAGTTGGGTATGTCCTGTATGAGCAGGCCAGGCTGAATCACAGTCCCGGCCTACATGAACAGGATTGTTCGTGATTCTGATCCCATGGGGCTAGACTTGCCCCACAGGATCAGAATCTTGACAACCTCTGTACGTCCGGTTCGGACCGGACATACAGAGGGCTTCAATGTCCGGGACGGAATCAGGCTATTTGTGTTCCCCTTTTCAAAGGGGTTATTCCAGAGGGAATGCAGTGTATTTCTTCTGTGACCATTCCTTTATAAATAAACTTCTTAACATCCTAGTCGGCTAATCTGTGACCATTCCAGGAAACTGTTACAGTCTGTCATCTCCCTACAATCAAAATGTGAATCTAGGAAAATGCATTAAGAACCTAAACAGGAGAATTCAGTGAGTGGCAGACTGGATAACAATGCACTGATTAGGCCCATGATGAAATAGCTATGCAGCAAGCCACAACTGGAATATATCACACCTGTATAATGGGATACCGTCACAGAGGATAACAGAAAGACATTAGGAGCAGGAATGCCATATTGCCATCACTGCTGTATGATCACACGTTTGTGCTCATCTGTGCAACATGTTACTTCTACCAGTACATTCTGTTGGTGGAAAGGAATGTTGCCAACCCCATGATGCTGACTTAGATAAGATAGCACTACTTATGCAGGTTCTTTGTAAATTTAACTGATATATGAGTGCAGCACCGGCTCAACCATTAGGCAAACCTAGGTTGGTCATACTCAAGAACAAAAAGATAGGAAAGCTTTCAACATTTAACTTATGTAATCACATTTCAAACACAGAAAGGTCTCAGACTTTCAACGGCTCTGCTTATGTGATGACTCGCGTCTTTTTCAAAAGCAGTTTGCCTTTTTGCATCAACGACCTTTCAAGACACACAGAAGCTACTCACTGAATAATCAATCTTCAAGTGTACAAAAGGTACACTTGAAGATCTTGTGAATGTATAGAAGAATGGAGTTTACTCACGACAGTTAAGTGATTTCTATCTATCATTGTACACTTGAAGATTGATTATTCAGTGAGTAACTTCTGTGTGTCTTGAAAGGTCGTTGATGCAAAAAGGCAAACTGCTTTTGAAAAAGACGCGAGTCATCACATAAGCAGAGCCGTTGAAAGTCTGAGACCTTTCTGTGCTTGAAATGTGATCACATAAGTTAAATCTTGAAAACTTTCCTATCTTTTCGTTGTTGAGTATGAACGACTTTTAAAAGGAGAGTGTGTAGTAATCGTTCACGAACAGACCAACACAAGGTGTAAACCTAGGTTGGTGCCTAGGGCAGCAATCTCTGGAGGACAGCAAAAGCAGGGCATTCAAAGCTAAATACTAGATTTTGACAGTTATTTGAGGTGTAAAGCTTGAGGTTCACCTAGGGCTCCAACACTTTGGACCAAATCTCGAGCCATTTCTGCCTCACACCAATGTTCAGCCATTGTGCTGTGGCTTCCTCAGCACTGTGGACATAATGACTCACATGTCTGCTCACATCCTGCTTTTGTATCCCTAGACAATACCTTTGCACACTGATACACATTCTGACTGCTGCAATTGACTGTGTTTGAGGCTCTGGTATGGTTGTGAGTATATTGTAACCAATATCAATCAAAACACTCTGGATTAACACACTCTTTACCCCTTCAAGGGTGCTAACTTATACCATTAATTTGAATCCTAAAATTAAACCGAAGAGGAGAAAAGATCTCAGAAGTATAGTTTGAGCAGCTTCAGTGATCATCGGGGCAGAGTGTGAGCAGCCTGATTTCTAGCTCCTCCCCCTCCACCGCGGGACCAATCAGACTCTCTCAATCCTCACTTTAACGGCATTTGCAACAGGTGCGCCCGCATCTGGTGGGCCTGCGCCTGGGCCTCACCAAAGGGCCCTTTGGCGTGGCCCTTAGGTGCGTGACCTTCGCTACAGGCCATGACGCTTTCGCCTTAGCCTTAGCTACAGGCCACACTCGTTTACTGATAAGCAGATCTGTTTACTCTCCGTTGTTGTTTTATCACCTGCTGCATGCTTACTGAACCTATAGTTCCGAAGCGTATAGTATGATTCTATTATAACCTTTGTTTAGCCTTTCTCTTCACTCTGTGCTCCACATCTCTCTTTATTCTCCCTACCTCGTACTCTGCTTCCCTCCTTCTCCTCTTTGGTAATTTAAATCCCATCCTTGGCCCTTCTTTCATCCCATGTTATGATGAGGTCACGCAATTTGGCTAACCTTATCTATGTCTTCCCTAATCCTGGTCTTCCTAGAGTTACCCCTCACTCTCTGAAATTCCCTGCCCTCCCTATACATTTCTCTCACATTAGGACAAGGCCTTTTTGCAACTTATCCAACCTTATTCACATTCCTCTCCTCTCCCCCTCTGCTCTCCCCTTCTCATGTGCCTTGTGGAATGCTCACTCTATCTCTAACAAACTTGCTTTTATAAATGACCTTTTTATTTCTCACACACTTCACCTCCTTGCTTTAATTGAGACCTGGCTTCTTCCTGAAGACACTGCCTCTATTGCCGCGACATGGCGAGGGTACTGGGCTTCTTCTTTCCCCCTCTTGTCACTTCCAGACCCTCATCCTACCTCAATCTCACTCATTTCTCTCTTTTGAGGTCCACTCCATCCGCCTCTTCACTCCTCTCCCACTTCAGGTAGCTGTTATCTATCGGCCTCCCGACATTTCTGTGTCTACTTTTCTTTCTGACTTTGATTCTTGGCTGTCTACCTTTCTTAACCCCTCCTCCCCCACTCTTATTCTCGGGGATCTTAACATTCATGTTGATGTCCCCTCTGACCCCCATGTTTTAAAGCTCCTCTCCCTTACCACCTCTTACAACCTTCAACTTTGCTCCACTGCCCCTACTCACCAACATGGTCACTGCCTTGACCTGATTTTCTTCTCTAACTGCTCACCCTCCAACTTCTGTAACTCTGTCCTTCCCTTATCCGACCACCACCCTTTAAGTCTTATTATTCATCTTCCTCCACTTCAGCCTCGTCCTGTCTCCACTAACCTTTCTAGAAACCTTCTTGCTATTTTTTTTATATTTAAATCTTTATTGGAACATTAAAAAAGAAATACAAATTTCAATTTCAAAAAACGTTACAAAAGAAAACAACTTAGTCCACATCTAGGGGAGCGAGCACTATCAATAAGCAAAATACAAATTAATACGATACAAACATAGCCATGAAAAAGAGAGGAAATCACATACCCAAAAAATACATATAAAACTCTAATTACATTGCTTACTGAAAAACAGATACAAATTATTCAAACTTTAGCAGAAGACTCCTGATTTACAATAAATGATTCTAGGGAAGAGGTTTCAGAAAAAACATACTTGGTGCCTTCAAGTACAACTACACATTTACAAGGAAATTTTAGAAAAAATGTTGCACCAAGTGCCAACACACGAGACTTTAACAACAAAAAAGCTCGTCGTCGAAGCTGCGTTTGCCTGGAAACATCAGGGAAAATGTTAACTTTTCCCCCACAAAAAACTGCATTTTTATTAGTAAAAAATAAACGCATAACTGCCTGCTTTTCAACCTCAGAAACAAAAGAAACCAGCAACGTAGTACGAGAAGTTATAACATCCTGAGACGATTCTATAAAATCAGAAACATTTAAAGAGTCTAGGACCTTGGGAGGCTCAGATCCAGGGGCTGCCCCAGGAACAGGGAGATAGTATAACTTTTTTATAGCCGGTTTCACCTTGTTAGCATACCCCAAAACTTCCGTCAAGTATTTATCGAATAAAATTTGAGGGGATAATAAACGGGTATAGGGAAAATTAAGACAACGAATATTCGTTGCCCTTAAAGAATTCTCCAACAGTTCTTGCTGTGCATGTAATGTTATACTATCTTTAATAAAAGTAGACGACTGCTTTTGCAGGGACCCCACCTGACCTTCCAAATCCTGACACCTAACATCCAAAGTTGCAATTTGGGAATCATGTCGAGCTAACTTAGCAACAGAACCTCTAGAAAAATCTGAAAATTGAGAAACAACAGATGACAAAGAAGCAATCGACGATTCTATACGTGACAATACAGACCAAACATCTGCTAATGAAACATTTTGTACATCAACTACACCAGGAGGTTCTTTCAGATGCACCACTACCCGGTCCAGCGGGAGCTGAAGAGCTTTCGGCAGAGGAACTGCCACTGGCTCACAGTCACTCTGTCGTGGAGCAGGAGAAAGTATACAACCTCCATCCCGCTCCAGAGCACCTCCCGTCGGAGATGATGTCAATGGGTTGATGCTATCCAGATCAGTAAGGAGGGAAGAGTTTGAAAACCCCAATGATGAGCGGTCTAGGATGGGAGATGTACCAGAAGCGCCATTCCCACTTTCTTTCTCCAAGCTTGCCAAGACAACATGCTTATCCATGGGCCCCACGATTTTAACTACTTTGGAGGGATTCACAGTACTTACATTCAGATGGCGTCTCCTACGTTTGCCCATATCAATCAACACCACTAGACCGCCTCAAGCGCCAAAGGAGCGCATAAGGAGCAAGACATGCCCCTTTAACGCGCCCCTTCAAAGCGCGACCGCTACCACGTGACCGCGGAGCAGACGTGATCTTATAGCCCAAGAGATGACGTCGGGGCAAGGCACCGGGTGCGTGGAAGTTCTACAGGTGCCTGAAGAGCCCACAAAGCACACGGAGCACAGACCGGGCAGGGATTCCTCTCGCACACTCCCCGAAACCTTCTTGCTATTGATCCCTTAGATCTTTCCTCCATTATTTCCTCACCCCTTTCATCCATTCTGTTATTGAAATCCATTGATGAGGCTGTGAATAAACCACGTGACCTCTTCAACTTGGTCAAATCCCTCTCGAAAGAACCATCACCCGATCAGCACAGCGTGATTCACCCACAAGAATACGCAGACTACCTGCAATCCAAGATCATTCAAACCAAAAAGGATTCAGCAATTCAGTTTCAGGAACCAACAGGCCTAACCCTACTTGACAAGTTCTCTACACCATCCACTAAATGCATTGAAGATATCATAACATCCCTCAACACCTCCACAGCACAGACTGACCCATGCCCAGCCTTTTGGATTAAGGAACTACGTGAGGTGTTCAGTCCATTCATCGCAAACCTAATGAACCTCTCCTTCACAACAGGATACTTCCCCACAACACTTAAGCAGACATCCATTAGGCCACTATTGAAAAACCCCAAGCTTGACCCGCAGAAGGCCGATTCCTATAGGCCAATAGCCAGTATTCCCTTGCTAGCCAAGATAACTGAGAAAGAGGTACAACGGCAGATTCAAAATCACATAGACTCCGCAGCTCCCCTAGATCACTGCCAACATGGGTTTAGAGAATATCATGGAGTCGAGACCCTACTTACCAGCCTATTCAACGCAATAATCACAGGCATAGACAACATCCATCAAGGTTTTGTGCTCATCTTCTTGGACATCGCCGCTGCGTTCGACTCGGTGAGTCACGAAATTCTCCTGGGAAGGTTGAAAGAGAAGGGCATCTGCAACAATGCACTAGAGTGGTGTAAATCCTATTTGGAAGCAAGATGGCAATACGTAAAGTCTGGATCTGAGGAATCAAAACACTTCCATCAAAAACAAGGTGTACCTCAAGGCTCCTCCTTGTCCTCCCTACTATTCAATATTTACATGCAGCCCATCTGCAACATCATAAGATCATTTAATGTGAGCTGTTTGATATATGCAGATGACATTCTTTTATACATGCCGTTCTCCACAGCCCAAATGGACCTAACACCAGCAATAGACTGTTTCAATGCTGTCTCAGCGTGGCTTCAATCACAGAATCTACGCATTCAACATAAAAAGACAGAGGTTCTTTTCATCTCCAGAGACCCCAACTTTACTCCTCCACCCCACGTCAGTGTTAATGAAGCGGACTTACTAACCAAAGAAACAATAAGATACCTCGGAGTTACGTTGGACCAACGCCTGGATATGAAACACCACATAAACAACATTGTCAAAGCTGTATACTTCAAAATCCGCACTATCAGGCATCTGCGCTCCCTACTGGACCCTGATGACTTCCGGACCATATACCAAGCGCTAATACTGCCACACTTCGACTTTGCAAACGCCATCTTTCAAGGGCTCCCCCACTCCACGCTGGCCCCTTTACAGCTGGCCATGAATGCTGCAGCAAGGGTCCTACACGGAGCCGCCAAAAGTGACCACGTGACCCCCATTCTCAAACAACTTCACTGGTTACCTATCCATGGAAGAATCATCTTTAAAACCCTTCTCCTAGCGTTCAAAACAATCAAAGGTATTTCATCCCCTTCACTCACAGATCTTATTCACATGGTGCCCCCCCAACAGATCCAGAAGAGCAATAGCCATAAACCTACTAGTAAAACCAAAGGAATCATCAAAGTGCAACATATCAACCACAAACAGGGCGTTCCGCTACTATGTACCTAAATGCTGGAATGCCCTACCCCCTGACATTAGGGCGATTGCCGACCTATCACAGTTCAGAAAGGCACTCAAATACCATTTATTCCTCCAATGCTACCCAAACTCCAATGACACCCCTCTGAAGAGATGACCCACTCTAAGAAACAACCCTCACGTTCATTATGTTATTTCACCCACTCATTGCCATGTAAATATCTCATGCATATAATCAACCCTGTTATCCAAACTACTCTTTACTATGTAAAAATCTCATGTATATAGTTACCCCTGTTATCCAAGTTTGGACCCCTGTTCGATGTAAAACCAAACAGCATGTTGTTATGGTTGTTGTGTTATAATGTAAACCGCGCTGATGCCAAATAGCGCGGTATATAAGAATTTGTAATAAATAATAATAATAAATAAATAATAAATAACGCTGTACTCTCCTCTGCCCTGGATGCTCTTGCTCCCCTTAACCCACATCCTGTTAGGCGCTCTTCTCCCCAGCCCTGGCTCTCTCCCACTGCCCGCTATTTGTGCTCCTGTGCCCGCTCTGCTGAGCGTGCCTGGCTTAAATCCTGCTCCATGCTGACTTTCTTCACTTTAAATTCATTCTGTTCTCTTTCCAGTCAGCCATTGCACTTGCTAAACAATTCTACTTCACCCATCTGACGAACTCTCTTGCCTCTGATCCTCATCATCTCCTTAACACACTCAATTCTCTCCTCAGTGTGCCTCCACCTCTGAGTCCTCCCTCCCTTCCTACCCAAACCTTGGCTGCGTTCTTTCATGACAAAATTCACAAGATCACCCTCCAATTCCCCACCACCCTTACTACCCCCCCCCCCTTTTTCCCAATTCTCCTCCCTCACTTCTGCTACCCTTTCTTCCTTCCCTATAGTCTCTGATGAAGAAACTTCACTCCTTCTTTCTTCCTCTAAACTTACTACCTGCTCGTCTGACCCCATCCCCTCCCACCTCCTTAGTTCCATCTCCTCCACTATCGTCCCTTCCATCTCTCATATTCTCAACCTATCACTCTCCACCGCAACTTTCCATTCTGACTTCAAGCATGCTGTGGTCACACCCCTTCTCAAGAAACCCTCACTTGATCCCACCTGTCCTTCTAACTATCGACCCATCTCTCTCCTTCCCTTCATCTCTAAACTACTTGAGCATGCAGTCTATCACCACTGTCTTGACTTCTTCTCCTCTCATGCTCTCATGGATTCTTTACAATCTGGCTTCCATCCCCTACATTCCACTGAAACAGCTCTTACCAAAGTCACTAATGATGTGTTCCTGGCAAAATCCAAAGGCCTCTATTCTGTCCTCATCCTTCTTGATCTCTCTGCTGCTTTCGATACTGTTGACCACAACCTTCTTCTTATCACCCTTTCATCACTAGGTTTCAAGGACTCTGTACTTTCTTGGTTCTCCTCCTACCTCTCCCATCGCTCTTTCAGCATGTGCTTTGGTGGCTCCTCTTCCACCCCATTACCTGTAGGTGTTCCTCAGGGTTCCGTCTTGGGACTGCTCTTCTTCTCTCTCTACTCCCAGTCCCTTGGTGCCCTTATCTCTTCCCATAGCTTTCACTATCATCTCTATGCTGACGGCTCTCAAATCTACCTCTCTATGCCTGTTATCTCTCCAGAAATCCAGGCTAAGATCACGGTCTGCCTCTCTGACATTGCTAGCTGGGTGTCCCTCCGCCGCTTAAAATTGAACATGGCCAAGACTGAACTCCTTATCTTTCCCCCGAATCTCTCCCCTCCTCTTTCCCCTTTCTCTGTCTCTGTGGATAACTCTGTTATCCTCCCTGTCTCCTCAGCACATAACCTTGGTGTTATCTTTGACTCCTCTCTCTCTTTCTCTTTACATATCCAACTCATTGCTAAGTCATGCCGTTTCTTTACAATATCTGCAAAATTTGCCCCTTCCTCTCTTTTAACACTACTAAAATGATTGTCCACTCCTTAATCACATCCCACCTTGATTACTTTAACCTTCTCCTTGCTGGCCTCCCCGCAAACCACCTCTTTCCCCTTCAGTCTATTCAACATTCTGCTGCTCGTCTGATTTTCCTCCAGTCTCGTTTTTCCCACATCACTCCTCTCCTCATGTCACTGCATTGGCTCCCCATCCATTTCCGTATCCAATTCAAGCTTCTCCTACTGACCTATAAATGTATTTACTCTTCTGCCCCCCAGTACCTTTCGTCTCTTATCTCTCTTTACACTCCCTCTCGGTTACTTTGCTCTTCTAATAGTCTTCGTTTATCTATGCCTTTCACTCGTATTGCTAATTCTAGACTTTGCTCCTTTCCCTTTGCCTGGAACAGCCTTCCTGTCTCTGTGCGCCAGGCATCCTCCCTGGCCATCTTCAAGTCCAGGTTGAAATCCCACCTCTTCACTATTGCTTTTCATTCTTGACTCTTGTGTTGTGATATGACTATTTTATATATGCTGTGTTTGCTCTCTCTAACATTAGATGTATACTTTGTCCTGTTGATCTGTAATTTGTATTATGTAATTTTTTGTCTTGACTAGATTGTGAGCTCTGATGAGCAGGGACTGTCTCTCTTATTTGTGTGTACAGCGCTTTGTATGTTTGCAGCGCTTTATAAATACTTATTAATAATAATAATAATAATAATAATAATAATAAAGTAAAGTTATCCCTCCAATAGGCGGTTACCCACCCCTAGGGGACAGTCTTTGTTACCATCAATGATCTAAAACCTCCTCTTCATATAATATATTTTTATACAAATTAACCATTAAATAACTGTCAAGTAGCTAAGCTTAGCTCCTTCAACATATCAACAGTCATTGCACTATACTCTATTCATAATCCAATTAATTCACAACCCAATCAACCAAAATTGTAATCAGACCAAAAGCCAAAGCTCTTAAAGCCCAACTTATATGGCTCAAAGATCCCAAAGTGAGGCTCTTACAGCTCATATAACTCAAAGTCTCCAGGCAGCTTAACACTGCCGCCAGCACGTGAAACAACAGGGTAATTGTAAATATCCCATTCAATTACAACCGCATCAAGCACTGCCAAACACTTATCTTCAGTGGTGTTTGTATCTCTCAGTTGGGCAGGGCTAAACACCATAGCTGCGTAGCCCTGCCCGCCAACCCCTTAACCCCGGATTTTCACTTCCACGGTGATGGGAGTGAAAACTCGATGTTCGCCACCCAGCCGGGAAGCCGCTGTGCCTAATCGGTCAGCAGCGATTTCGGATGAAGCTTGATTTGCACTTGCCTCCGCCCCCGCTCCTCCCCAGAATGCCCCCAACATGCCCCGATGCTAACCGGATAACATCGGAGCATGTAGGGGACTTAATTGGGGATTTTTGAAAGTACTAACCAGGTAAGTGCCTTTGAAAATCCCCAATTAAGGCATTTACAAGGTTAACTGGGCTGTTAACCATGTAAATGCCTTTCGAAAAAGTCACCCACACTGCATGTGCCAATCTGCACAGAAGACATTCTACACATCATGATGTATGGTGTCCTGCAGATCTGCTACTACTACTACTACTATTATTCATTTGTATAGTGCTACAAGGTGTATGTAGCGCTGAATAGACACATGTAAAAGACAGACCATGCTCATCAGAACTTACAATCTAGTCAGACAGACATAGAACACAGCAGCTAAGGACAGGGAAATATCAAGGGGAATAGTATGGAAACACATAGGAGTCTAAGCAGATCAGGATCCAAATGTTGCCTTGCAGAGGTGAATTTTCAGCCTGGATTTAAAGAGAACCAGAGATGAAGCCTGACGCACTGACTCAGGTAGTTTGTTCCAGGCATAAAGAGCAGCAAGGTGGAAGGATCAAAGTCTGGAGTTGGCAGTTGAACAAAAAGGCACAGATAGAAGAGATCTGCCAGAAAAGCGGAGATCCTGAGGAGAGATGTAGGCAGAGATAAGAGAGGGAAGATAGTGCAGAGCAGCAGAACCAGTGCACTTATAGGTCAGTAGGAGAAGTTTTAACTGGATACAGAAATGGATAGGGAGCCATTGAAGACACTTGAGAAGAAGGGTTATATGAGCATATCGAGGCTGGCTGAAGATTAGCCACACAGCTGAGTTTTGAACAAACCGAAGGAGAGAGAGATGATTCAGAGGGAAATCAGCAAGGAGGAGATTGCAATAGTCAAGATGGGGGGTTACTAAAGAGTGGATAAGTGTCTAGTATGTGTATGTAGAGAGGAAGGAATGAATATTTTAAATCTTATAAAGACGTGACAGGTTTTATCTATCTGTTGGATGTGTGCAGAGAAAGTGGGGATTGAGTAGAGTCAGAGATGACCCTAAGGTTGAAAGCTGAGGAAACAGGGAGGAGTGTAGTGTTATCACAGAAATAGAGAAGGGAGGAAGGGCGGAGGTGATTGTAGGGGGAAAGATATGGGGTCTGATATTCAAAGTGTTAGGCAGCATATAGGCACCACATATCCGTGTAAAACAACAATAACCAAGTAGAATGTATCATCACATACCCAGCTACATACAAAAATGACCACCCCATGGGTAATGCTAACTGGATAGCAGCAGGGGCGTAATGGGGCATGCCATGGGAGGGGCGCCACACAAACCACATAACAAACATATTCAATGGCCATGGCCGCATCCTTAAGATGCCACGAACCGTGTAGGACTAAGCGAGTTTTCCTGGAATCTAGGAGAGCAGGAGCAACTGTGGGAAAGCCATGTATCGGACAACAACCAAGAAGCAGAAAGGAACAGGCAATATGGGGAGTGCTGAGGCTTCACCAGAGGCACAAATGGACCCGAAGAGCCTGGGCACAGTGGAGGGGCAGCAAAGGGAACAACAACTGCAGTGGGCAGGCACATAGCACCAGAGGCGCAGGTACTGCGTCCCCCGAGTGCATGGACCTAAGGTAACCTACCTTCAGCTGACAGAGGAGGAGATCTACCAATGGTACTGACTAGATGGTGTGATGACAATGGAGCTCTGTGCCATCCTCAGCCAGGATGTGGAGCCAGTCACTGGCAGAAGTCAGGCACTGCCAGTAGCATTGTGGGTTACCATCATCTTTGCCTTCCTGGCCACAGGGAGCTTCCAACATGTGATTGAGGCCATGGTTGGGATCACTCAGTCTGCTACCAGCCACTTTATTGCCGCTGTCAGCAGTGCCCTGCTGCAACATCTGGGGCACCTCATTGCATTTCCCAGGACTCCAGAGGAGCGCCAAGATACAATGCAGGCCTTTTATGACATTGCTAGTTTCCCCTTTGTGCTGGGGGGTGCTGGACTGCACACACATAGCCCTGAGGGCACCCAGAAAAGAACAGATGGCCTGCAGGAACTGCCATAATTACATATCACTGAATATGCAGCTGGTTGTGAATGCAAACCTGCTCATCATGGATGTGTGTGCCAGCTTCCCTGGGTCATGCCACAATACACTTATCCTGGCACAGTCAGGCCTGGGACACACAGCTGCCAGAGGCAACCTTGGAGAAGGATGGCTGTTTGGTAAGTGCACACAGCAGTAAGTCAACATGTTGCAAGGTGCGTACTGCATGCAACCCTGTGTAGGGGTGTACCCCTCCCCAGTGCAATAAGCAAATGGTAGCTGAGATCATCCATTAGTTCCTGCTGCAGTTTTCACATACCCATTGGGAACTTTCTGTTAGTCACCATTCTGATATGATCTAGTACACTGTGGTGTGAAAGTGACTGCAACCAAGGCCTAGACTCATGATGACTGAGGGAGAAACATTGAAACATATAAAGCCCATGTGTATGTTCTGACCCACAATGTGAAAGACAGTTCCTGCCCTGAGTAGCAGTCATAGCTGAAGCTACGGCACCAGGACAATGTTGACCTCACATACAATGTTGACTGCAAACAAGGGGATATGCATTAACTGTTGTCTGATGTCACAGAGGCAGCCTTGGTGTTTTTTTTTTTAATCTTAGAAGCAATCATTCATTACCTGTGCATCTCAGTTTCACATATACCTCTCAGCTAGGTTGTATCAGTGCTCAGCCAACCATCTCTAACCTGCTGCCACTGTCTACACTTAGGGTCTTGCCCTCATAGTTTGTTTGGACAGCACATTGAGGCCTATTCACAGCCGGATGTCCAGCCCCTTGTGTGGCCAGGCAGAATCGGAGCATACAGTGGTAGACACGATTCTATTCCCGTGGGGGCTAGCCCCTGAAGGATCAGAATTGGGTCTACTGGACTGGACATGCAGGCCAGCCCAGATTCTGATCAGCCGCATGCCCAGTTGCATACCCGGCTAGCTCTGCCTTGCTCTGTAATGGAGCTGCAGGGCCATGGCATACCATCACCACGCCACCGTGGCTCCAGTATGGAGCCAGGAACGCCGCCTGCCACTGAGCTTGTCCTTTCCCTGCAGCCAGATCCCCAATCTGGCCTCCCATGGCCAGTGTCTGGCTGTGGGGAACCTCCTCCTCACCTCATAGTCCTGTCCCTGCTGGCTGCCACTTCAACCCCACATCCAGGGGGACCTATTCCATCTCTGAGGTGGAATAAATCTCCCGTCTAACCGGCATACCCCAGACGTATAGGGCCAACCTCGGAATCGGCCCTGTACATCCAGGGTGATGTCCCACTCACACATTGCCCTCATTCCAACTTCCACTTGCCCCCTCCCACTCCCTTCTAAGGCTCCCTGTACAACTCCGCTGTTCGTAAGGGAGCCTTGCACGAGGATGGCAAGGGGGATGAATAGCAGGGATGACCGTCCAGGCAGGGCATACATCCATACTATTCATGCCTCGGAATAGACCTCATTGTGTCTGCAAGCATGGACATCACAATCATGCATGCAGACTGCATGACTGTATGGCGGCTTAAGCAGCACACTGCAGTTTGGCATGCTTTTGCAGGCTATTTGTCCAGAACACCTGAATTTAACATGTCAGTGATAGTGCATGATACCTGCAGGCTAAGGACTTTGCCTCTTTCATATATATGCAGTGCACAGTGCCACATCCCACTCCTGTGATGGTGCACTGCAAACATGTTCACACATCCTTTATTTGCTTCATATGCTCAGTATGACTGACAGTTCATTTCACAAATAAGACTGGACAATAGTGAAGTCAATTCATGTGCGTGAGTCTGTGACACCATGATGTATCACAGTACAGTTGCTGGGCTAACACCCCCATTGTAGCCAGGCCCTATTTGGTTGCACAGTGTTTGGCGTTTACATGCTATATGTACATATTAGTCACTATCATTTCCTGTCATGATGGCCTACTGAAATTGACAGGCAGTGCATGCATGTATTTCCTACTAATTGTCTGCTTATTAGAGCACCTAATGCAAATCTTTGAGGAAGCTGTTGCAGGGCAACATGACCCATAGGGTTTCGAGGATTTGTGGCACACAATGAATCAAATGACAGCAACATTATGGAGCTCACATGACCTACAAAGACCCAGGACAAGGATGCAGAAGCACAGGTCCATTCTTGTCAGACTATTTGACAAAACAGTCTTACATCTGAAGATCCCTAATCATACATTCTATATATATTGTGGTCAGAAATTTGGCAGTGTCCTCTTTATTAACATTAATTCCTATCACACTATCAAGGCCTTCAACATCCACAGTAAAGTGTTCACATCTAGATTTGTACAATCCTTTCTCCTTCTTCCCTTCCCTTCCTTGGTCATTACACATCACACCTGTATTAGATAGCATTTGCTACTTTGGGCCAGACATATGTATAACACATGCACACATATGATATTGGCATCAGGGATGGCCTAATGAAATTTGCCACCCTTGGCAGATCTTCGATGCAGACCCTCACACATCATCTCACCTTGGAGAAGGGGCATAATAGCAATTGTTCAATAGAGCAGATGCACCACTGAATGCCTTGCGGTTGGGAGAGGCTGGCCCTGAGGGGAACTGCATGTAGCATACTGAAGCTATTGGAATAACAGACATGTTATTTCACTAATGGGTAGCCCAGTCCTGCTTGGTATTGTTGAGTCTTGAACTCCCAACCATGGGTGTATGAGGCAGTTGCATTGTAACAGTGGCAGCAGAGAAAGCTGGTACATGGGTGTTACAGCATGACACTTGACAAAGATATTGAATCACCTTATTCAGCTAGGGCGACAGTCTTCATTCCATGAACACATCCTGGGTTGACTCATCAGGGGTTGTAGCATATAGTTCTCTCAATTTTGATCATTGACAATTTGACAGAACACATGGGCTCTGATTGCATAAATGTGCTTTGTGCAATGACCAGTGAGTGGCTGCTTACAACCTTTGGCAGGCGATATGCATGTTATTGTTCACATTCATGATTTCTTCCGCATTTGACTGATTCTCTCAGACATCCCATATAAGCATATGAGTTGGCTCATCTCATACTGATGGCATTTGGCCATGTTGTCATACTATAGGGGTTCAGACATGTAGTCCAGCTTCTCTCCCCCTAAACTCCACCCCCGGCAGACCACAGAAAACCACAGCAGGCCAAGCTCCTACATTTTATGGAAGTGTGCCAAATTTGTAGCTGCTGTCATGCCATCTGCAGGGACTGCAGTGCTATATTACACCACATCTATATCAGGGACAGAGGCTGTGTTAACTTCTGTCAAGCAATAGACCAATTTAGTGACATGCATGCTCTGATAGCTTGGATCAACATTATGCCTGTGTATCCCTATGCTCCTGCTCACCCAGATATTTTCTTGGCAGGATTAGGATGTTGAACATTTTCTGACTGCCACATTGGATGAGGGTGAAGGGAGATAGACTTAGAGGTACTATGCAGAAATAGTTCTTTACAGAAAGAGTAGTACATATGTGGAATAGTCTCCCAGTATGGGTTGTTGAGACAAGGACGGTATCTGGATTCCAACAAGCATGGGACAAGCCCAGAGAATCTGTAATGGAAAGAAGGCAACTATTGTAGTTGATATGAATGGGCAGACTAGATAAGCCATGTGGTGTTTTACTGCCATTATGTTTGTATGTTTCTATTGTTTACTATACACCCTGTGCGCCATTGACAAACATACATAGTGCATCTAGCTTACAAGGGACGCTCTATTACAGCATACTGCATCTGTGGCACGCCCATCAACATATATCCTTCATTGGCACAGTTCATTTTACAAATATGACTGGACAATAGTGGAGTCAATTAATGTGAATGAGTCTGTGACACCATGATGCACACTGCATCACCTTGACATGACACTCATCCTTTCCTTGAGCCACTGTAATTCATGAACCAAAGGTAGGGGCCCCACATGAGAGGGATGACATCATAATGATCATAAATTATTTTTTTCTTGAAATCTACAAGGCGTGGAGCCCCATTCCAGGATGGGGACGTCTAAGCTGTCTGGACATCCCTACTGAAGACAGGGCTGTTAGGAGCCGATTCTGGTCCGCGAGAACAAAAGGTTCCCGCGGGAGCCAGAATCAGGCCCAAGGATGGCCCGGTGTGCCCCTCCGCTTGCGGGGATGTCCTCCCCACAGGCACCCCCTGCATCCATGGCTCCAGCCCCCCCCCCCCCCAAATCCCTGCTGCCCGACCCATGGCTGGCCTCCCATGGCCTCGATCAGGTGGCTGTGATCTCCTTGTACCTGGCCCCAGCCCTGGGGATGGCTCCCCTGCCCTGATCTGGCAAACTGGGCTGCTTATACTACCTCTAAGGTGGTATAAGCAGCACATCCCAGCAGGCCTGGCAGCACATACCGGGCCGTGACCTGAATTGGCCCTGTATGTGCTGTCTGGCTGGTCCACCCCCCCACCGTCCCGATCCCGCCCCATCTTCCCTGATCCCATCCCCTCCTGCACCCCTCTGGATCTCCCTGTCCTGATGCACAGGACGTATAGAGAGAGCCGGTAGGAGAATAGGGTAAAGGCAGCTTGTAGGGCTGCATGTCCCAGTAGGACATGCAACCCCGCAACCTGTGTTCGAGAATGAGGGCCATATTGTTTATGCGTGATGCTTACATTCACATACTTATACATATTTCATATTTTCCATGACATGGAAAATGGCAGTTCCCCCAATCTTGAGGAATTTTATTTAGGGCTCATGTACATTGCCACATAACATACATACATCCCTGTCATGTTGCTATATACATCGTTGCTCATATCCATGCACATATGACCATCTGCTTCAGTTATGTCTACCTCTGTCAGCTGCTATACTATGCATGACCCAGTTAGCTTCTTACCATAACTACACATCACTCACATCTATCATGTGCATACTCACACAGCAGCACTCCTGCATTGTCATGCCTTTCATGGACACATCAAGGCTTTGGAGTCTCCTTGTGGGCTCACTTACAAATGATCCAAGACCACACACTGATATCAGGGCACGTTCATAGACTACCCATCACTTCGACAGTATCACTGGCTGCAACATTATCCTCCCATATACTGTGTGACAAATAAGAACCATTTGGGTCATTGAGATCCATCTCCTCTTACCTTTCCTTCCATGCAGTCAGGGCCAGCCCTAGTGTTGGTTCAGTGTTGGTGCCTTCAGCGAACATCAAGCTTTACACCTCCTCTCACCGTTAAACTCCATTATTTAGCTTGGATTACCATGCTTTTCCTGCCCTCTGGAAGTGATTGCCATAGGTGACCACCTAGTTTGCCTAGTGATTGGGCCGGCACTGCATGCAGCCCCTGATATGTCATTTTCAGATAGGCTCCCTTATCCTACTTTAAGATGACTGCGTTTTGCGGGCGGTAAGGTGCATGATTGGCACCTTAACGCCTCATGTCCTCTTAGTGCCCGATAAGTGGTGCTTTGTTCCCTTAACAACAGTATGCCTATTCCCCGCCCCATCCTTTAGCACATGCAAACACCCTTAACACTGCCATTTACACTCACAATTCAGTGCTCCCTTATCACTCTTTAGTAAACAAACCCAATATACTCTCTTGACCCCGGTCGCATATACACACACACACACACACACACACACACACACATACCCATATGGATACTCTCTTACTTTCTGTTTCATACACACACACAAACACACACACACACACATGGATACTCTCTCACTTTCTGTTTCATACACACACACACACACAAACACGTACACACAAATATTTTCTCATTCTCAGTGTCACACACACACACATGTGAATTTACTCTGTCGCTCATGTTCAGATGAAACACCTTCTACTCTTCTCCCCTCCCTTTCCATGTTTGCTATGTCTTCCTTTTCTGAGCAGAAAATGCGATGGAGTCTTCCACTGAGGAGATCTTTCGGTCTTTCATTTCTGAAGTGAAATTATGTTAATAATGACAGTTCTGCTGTGTTTGGGTATGTGCTGATCTTTTTTTATATGTCAGAGCAAATAACACAAAATGCCAATTAATTCCATCGTAATGAGGCATGCTATCTATTTATAGTTATTTCCCTCTTCTCTTGTGCTTATGCATATTTTTGCATGCAGGACGTTTTATTATACATTAAATTAAAGCAGCATTAGGAGCAAAAAGCAGCTTAATGACCAGGAGTAGTTTGTTGCATAAAATGAATGCAAACTGTTTTATAATGATTTTCCAAGATGGTTCCTAACAGCCCTGGAAACAGCTTCTTGTATTTTTCTTTTTTTTATTTAGAAAAAAAATACATCATTAGAACATAAAAAGTAAAACCTTTAAATGATCGCATGTAACACAATCCCAAACTGAGTTTTCCTTGTCTGCAAAGCAGTGTACATTCAGTACTAAACAACATTACAAGCTGGTCATTAACGACAGTGAATGTGCTTGTTAGTAGCAGACATGCTAAATATAGTATGGATGACTGCATTGTAGCCTTTGGGTTTTATATAAAAATGTCAGTCTATCACCCCTCAACAAGATTTTACTATCCTTTTTCTTTAAAGCCATCATTATTTAAAATATCGACTGCAAATATAAGATTTAATTTGTACAGCCAATATTTTGATAAACCAATGTAATAGGTATAGGGGATGAAGCATCATTAATGGCATTAAATTACTCAATTACCCGCAGTAGTGCCAGATAATTTAGCACTCAAATTGGTTTGCTATCTGGTATGGTATTCATCACTTCATTAGACATAACTAACCTGGAGCTTCCCAATATGAAAAGGTTACTGTAGCCAAACATTTGAACTTGTTTTTCTTTTCCATTTTCTCTTTGTCTCTTTACTTTCCTGTGCAGTGTAAGTAGATAGCAAGAGGAACTCATATGCAGGGCTCTTTCATTAATACTTGAGGACCAACAGTCAGCTTTAGCAGGCAATGAAAAAAATGGCAGTACTCGGTATCACCAAGTACCCCCCCCCCCCTCTCTTTAGATTGTATATCTATATTGTCGTGAGGGCATCCCCTGGTGACCATTCGAAGTATGGGCATGCTCCACGATAGAAATTATTTAGGGAGCGTGATGAAATGTAAGGTCCACGAATGGCGAAATGGTCTTACTTATTTCCAGCTTCCTATGAGAGCTCAATAATCAAACCAAGTGTAGGGAAAACAAGGCTTTATTCCCCGTCTGTGCAAGGGTTCAAATAAGACATTGAGAAATCAAAAGAATGTCCTTTGTTTCAAAAGGTACCAGTATTAACAAGCTGACTAATTGTTAAACTCCACAATTAGTGCCAGGGTTAATCAGAGGAATTCACTTCATTCCAACACAATAAGAATTAAACAAACTTCTTCTCAGTTATACAGTGGCTACAGATTCTAGGCTCGTGGCCATGCACAAACCACAATCCATTTCTTCTGGTTGAGGAATGGGAACAGCATTTATATATTCAATTTCCATGGATTCTGCTCCACTACATTCATCATCAGAGTAGTCACTGTCCCTGTCTGCTACAGGTCTACGTGAAGTGTCCCTAGGCTCTTGCCTCCAATAAGACTGTGTTTTAAGTTCTCTGGGAATTTTCTGAAACCACCCTGGTTTCTTCTTCCTTGCAAACTGAGTATTTGTTTTAGCAGTGCCTCTAGGAGTTAAGCATTCAGTATCATGAATAAAGCTTTCATACCTGGAGCCTCTGTGGTTTGAATCCGTGGAGCTTTCTCTCCCAGAAACGTTTCTCCTGCAACAGGTTCTCTGCCAACAGGCTCTAGGCAGGGCTGTGCTTTCTGGCAGCTTGGTAAAACCTGGTGTGGATTCAACTTTGTGCTTCAGTAAGAACTTAGCTTTGTCAGAAACTGCTTTTCCTTTGGTGCCTGGTAAAACTTGACTAGTATTTCCCAGAGACTGCAGGCTTTCCTCCAAACCTATCTCTCTGGTTCTCTGGATACGTCTCTCTGCTTTTGAATCAGGAACGTTGTTGGAACAGGGAGTGGCACACACTCTAGCCTTAGTGCTTTCTCCAGCAGACTCCCTCTGAACAGCTGCTCGCTTAGCCTGGCCCTTCTGAACTCCACCTTTGTGAACTCTGTTCCTTTGGGCTTGCTCAGGTAGGATTCTTTCTCCAAGTCCTTCTCCTTCTCTTAGAGCTGCTCCTTCCCTCAGAGCTGTTCCTTCTCTCTGTCCTCTCCTTTGAGGTGTTCCTCTCAATAGAGGTGTTCCTCCCAATAGAGGTGTTTCTCCTTTGCTAGCATTCAGCTTCTGCTTATAAAGGAATCTTTCCTTTGAAACTCCCAGACTCATTCCCAGGTGCAAGTCATTAGCTCTCTTAGGCTCATTAGCTCCTGTATGATCACTCCTGCCCCCTCTAGCTGTGCCTTGAGGTAACTGCACATCTAGATTTCTCTGAGAAACAGGGTGTCTTTTCAGGTTTGCATCTTTATTGATACCCACTTCATGACAATATATAGTTATATATATATATATATATATATATATATATATATATCCTATTGGTTCTCATGTGTTAATGAAAGTTCCCTGCATATGAGCACGGGTGTCTTTTTTACTCAGAAAAATGCACTGCATATTGTTTCTCATTGTTGGATACGATATATTGCAAAACTGATACTGATGGTGATGATGTTGGGTTGATGATTCTGTTAGATGCCTCTATAACATTCGACACTATCAATCATGACATTTTAGTCAATCACCTAAAAGCAGTGGATGCTGCAGGTTGAAGCTTGACATGGTTTAAATCATTTTTGGGTTCTGTAATCTCTGTTCTAATTTTTAACATGTATTTACAGCTTCTAGAATTCTTATTGGAAACATTCAGGATGCACTTCAGATTGTACATATATTATTTTCAGCTTTTTTTTTAATGTATCCCATGTGAGTTTCACAATGTCCCCTGAAGTGGCAAAATGTTGTAGTCTAAATTTGGTTGGATGAAGATAAGCTTGCTCTTAATATTGTAAAATCTAAAGAACTGTAGAGACAGGCTGAGTGCTGACTAGAGGAAAAAAACAATCAATTGTCTGAGGATATAGAGGCCTTTCCACTTTTTTCTGGGGTGAAAAATCTGGATATCATTGTGGATAGCAATTTATATTCTAAATGCCATTTGAGAGCTGTGGAGAAATCTTCAGTTTCTAAACTTAGATTGGTACACAGTATCAATTGAAGCATCGTCCGCCACTGGCTATTTTTAGACTGAGCTGCAAGCCTTAGGGGTATGTTTACTAAACTGCGTTAGTGTGATTAGCGTTAGGATCCGCGGTACAGGCGGAAATCCCAAATAAGGACATGGGCGGTACATCGTTGCAGATAACGCGCGTTACCAGGCGCCATAGCTTAACGAGCATTAAAAAACATTGTATAGAGCGCCACGCAACACGCGCCCATAAGGCGTCTGATAAGGTGTCTAGCAAGGTGTCTAGAACTGTAGCACAATGGTTAATACACTGACTAATGGTGCAGGGGATGTGAGTTCAATCCCCCTGTGGGTCTAATGAGTAAAGCTGGCTGAGACAGCACCTTTTACTCAAAATCAGTGCTGTCTGAAGCATTTTGTTTATTTTAATTAGTGCTGCCAGCAAACACACCCTCACAGGGCCGTAACCTAAGGTGCCGCATAAGGCACCCTATAAGGCACCCCAGAGGGCACATCATAAAGTGCACTGTCCGCCAAGGCACCCTAGATTGTCCCCTATGGGGCACCCCACAGAGCACAGTCTAGGGTCCTGCATTGGGCACTGTATAGGGCGCCTGATGAGGCACCGTAAGGAGACAGCACTGTGAGGGTATGTTGCTGGCAGCACCAATTTAAATTAAAAAAGAAAATGCCTCAGACAGCCCTACCAAATAACCCCACTGTGGGATCAAACCCATGACCCCTGGCTCCACAGGCAGTGAAGTAACTAGTGGGCCACATCGCTAGTGCCACTAACAAATCCCTGGCTGGCTGCTGAAGGATGTCAGGTCACCACACAAACTGTCTGCTGTGGTGGCCAGGATTTGGGTTATCCCACTCATACCCATGGTGCACTGCACATGCAGATCTGCAGTCTAGAGATGAACACAAGATGGGGTATGCACCCCCACAGCACCTCGGCCTGGTAGGGGGAACTGACCGTGTGTGTTACTGCCACAGATTGGCTACCGTCCATCACAGTGGATGGGTCCTGTGCTCCCCCTGAGGGTGAGGTGGGGTGCCCAGCACCATTTCCGCTGCACCTGGCATTTCTGCGATGGGCTATGCTACAGGTCCCCATCGGTGCCTCTGTGTGATAGGTGGCCCCTGCAGATACCCTTAGCATTTGCCTGTGTCCATCTGTACATCACGTCTTGCCCGTGTGGACTATGATGCACCCGGAATAGTTCATACACTATGTGGGTGCCATGTTCACATGATTTCAGGTCCAAGGGGGGGGGGGGTTGGCCCCATAGGCAGTTTACGTACCAACACCCAACCCACCCTCTGTGGCTCAGGGTGGAAAACAGGGTTTCCAAATAACGGGTCAACATTTTACCCCCCTACACTGGTGACAGTAGAGGGGACCATTCACCCCAGTCCTGATGGGGAATGGACACCCCACCAGGGCAGTCTATGCAGATCTGTACGCCTCGATACATTGGGCAGAGACAGACAGACAGACAGTAGACCTGGTACTGCACAGCTTCCCCACACCACTATCTGACATCCGCCAGCAGCAAGCAAAGTGAGTCACCAGCCGCTGCACCCTGCAAGGTATTCCAGTCACACACATACTAACTGCAGACAGCCTGCTTGCTAGTCCATAGTGCATGTTCCTGGAGGTGACATGTGCACCCACACCTGGTATGTGCACACACCCACCAAGCAGATGGGTCAGTGATAGGGTTCCAGAGGACAAAGCCCATATATCTCACTTCAGAAAGACACTATGTAGCACTATGGGGGAACCCAGCCATGCCGTGGTCACTGCACAGTCAGGGTGAGCATGAGCACATGCCGTGGCCACCCTGTCCATGTAGGTGGTCGGCAGGCCCTACAATGTCCCAGCCATTGCCCTGGGCCCTGTGCAGGTGCATCTTGCCCAGGCCGCCCTCTCCGGCTATACCCACTGTACCTTGCTCCTCATTATGCACATTGGCAGGCCAATACTAGCAACAGTGCTAGCGGTGTGGGCTGCAGAGGGTGTTGGCAAATGCCACACACTGGATAGACTGATGCACACCCCCACACCTATGCCAGTATTGTGCACCAATATAGGCTTTTGGCAGCCCAGGACACCGCACCAATCCTGAGCACAGTGCAGGCATGGCTATGGTATGCTGTACTGTTGGGGTCTTTTCCCAAGGTGGTGGACACTGCCAGGTTCCAGACTTGACACACACTCCACAGACATCACAGAGGTTGGTATGGTACAGCACACTGGGCAGCTTGTGCTAACCTTAGGGATTGCTATGTGCCAGTTATCATAGCAACCTTTTGCTATCTGTGTACAGTATTCCCTGGTTTTGGGTGTCATTGCTAGGGTATGCAAGTGCTAGTATTGGGAGATGCACACAGGACCCAACATCCTGCCTCTCCAGGATGCAGTGGCTAATGGGGCCTGTGGGTGCGGGTGTTTCCGTCCCTGTGGATCAATGCTCTTGGACAGGGGTTCCCAACTCCGGTCCTGGTGGGCCGCACCATGTTCGGGTTTTCATGCTGTTCCTGATGAATATGCATGAGATACATCTGCATACCATGGGGTGGCGCATCGACATACAGAACAGGCATCTTTATTGCAGACAGCATGGAACCTGAATGTTGTTTGGACCTCCATGACTGCCTTTGGGAGACTCTGCTCTCAGTAATGTGCCTGTTTGTGGTGTCTGTGTTCTGTACGGTAAAATGTAGGTGTTCCAAGCATGTTTATTCTATCAGCAATACAAGGTTCCATCTTTCTTACCGTGGTTTATTACTGGTAAAAAGTATGGGAACAGAGTTGGCAGGGACACAGCTCGGGATTGAACCTGTGACCTTCAGCTCCTGAGCGCACTGGCTGTGCTTACTGCGCTACACTGATGCCACAGGGACAGATCATTCCCTGGAGGTACCATGACTGTTTGTCATACTGAGCCTGTCTGTTGCAGTGCACTTCACCCACCTACATGGGTATGGGCCGTGGCCTGCTATGGTCAGATGTCACTGCCCCTTCCGCCACCGGTACCCCTCTGCCGCCATGCTTCCATGCCCTGGTGCTGGTGGTGGGCAGTCTCGGGCCATCCAGTGTGCATGTAGGCAGCTGCCTATGGTATGGGTGGTGGGGTAGGGGTGCCTGGATGGACATCCACACTTCCCCCCAGCACCGCTTGCCACTGTTCTGTGCCCTTAGGGGTGGCTGCTGGGTACTGTTCCCTGTGACACTGCGGGGGACACACTCATGCCCATGTTGGGCCCTCAACAGTTGCAGTCTGGCTCTACTGTTTATGCATTCCTATGGGCCAAACGGAGCATCACCCTAGTCCCCACTGTGGCCCAGCTGCACCACAGCATGTGCCGCATGCGGCCCTCTGTATCCCCTTTTCCAGCATCTGCCCAGTTGCCCATTCCGAAATGCCCACCCTGCTGTTGCAGAACATGTGCACACCATGGGGAACCTGTTCAGTAACAAGGGGAAGCCCTGATCTGCGTTATTTCACTGTGGCATCATTCACCATCTATGGTGACAGAGCATACATCCTTCCACAGTTAATATTTTTTTCTGAGGCTTTCTCAGTGGTATTTTTGGTTGTTTACCATTGATATCACTATTGGCTAGCTTGGTCATGTTACTTTCCTTGTTTCTTATGGTCATTTTCACTGCTTATTTGCCCTTTTGTTCCGTACACATGTATCACACTTATCACGTTTTGTGGGTTTCCCTGCCTATGCTGTACATTGCTGACGCTGAAATGGTTTCCCTCCCCTGCAAATGTGCATCTAACGGCAGGTTTTCAATCGCGGTAGGATTCAGCCCTTGAGTTCAGCGCGTTGGTGTGCCTGGAGCCTCTCCCCGCCCACACTCCGCCCATTGACCCCTTCCCTCCGCCCTCTCTCCACCTTCTGCGGTGTTTTACCGCGCCGCGGAACTTTACGATCGTTAACTTACGTTAACGCGTGTTATGAGACGTTAACAATCGTTAACGCATCATAACGCGTGTTAACGTTACTTAACAATCGTTAACGCTACATTACGCGCGTTATGTACCATTACCGCAGTTTAGTAAACATCCCCCTTAGTGTTGGCCAAGCTTGACTATGCTGCATCTTCCTGGCTTTTGAGAGTGCTGCAACTTGTGCAGAAAGCTGCAGCCAGGTTTCTTACTAGTGCCAGTCCGTGTGTGTGTGTGTGTGTGTGTGTGTGAGTATGTGGTCAAGTCAATTCTGACTCCTCTTGGGTGTGACCAGAAGTAGATTGCCAGGGCTTTCCTTCATGGAGGTCTACAACACCTGAAATTCCAAGGTGGTCACCCATCCAAGTACTTACAGTAGCTTCTGAGATTAGCCAAGATCAGGCTCATTCAGGACAGCGAAATATGATCTCATTTCCCACTGTTTGATTGGACTTCACAAGCTTCTTTTTAAATGTAGGATTCAATTTAACATATTAATGTTTATTTTTAAAGTGATTGTCTCACCCCAGTGCCTTGCACTAGGGCTATTCACTCAGCTACGCTATCTTCTTTGTGCACTGAACATCAAACATACTCAGTTTTCTCATTATTGAGCAGTTTTTGAAGCTAGATCATGTCTATGGAATTTACTCTCTTTAGATATCTGATAAGTTAGCATGTCATAAGAAAGATAAATTGTTTCCATTTTGTGTTGCATTTGGAGTTGATTTCTTAATCCTGATTTATTGCCTGTATGTGTACTGTGGTATCTTTAGTGATAGAATTTCTCTGCAAGAGGAAGAGTATAGCAGTGACAGGTATGCTATCATCCAAATGGCCTGGATGAGGAAACAGACAGTGACATTATGAGAAATTAGGGAAGCTAACAAAATTGGCAACACAATAATAATGGGAGATTGCAGTTTTCCAGGAGTTGTTTGGATAAATATCTCACCTAGATGTGCTAAAGAGGTAAAGTTTCTAGATGCCAATTTTTATAAGACACCATGTAAGGTCAAATGCCATCAGTGCAAATAAGTCACATATTTTCAATGACTTACACACATGGACTAGCACTTCCGCGTGTACTTTACAAGACCCCTAGTCTGTAAGTACATGCATCAAGCTGATAGCATGCACTTTTGGTGTAAGCATGGCTAGGAGCAAAGTGCAAACGTTTCCGCATAAGTTATAAAATGCTAGAGGGAGCATATTCAAAGGGAGTAGTGTGATTAGTCAACCTGCTGACCACTTAACTCCCATTGGGCGAGATATTCAGCGGCACACACCCGGTTTGTGCCACTGAATATCCCTTCTTGGTGCCGCTGAATGCTTACTTCTTGGCATTGGAGCATTCTGGGGGTGGAACTGGTGCAGCACCAGGGGTTAGCCAATCAGCAGAGATATTGAGATATTAACCCTAACCGGCTAAAGTTAGTCCAAAAAGAAGCTGACCTAACTTTGGCTGGTTTAGCTATATCGCCAGTGGTTGATTATTGCCGCTGACCGAATAGGCAATTCTCTAGCCAAGCAACCTGGATATGCCATGCTGCTGGCTGGATATGTACCCAGGCATTATTTAAAGCACAAAGGCCAGCTGCTTTAATTCTGTTGGCCACCACTGCTGAATCTGCCTTCCTATAACCTCCACACATTCTTTACAAATCTAGGCACGGGCATTTACATCAGCCTAAGTATAGGTGTAAGTTCTCACTCTTAGATTTGCCGAACCTGCCTTAAATTTACATCCCTATTTTATAAAAAAATGTAGGTGCTTACTTTTCATTATAAAATAGACTTAAGATGGGTGCATTTTGGGTGCTCAGTACTAGGTGCCTGGTTATAAAATTATCCTCATCAAGGGTAATACTATGAAGTTATGCCTCGTTAATGCAAGTTTTCACATGCCTATTTTATGCCTATTTTAATTAAGTCATGACTTTATAAAATAGTAGCGTTAAGTGACAGATAACATCCCTTAAATTAAGACTCAATCAGTTACACCAGCATAAGAACAGATGTAAATGATGGTGCCTAATTTTTGCAAATCATTATATTCTATAATTGTTGCATGTAACAAATTCCTAGCGGGGGATAACAAACACAGGGATCCTTCCTCGGCCCTTGGTCTCCTATTTCTGGTACCAGAAGCAAGTGAGAACAAAACACACACATAATTATACCATAACAAAGTTAGAGAGGAATTCACAGGCCAACAAACTTGAGCAATCTCCTGTAACCCCTTTGATTAGCTTGGTCGCAGCTCTTTCTTTTATTAGGAAAAAAATACCACATTGTACAATTTTGTCTTATCACTCTGTCATGCTTTTTGCTTTACTGTTTGTTGATCTACTGTATATCTATGTTTATGTTTATGTTTATGTTTTATTACACTTGATAAAAACCGCCTTTCATGGAAAGCAAAGCGGTGTACATTTAAAATTCAATAAAAGGAGGCCAAGGCTCCTTTTAGGTCATGCCATAGGTCATGCCAAGCACAAACATATTACTCACGCTTAATCAGGACAAACTTCCTGCAAAGAAAAGCTCCCTGTCTTGCAAGATGTAACCTCTATAAATCCCTTTTTACAATAATCAATAAGGGGGTCATTCTGAACAGGGAATAGCAGGGATGTACATCTAGAGTAAATGTATAAAACCCTGCTATTCCCTGTGCTGCTATTCTCAACCAGGAGCTTCCCGCACATATAGGGCAGTTGTTCAGGGAGCTCCAGACAGGGGCAGGAAGAGGCGGTGACAGGGAGGAGAGTGAGCAGTACGGGGGCATGGCACACAACCCAGATGTACAGAGCTGATTCCGGTCACTGCTCTGTATGTCTGGCATAGAGGGGAGAAATGGAGGACCTATTCCACCCTGGAGGTGGAATAAGTTTCCCTGAGGAGGGGGATTGGTACCGGGGCTCCATGCAGGTGCTTCGGCTGGGTTAGATGGGGTGGGAGCTGTCCATCCGGCGGCACAGAATCAGCACACATCCTGCCCATCCAGACCCTTTGCACCTGATTCTGCTCCTTTGGGAATGTCTAGCTCCCGTGGGTGTAGAATAGGGTGCAAATCCAGCCTGTCTAGATTTTGGACGTCCAGATGGGCTGGACGTGCCCCGATCAGAATGGGGCCGTAAGTGTACTTGATTGCATTGCCCACATTCTGTCCAAACTCTGCAAATATGTATAGCAACAGTGAAAGTACACACAATGTAGATGACATGCATAGTTTCATGCTAGTTGGTATTTTATGAGGTGATTTACATACAAAAGTGATCACTTAAGCACATAAATGATTAAAATACTAACATGTGCACATATTGGCTCCTAAAAATAGGCACCTCCTTATAAAAATACCCCATTATATCTGAATATTTACCAGTACTGTGTGTATCCAGTAGTGATATGAAATAACAAGCATTATTAAGTGCAGTGGCTTTTTGAATCTGGATCCCTATGCAATGAAGGAGAGATTGGTAATCAACTATCCTATTATTTGGGGCTGTTTTAAACTGAGGAATAATGATGCATCATGTTTTCCTGCTTTAAGTTTATTGACTTTATAAAGAGGCATGCTACTAAGTCCACTTACAGCAATTCAGTCAGCAGCAACACAATACCAGTTTGCAAAGATCATGTTTATTTGAGTTTGGTAAATACCATAATTGCTTAGACAGATATCTTTTAAAGTAATTTTTTATGAACTTTATATTTGGTCTCTTGTATAGATTTCTGTCTACGAAGTATCCACATGGTTCCTTAATAAGCTATTATAACCATACATCTCGAAATGCAATTTAGCTTACGTGCTCTTTATAAGGTCTGTAACATTGTGTTTATTGTGATTCCCACTGGCACTCCTTGTGACTTTGGGCAAGTCACTTTACCCTCCATTACCTTGGAAGAAAAGGCTGGCAATCTACTTCCGGTGATATGTTGCCAAGGAAACCCAGAGGTAGCTGGGTTGCTATGAGTCAACACTGACTTGATGGCACTACCCCCCCCCCCAAACCCCCCCCCCCCCCCACAAAAACATTGTGTTAACATGGGCTTGCAAATTGCTTATTTTTCTTCGTATACCAGACAGATGAACCTCCATCTCAAGCCCTTCACCTCAGGTGGCATATTCAGCATTGTTATTTCTCTGTATGCTCTGCTACATGTCTCTTTTCACTGCACTGTATTTTATTCTTGCTCTGTTATTCCGTAGAAGTCCCCCCACCACCATCCCAGAGTTATTGCTCCAGAGTTATTTCTTTTTCCTGTTTACAGTTCTGTGGCTCAGCATAAGTATTGAACTAAAATGTTCTGGCTTTAAATTCAGACTGCAACCTTTACAGCATTTAGAGACTGTATTTTAAAGTATACTTTAAGATAGTACAGAACATGAATTGCAGTTCTGCCATTCAATTTATTTGTTTAAGCTTTACCTTGCAAGTAATTTCTTGCATTGCCATTTTCTATTTCTGTTTCACCTATCCTGAAAAGAATGGAACCTGAGAATAATTTGCACCCCCCCCCCCCCCCCACACACACACATAAACATACATAGGACCATTATTGGATAATGGCTAGTCAAAGATAGGTTCCATCTTCCAAGATCTGGGAACTGGCAGTGGCTACCATAGGAACCTAGCTTGATGGTTAGCTTGATGGCGGCACCAGTAGCATGGTACACTGGTATCCCAGGCAGCCAACCAGCTTACATTCCCCTTCAGACAGACCTGTCCACATACCACACACACAAGTGTCATTATTATGCAAATTGAATAACATAGTTTGTATATAGCTTCACAAGCTGAGTTATTCCTGGACAATTAAAACTCGCTTTAAGCTGGCATTATTTTTGCTCCTCTGAAGCATCAAGCCACTTATATGACCACTAAACACGATTAGGTTATTGCCAAGAGCAGAAGATTCTGAGAGGCTGCAAGGAGCAGAAGTAGACAACGCAAAACAATATATCCTGATGGCTACACAAACTCAAGGAACCCTTAGCACATTTTCTGACCTGCAGGGAGAGTGGACACACACACATACATAGAAAAAGTTTGTTTTTTGAAGGTATGAAGTCTAGTTATGCATTTATATAGGATTGTTGTGGGAGGTGTGGTGTTCCCATGATAATGATTGTTGAATTTAATTATCAATATTGTGGGGGAGGGGAATGGAAGACTAAGGTTGGATCAACATCTAACAGTCAAAATTCATATAAGCAAACCCACCAAAATAATTTACCACAAAAAAAAGACACTACGGCTCTGACCACTTCTTGAGCCAGAAGAGTCCCGGACTGTATTACAAGCAACAGTAATATCCCACCTAGATTACTACAATGCCATACACCAAGGACTACCGCAGTCAATACTACGTCCGCTCCAAACAGCTCTCCATTCAGCCGCAAAAACCCTACAAGAAGCAACAAGACAGGATCATATAACTCCAATACTTAAACAGCTACACTGGCTCCCTCTGCTGAGCCACATAAGGTTCAAAAAAATAATGTGAATCCATAAAGTCATCCATCTGGACTCCCCACACACCTCAGCTCACTTTTACAACACTCCCAACCACAAAGAACCTGATGAACATCCACAATGAACACCCTGATCATTTCTCACACCAGGACCAGATCAAACCAGCAAGCATGTAAAAGGGCATTCCAGTTGTATGCACCATCCATATGGAACAGACTATTGGACAATCTCAGATTCATTGCCGACCTCAAAACTTTCCTGAAACACCTAAAGACACATCTATTCATGAAACATTTCAACACAACAGCATAACCCTCCTACCTCATAAGATTCAAACATGATAGATAGCATTACCCTGTACATAGTCTGAAATGTAGATAGTTAAATCCCCCCCTCCTGGGATCTTGTTGGTAACATTGATAAGAAACTATATACAATTAACAATCTGTAAATAGTTAAAATTCCTCAGGGTGTTGTTTGCATGTTGTATGTAGTTCACCATGTATCTGCAATTGTTCTATGTAAACCGCCTTGACCCGGAGAAAGGCAGTATATAAATAAAGCTAAATAAATAAAAAATAAGGTGTCCAATACACTTGGAATGGTCCTGCATGTGTATATATATGTATATATATATATATATATATATATATATATATTTATATATGTATTGTCCCCCGCAGCCCCCCCTAGTGGCGGCATAGTTTTCCACAGAAGGGCTGGGGGACACAAAATTGTGGTGATTGGGGTTGGACAGGTGCGAGGGTCAAGGGTGGCAGTCCCTTGTGCTGGCCTCGTAACCAACTTCCCAAAAAGAAACAAGTCCGCACGAGAATGGAGGGAAAATGAAAAGGCTTTATTTCCCCTTTTTGCACAAATGGTTCAAAACAGGATAAACGGATTGGATGGTATCACAACTGAACAAGTCCTTGCATCAGGTTTAAATCATAAATGAAAAAGATCAAAGTAATGACTGTTAACTTCACAGTAGCTTAAGGCAACACAATATACTGCATTCATTTATTCATTCATAGAGCTAAGGATAGACTCCAGGTTCTCTGCTGTACAGTATGTGCATTCCATCGGCTGGTCAGACTCTTCGCCTGCAGATTCCACTTGCATGAATTCTACCTCTGACAGTTCTGAATCCGATGTCTCCACACAACTATACTCTGGTTTTCTAAAAGCTTGCTGTACTCTTTTCCAGTGTCTGGCAGATAGCTTAGGGCGTCGGTTTCTGGCCACTGGATAAAACAAAGGCTCCTCTTCAGTTGGAGTTTTAAAAGCCTGTTCAGCGCAATGCTTAGCATTTACAGTCCTCTTTTTAGCCCAATTGTTTTCAAGCTTTTGCTTATAAGTATCTCGGTTACAAGGTGAAGCTTCCTTCCACTGTCCTTCTCTTATGTTAGGATTATGCAGACAATCACAAGTAATAAAAGTGTTACCTTTAAGTTTTCTCCTTTCCTTCTCTGAGAAGGCTTGAGGCCTACCCCAGTCGGCTTCTAGCTTAGCATGGTCCAGGTTTTCCAAGGGTATCTCTCCTTCCTTAGTATAGGGAAGAATCTCTCTGTTCCAAGGCTGCAGCTGTTGCCATCTGCCAGATATTTGCTTACAGTTTGTTTCTCTGCCTCTGCCCTTGCCTGGTAGCCCAGCTCCTTCAGTTTTTCTGTGCACACCCGTTCTTTGTGTTCTCCACTTGTCTTCAAGGCCAGCACTCTCTTTGCCTCTCAGGCCCGCTTTCTCTCTGCCTTTCGAGTCTGCTCTTTCTTTGGCTTTTGGGTCTCCTTCCACTCTTGATTCAGACCTGTCTCTGTTTAAATCCAAACTGACTGGGCCTAAGTCCTGCCCATAGAGGCATGGTTCTTCAGACTCTGTACTGACTCTCGTGCTCCCTCTAGGTGGATCCTCAGGACATTGCAGGCTATACCTGTCTTTTCCTGGATTTAAAACTTTTTTTCTCTCTGCAAGAGGGTCTGCCGCATCACAGTATAGACAGATATGTGTGGTTATGATACTAGTGATGGGCCTAGGTGTGTTGGTAGTGGGTGGTGGATTAAATATAGCTCTAATAACATTTAAAAAAACAACATTGATGATCATTTTAAAAGCTCTATTCATGTTTTAGAGTGGAGGAGTAGGCTAGTGGTTAAAGCAACAATCTAGCACCCAAAAGATTAGAGTTTGAGTCCCATTAGTGCTCTTTGGGCAAGCCACTTTACCCTCCATTGCCTCAGAAGAAAAGGCCTCATAATCTACTTCTTGTCATGCCTTGACAAGAAAACCCAGGGGCTGCTAGGTTGCTAGGAGTCAACATTGACTTGACAGCACTTAAAACAACAACAAAAAACAGGTTCTCCTTTGAACAATTGAAAATGGACATAGGGAGCCATTTCACAAATGTCCCCAGGTCAGGGGATGTGGTTGAGGCACGTCCAAAATACATCAGTCTTAGACATTTCAGAAATGTCCGGGATATCTTCAACCTTGTCAAAGTTTAGACCTGTTGAGGCACAAGTAGGCATTGGGATATGAGCTACAAAACATCTACATGGTGTAGGGAAGATGGCATTCTACCATCCCCTGTACTCTCCACAATTGCACTGGTGTTTGTTGTGTAACTTGTTTTGTGTTTAAACCACTGTTGAATGTCTCTGAGACATCCCTATTCTGGGATACTGTTTCAGGGATGTCTATGTTAACGGACCTGCAGACGTCCAAATGGGTCACGTCCATATCTGTAATTGCACAAGAACTTGAAAGTGCCTTTTATTCTGTTTTGGCATGGACATCATTTCTAAAATGTGCCTTAAAGATACTAAAGAACAATGAATTACAACTGCTTTAAATGAATGATGTACAAAAGTTTAAACACTGTGAAATGAAGGGGGGGAATTAAAATATTAAAATACTTTTTTTCTAAGACAATTATTAAACTTTGCAGCTGTTATTTTCTATCAAAACCATACTGTTTGCTGCCACATCACTGGCAATTTCCTGGAAATGAGAGAATATTAAAAATGCATCAAGCAGTGCGTTTCACAACAATGGAGCGGGCACTTGTAGAAAGTGATATAATTAAAAAACCTTAATGAAATGTTTAAAAAATATTTGCTTTTCAAATACATAGTTACATTGTGTTTATATGGTTTTAAATATCAAGGCTCTCAGGGACAATTTGAATTACCATTTCCATGCTAGGAAGTAGGAAGAAATGTGAAAAACAAATCAAATGTTGCAGTTGATGATTCCTGTGGTACATTTTTCCTATTACCAGAGACACTCAATTATTGAATTTCAAGAACCACCAGTAAGTGATACCTACATTAGCCAAATATTAAAGATTCAATATTTCAGCAATTTTTATGTTGTCTTTTGCTGAAAGTGTGAAGGCATTGTGTTCCAGTGATGCTGAAATTCTGTCTCTCAAATTGACTGAGACATGCTTACTAATGTGCAGTAGGGAGCGTGGGGTTAACGTGGCAGAACCCACTGTGGCGTAGACACAAGGGGCACAGTCATGGTAGGCTATATCACTAGGCCAGTAGCGTCACTAGTGCAGTAGTAGTGAAATCATGGCCATAGTGCATGCACACAGTGTGTGCAGTCTCAAGGCACATTGGGAAAAGGAAAGTAACAAGCACAATAGTAGGGCAACTGTGGGCAAAGTGACCACTGTGGACAGTAAAGCCCCAAGCACACATGCAGGAAGGGAGCAACTGGCCAGTTCAGAATAGAGAGAGATGACCAGGAATGGGCTTAACTGCTTGCCACAGCTCTGAACATAGGGGCTAAGTGCAAGAGGGTGAGGCATGCAAATCAGCAAAGGAAACGCATGCAAAGGGTCAGTGCTGTGTCCATAACTGTGGGAAATAGAGTATAAATGTGGCATCTGGAGATGCAGGAGGCCTTGTACAAAATCTGGCAGGTTGTCCACAGTGTCTGTCATGGGGAACGAGTATAAGGAACCCTCCCTTCACCTTAAGGTGCCAAGAATGCCTGTTTACATAGGTATAGGGAACACAGTACAGGGAATTTTGTGTTGGTATGGGCTCCACCTCTCATTACCTCCTCTGATTATGGCTTGGACAACATCATAGACATTGTGGTGTGTGTCCCCCATGTTGGGGGAGGGGAGTGCAAGGGTGTGGGGACTGTGCACAATCAGCACACATGCTCAGAGCAGCTTGCAGATGGGGGCCATAGAATGAGGAAGCACCCCCATGTCACATCTATTTGGTCTGACATCTGCAACATTGGAGGAGGGGCCCCTACACTTCTTCCTACCAAAATGAGTACTGGGAGAACCCACATAGAGATGGTGAATCCCAACCAGCCTCCAGGCTGAGCACCCCCTGCCACCATAGACACAAAAACCCACCAGACCAGGGAGGATCACAAGACTCTAAATGTTCATGGATTGCCTCAGTCCCTGCACAAAGAAGCCAGGAAAGAGACACCAGTCAGTGAGCTCCCACACTGAAGACCTAAGTAGAAGCATTATGTAGCCGCTAAGAGCTGATCGGTCAGGATGCGGAGCCATCTGCCCACAGGAACATTACCAATTGCAGCAGCATGCCCCCCCCTTAGGGTGCATCGATGCACTACTACACGCAAGGGATGCAAGGGTCAGATGGTTCTTTTGCTGTCACACCATCATGTTGCCAGTAAGAGCATCACCTGATTTAAATGCCCCTCTCCTCATTGTACTCTACTGATTTCAACTCTGGCTATGAGGTCAGTACTGACTACAGAAAATGGCACAGGCCCTATGTCCTGATACCCCCACAGCTCCCAACACCAGCAGCCTCTGACAAATAGCCATTGTACATGCAGACATTAAGAGCAGTTTGCCCACCATCCCAGAAGGGACACCCCTGACTTGCAGGCTTTTGATTTGTGGTTTTCAGGCTGTTATAGTCCACTGTCACGTCAGATGCACCATGCCACCCCTCCAAAGAAGTGGCCTTGGTATGATCCTTGGTTTATAACTCACATCTCCTATTTGCCATATTATACTCTTATGTGTTTGCCCCAGAGGCATCCAATCTCCCACAGGCAAACTGGAGGGGAAGGTTGTGATTGCCCCATGGGCAGAAGAGTGCTGCGATTGACCCCTCCTAACTTCATTGAAGTCCACATTGCACATGACAGGAGGGACATCTCAATTGCAGTTTCTTTAGACCTCTCGTCAGCTTTCAACCTGGTGGATCACTCTATCTGCTCTCTTGACTTTACGACTCTGTTCTCTTGTGGTTTCAATCTTTTCTATCCCGTCACTCCTTCATTGTGCACTGCGGAGCAGCTACTTCCCCAAATGTCCCTCTCAGTGTGGTGTCCCCCAAGGATCTGTATTGGCCTCCCTCCTCTTTAATATCTTTCTGGCCCCTCTTGTCCTCATAATCTAACAGTCTGACATCTCTGCCTACTTCTATGCAGATGATATTATCCTTCTACATCACACCTGCTCTCACTTACCTGATTTGTCTCTTCTGAACTTCTGCCCATCAGATGTCGCCTCCTGGCTTACCATGAATTATTTGCATCTCAACCCCTCCAAGAGTGCTGCAATTTGGCTTACTTTTAATCTCCCATGTCCTGCTATAGTTCACCTCCTGGCCCATTCCCCCATCCCACTAGTGCAATTGCTTCGGTATCTCAGAGTCATTATTGACTCCTCATTATCATTCCACATCTACTTTGGATAACTGTGTGATCTTGAGTATTGTTGGAGTGAGTTTTTGTCTTGCAAGTTTGATCCAGCTGACTGGGCATGGATCAAGTGGTGAGGTGGTTATGTTGATGCTGGTGATTACTTTTTCTAAGTCTGGTGTGATCCTTGTGAATGCATTCCTGGTTCTGTCCATTGTTGATTTGTTGTGCTGGCGAGTGTGGTTATGCTATTGTTGTGAGATGAGGTTAGGGTCTGGAACCAGTCTGTCATTTGAGTGAGTGTTGCAGTGTATATGTCCCTGTGCAGAATGGAGTGTTTGGAATCATGCTAGTGAGGCTAGGTCTGCCTTCACTGCTTGCATTATCACCTCAAGACTGCCCTCTTAAAAGCTGGTATTTGGCCAAGTGACTGCAGGTGTACAGCCATGGGCATGTGGCTGAAGGGACATGTGGACAAAGGGACATGCCCTTTTGTTGACCCTTCATTGCCAGTTTGGTGCCAGTTTGGGACCCAGATGCAACTGAGCAGCCTTGCCTAAAGAATCTAACAAGAGGAAGAGCACAGGTCAGATGGTAAACTGCACTCCACTAACGTCAGCAAAAACTTCTAGGCCAATGGATAAACATGTTTCTTTGATAGATGGGACATCTTTCTTTATTTATGGGGGTCAGTTTGAGCCCCATAGCTAGGATCCCTCCACCTCAGCCAATGACTGCTCCTGAACAGTCAGGAGGGAAATCTTATGAGCCCATAGAGTTGGGCACTGTTGTCTCATTCCCTCTGTGGTGGCTCCTGCTGAGGTTTCTTCAGATTTTATGCCCACATATTTGTAATTTTTTATGTCTGATTTAATTTAATAGGCCTCATCCAGCAGACCCAGCAGCTCCTTGGTTTTCTTGGCAGTGTAACTGGAAGTAGATTGCCAGGCCTTTCTTCCAAGGCAATGGAGGGTTAAGTGGCTTGCTGAAGGCCACAAGGAGATATCTGGAAAATGTTTGCACAAACCAATACTCACCTCAAAGGGGTTTTAGATCAAATGGCCTCTTTTTCTAAAGAAGTTAAGTTTATTGTTTTTTAAAATTTGATATACCACCCTTCAATATACCAGGATGGCTCACAATAAAATACAAATCATAAATAAAGAAAAACAGAAAAGACTTCCATTAAAATCAAGAAAAGTAAAGATAGCGGGTAAAGGGAGGGAGGGAATAAACAGAACCTCAATCAGTCACCGGGAAGACAGGACACTAGTCTGACAGCTGAAATGAAAGTTTGAATAGATGTGACTTCAAGGCATTCTTAAACCTGGGATGGGATATTTTCAGACGAATATTGGCCAGTAGTGAATTCCACAGATGAGATGCCAAAAAATAAAAGCAGAATGTCTGGTGATTTACAGACATGCCTGAGATGGAAAATACAAATGTTGACCATGAATGTTTCATAACAGTTTGGGGAGTGCATACAAAATAAGAGAAGAAGATAGATATTCAGGAATCCCAGAGTAAAGAATTTTATGTGTGAGAATGAGAAGTTTGTACTGAAAGTGATAAGCAACAGGCAGCCAGTGAGAATGTATGAAAATAGGGGGCACATGATCAAACTTGGTAGCATGATAGAGCAGATGGATAGCTGTATTCTGTATAGACTGTAGATGTTTAAGGTGAACCCAAGATATGCCTGTGTAAATGACATTACAGTAATCAATCTTAGAGATCACCAGTGTGAGAAGTAATGTAAGTAAAGAAGAATCGGAAAGATAAGAGTGGATCGAACAAATTTGGCAAAGAGTGTAAAAATACCCTTTCACCACCATATGAATATGTTCATGAAAGGAGAGATGAGTGTCAAGGATGATTCCGAGATAATGAAATGATTGAGAGGACCAGAGTGACCATTGATTACAGGTGATACAGTGGGGGTATCTAAATTGCCAGTCAGCCAAAGTGCTGAAATTTTTGATGGATTTAATATTAAACAGTTATTATGTAATCAAGTAGCCATGAATGAAGGCAGTCATTCAATCTTGTCAAGTCTTGAACATTAGAGTCTGTATGAAACAGCAGCAGGATGTCATCCGTGTAATAATACACAGAGACACCCTGCTGCTGTATGAGGGTAACAAGAGGGGCCAAAAAGATATTGAATAAGAAGAGAGCCAAAACAGACACCACAAGAAAGAGGACGTGCATTGGAGATAGAACGTTGAAAAGATACCTGATAAGACCTGCCAGAGAGGAATGAATAAAACCACTGTAGTACTTGCTTTATAAACCTGCTGAATAAAGCCATGTTAGAAGAAGTAAATGATTCCTCAAATCAAATGCAAGGGATTGTCAAACTTCGTTAAGTACAGATAAGATAACGGTTTCCGTACTAAATCATGCCCTAGATCCTGACTGACACAGGTGTAAATAATTGGTCTGTTCAAGGTGATTCAGTAACTGTTGGAAAACTAGTTTTTCCAGAATCTTAGACAGATAAGGCAGGTTGTAAACAGGACGGTAGTGCATAGAGTGAGCGGGAGCTCCTCCTCACCTCCAGGCACGACCAATCAGCTTTGGCCAGCAACGGCATTAAACCACCGCTTCGGGAGCGCGCCCGGGACAGAGATCAAACAGATGGCAGAGGAGGGAGTGAGCGGGAGCTCCTCCTCACCTCCAGGCACCACCAATCAGCTTTGGCCAGCAACGGCATTAAACTGCCGCTTCGGGAGCATGCCCACGCCTTGTGGGCCCGAGCCTGAGGGCCTCGCCAGAGGGCCCTTTGGCGTGGCCCCTAGGCGTAGGACCGTGCGGGACCAAGTAACGGCTGCTTTATGTTTGATTCTGTTTTAAATGTAGTTTAAATGTAATGTATTGTATGTAATGTTTTTCCCTGTGTTATGTACTCTCATTTCCCACTACTTTGATGTAATGATAAAGTGGTGTATGTTTCTCTTCCCTCTGTATAACCTAGTATTGTATTGACCGCTTTGATTGAAAGAAAAAGAGTGATACAAACTGTGTCAAATAAATAAATAGGTAAAGAGAAATCAAGATTAGGATTTTTAAGCACTGGCCGTATCACAGCTGTTTTACAGCAGGAAAGAAAAGTCCCAGAGGACAAACTGTTAGAGAAAAGGGCAAGTACATATAGGGGAGGAGGGGAAGGCAAGGCTCAGAAATCCAGAAGGGAGGATTCGGGGCAAGGATGCTAAAGGTCGTCATTGAATTTGCAATGAGCTTGTTGAGGTCCTCCAACATAAGATTTGAATGTTGACCATGTGTGGAAGTGAGGAACATTGGAGGGGGGGGGGTATCCTCAGGCAATGTGAAGACAAGCATCAGGATAAAAGAATTTCTCAGAGTGATACTAAATTGGGGAGAGTGGAGCATCAATTTTTGATAGGTTTGAAAGTGTGATGAGCATTAAAGGTTCACCTTTTAGAAAATTCTATGCAGAATAAAAATTTAAGATTTCTTAATTTTCCCAATCTCATTAAGAACATAAGATATGCCATACTGGATCAGACCAAGGTCCATCAAGCCCAGTATCCTGTTTCCAACAGTGGCCAATCTAGGTCATACGTACCTAGGAGTTTCCCCAAAAGACACAGGTTCCACAATGCTTATATTGGGTCAAGCATTGATATCCTGGGTCCCTTCTTAATAATGGTTTATGGACCTTTCCTCCAGGAACTTGTCCAAACCTTTTTTAAACCCAGCTACACTAACAACCTTTACTACATCCTCGGTAACAAATTCCAGAGTTTGATTACACGTTCAGTGAAAAAAATATTTTCTTTTATTAGTCTTAAATAGTTTACCCTGTAGCTTCATTGCATGTCCCCTAGTCTTTCTATATTCTGATAATATAAACAATCGATCTACGTTTACCTGTTCCACTCCGTTCATTAATTTATAGACTTCTATCATATCATATCTCCCCTTAGCCGTCTCTTTTCCAGGTTAAAGAGCCCTAACCTTTTTAGCCTTTCTTCATAGGGGTATCCTTCCATCCCCTTTACCATTTTGGTGGCTCTTCTCTGAACCTTTTCTAATAACGCTATATCCTTTTTAAGATACGGTGACCAGAATTGCACACAATATTCAAGGTGCGGTCTCACCATGGAACGATATAGAGGCATTATAATATCTTTTGTTTTGTTTTCCATTCCTTTCCTTATCATACCTAGCATTCTATTTGCTCTCTTGGCCACCGCTGCACACTGGGCTGAGGGTTTTAACATATTATCCACAATGACGCCTAAATCTTTTTCCTGGGTGGTGGTTCCTAATGTGGAACCTTGCATTGTGTAACCATAGTTTGGGTTGTTCTTCGCTAGGTGCATAACTTTGCACTTGTCCACATTAAATTTCATCTGCCATTTTGATGCCCAGTCTTCCAATTTATCAAGATCCTCTTTCAATTTTCCACAATCCTCTTGGGTTTTAACAACTTTAAATAGTTTTGTGTCATCTGCAGATTTGATAACCTCACTCGTTATTTCCTTTCCAGGACATTTATGAATTTGTCAAAAAGCAGCGGACCCAGCACAGATCCCTGGGGTTACACCACTATTCAGCTTTCTCCATTGGTAAAATTGGCCATTTAGCCCTACCCTCTGCTTTTTATCTTTTAACCAGTTCCTGATCCACAATAGTACACTGCCTCCTATCCCATGACTCTTTAGTTTTGCCAAAAGTCTCTGATGAGGGACCTTGTCAAAGGCTTTCTGAAAGTCCAAATACACTATATCAACCGACTCACCTTTGTCTACCTGTTTAGTCACATCTTCAAAAAAACATAAGAGATTAGTAAGACAAGATCTTCCCTGTCTAAAGCCATGTTGGCTGTCTTCCATTAAGCCATGACTATGTACATGTTCAGCAATTTTGTTCTTTATGATGGTTTCTACCATTTTTCCCGGTACTGACATCAGGCTCACCGGTCTGTAGTTTCCTGGATCACCCCTGGAACCCTTTTTAAAAATTAGTGTTACGTTCGCCATCTTCCAATCTTCAGGTATTACAGATGATTTAATGACAGTTCACAGATTACTAATAGCAGGTCTGCAATCTCATATTTCAGTTCTTTCAACACCCTTGGATGTGTATCCAGGTGATTTGCTACTCTTCAGTTTATCTAAAAGTTGTAATACATCTTTCCGATGTATTGATATTTCCTTCAATTCTTCCACATCTTTAAATACCATTTCAGTCATGGGTAACATCCCTACATCTTCCTCAGTAAAGACCGAAGCAAAGAATTCATTCAGTCTCTCCGCTATCGCCTCGTCGCCTCTTAGTGCCCCTTTAACCCCTCTATCATCCAATAGACCAACTGTCTCGCTCACAGTTTTTTTGCTACAAATGTACTTGAAAAAGTCTTTATTACACGTTTTTGCTTCCGCAGTAAGTTTCTTCTCAAATTCTCCCTTTGCCTGCCTTATCAATGCCTTGCATATAACTTGCCAGTGCTTGTGCTGTTTCCAGGTTTTGTCACTTGGCTCTTTTTTCCATTTCCTGAAAGATGCTTTTTTGGCAACAGCCTCTCTGACCTCACCTTTAAACCATGCTGGCAGGTTTTTTGGACTTCCTTCCACTTTTCTTAAAGTGTGGAATACAGCTGGTCTGGGCTTCCAAGATAGTATTTTTCAACAACACCCAAGCTTGATGTAAGTCTTTAAACCTTTGTAACTGCTCCTTTTTATTTTTTCTTAACTTTTTTCTTCATTTTATCATAGTCTCTCCCTTTCGAAAGTTAAAAGGTAGTACTGTGGATTTCCTTACTATCCCTCCTCCACTAATTAAATCAAACACGATCATGCTATGATCACTATTGCCAAGTGGCCCCAACACCCTTATCTCTTGCACCAGATCTGGTGTTCCACTAAGGACTAGGTCCAATGTGACTTCCCCTCTGGTCGGTTCATGAACCAGCTGCTCCTAGAAGCAGTCATTTATTTCATCTAGGAACTTTATCTCCCTAGCATGTCCTGCCGTGACATTGACCCAGTCGATACTGGGGTAATTGAAATCACCCATTATTATTACTGTGCTGTAACTTTTGTTAGCTTCCTTGATTTCTTTGAGCATTTCATCATCCATTTGTTCATTCTGGCCAGGTGGTCAATAGTACACCCCCACTGCCATGGCCTTCCCCTTTTACATGGAATTTCAATGAATAGAGATTCAACAGAAAATTTTGTTTCCTGCAAAACTTTAATCCTTTCTGACTCTATGCCCTCTTTAACATAGAGCGCAACTCCTCCACTAATTTGATCAGCTCTATCATTACGATATAGTTTGTACTCAGGTATCACAGTGTCCCACTGGTTGTCCTCCTTCCACCATGTCTCTGAGATTCCAGTCATATCTAACCTCTCATTTAGTGCTATATATTCTAACTCTCCCATCTTATTTTTTAGACTTCTAGCATTTACATACAAGCATTTTAGAGACTGTATTTTATTCATATTAATTTGGCTATTGGTAGGCATGGGTAATTTGGGATCTTTAAGCTCTGTCTGCTCCATACTTGAGGGCATTTGGGCTACTTTACTCTTTTTGGAACCTCTCTGCTTTTGGTAGTATCATTCAAGGATGCATTCTTCCAAACCATGCGCTCTTGTGCGACTGTCGGCTTTCCCCTATTATCTAGTTTAAAAGCTGCTCTATCTCCTTTTTAAAGGTTAATGCTAGCAGCCTAGTTCCATCCCGGTTAAGGTGAAGCCCATCCCTTCGGAAAAGCCCCTCTTTTCCCCAGAATGTTCCCCAGTTCCTAACAAATCCAAAACCCTCATCCTTGCACCATTGTCTCATCCACGCATTGAGACTCTGGAGCTCTGCCTGCCTTTTGGGTCCTGCGCGTGGAACGGGAAGCATTTCGGAGAATGCTACCCTTGATGTTCTGGATTTCAACTTCCTACCTAAAATCCTAAATTTAGCCTCCAGAACCTCCCTACCACATTTTCCTATGTCATTGGCACTGACATGTACCAAGACAGTAGACTTCTCCCCAGCACTATCTAAGACCTTATCTATGTGGCGCGTGAGGTCCACTACCTTCACACCAGGCAGGCATGTTATCAGGCAATCCTCACGTCCACCAGCCACCCAGCTATCTACATGCCTAATGATCGAATCACCAACTATAACGACTGTCCTAACCCTTCCCTCATGGGCACATGGCCCTGGAGAAACTTCCTCGGTGCAAGAGGGTTTTACATCACCTGGAGGGACAGGTCCTAGTTACAGGATCACTTCCTGCCACACCAGGGTGATACTCTCCTGTCACGTGACCTCTCTTCTCCATGGCAACAGGGATGCTGCCAGACTGGAGGTGGGACTTCAGGACTATATCACTGTAGGTCTCGTCTATGTACCTCTCTGTCTTTCTTATGTTTTCCAAGTCTGCTACTCTAGCCTCTAGAGAACAGACTCGTTCCCTGAGAGCAAAGAGCTCTTTGCACCTAGTGCACACGTAAGACCTCTCATCAACTGGGAGAAAATCATACATGTGACACTTAATGCAATAGACTGGAAAGCCCCCATCTTGCTGCTGGACTGCTGTCTGCATCTTAGTTTTAAGCTTGTGTTTAGATCTTTAAGTTCTTTACTTACTAAGGATTGCTATGGATACTTATACTAATAAAATTGTACGCTTAATATACCTTGTTCACCTGAAGCTTAATTAATCTCAGGTCCTTACTTATGTCCTTTTTATATTGCTTAGAAAATATTTTAAAGAGATCTTGAATTTGTCAAATTCTGATACTTCTCATCATTAATGTTTATTATTTGCCTGATAAATTGATTTCTGATAACACAACTGAAGCACCTCAAGAATTCATCGATTTATCTCAGTTTTTGGAATCATCTGTTGAAGAGATTTACATTAGGGCTTCTTTAGTGGCATCATTTGTTTCTATGACAAGTTGTATTTTAAAATCATATTTTCAGAAGAAACAAGTCTTTTTGCGAGCAAAACATAATCATATTTCCTGATGCGTCGCAAACTACTAAACTGAGGTATAAAGGTTTTTTGCAATTATAGCTGCAGGTGGTGGCTTTGAGAGCAACTTTCTTTTTACATTTGTCTTGTAAATGTTTGGTTGGGTTCAGAGGGTCCCATATGTGTTTGTGGACCCCTTCCAACCTGAAGAGTTCGTAAAGAGTAAGGAATGATATTGCTTTTTCTTTGTATTAACATGTGGGGAACTAACTAGCATTAATGAAGTACTTATGTCTTTAGGTTTGCTAAGTTCCCCCCTTCCCACTTCTTAACGTGGACTATGGATTAAACGCTATCTTATTTCCTTTTACTGCCCTGTATGGGATAATTTCTGTATGTTTCCTTCTTTTTACTTTGTAAAAGGTGTTGGAATCTTAATAAACAAGAAAAAAAGAATATATCCAGTGAAATTCTTTCTTGTGCCATCAAAGACTGCCTTTAAACTCTTCAGCTGTAAGATAGTAGTAACGCTTACGGGTCATAAAAAGATATTGTTAACAACATTAATGCATGGTTAATAATGCTAATATATTGTACCTATCTTAAGTGAAAAATCATTTCAGCAATGTAAGATCCAAGCACCCTATGGTGGCCAACCTTTCACACTGCATGTCTCATCAGTGATACATTAGCTTCTGCATCCTATATTCCCTGGCAGCTTCCATCCATTTATAGAGTGCTGAAGTCAATGCACCTCTGATGATGCAAGCAATGCAGGACTTATTCTGAGGTCATTTTCCTCGAGTAATAACTGATATTGAAGAAAAATGAATGCTGACTGGAATTACACTGGTCTGTCAGAAGCATTGTTTGATGAATTAGCAGTACAGTAGACTTCTGATACCTGTTTTAGTTATTGGTCTTATAAAATTGTGCCAGGCATAAAAGTATGCATGATGGTATGCACATGTATACTTTTACTATAGGCACCGCTGGGAGCATGGTCTGGGCAGAGAGTGGGTGGTCTGTGAAGTACACTTATAGATTATAAAATTCCTTAATTTAAGTGCACACTTCCATAATCTAACCATGGGCATTTATACCTGCTCTTGAACAAGAATATGCCAAGAATGCAGCCATGATTTGTGCAGGATTTATAATAGTCTGGGCCCCACTAGACCACTAGGATTGTGTTGAGGTAGGGCCAAGGGGAGGCTTAAGGGATGGTATGGTTTGGATGGGGTTGAAGGGGATCTTGAAAGGGAGGGATGGTGTTTTGATGGTGTCTTGGGGGATAAGAATAGGGGTAGTAGCCATGTGTTGGGAGAGCAGTTGTTGGGAAGGGGTCTACCCTTCCTGGTGGTACTGGGGGTGGGGAACCCTGTACAACCAATTACAATTTAGACAAGCAACCCTTTTAAGATCATGATATGGAGCATTGGGCCACATATTAGAGGCCCAATGCTCCAGGTGGAGCTGACATTATTTTTCCCTGAATACTGTGGCTTGTGGTATATTAATGCAAGCCTCATTATTCCTTTGAATACTAATGTGGTGGTTTGCATGCATTTGCATATCATTAGCATTCAATGCGCATTGCGGTGGCAATTTCTGTGTTACAGTAATATAAATTATGTTAGTGTCCCTTAACATGCATTAAAGGCCAAATGGCATGCATTATTGCTGTAGCATACTTTAGTAAACTACCTCCCAGAGTCCTCTACCCTTCCTATTGCCCTCCCTCTGGGGATACATACTTTTACCCTCCATCCCGTCACCTCAGACATGTTTCTGGAAGCACAGTCTTGTATTCTTTCTTATCCAAGGATACAGTCCTACTTCTTCCCTCACACTCTGCTCCAGGGAGAGAGTATTCCACCCTCCTCACCTACCCTCAAAAGAAAATCTATAAGAAAGATGTCACTAGTAAGAGGATTTTATGTTTTCAACATGCTCTTTCCACTGCAAATCTCTGGTAGCATCAGCAAAAGGGTTGATGCAAGAGTATTAAGTGTCTTAGACAAACCTTCTGCCTTATGTATCCCTTTCCCCCTGAAATCACTCCAATCTCACTTCTCCTACAAACAGTTCTGTAAAATGTATATCGGGACATTATTGACCTGATATTCAAACCCTTTAATTAGTTGGCCAATGGGAGGCTGGCTCTCTAAGAGGGCACACTGCAGTATTCAGCAGCACTATCTGGATAGTGCTGCTGAATATCTCTATAGACCGCCCTGGCGCTATGCAGTTAGAGCTGGGGCAGTCCATGGGCAGAGCAGGGATGGTACCGGCACTTACCTGGTTAGCGCAATGTTTCAGCAGCCCTTGTCTGAACTACTTAGGCTGCATGAAAGTCAGGCCTCAGTTGCAATCCAGGTAAACACCAGCTGAAAATCACACTATCTGGGTAAGTGCCGACGCTTATCCAGTCAGTGTCACTCATCCAGATGCTCAGAGGCTGATCCTTTCTGGATTTTGCCGCTGAAGATCCCACGGATATTTAAGTCCTTGGCTGGCCACATGGCATTTGAATGTTATCAGATTGAAAATTGGGCCCTATTGGTGGTGGTGGGGGGGGGGAATATATTCAAAGGCATTTACATAGTTTGTGGACCTGCAAAACTGTGCAAATGCAAGTTAGTGGGATATGGTTAGTGCTGTTGGATATCACAGTGTGCCGCAGCTACATGCCCTGACGCTATGTGGTTAGCATCAGGCTGTGTCGTGGGTGTTCCAGGGCAGACTGGAGGTGGTACCCATCGCTAACTGGCAGTGGTGATATTGAGCTGCTGCCCTGTTAGCGACCCGTGGGTAAAATTAGGCACGGCGATGGTTTTGGCCTCACTCTAGCCACAGGACGCTAACCATGCAGGGGCTCAAGACCACTGCGGTCCGGGCTGTGTGGTACCCTGGTTATTCTGTACTGGTGGCCATATTTTGCCCTGGCATTGAATTTCCGTGGTTTGTTTTAATCGGTGTCGGGTATGTTCTTTACAAGCCCTTTTGGCCACCATTTTATATCTCCCCCCCCCCCCCCCCTATATTTTTAAGTTAGGCTTTGCTTTGAATATATGTATGCATTGGTGCACTCTCCCTGCAGGTTAAATAATGGGTTTATGGCTCTCTGTGTCTGTGTGGCTGTCTGTTTTACTTTATCTGCTTTTGGTCTTTGTCACCCCTCAGAAAAACTGTTGCCCTAGGTGACCGTCTAGTCCTGCCTAATGGTTGAGCCGACCCTGTTCAGCAAAATAGTAATCACAAAAAAAGTCTAACAAACATAAAAACTCTAAAAATATCTCTTTTCTTCTCATCTGTAAAAATATACTGTATCTCCTTGCCTTGTGAACTTGCACAAGTCACATAACCCTCTATTACTTCAGGTACAAGCTTAGATTATAAACCTTCTTTGGACAGAAAAAAATACTCACTGTACATGAATATAACCTGACTTGAACTTCTGAGAAAAGGTGCAAGTTAATACAATTCCCTTTCCATAGTTTCTTCGGTCTCACAATACTAAAAGCATGTTTTTTTTACAGGCTAATCTTTTTTAGGTTAATAGACAAAGGTAAAAAAAAAAAGTACAATATGCATTTGCTAAACAACACACATGCTAAAGAATGTTCAGTAACACAGACCTATTCAACAGCATACAGGTTAGGATATTAATGCTTTCGGGCTTTCATTCACACATGTATTATGCATACTATTAGCTTTAAACAGTACAAAGACATAGGCAGTAGATTAAAAACTCACAACTTTTTATTGATCCTTATGAATTTTGGGTGGGGGGGGGGGGGGGGGGCAAAACCCGACACAGGCCGTGTTTTGTAAAATACTTCTTCAGGGGTGAGGCACACCATAAACACCTTAAAACCATGAGGTGATATGAAAACTCACTAGCAAATAGTGTCAGCTATTTGCACTTATTGTTTTCCAGAGATGTATAAATCTCAATGTTTCATGCAGTCAATTTTGATGACTGAAAAAACAGGATACGTCCCTGATATCTAGTGAGTTTTCATATCACCTCATGGTTTTAAGTTTTATGGTGTGCCGCACCCCTGAAGAAGTATTTTACGAAAGCACGGCCTGTGTCGGGGTTGGCCCCCCCACAATTCATAAGGATCAATAAAAAGTTGTGAGTTTTAATCTACTGCCTACATCTTTGTACTGTTTGCTGCATAATTCACGTGGCAGTGTGCTGTTTGTTTCCTGGTTGACTACTATTAGCTTTATACATAATACATTTAGGATCTCCTTCGCTAAGCTGCACTATGCAGTTACTGTGATAATTGCTATAATTACAGCAAGCAACAACAAAAAGTCCATGTTAACTACTGAGGAAGTTCCTAGTAGTTTGCCATGTGGTTAAGAAAGAGAAAACGTTACATACCCATCTTGAGGTGGCAGTAACTGCTCTGTACTATCTGCTATATTGTTAATTTTCAGGTTGCAGTCTCTGCAGGGCCAGCCCAAGAAATCAGTTCAAGGTGTTGTCACTCCAAGCAAACCTTAAGCGCTTATCCCCCCCTGGCTGTTAGAATCTATTGCTTAGCTTTAAATGCCTTGCATTTTGCAGTTTCCTAGAAGCTGCTGCCCTAGACAACCACCTAGTTTGCCTAGTGATCGGGCCCGCCCTGAGTCTCTGCTCATTCCACATTAGCTGGTTAACACAGGAATTATGTGTGCTAAGTGCACAAACTTTTAACTGGGCCTGCACTAACTGTTCTCGCGGAATTAATGTGCATCGAATACTTAGGGGCATGTTTACTAAACATTCGTATCGTGCGGGTCCGCGGTAGTGTGCCCTGTGCCATAAAAGGAGTGGGCGGTAAGGCAGAAAAAGGAAAAAAACCCGACCGTACGTGTGCGCGGCGGCGCACATTTGCGGGCCCGACATTAGCGCGTGGGAAGGCTAAGTGGGGCGCTGCTGGGCACATATAGGAACAGAGCCGTAGCACAATGCTGAAGACACTGACCAGTGGTGCAAGGATCAGGGGTTCAATCCCCATCGTGCGCCAGGAAAAAGGCTGGCTGAGGCATGAATTTTCATGGTTAAAACTGCTTTAGGAGGCATAATAAATTTTGGGCGTCATTAGGCGTTGCGCTGTTAATTGTGGGCGGCAGTAATTAAGTTCGTGCGGCATTAGGAGTTGCGCTGTTAATTTTGCGCGCTGTCCATCTTGTGCGTTTTGGCCGGCATCAGGCGGTGCGCTGTCAGTTGTGAAGGGCATAAGGCGGTGCGCAAACGTCCCAGACACAGGAACAGAGCCGTAGCACAATGCTGAATACACTGACCAGTGGTGCAAGGATCAGGGGTGCTATCCCCCATCGTGCACCAGGAAAAAGGCTGGCTGAGCATGAATTTTCATGGTTAAAACTGCTTTAGGAGGCATACTAATTTTGGGCGTCATTAGGCGTTGCGCTGTTAATTGTGGGCGGCAGTAATTAAGTTCGTGCGGCATTAGGCGTTGCGCTGTTAATTTTGCGCGCTGTCCATCTTGTGCGTTTTGGCCGGCATCAGGCGGTGCGCTGTCAGTTGTGAAGGGCATAAGGCGGTGCGCAAAAATCCAGACACAGGAACAGAGCAGTAGCACAATGATGAAGACACTGAACAGTGGTGCAAGGATCAGGGGTTCAATCCCCCCATCGTGCACCAGGAAAAAGGCTGGCTGAGGCATGAATTTTCATGGTTAAAACTGCTTTAGGAGGCATAATAATTTGGGCGTCATTAGGCGTTGTGCTGTTAATTGTGGGCGGCAGTAATTAATTCGTGCGGCATTAGGCGTTGCGCTGTTAATTTTGCGCGCTGTCCATCTTGTGCGTTTTGGCCGGCATCAGGCGGTGCGCTGTCAGTTGTGAAGGGCATAAGGCGGTGCGCAAATGTCCAGACACAGGAACAGAGCCATAGCACAATGCTGAAAACACTGACCACTAGTGCTGGCATCATGGGTTCATTCCCGTGCTGTGCACAATGAATAAGGCTGATTGAGCCATTACCTGTTATGAGGAATAGCAATCTAGGAGGCATGTCACATTTTATTGTAATTTCTACTGTTAGCAAATGCCACTATCAAAAAGCACTGTAATATAAGGTGATGCATAAGGCGCCCTACAATGTACCTAAAAGATCACATTTGAAGGTGCACTCTCCACCAAGGCACCCCACAATGTTGCGTAGAGGGCGCTTTACATGGTGACGTATGTGGCAGGGCAAGGTCGAAGCACTGTCTGTGCTGGCATCCACTGTGCATTGTAACGCATCGAAATCGTAAGTAGGTGAGCAGACGTGCAAGAAGGAACAGCAGTGTAGCACAATGGTTAGGGACAGTGACTGATGGTGCAGGCGTCATGGTGTTAGATGAGCAGTGATTACCGTTGGCTCAGGTATGTCTGTCTACGTCATGCACCTGTACATCAATCTGTGCTGCCACCTAAACAGAAGCCCACCAGAGAGTATTGCACCTATCAGGGTGCACCAGAATGCACATCATAAACAACCACGTCAGCAAAGGTGATTTATAATGCTATCCATCGTCCTTGTTCACATGTTGGCAACTCCCAGGGCAGCAGAGTCGATCCCCCATACACTGACGAATGGAAGGTGTGCCATAAGATGCTCAATCATGTATAGGTCAACCCAAAAAAACGTTTCCCAGAAGCACTATCTCCCCTAATGTGAGGGGCAGCAGAGGTATGTGGCAAACACATATGTAACCTAAACACGTCACAGAGCTGAAAGGAAAGGCAATGCAGAAGTAAAACAAGAACAGAGATCACAGGTCTCAACTACAAAAAAGCAGCCCCAGTCCATGTGGCAGCTACCGAAAGGGACACACCTATTGGAGATAGGTGTAGCTATGTACAGATTGATGGCAATGTACCATGCTGTAATGAGAGTGTGTGACATAGGATGGGAAGATGTGTCCAGCACAAGAGACTGAAATGGCAGGATAGGTGAAATATCTGGATGACAGTGGAGTAGCAGTGCTATGCACAGCACACACACGAGAGGCCCCATGGGGACATGAAATGCATGAAGGTGTAGGAATGCAGGACGTGTCGTAGCAGCATGCACATCAGGGTTTAGGATGGCACAACAGCTGGCAGACAGAAGATGGACAGAAGCATGGCTCACAACTCAGATGAGGGTACAATGTGCTCACAACACCAATCTGCTGACATATGACCGTAAAAACAAATCGAAACCACATCTGCAGGACAAGCACACACATCCAAGGGAACAGAGAGGGATCACACCTACGACCACTACCACAAATGCAAATGGAAAAAACGCTAGGACACACCACCAACGTGAGCGCAGTAGCAAAGGCTGCATACAGAAATAGTCCAACCAATCACACAAGATGCATGCTTGTAAAAAGGACAGGAATCCCCCCAAGAAGAAACATGAACAAATGCACATGCAGATCTGGTGTTTACAGATCAGATCCCAGTCTGTATTTGGCTCCATGGGCACATGCACACACACACAATGAGATGTTATGCAGACGATAAAGCATGCCAAAGAGGAAAGAAACAAACCCCAAGGGTAGCAGAGGATGCCTGGTGGAGCTGGGTAGCAATCTCGGGCATGACAGGATACAACTCAACATGACGACAAACTCTAACAACACACCACCAGAACCGCACACACAACAAAACCCCAGGTGCACTGCACTGTAAAGACCATCACGAAAGAGACCTATGTAACAGATAAAATATGATGGCTAGGGAGCACTGAGTGCACACCTTGCTGTACAATGACGACAGACAAGGGTGTGTGTATAGGTGATGAACCTGCTGCTTAATGATGGCTCAGTTATCATAATCGAAAAACTTAAATACAAATGTGGGGATAAAACCTGCAAACCAATGAGTTCAAACACATGCCTCCTAACACACCCGCAAAGAACACAATGAGCACAAGGCAGTAGTAATAGTCCAAAGGGAGGGTCGATATGGGAACGTATCATACCCAGTGTGGGGCCAAACAGCAGAAAATACACAGCTGCCATTGTACATGGATGTGAGCACAGTGGGCTGTGGACATGACCAGCAAATCAGTAGACACAAGTGTAAATGTGCACAAAGAGTGGAGGAGTAGCCGAGTGCGCACAAAGCTGTCTTGGACACAAACCAACACAGGCCTCATCTCACACTGGCACTACATGGCCTTGTTCAAGTCAGTGCAGGGACACCGTCAAGGAAACCATGGAGTCCCTGGGGCACAAGGAGTCATGATTGAATCAAAGGCACCCATTGTGTTGCATGATTGTCACCATGATCAAGTAGTAAAAGAGACAAATGTCTGTCAAATACACATATTTATTATGGTCGCTCCTCACACATACGTTAGACACTGCAATCATAATATCAAGGTGAGTCACTCCATGGTGCAAGATGGAAACATATGTAGCAGGTTAACAAAACCCACATGCAACATAAAGGTCACTGCCCTGAGCACACATGAAAGACATGAGACATAATGTGCATCAGGTGCATGCTATGCCCTGGGTAACAGGCCCACACACCCCACTTGTTGCAGCATGGCTCAATTGTGTGTCGCAGATATCAGTGCATGGAGACTGTAGGCGGTGCATGATGACGAAACGACAAAAATCTCCGGACCCCCGAAACATAGCCATCACCCCACACAGGAGGCACACAAATGAAGAAAACAGATGCTGGGGCAATGTTGTAATGTGACAAAAAAAAGCTCTGAACGTAATGTTCCAGAACCACATAATGGCTGATCCTCATGACAGATATGCTACAATGCACACCCCAAATATCATCACAAGCAGAATGACCATATGCTAACAGGTAGCAGAGGCACATGAACAAGAGAGACTAGACATCAAAAAATCCTTCAGAAAGCTACAGACATATACCATGCAGGAGGTACACCCTGATGTTTATGTGGGTAGACAGTGTCTGGACATTATAGCATGGTACATGGACTGCAGAAGTGCAGGAGGACAATGGACACCCACACTGACACACACCAAATGTAATGGTGCACTGAGATGACGTTACTGCAGGGGACAAACAGGACTGTGCAGACGTGCAATGCAAGGTGTGTACACACATGCAGAGTGTCACGTCTGCACAGTAAACAAACACAATAACCAGCATGTTCATAAGCAAATGATGGCCAAACATCTTACGAATGAAACCACACAGAGGCCATAGATCCACAGTACTGCTGTCTCACAAAACATAGTTAGTCACAAGCCACAATCACCATTCGCACACAAACATTGATACAGTGATGCCACACATGCATTGATATCACCCTTGTCCCACCCCAAAATCAAATCAAGGAATGGTGGTGGCCGATGAAAACAATGTGGTTGGTGGCTCCAAAAGCCTGTATCATGTCCAGGGTGGAGGGCCAATTGGACATAGACAAAAAAGGGGACTGCTCCATCTGTGGCCTCTATGGCCCACAAAACATGCCTGTATGCTTTAGTTAAACAAACAGATGAGCGTATCCTGTGTGCCCTGTCACACACATGGCCAAAACCAATACACCAACCAACTGTGGAGAAAATGTCCAAAATACATAGTGAATGTCAGGCCCTGATGCGCGCACAGTGTCCCAAAAGCAAGGTGTCTCTGCAATCCAACTGAGCAGTTCAAAACATCCCTTGGCAAACATGAGCTAGAATGCATAATAAGGTGGCACATTCCAATATGACACACTCCGTGAAAGGGTCATCTGTGTCCCTTCAATCAGCATGACTCTCAGCAGCCACCGGCATGGCACAAACTGTGTGTTGTACACGGTCAGTCATGGCCAAACCAGCAGTCCAAGAGGAAAAATGTCCATCACAGGCCTGTGGTTCCACTCTCAAACGTCAAAAATCCAATGGCAGATATCTCCAGAAACACGTACATGGTTGGTCTGTCCCACAACAGGTGTTGGGGGATGGCGAGCCCAGGGTGCACCGGAGGGAAAGGGGTCCATTATGTGCTCAACTGTTCCTGTGTGCACAAGAGGATAAGTATGGTCTTTATTAGGACACTGTGGCAAAAACACCACAAAAGGGCCAAAATCCAAAAACGTGCACCAAAATAGGGAATAAAGGGATGCAAAGGCAAACATTACATGATGATGGACATCAACTCTAAATCAGATTATAGCCATCAGTAAATGTCAATGCATACACGGGGTCTTACTATGGCTATGGTTAGTTACAATTCCATGTCACACAGCCATTTCACGCAACACACATATATGAATCTGTATGTGTCCACAGAGATGCAACATGGACATGTTCCATTAGATGAAACGAAACCCAACAACAGGTACAGCCAGATTTTAAATCCCAAATAAGAAAGGTACAACATACCCCGTTTGTGCATCATGTGTATGTCAGCAATTCCTTCAGCTACTCCATAGCCACATCTGGTCACAGTGAAGGGAGGACAATTGTCAGAAAACATGTAGAATCAAAGTGGAACTCCAAAATACTTCGAAACCTGGGTCAAATTTAATTCAGAAGTACCCTAAAAACCAGAAAATAGCAAACCACATAGAAAAAATGTTTTTGTCGGATTGGCCACACCAGTAACACAGGATCAATGCCTGGTTACCGTCAGCGGTCCTTCCTTGTTAATCGTTTGTATGAACAACTTAACAACAGCTCCTCTTAGAAACGCTGGTACTTAGCTTTGTGCACTTAGGCTTGTGAAGACAGATAGGCCGTGGAGTTCCAGGCTCTTAATTCAGCAGGTCTTGTCACTACTGTAGGTGACAAGACCTGCTGAATTAGGCACTGAACTCCCACTCGCCTATCTGTCCTTCACAAGCCTAATTGCCACAAAGCTAAGTACCAGCCTTTTTCTAAGAGGAGCTGTTTTAAGTTGTCCATACAAACGATTAGAAAGGAAGGAACGCGCTGCGGTAACAGGCCCGTGAATCCTGGGTTACTGTGTTGGCCAAATCCGACAAAAACAATTTTTTTCTATGTGGTTTGCTATTGGCTGGTGTTGTAGGGTACTTCTTGAAACATGTAGACTCAGCATGTATAAAGTCACTGTGAGCATGCATCCCACATTATGCCGATATAGGAGAGAAGACAGAAAAGTTGTTCAACCACTCGTTCCAACCAACACACACAACAGATGTCTGCTCACAGCCCACAACACATGTTGACCATGATGACAAGGTAAAACAGCATTACGGTAGAGGTAGCATACCCAACCAATGCCCCCCGGGTACCCACACCCCTCAAACCCACATGATAATGTACCATGCCAGGGACACTGCCATCACCACTTAGTTAACCCAGAGAAACACCACCCCCCACAGTAAATGCGTAGGTCCAGGGGCGACACGCTGTAATACATGGCCTGTATGTGCACAAGTGGCAACATTGTGCACATAACGCCCAGTGACATGCACTGCATGATACCCTATTGATGTTCTGATCGAAACCTAGGTTGCTGGAGGCGCAAGTGTTGGATTCAGCAAACAGATTAACCACACCACACATGTAGCTCGCTGGTGTAAAATATGGCTGAACAAGTTGTCCAGTGGATATAACTGTACACAAAACACATGGGGAGATGTGTGACAACAGCAAAGATAGGGGTCAGGTAGGCTCAAGTAAATATAAATGAACAACACCATCTTCACACTTGACACATCCCAGATGTACATGTTCTCCCCCTGGACCTCACACACGCTACCAATGTATCTGAAGATCCACATACCTGGACCACCAGCCGCTTGGCTGATGTACGTCACTTGCAATGCCCCCCGGAGCAGCATCTCAGGATGAAGTCCTGTGGAGTGTACCAAACACCAGAGCAGAAAACAATATGACATTTTCTAGCTGTGGACTCCCACACTGCAAATCACTGTCCCAGCTGTCAGACCCACAACATGGCCTGCCGATGACTGTTCACTCTCACACTGTACTGGATATCCCATGGAGGGCAGCCTGTAGATGTCTTGATGCTAAGTGGACGGTCCCCCAGAATCCCACTTTCGCCTCCCCTCTCCCCTCTGTGTTGTTCCGCGCACATTGTCCAAAAGACGTGTCTGCCCACCATGTTTGGGGCGCATCCCAAGGTGACACTATGTGACTGTGTCAACCCATGTTGACACCAATACCCCATCTCCATGTGTATGTTCTCCCAAATGTGTGTCATCCCCTCCTAAATAGCTGTGACACCCGGAAATATGCAGCAACACCTCCTGTATCCACTGTGCAAATGCATCATCTGCAGTGTACATCTCCTACACCAAATAATACTGACAGTTGTGTGCTGCTCATGATGTTCTACAAACATGACAATGTAAGCACCATGCCTGTCAAACAATACCCCCCTGTCGGTTTGTCACCTGACAATGATGGCTACACTTCATCCGCCTGTGTGGACATTGAGAATGGTAAACCATGGCTATGCCTAGTGTTCATCTGCTCTTAATAACTCCCATCTAGGTCGGGTGTGTACCGGACATAACATCCCTTGGCTAGTGTCCACTAGGTATCTGTGTATGTGTACTTTGCCTATCCTGCCCTACACACAACATGTCCCAGAGCCAGGAGGCAAATGTTGAGATAGTATCACCTACATATGTCCATGCTGGCAAATGAAAAAACTGCAACCCGCAAACCTCACCCACACCTGCAGTGTCACCGATTGGCTACAGTCCCATCCACACCCTTGGTGATCTTACCCGCTGAACCTCTGTATGTGTCGACATGTACAATACTGCAATGGAATGACGTCATCTCCAAACAAAACAGTAGCAAGGATACTGGACCCCTGGCTCCACACTGCACATGTCCACATGACTCACCATATCCATGTCTGTGCTACGTGAGGAGGTAAGTTCCGTACGGGACCATTTGTGTTTGGCACCAAACACCCCGTCCCAAGTAAGCAATCACATCATGGGAGCGGTAGTCATGCGCATGTTTACTGGGCTATGTCTGACACGTTGTACCATACCTAACAAACATACACAGATAGCCAGCTCACCGTAGCATAACACACACACAAGCACCTACAGATTGTAGGAGATGAACAAAGTCCCACAGGACAGCTCTCCACAAACGTGTGCGCTCCCTCCCACAGTGAACCCCGTACCATAGTGGCCGCACACCGTGGCTCCACACACCACTAAAAGACATAACTGGGTTCGCACAGCAGTTGTTCACACAAACTGCCACTGACTGGTCTTGTCAGCCCAAAAATATCCGAAAGGTGTATCCACACCGACCCACACAAACTACACCAACAGCTGCTGTTGTGCCCTGTGCACAGTGTCCATCACACACTCATGGCTATATGCTACCATTGGATGTTCAGTGTAATGATCCAATGCAGTGTGTGCAGCAGATAGCTACATGGTCAGAAACATCACCCGTGATAAACCATCACAGACGCACACAACAACACATATATTTGGGAATATATGCAATACATACCAGTGAATATCTCCTGCCTCAACCCCCCGCCTGACCGCTGTGCCCGCCTGTTTGTCACCACTTCCATGCTCCAGTGGGTCACGGTGGATCCTCCTCCCAATCCCCCTCCTTAATCTCTGGCAGGAATATCATGCCTGCAAGAGCAATGTTTGTGTCAGGATGTCAACAGTCTAAGGATTTATCTCTGCAACAGTCATTTGGCTCATACTGTAAGGCCCCCACCTGTCCTATCCAGAACACCTGAAGCGACTTGTCAACACGCCAAAGGTGCGCTCTATGACAGAGCGGCTGGAAGGCATGGGCCCTCATTGTACATCCGCTCTGGCACGTGTCCGTGGCTGACGGCACAGGGGTCAGCAGCAAGGGGCGACACCCATACCCTGCAATCACCTGCAAAACGAAATGTTACAGGTGAATACATGGACGGCATGCCAGCACCATTTACACAGGTATAGACCGTCGAAACAAATGCCTAACACCTCATGACAGAAGCCTCTGGCAGCAGACATGTACCTTTGCCAAAATAAGGCCCTCTGGTGATAGAAATGGAACAAAGGGCCTCTTGATTCTGTGCAGACATGCCAAACCCCACCACAGTCCCATTTGTGCCTCCACAGATACGCTATGTGTAGCACATGCGTCTTGTTATGCAGTTAATGTTATAAGCACTACCACCACCAAGGTTCGCCTAAACCACCACTACACCGATCACCATGCGAAATGTATATGTTACGCAAACTAAACACCCCAATAATGTGTTGTGAGGCAATGTCAGTGCCAACACACAACAGGCCTGACCTGGAGGTCCTGACAAGATCAACACAAGCTCACCTCCACACCCCGTGTCCTGAAAGGTCTACAAATCTACATATAGCGCCGCCTGACGCCATATGCTGTTTGCTTGTTGACCACGCAACCCTGTTAGTAGACACCCTGGGCATTGTCCCCATCATGTTCCCATCCGTGGTGATCAGTCGCTCCACAGAATTGCACACTGTATCCCACATGAGCCTACCAATATCACAGTTACTGAGTTTGACTACATTCCTGTGTATTGTGCTACCAATAACCCTCTCTGTATGGCCCCAAGTTGGCCCCCTTGCCCGTGCTGTCACCTTTACCAAATGCTGAATGACAGCAGGATAATCACATACAATGATGCCTACGTACCACACCTCTGCCGTGGCCCAAGGTCACGGCAAACACTAGACTATTTGCCCCCCCCCTGCCATGGCACAGGCCTAAAACCATTAACATTCTCGATGCAAACATGTACTCCCATTTGCAAAGGTCAGGAACATACATCATAATAACGTCTCAACCCCCCCCCCCCATTAGCTAACATGAAATGGCTAAACACCACAGTACTGAGTGAGTGTGTTGCCATCACACACACATGACAAGGTGTTAGGTGCATTGATTGTCATGGGACATAATTGTTACAGGACATACCGCAGTTCTAATCCAAAGCCACGTATGCAGCGCTTGGTGAGAAGGACACTAAACCCCCTCCCCCTCCCGGTGACCACATGAAATACATACACACAGGTAGCAAACTACAGACCAGGATACAACATCTGCACAGGGGCTGCATTAGTTTTGTCCCAACCCCACCAGCAGCATCGTTTATACACATCTATTGTTTCACAACTGATGTTAACGATTGTCCCCCCCAAATCATGGTCCCACCTGTTACTCAACGATGTTACCACCACCCCCTAAGGAGGTAACCTCAAAACCTTTCCCTTTCTGTCCCCCTTCTGAAATGTGAGTTTCAATTCCAACTGCACATAGAGGAAACGGCGCATTAGAAATCTGAAGAATTGTTACTCAAGTACAACACACCCTTAATATGCATGAGGTCATGTGATCATATTTGTTGAAATACTCACCCAGCATATACAGTCCCCCCCCCCATAACTTGTCCCTCCTTAACGCCTCAACAAATTGCTTGAAATAGTGGCTTAGGGCCGAATGGCATGATTTTTTAAAAAAAAAAAAAAAAATAGGGGGTAAAAAAAAACAAAAAATAAGATCGTGGGTGGACCCCTGCAAAACCTTGGGAAACCGCACATTCTAGATATGCCAGATTATCCAAATCACATACAACCTGAACATTCAAGGGAAAGGTAGTGTTTGCGTTTGCGGCGAACACCACCTCGCCTGTCCCCTGTCTCTGGGCGGGACGCGTCAGGGCAACATGTGTGCAATCAATAGCTCCCATCAACGTGTGGTATCCCCCGGTGTAACGCCGCAAAGGCTTGGTTCAGGGTCCCCCCCCACTGTTGCGCGTATTGTGGGGAAGGGCTAGTAAATTCCCCAACCCTGCCTGAAACCCGCATGGCCCCACGCAAGGTAGCCTGGGTGGAAGACGCCGTCGAGGAAGGTGGGGCGGCTCATGCCACCCCCACTGCGGCCATCAGATAGTACTGATAACATCCAGAAGGCAAACAAAACTTTACGGCAGCAAAGGAGCTGACTAAAAAACCCGGTAATGGCATGGGAAAACCGGGTCATTTACCGGGCTTCCAGGTTCCCAGTCCCCTTAGATCCTCATGGACGCCCGCCTAATTAGCCCTTGTGCCTTAGTCGGTAAAGGGAGATGACCCTGGTCCTCACGCATGCCCTGGAGTCTGGGGCCCTGTGGCCTGTTAAAGAAGGCGAGGTCCCTGCCGGAGCCCCCCGCCCCCCCCCCCTGTGCCCACCTCGGCATGCCGTTGCTGCGCCGTCTACGCCACAGCCACATCTCTGTGCCGCCCTCCACAGGTAGCCAGGGGTCTGAATTTTGCTTGGCGGGGTCCACACCCTGCCCTGTGCCACAAGCCACAATGGAACGCATATCCCCCGCTGTCCAGCAACCGCAGGCATATCCGCCCACGGTCCCGTTTCGGGCACAAGCAACAACATATGTCTCCGCCATCAATCCCTCCACTGTGGTCACCACACCACACACACACACACGAGCACACCATCCCTCCCGAAACCACTGACGACAACTTACCAAACACTACAGACACTAGCCACAGCACAGACCAGACACTCACAAGACCAACACAACAAAGAACACCTACACTGAGCACTCACAATCACTACATACCAACAATACAAACCCTACCCAAACCCTACAGAAACCCCTACAGTCAGCAGTTACATTCACTACAATCACAACAGACAACCAGGCAAAACACTACCTACACTACAAAACCAACACTAGTAACAACCACCCCCTGCTCCTCAGCTTCTTCCCCTCTTATCTCCCAACACCCTCGCCGCGTCGCTCCGCCGCACGCCGACAAAAAACAAACCCCGCAATGTGGCCAAATGTTCTGCTCATTTTATAATTAGGTAAATGGATGTCCGTAGAGTGCGCATGTGCCTCCCGTTTGTGTCTACTCCGCGCCGCTCTTGTGCGAGGCGCCCCTGGTCAAACCGTTTGGCCGCCTGTGCAAGGTCCCGTTACGCTGGGGCCCGTTTGCCCTGTGCGCCGGCCGCACACGTTCCAATGATATCGCATGTGCGTTTGGATTTTTTGTGCGAGGGGCCGGCATGTGCAACTTTTTTTGGATGCTTTATGTTTGTTGGTTTGTGCACGTCGCGCCCATGTGCAATCTCGTTAGCCCTGTCCGGATGCTTTGCCTTGTGCGTGACGATGGCTCACTACAAACTCACATCGCCGGCAAAGATTTTTTTTGCACATGGGCCGTGGCCTCGCACACAACCCAAACCCACCAACAAACGCCTATTGCGTAAGAGTTGCAGTTCCACCGCTCCGCGCACAAGCAGCACCCGTCCCCCCGCACAATGTCCCCGCATGCGCAATGTAACAGCAACCCGTGCCCAAAACACACAATATAAAAAAACACTACACACGCTGGAAAACGTTGAATGTTCTTGGAGGAAGCGTATATTGTTTTTTTTGTTTGTTGAGAGATAGGTTCTGGTTGTGGAGGAAATAGGTTTGTGAGGGTCCTCAATATGAAGTAGGAGGTGTGTTGTTATCTTGTTAGCCACAATAGTTTGTTTTTTTGTTTTGTGTCCATTTGTCTCTGCGTTACTGTTTTGGGTATTGTATGTCTGTGTTCCCGTTTGTACTGTGTTTGTTTATTGCATAGTGCTACTCTAGCCTGTTGTGTCCCTGTGTTGTAACGTGGCTGTATAAAGTAGAGGCAGAAGGGATGTGATTTGGGCTGTGAGGAGGGGAGTGGGGACCCGACCATGGTGTAGAGGAGGTGTGATTGGACCTGCGCAGAGTGAAAGGGAAATCAGAGGATAGGGGATAGAGAGGGGGACAGAGAGATGGAGAGGGGGAGGGATAGATAGAGGGGAATGAGAGAGGGAGAGAGGAGGGGGTAGAGGGGTGGGATTAGAGAAAGGGTCAGAGGAGTAGAAGGGGTGAGGTGAGGGATAGAGGAGAGTTATAGGGACAGGATGGCCGAGTTTTTAGGGAGAGGGTGAGGGTGACGAGGTGGGCACACCACCCCCGCTCTAGGTTGCCACTGTGGCCAATTACCTGCATGCCCTATGGAGGGTTGAGACCATCAGCTAACAGGGTGCCAGCCTGCTCCCAAGGTCAAGAACACACCTGGAAAAGGCCAAGAGGGTCCCGCTGCGGGGTTTGTCCTTAAAGCCTGAGAAGGAGGGCCACAAACGTTTTTTGTTCAAACAGATGGTTGGAGAAACCGACAACCTTCTCCGATCCCATGGTGCTAAGAGCAATCACGAGGTTTTCCTCCTTATGGCAAGGCCATGATCACACGGACCTCAATCAGCAGGGCGGAATTCGGCGTGGTAGGAAGGTAAGCATAATGCGTGGCTGAGGCAGGGGGACACCCGCGGGACATATAGATCCTCAAAAATAGGTTCTCCGACATCAAAAGAGGTGTGCGCCAGCACATGTGTGATGAACGAACAGCATGCACGTGGCATAGGTGGCGGCGGCCCCCTACCAACCATGCTCATAACCCCTGGAGCAGCAGCTTGCACAGAGACATCGGTCCTTTCTCCACATATGGTATCTTCCTATGCCCTGGACCCCGCACACACACAGGCTGTAATTTAGCTACGCATATCCATTACTACTCATGACCCCCATGGTATCTACCATTGTTGTAGATAGTTGATGTGAAGTGCAGTTGGTAATTGTCTGCTATCTGCCGAGACGCATCTACAGCTTACAAGCAGGAATGAGCCATCACATATGTGACTGTCAGTACCGACAGAGCCTGCACGGGAGTAGCTGCCCAGCTAACGATCATATCTTCTTTGGCAACATCCCTTGCCCGCCTGCGCGCTGAACTGCCTCCTTCTCCAGAGCCTCCCTTCAGTGTTTTTATGCCGTCCATGGAGCCCGAACGACGTCCTCACTGTCAACCCGCAGAAAACCTTGTTTGAAGATGCTTTCAACACCTATCCTCCCTTGTTATCGGGTGTGGGCGGCTGTATGTGCCACCGACACAGGTACCCCTGGGGGGTGTATGTCCAGAATCGTGATAAACATTTTCCGCATCCTCATGTCCCCAACCTCTTGGGGCAGCAAGGCCTGTGCCTCATGGAGTCCAACGTCACTGAGGGGCTGCTATGAACTGTGGAAACAACGTTCCCTGCTTACACTCCATTTACTGTTGTCCAACCATTATAGGTCATGACCATTTCCAGCCTGGCATTGTCTTGGTCCAACAACGGTGCTGGAAGCATGACGTCCTCAGGTCCTCCCACCTCGTCAACATCTTGTCCCCCTGCCACATGGGGTACAAGCTGTCCCCACTCTACAGGATCAGGTAACCCACACCACATCTCTGAGGACTAGTTAATGCTTGCGTGGTACGCCTCATGGCCAGCATGGGGGATGGCTCCCGTCCGTACCCTCAAACCACATTTGCCCTCACATAGGCTGCGGGAGCCACCTGGCCCCAAAGCATCAAATGGGTTGCAGTTTGTTCCAGGGCCTCACCCCTCACATGAACATACCACAGCCATGCTTTCCGTAGATATCCGCTCCGAGCAGTAACCGCTATCGGGTCAACTAGCAACGGTAATGTAGTGCCTCTCCCTCCCCCGCCGCATGTCATTGCATGTCGTGGTACCCGTCCAAAACAATGTATCACACTCAGACCGGTTTCTTGTGTGTTTGCATTGCTGATACCGATGTCCCTACCATCAACGCCTACTTCGATCGAGTCACCCTCTTAGATGCCTACTCCATGACCGATATGTACTCCTGAGGATTGGGTCAAGATGTGGTTTGAAACCGCACATTGTTGTTTCAGGATACGCACGTCTACGGAGACTTGCTATGCCACGCCATTTGTCCTGGTGCCGCTTCAGCAGCCACCGATGACAACATCAAGGGCTGTCCTATTGATACCCAGTGTGCGAGTTTGTACCCGGAGTGATTCAATGCAGTACTTCCTGCATTGTCTCCTGATCGCACGTTCCCTCCACACCACCACTATGTTTTTGTGTTCATAATCATTCTGCACCCTCTTGTGCTGCGGCTGCTACTGCAAACCTACCTTTGCCATGGATGTTTTCCCTTGGATGACCTTCGTCTCAGACATTCCACCTTGACATGGCAACCTATCTGGCTATGCCCATCCCTGACCTTCCGCTTACCACTGGCGCCACTGCAGGAACTGACAACCTTACGTCGCTTATAAATCCTTCTTCGCAGGTCTGCCTCCTGGAAATGTGGATATCACCTTTGAGGGCTTCTCCTCCCCCTGCCTCAGCAACTGATGCTCTGTATGAGGTGGCACCCTCCCCAGGATCTCAATAATACCCGACCCCCCACCATTCCTTGGTAGTGGAATCAGCAATGCGGAAGGGCAAACCAAGTTAAACTGCGCAGTCATCCTGTCTGCCAGGTCGTGCCTTCTAAAGCACATGATGCTTTTGGACGTCACAATGTCCAAACGTCTATGCTTGCCCATCCCGGATGATATCCCATATGTGTTATATGCGTCAGGCCCTCCAGGAGGTCACACCACACCTGTCCCCGTTTGCGGCCCTTCGTGGCAGAGTCAAAGGTAGCTGACTACTCATAACTTCCTAAGTCCTATGCCATTGTATCATCATAATTCTCCTCACGTGCTTCTGTTGACCCTTGTGGGTCTGTAGTCATATCCACTGGTACTCCCATTGTAGCACTGTGCCAGGGTTGGCTCGAGGTTCGAGTTCTGAATATTTGGCCTCAACCTACTGTGGCACAATCACCATGTACTGGAGAAAGCCTCATCAACAAGGCGGTTTGTACGTCAGTTTGCCCACTGTTCATCTGACGTCCCTAGGGCTACAGGCCATTCCAATCCACCATCAGTGTCAGGGGGTAGGAAATGTCCCACCTGACCCTTCTTTCTTTTGGAAATGAGGCGTTGTCAGGTCTCCTGCCCATCATGCAGATGTAGCACAGCGAGGACCAACCTCAGCATGGTCTGATGTTTAAAAAGTCTAGGCAGCCGGCAGCATTCACCACAAATCATAGTTGTCCGGGAACTGTAACAATACAGTTAGTGTATTCTCATAGGTGCCGCACTGGTGTTTCCCCAGGAGACTAAACTGCATACCCTTTCTCATGAAGGTTTAAGATGGCGGGATATCCTTGTTTCTGGGTTTTAGATCTCTCTTCCTCTCCAACACGCAGAGGAGGGGGTACAACTATCCCATAATAGTGTCTGTCACAACATGAGGCACTGTGCCATCAACTGACGTCCCCTATGGGTACTTCACCCCTCCGTTACCTACATTCCACACCCTCTCATCCAGGCCTTTCGTAGGCTGAGGGTTACCCTACTAAGATGCTCCTTAAGCCTCCTTTTCAGGGTATTGCTTGTCCCTGCCATGAACATATGTGCTGGATAAACTCATTAGACCTGACAGGACCATCCCCTGTCCTTTGTTCCATTGCCCATGTCCTCCACCCATCTATTTCTACAGCTCGCTGTGCCTGCAGGAGGCACCTTGATTGCCTTGCAGACACATCCCACATGTTCCGTTTTCTCTATCTCACAGTTCCTGTTCAACCGTATTAGTGGGTCCAAGCTAGTCCCTGGTGATTTTCACTCATTGTAGGCTGAACACCTCTTATCTCTGGACAACTCCTTCCAGGGGATATGGCCCTGTATCTGCTTCCAGACAGTTTCCTTCAAATTCAACCATCGCATATGCTCTCTGCACGCTCAGAGAGCTCATCCACTATGAGGGCCCTGATATAGAGCGAACACCCTCCTCATAGGGCGCAGGGGGGCGACTCATATGGCTATCACGGTTTATGACCCCCTCAGAGGTCTGTGTGGGTTTTCAGCAACCTCTGGTTTGGGGGGTATTGTATAGAGGGTGGAACGTTCATGCATGACTATTCCACGGCTACTGGGAACGCATAGTACCGCCATATCCCTCCAGTGTGTCCCCCTTGGTAGCCGTCGGCTGGATTTCTGTACCCTTGCCCTGTTAGATATCTAACAGATGTTAGGCCTGTCCGCACAGACTGGGCTTATCCCCTGGTGTCACCCAACCATCCTGGTGATAATCGCTGTTTGCAATACTGCAT